>JAUIMM010000004.1:3897500-5097500 GCA_031769625.1 Taudactylus pleione
GGCCAAATACTGTCAGGGGCGCCGTGAGGGTACAATTTACCAGGGCCTGGGCTTCCAGAGGGGCCCGGTGGGGGCCCGAGTCCGGCGCCGCCCCCCCCTCCCTCCTCACTATCTCGCAGCATCCCAGCACACAGCGTCTGCTGGGATGCAGTGGGATATTGCTGTGGCTGCTGCTTAGCAGCCGTGTACAATCTCCTATGCCTGAGGGGGGGGGAGGGTTCACACTGATCATGCCCCCCCTGGCTTTGCGCCAGGCTGAGGGGCTCACAGCGACCCCTCCCCAGCGCGCAGCTCCACTACGCGGCGCTGCAAAAGTATTTTTTTTATTTTTCCCTTCGAGGGGGCGTGGCCATGCCTCCTGCAATTAGGCCACACCCCCTCTCAACGGCCCTGAATACTGTAAATAGAGCCGTATAATGGAAGGTGCTGGGGGTTGCCATGGGAAAGGCATTTTGACATGGATGGATTGGAAGAGAGGGGGGCCCAAACAAGTGTCTTGCCTAGGGCCTCATAGGGCCTTAAACCGGCTCTGCCCGTGTCCCCCAAATGTCTTAGCGGCCTTGTTAGCAATTGGAGGACATGATAAATAGACTTCCTCATGCGGGGACACATTGCAGAATGAAGGCTATCACCGAGAGGGCTTTATACATAAAAGCTCTAAATTATTTTAAAAAATTTCCCATTTTTGCAGGATTTAGGCCTTTTTATCTAGTGGGAGTTTAGGATTAGTTATGCAATGCAACTATATATTGCTGTGCTATCCAAGTATGTACAGGAAAAAGGCAACATACACTATACTACATGGTATTATTGTGTGTAATGGGTCAAATAGTGTTATATAAAGGGGCATATCCAATTAGCCGCGGGGTTTCACCCGCGGCTAATTTTCGGGCTAAAGTCCCGCGACGCTAGGATTAGCTATTTAATAAAATAGCTTTTTCCCCACGTCAAAAAAACAGGACTGCGGAATCAGTGTGTTATTCACGCTCGCGCGAGGCAGAATAGGGCAGCCTCATGCAGATTTTACCTCACACCTACATGAGGTGCGAGGTAAGGCCTGACAGCGGGGTCTCGTGCGCGGGGTCTCGGGGACACCCGCACGTGGAGTCCCCGCTAATTGAATCCTGACCTGCGCGATAGTTAGCCACGGGTTAAACCCCGCGGCTAATTGGATATGCCCCTAAATGTAATAAAATAGAATATATTGAGGTTGTCAGTGAAGATGGGGGCCACCGATAAGTTTTGGGGGCTGCATTCTACTAGCAATCTTCCATTCGGACCTCCCTGACATACTCATAATATAACCTTCTAATAAATAAGAAAGCTGAAATAATGACATTCTGGGCAACGAATGATCCAAATTCTTAGCATAATCTTTTAAGAAAGTTAAATATTAAATATGTGAAAGGATAAGCACTCTGCAAATGTTTTGAAATATTATCTGCATGTTATGTTATAAAAAGGCTTCTTTTGTGCATTTGACATGTCAATAAATATCTAATAGCACAGTCTCCATATATTCACTGAAACTCAAAGCCTTTTGTTAGAGAGCTGGGGTCATAGGGTCAAAAAAATTGCAGGCACACAACAGATCCTGGTATAATAGCTGCTCCATTATCTGAGTGTCAGGTTGGATGTATGGAGGAGAGACATGTCATTATGGAGGCTTGTGCGCAGGGCATGACGTTAGATGTCTACTGATCAAACCAATAAAATAATCCAAAAATAATTTCATTTTAAAATTTACTTTTATATTTGACTGAAAGGTCTACTGGAGATTGAACTAAAGACTATACTAAAAAGCAGAGCCGTCACACTCGATTGTCGGGCTGGATAGCAAACTTTTTTGTGGCCCAGCAATCACAACAGCAGAGCAGAGTCCTCTAGAGCACATGACCTGTGTGGAGTCCTGAGGACTCTAGAGCAGTGGTTCTCAAACTCGGTCCTCAGGACCCCACACAGTGCACATTTTCCAGATCATCCAGCAGGTGCACAGGTGTATTCATTACTAACTCACACATTTTAAAACATCCACAGGTGGTGCTAATTGTTTCACTTGTGATTCTGTGAGGAGACATGGAAAACATGCACTGTTTGGGTTCCTGAGGACAGAGTTTGAGAACCTGTGCTCTAGAGCTACGGGACCAGCTCCCCTGTCCTCCAGGCTGCTCCAGTGGTTGTTATATGTATTTATAGTAGGGGTGTGCACCGGCCACTTTTCGTGTTTTGTGTTTTGGTTTTGGATCTGGATCTTTCTTCGTGTTTTGGATCTGGATTGGTTTTGCCAAAACCACCCTTCCGTGTTTTGGGTTCTGGGTTTTGTGTTTTGGATCTGTATTTTTTTTTAAAAAAGCATAAAAACAGCTAAAATCACAGAATTTGTAGGTTTTTCTGCCCCTATGCTATTATTAACCTCAATAACCTTAATTTCCACTCATTTCCAGTCTATTCTGAACACCTCACACCTCACAATAGTGTTTTTATGTCCAAAAGGTTGCACCGAGGTAGCTGGATGACTATGCTAAGCGACACGAGTGGGCGGCACAAACACGTGACCCATCTAGGCGTGATACTGCAGTGGCAGACAGGATGGCAGTTTGAAAAACTAGGCCCCAAACTGTACATAGTGCAAAGAAAAAAAGAGGTGCAAGATGGAATTGTCCTTGGGCCCTCCCACCCACCCTTATGTTGTATAAACAGGACATGCACACTTTAACAAACCAATCATTTCAGCGCCAGGGTCTGCCACACAACTGTGGCTGAAATGATTGGTTCGTTTGGGCCCCCACAAAACAAGCTGGCAATTAATGTGTCCCTGCACAAACTGGCTCTACGGAGGCAAGATGTCATCCTCATCCTCCTCATCCACCGATTCCTCACCCTCTTCAGTGTGTACATCCTCATCCTCACAAAGTATTAACTCGTCCCCACTTGAATCCACCACCACAGGTCCCTCTGTACGTTCTGGAGGCTGGTCTCCCTGGAAGAACTGATAATTCATTTTGATGAACATCATCTTCTCCACATTCTGTGGAAGCAACCTCCTACGCCTTTCGCTGACAAGGTTCCCAGCTGCACTAAACACTCTTTCGGAGTACACACTGGAGGGGGGGCAACTCAGGTAAAATAGAGCCAGTTTGTACAGGGGCCTCCAAATTGCCTCTTTTTCCTGCCAGTACAGGTATGGACTGTCTGACATGCCTACTTGGATGCTGTCACCGATGTAATCCTCCACCATTCTGTCAATGGTGACAGTATCATATGCAGTGACAGTAGACATGTCAGAAATTGTTGCCAGGTCCTTCAGTCCGGACCAGATGTCCAAACTTGGTCCTGCCTGCCCTGCATCACCGCCAGCAGGTTGCTTAGGATACCTAAGTTTTTTCCTGGCAGCCCCAGTTGCAGGAGAAAATGAAGAAGGAGCTGTTGACGTGTCACGTTCCGCTTCAGCTGACAGTGTGTTCACCAGCAGGTCTTTGCACCTCTGCAGGCTTGTGTCGGCCGGAAAGAGAGACACCGCATAGGCTTTAAACCTAGGATCGAGCACGGTGGCCAAAATGTACTGGTATGATTTCAACAGATTGACCACCCTGGAATCCTGGCAAAGCGAATGAAGGGCTTCATCCACAAGTCCCACATGCCGAGCGGAATCGCTCCGTCTTAGCTCCTCCTTCACTTTCTCCAGCTGCTTCTGCAAAAGCCTGATGAGGGGAATGACCTGACTCAAGCTGGCAGTGTCTGAACTGACTTCACGTGTGGCAAGTTCGAAGGGCTGGAGAACCTTGCACAACACGGAAATCATTCTCCACTGCGCTGGAGTCAGGTGCATACCCCCTCCTTTGCCTATGTCATAGGTGGATGTATAGGCTTGAATGGCCTTTTGCTGCTCCTCCATCCTCTGAAGCATATAGAGGGTTGAGTTCCACCGCGTCACAACCTCTTGCTTCAGGTGATGGCGGGGCAGGTTCAAGAGTGTTTGCTGGCGCTCCAGTCTTCGGCACGCAGTCGCTGAATGGCGAAAGTGGCCAGAAATTTTTCGGGCCACCCAAAGCGTCTCCTGCACGCCCCTGTCGCTTTTCAGAAAATTCTGCACCACCAAGTTTATTGTGTGAGCAAAACATGGGACGTGCTGGAATTTGCCCAGATGTAATGCCCGCACAATATTGGTGGCGTTGTCAGATATCACAAATCCCCAGGAGAGTCTAAGTGGGGTAAGCCACTGGGCGATGAATTCCCTCAGTTTCTCTAAGAGGTTGTCGGCGGTGTGCCTCTTACTGAAACCGGTGATACACAGCGTAGCCTGCCTTGGAACGAGCTGGCGTTTCTGAGATGCTGCGACTGGTGACGCTGCTGCTGTTGCTGCGTAAGGTGATACATCTACCCAGTGGCCTGTCACAGTCATATAGTCCTTAGTCTGCCCTGTTCCACTTGTCCACATGTCCGTGGTTAAGTGGACATTGGGTACAACGGCATTTTTCAGGACACTGAGGACACTTTTTCTGACGTTTCTGTACAGTCTCGGTATCGCCTGCCTAGTGAAGTGGAATCTAGACGGGATTTGGAACCGGGGACACACTACCTCCAGCAATTGTCTAAATCCCACTGCACTAATGGCGGATACCGGACGCACGTCTAACACCAACATAGCAGTCAAGGCCTCAGTTATACGTTTTGCTTCAGGATGACTGCTGTCGTACTTCATCCTCCTCGCTAAGGACTGTTGGAGGGTCAATTGTTTAATAAAAGTAGTGGTGTTCCTACTTCCTCTCTGGGATGATGAACGACTCCCAGCAGCAGCAACAGCAGCAGCGGCAGCAGGAGGCGTAGCAATGCAGGATCCTCCGGAGGAATCCGGGATAGGAGAGTCAGTCATGCCAGTGACATGGCCTGCAGGACTACTTCCGATCCTGACTAAGGAGGAAATTGACGAGGAGGGAGTTGACGGTGTGGTTTGCAGGCGCTTGGATACAACAGGACAACGGGATTTAGGTGTCCCTGGACTGCTTACGGTCTTAGCCAAATTTTCTGAACTTGACAGTAACTTATTATGAACGCGCTGCAGGTGCCGTATAAGGGAGGATGTTCCTAGGTGGTTAACGTCCCTACCCCTACTTATTCCACCTTTACATAAGGTACATATGGCAAGACAGTTGTTGTCCGGATTTGGATAGAAATATTGCCAGACCAAAGAGGTGGAATGTTTGGTCTTCTGCCCAGGCATGACCGTGATGGGCTTTTTCATCCCACGGACAACAACTGTCTCCCCCGAAGCCTGATTTAAACAAACCACATCACCATCAGAATCCTCCTCGCCAACTTCCTCCTCAGCGCCAGCTACACCAGTATCCTCATCCTGTTGTACTTCAACAGTGACATCTTCAATTTGCATATCAGCAAGTGGACTGTGGGTGCTCCTTTCAGCACTTGCAGGGGGCGTGCAAATGGTGGACAGAGCCACCTCTTCCCGTCCAGTGCTGGGAAGGTCAGGCATCGCAACCACCACCACACTTGGACTCTCCTTGGGGATTTGTGATATCTTCTTAGAAAGCACAGTTCTTCGCTGTGCTTTTGCCAGCTTAACTCCTTTGATTTTTTTAGTGGGAGGAGGGCTTCCATCGTCATGTGAAGCTGAACCACTAGTCATGAACATACTAGGGATCGACCTTAGCCGTTCCTTGCCACTCCGTGTCGTAAATGGCATATTGGCAAGTTTACGTTTCTCTTCAGCTGATTTAAATGTTTTTTTCAAGGTCATTTTCCTGAACTTTGTCATTTGGGATTGTATGTGCCCTCTATTATGACATTGGGCATCGGCCTTGGCAGACGACGTTGATGGCATGTTATCGTCTATGTCATGACTAGTGGCAGCAGCTTCAGCACTAGGAGGAAGTGGTTCTTGATCTTTCTCTATTTTATTTTTATCGGAGAAAGTTTGGTCCTCCATTTATGTTATATCGATTTGATATATACGTGCGGCTAAACACAGAAAATATTTCTTTATTTTTGCTGGAGAGTAGTGCACTTTGTGGGTTACACCAGCCTTTAAGAAATGAGCCAGCCGGCTCTTTACTTATGGGACACAGGTGCACGCTTGGCGCTGCTCCTTTGTTGATGCACGTTCGGCTACTGCGCACACAATTCACAAACACAGAAAATAATTTTTTTTTTGGTTTGGACTGGAGTGTATTTTCGGGGGTTACAGCACCCTTTAACGGTCAAGCCAACCGGCCCTTTACTTATGACACAGGCGCATGCTTGGCACTACTTTGTTGATGCACGTGCGGCTACTGCGCACACAATTCACAAACACAGAAAATATTTTTTTTTTGGTTTGGACTGGAGTGTACTTTGGGGGTTACAGCACCCCTTTAACGGTCAAGCCAGCTGGACCTTTACTTATGACACAGGCGCACGCTTGGCACTACTTTGTTGATGCACGTGCGGCTACTGCGCACACAATTCACAAACACAGAAAATATTTTTTTTTTGGTTTGGACTGGAGTGTACTTTGGGGGTTACAGCACCCTTCAACGGTCAAGCCAGCCGGCCCTTTACTTATGACACAGGCGCACGCTTGGCACTACTTTGTTGATGCACGTGCGGCTACTGCGCACACAATTCACAAACACAGAAAATATTTTTTTTTTGGGTTTGGACTGGAGTGTACTTTGGGGGTTACAGCACCCTTTAACGGTCAAGCCAGCCGGCCCTTTACTTATGACACAGGCGCACGCTTGGCACTACTTTGTTGATGCACGTGCAGCTACTGCACACACAATTCACAAACACAGAAAATTATTTTTTTTTTGGTTTGGACTGGAGTGTACTTTGGGGGTTACAGCACCCTTTAACGGTCAAGCCAGCCGGCCCTTTACTTATGACACAGGCGCACGCTTGGCACTACTTTGTTGATGCACGTGCAGCTACTGCACACACAATTCACAAACACAGAAAATTATTTTTTTTTTGGTTTGGACTGGAGTGTACTTTGGGGGTTACAGCACCCTTTAACGGTCAAGCCAGCCGGCCCTTTACTTATGACACAGGCGCACGCTTGGCACTACTTTGTTGATGCACGTGCGGCTACTGCGCACACAATTCACAAACACAGAAAATATTTTTTTTTTTGGTTTGGACTGGAGTGTACTTTGGGGGTTACAGCACCCTTTAACGGTCAAGCCAGCCGGCCCTTTACTTATGACACAGGCGCACGCTTGGCACTACTTTGTTGATGCACGTGCGGCTACTGCGCACACAATTCACAAACACAGAAAATATTTTTTTTTTTGGTTTGGACTGGAGTGTACTTTGGGGGTTACAGCACCCTTTAACGGTCAAGCCAGCCGGCCCTTTACTTATGACACAGGCGCACGCTTGGCACTACTTTGTTGATGCACGTGCAGCTACTGCACACACAATTCACAAACACAGAAAATTATTTTTTTTTTGGTTTGGACTGGAGTGTACTTTGGGGGTTACAGCACCCTTTAACGGTCAAGCCAGCCGGCCCTTTACTTATGACACAGGCGCACGCTTGGCACTACTTTGTTGATGCACGAGCAGCTACTGCACACACAATTCACAAACACAGAAAATTATTTTTTTTTTGGTTTGGACTGGAGTGTACTTTGGGGGTTACAGCACCCTTTAACGGTCAAGCCAGCCGGCCCTTTACTTATGACACAGGCGCACGCTTGGCACTACTTTGTTGATGCACGTGCGGCTACTGCGCACACAATTCACAAACACAGAAAATAATTTTTTTTTTGGTTTGGACTGGAGTGTACTTTGGGGGTTACAGCACCCTTTAACGGTCAAGCCAGCCGGCCCTTTACTTATGACACAGGCGCACGCTTGGCACTACTTTGTTGATGCACGTGCGGCTACTGCGCACACAATTCACAAACACAGAAAATATTTTTTTTTTGGTTTGGACTGGAGTGTACTTTGGGGGTTACAGCACCCTTTAACGGTCAAGCCAGCCGGACCTTTACTTATGACACAGGTGCACGCTTGGCACTACTTTGTTGATGCACGTGCGGCTACTGCGCACACAATTCACAAACACAGAAAATAATTTTTTTTTTGGTTTGGACTGGAGTGTACTTTGGGGGTTACAGCACCCTTTAACGGTCAAGCCAGCCGGCCCTTTACTTATGACACGGGCGCACGCTTGGCACTACTTTGTTGATGCACGTGCGGCTACTGCGCACACAATTCACAAACACAGAAAATATTTTTTTTTTTGGTTTGGACTGGAGTGTACTTTGGGGGTTACAGCACCCTTTAACGGGCAAGCCAGCCGGCCCTTTACTTATGACACAGGCGCACGCTTGGCACTACTTTGTTGATGCACGTGCAGCTACTGCGCACACAATTCACAAACACAGAAAATAATTTTTTTTTTGGTTTGGACTGGAGTGTACTTTGGGGGTTACAGCACCCTTTAACGGTCAAGCCAGCCGGCCCTTTACTTATGACACAGGCGCACGCTTGGCACTACTTTGTTGATGCACGTACGGCTACTGCGCACACAATTCACAAACACAGAAAATATATTATTTTTTTAGCACTTGGGGGGAGCACCCCTGATGGACAGAGCACCCCCTGGACAACACTACAGCACCCCTTTAGGACTGGGACACTGCACAGGACTTTGGAGTGGACACAGCCCCTATGGAGAACTGACTGCACAACACAGTCCAGCCAGCCCCTATGGACTTTGAAGTAGTGGACACAGCCCCTATTAACAACAGCAGCACAGCACATCACAGCCAGCCCCTATGGACTTTGAAGTAGTGGACAACAGCAGCACTACACTACACTACACAGCCCAGCCAACCCTAACTCCCACCCTCCCTCTTCACTGTCCACAGCCGAGTGAGAAAATGGCGCCGACGCGGGTACCTTATATAGGATCCAAAACCCGCGAGACTCGGAAGGCGGGATGATGACGTTTTGCCTTGATTTCAGATCCGAGTCAGGCGGGAAAAGTCGAGCCTGACTCGGATCGGACTCGGATCAGGGGGGCTCGGGGGGGTTCGGATTTCAGAAATCCGAACCCGCTCACCCCTAATTTATAGATTATGTTAATTGTTATTAATGTTGGTATTAGAACAATTAGCAGCAAAGCTAGTCATCAGTAGAACATTTTCTATATAGGATATGGTTTTAACATACAACCAGCCTCTACAAACATGAGCACTCTGCTGGGGCTATGCTGATGGTCGGATGCCGGTAATTGTCCCTGGATAAAGTAGGTAATTTGTGAAAACCAATGGGGACAGTTATCTTTTATTATAATAACCCAAATACCGTTACAACTGCACCACTATGCAGTAGATCCATACAGCCCCATACTGTGCCCTGATCCTTATTATCACACACTGTAGAATTCCAAAAGGAACTCACTGTGCACTAAAGTTATCTTTCACTTAAAGCAATAGGCACATAAATCCAGCTTTGGAGAGGAATGCATTAACTTATCTATGGTTGACCTTTTTTTCAATCTCGCCTCTCTCCTTTCCTCTCACTCAGCCCACAGTAACAGGGGAACTGTCACACATTCCTGCAGCTTCTACAGAGAAGTGAACTTGCCAATGGCTGGATTTATGGTGAGGCTATAACCTAAGGTGGCAATGCCTGGGGAGCGACAGCAAATAAAAGATGTATTAACACACAGGTTCTCAAACTTGTTCCTCAGGACCCCAAACAGTGCATGTTTTCCAGGTCTCCTCTCAGAATCACAAGTGACATAATTAGCTCCACCTGTGGATCTTTTAAAATGTGTTAGTGAGTAATGACTACACCTGTGCACCTGCTGGGTTACCTGGAAAACATGAACTGTGTGGGGTCCTGAGGACCGAGTTTGAGAACCTCTGTATTAACATGTACAAACAGAATCAGCAAACTGCAATGTCAATGAATGATTGAAGTGACATAGGGGGGAGATGTACTTAGTCTTGGAGAGAGATAAAGTAGATCGAGATAACGTACCAACCGATCAGCTCCTATCATTTTTTACACACAGGGTCCCATTCGTCAATGAGTTTTATTTATCATACGCAACAAGTTTTAAAACTTGTTGCGTATGATAAAAACCTGTTGATAAATGAGCCCCTCAGTCTGTAAAGTGACAGGAGCTGATTGGTTGGTACTTTATCTCCATCCACTTTATCTCTTTCCAAGGCTTAGTACATAGACCCCTGCATTGTCACAGCTGCCAACCTTTTAAAAATAATTTCCCGGGACAGTTAGCTGTCTAACTGGTGCATAGGTGACATCACTAGCGATACTGTGTCTCGCTCTATTTGGAGCATTATATTACTTAATGATGTCATGGCCAGGGTTGCCTACCCTCCCGATTTGGCCGGGAGCCTCCCGATAATCGGGTGCAGCTCCCAACCCCCGGAAAGGCAGGCGATCCCCCCCGACCCCCTTCCCCCCGCAATTTACTGTTAACCCCCGTTGCGAGGACGGTCAGTGACGCGATTCGCGCTGAGTCGCGTCATTTTGGCCCCTCTCCCTGCTTCACAGTGCCTGTATTATCAGCCCCCGTGACGCCTCCAAACGTCAGGCATCTGTCCGGCCACGCCCCCTTTTCCGGCCACGCCCCCCGCTACCCTGCCGATCTGGCTGCTCCCTTCCGGAAGGAGCAGCCAAGAAAGTCGGCAACTATGGTCATGGCTAGTAGATATGATATATAGGGCTTCAGAAGGTGATCTTGCTTGTGAGCAGGGACCTCTTACCTCTTTGTCTGTCTGTTAATAACAAGCCCTATTCTATTTCTGCCCCCAGTTGCAAATGCTGCAAAATATGCTAGCACTGTACCTGTGTTCCCCAAAACATCACCTTTCCTTATTTAATTGTGTTTTTCATGTCATTACAGGTCATTTCTTTGCATCATGAACTCCTTATTGTAATGTACAGTAGTAGAAATATGCCATTGCTTTATAAATAAAAGCTAATATTAATAATAATAATTAGATTAAATGCATGTTAATAAATAATAATCTTTATCATATTTTATAGGATATAATATTCCATGGATAAATCTTGAAAACCTGTGACCGTCCCTGTAAGTTAGAGACAATTGGCAACCACTGTGTGTATGGTGGGATTCCCATCAGTATTTTAGGTCAGACTGTTTATGTCAGCAACATCTGTTTACTGTGTATAGGAAACACACAATAGCATGCAGTGTCCTCAGCAAGGGTCATCGCTTTCTTAGTGAGTAATGAAGCTCTCATTTATATTTAGAAATATAAGCTTCTAGGCGGTAAAATATTTTATAAACTGGCTCTGTGCCATGTAGAATGCAAAATCAAACTCCTCATCGGTTTGTAATGGGTGAAAACGGGATGTAGTCAGGAAGCCAGCGGTTGAAATGGCAACCGCCGGCTCCCCGACAGTGAAATCCCGGCATGGGACTAATGATAGGCGTCTAAATATCGACGCCTATTATTAGCCCCACGGCGAAACCCCGACGCCCGGCATACCGATCGTAGGTAAGCCGGGCGTCAGGAGCGGATAGCCACAGGGGAGTGTGGGGTTAGGTATAGGGTTTCCCGGGGGGACTTAAGGTTAGATACCCCCCAGGAGGGTTAGGCTAGGGGAAGGGGGGGTTAGGATCAGGCACCCTCCCGGGAGGGTTAGGTTTAGGGTGCGGGGAGGGGGGGTTGGTTTAGGCACCCCTAGTGGGAGGTTAGGGTTAGGCACTAGGGAGGGCTAGGAACTTAGGAGAGGAGAGGGTTAGGGATAGCCTTTATACTTATCCTGTCAGGATCTCCATATGCCGGCCTTCCAGTGTCGGTATTTCATCGGCCGGGCTGACGTCCGGCGGTATAACATACTGAGGGGTCTATTTACTAAGCAGTGTTAGGAAACAGAGTGAAAACTGACAAGAAAGTGATAAGGTGCCAGACAATCAGCTCCCAACTGTAATTTTTCAAACACAGCCTGTAAGATGACAGTTAGGAGCTGATTGGTTGGCACCTTATCACTTTTCACTCTGTCTCCTAACACTGCTTAGTAAATAGACCCCTGATTCCGTAACAACATATATGTGCACATGGCACCATTTTATTATATAAGCACCATCGTGTTAAAGGACCTCACAAAGAGCCTGATTCACTACGGATCGCAATTCTGCTTATACGCACGCACCGCGGTTGCTAATATCAGCGGTGCTATGTAAATGTATGCATTCATATTGTGAACGTAGCCATTTATAAGGATGCCCACTTCCCCTTATTCACATCGGTATACTAGGGCAACATGGCAAAACAATCAGTAACATCGAGTAACATCAGACCCATACGCACACTTGCACAAGCCCTGACCTTACGCAGAAATTGCTAACAGCCACGTACGCTATCAGTGCCATGGCTGCTTATGGCCACACAGTGGATCATTTATGCACGCCCCTGCAATGGCGTTGAAACGCACTGGCACGCCTGCGTTTGCCCCAACCACCCCCCTTCACCACCCACAAACGGCACTTCCTGTCAATCACTCTGCCATGGGTCTGTGCAGCCTCTGCAAATGCAGTTGCATCACAATTGCTAGTTCGTGCACTGCGATGTATACGCATGTGCTGTGCAAATTAATCGACCGATTGCGTGCATATTAGCAACTGCGTTCTTTGCTGAATCAGGCCCAATGTAGAACCCAGCATATAATAGTAACATCTATTATCTCATTAATGTTTTTCATAGGGACCACATAGGGGTAGATTTACTAAGTTGCTGCTTGATACAGCAGCCAATAGGTCTATAATTAATAATAATAATAGTAATAATAATTTTATTTATATAGCGCTTTACTCCAGCAGGACTTTACAAGCATGAAAAGCGTAGCACAGATTTTTAGTATTACAGCAAGAAAACAAAACAATGAACATTTGGGGGAGATTCAGCACTGGGCGGAATTGCAAAATTCCTTCCTTGCTATTTTGGTAATGCAGCAGGAGGCGTCACCCCTCCTGCATGCAATAATGATCCAAGCTGCATCCACAGACGCAGCATCAAATCATCTGCGTGATGCTTGGTTGGCTGAGGGAACATGGGGTCATGCAGACCAGCCCCAAATGTCCCAAAGAGGCCAGGGTATTTCCGTCTGCAGATGGAGATCCTGGCCTCTTCCCTCCCCCCCCCAACGGTGACAAAGCATCCGTTTTGGAACACAGAGGCCGTCGCTGCCCCCAAATGGCAACCGACTGTCAATCACTGACAGTCTGCTGCCGCTCTGCGTCCTATCATGCAGGACCCGTTCTCCACATGCGCACTATGGGTCCTATGCACGCACAGATTCCCGACTATCGGAAATCTATTGGCCATGTTTTTGCTCTATCTATCAATATTCTGGAATTTATTTTTCAAATCTGTTTATTAGGAAATATTTGTTTATCATAGAACAAATGATAAACTACACATTTAAGCAAAGAAATATTAACAAGAGATGAAAAATGTACAGCTAAGTCGCGATGGTGATCCCAGCCTGCAACGTTGCAGTGCCGGGATTGCAAATGCAGCAAAGAGGTGTCTGACAGCTCCTTCTGCATTTGCACCTGAGATGGATGGACTTGTACAGCCGCTTGTGGTCTCTGCAAATCTCTGAATCAAGCCCAGAAGCTACTGACAGGTAAGACCGGACCCGGGCCCCTCCTTCAAGCTCGAGTCCAGGTAATTAGTACCCCTGTACATGAGCTGTCAATTTGCTTTCTGCATGTGTACTATACATCTGCAAAGACTGGCCTGGCAAAGTGGCAAATTAACCCTTACTGCGCCAAGACTGCTTTAATTTAACGCTATGGCACACATTACTCCGAGCTAAAGGAAAGGAGATTTATTTTAAAAATTAGCGAAGCATGAAACCTACTGGATTCATAAACTCAATATGTTTGTCTCTTTTGGCCTGAATGAAGGGTGTGACATAGTGCCTTTTTTAAATTAGTTACCTTTTTTACTATCGTTTTACAGCCTTTTTTTTTAAATAAAAAAAATGGTGTTGAATCATGCAGTTGTCGGATGAATACCTGCTAAATTAGGTGTAACATGATTTTTGTATGTCATTTTTAATCTTATTGTTAAATGTACTAAGCTCTGAAAAGCGATAAACTGGAGAGTGATAAACCACCAACCAATCAGCTCCCAACTGTCATTTTTCAAACACAGCCTGTAACATGACAGTTGGGAGCTGAGTGGCTGGTCGTTTATCGCTCTCCACTTTATCACTTTGCAGAGCTTAGTACATCTCACCCTTAGGCTCTATTGTGAGGAAAATATGTATATTAATTTTTTTAGTTTATGTGAAACAGTGGGGATTTTATTTCAGGGTGTTTTAGGTTTTATTATGATTAATAAACTTGATAGCTTTTATAACTTTTTTATATTGACATAGACTATTAGAACCAGCAAAAGGGTGGAAATGTTTTATAACCTGAAGTATCCCCGCTGTTGGATTAGTTTTTTTGGATTGTACCATACTCTAGCATTATGATAAAATTAATACAATTAGATTGAGTACCATATACTGTATGGATTGCAATTGAATAAAAATGTGATGTGTCGCTATATATAAAGTACACTGTGTCCTTGATATGGACACATCCACTGAGGAAGTTGGCAAACACCAAAATGCGTCTGGATTGGTTGAACGCCGTGATATAGGCGGAAGTGACATCATTGGCGCCGGGAGCGAGATCGAGGCTTGGACCGCTGGTGCTTCCTGTTAAATGCAGGGGAGATGCTGGAAGTGGCACGAGTCTGACTGAAGCCGGGTACATGCCGGAGATTGTAATCATGTGAGTCTTGTATACTCTAAGTAGACTTGTTTCTATAGACTTCACTATTATGCAACCACTGTTTTCTCCATATTAAGGTGGTAAGATATTTCAGTTGTTAGACTGAAGTGAGTGTGGTGTAATTTGCACACAAAAAACTGTATAAAGTGTCAGAATAAGCAACAAGATATCCTATATTTATGTGCATATATCTGGGAAATGGCTCCATCAGCATTTTCCCAGTGATTTCTTCAGTAGCAGCCACAAGGTATTCAATAGGTGCAGACTGTGCGCCAACCTTGAGTCAGGGGCCTGTGGGCACCACACACCCTGTCCCCATTCTAGGTATGCCAGTGCATTTTGGGCATTGAAAAGGAATGTAGGTCATCCTCAGCTGTGGGCCCAATAGCAGCCACACCTCTGCACCTATGGTTGTTACACCCTTTAAGAAACAGTTTTGCAGTTGCAAGTGCATAATAACCTCTTTAATACACAGCTATTTTACGTAAATAATGACATTGCATTTGTAAATATCATAGAGTATGTGTATGGAAGACTATCCCTTCCCAGTGAAGGATGACTCCTGATTACTAGATATGAGCGGTACGGATTATGAGAAATCAAAATTAGGCAAAATTTTATAATCCAGGAAATGTCAGATTTCCTGTGTTTTGAATTGCATATAAATTATATTCCAATTCTACTTCCTTCTCCTCGAGCAGCAGCTCCACCTTTGTAGGCGGGCCAAAAGCACTGCACAGATCAGTATGATCTATGCAGGCTTCATTATGTGTTTGAAATAGAACAAATTAGGGGGATCCTCAGACCCATGATTTGTCCTGCTGGGTAAGCCTGTTATTTCCATCATCAAACTTTTAGGAAATGTCAATAAGCTTGATTACTGGTATACATGGGAGTTATTGCCTGTGATAGGACTCATTTTCACATCACCTTACAAATCTGAGAGGTTTCTGTTGATAGGACATTTTCACCAGCAATGGCTCCCCATTGCCTTTACATGATTCTTGCAATCTTCTGGATTTACACTCCAGTAGACTCCCCGAGTGGGCATCCAGGTGAGAGGTATGGGGTGCTTGGCGCAGCAATGGCATGAACGTTGCCCAGTTCCTCCACAGTACAATGCCACAATTCTTGGCAATGTACAGCAGGAGCTGGGTCATGATGATGTAATTCACTGTGTGTCGCATCATCAAGTCCCCGGACTACCCTCCTGTGGACGGAATCTGACAGGTCTACTCTCCGAGAGTCTGAGAGATCCCAGAATGTCAGGAGTCTCCCAGACTTTAGGGGAGTGTAGGCAAGTATGCTCTGCAAGGGTAACCCAATTTATTTTACACATAACAATATCACTTTAAAATTTTATACACAGTTAAAAATTGTGAAGACGTTTGAATGCAATAAGGAGCTCTGACCATCATAAACACACCTTCTAAGCTTACTGATTTTGTAGCATTTAATATGCATTTTCATAAAGGACAAGACACTGCTTACAGCTTTTATGGCACACCATGGAACAGGGATGTAGGTAAAGTCTTTTTGGTATACATGAGAGGGACAATTAAGCACATTTGGGTAAACAAATATACTGCAGCCACAGAAGTTTTGCGGGTACAAATGGCCTCTTTTTTTAGGTTCAAAACATCCATGACCAAGTCTTTAAATCCTGTGTCTTCTGCTATAAATCTTTAATAGATGACAACTGTGAATTGCTCCAATATCTAGAAAAAATATAACTTATTATTAGGGGTGTGCACCGGCCACTTTTCGTGTTTTGGTTTTGGATCTGGATCTTTCTTCGTGTTTTGGATCTGGATTGGTTTTGCCAAAACCACCCTTCCGTGTTTTGGGTTCTGGGTTTTGTGTTTTGGATCTGTATTTTTTTGAAAAAACATAAAAACAGCTAAAATCACAGAATTTGTAGGTTTTTCTGCTCCTATGCTATTATTAACCTCAATAACCTTAATTTCCACTCATTTCCAGTCTATTCTGGACACCTCACAATAGTGTTTTTATGTCCAAAAGGTTGCACCGAGGTAGCTGGATGACTATGCTAAGCGACACGAGTGGGCGGCACAAACACGTGACCCATCTAGGCGTGATACTGCAGTGGCAGACAGGATGGCAGTTTGAAAAACTAGGCCCCAAACTGTACATAATGCAAAGAAAAAAAAGAGGTGCAAGATGGAATTGTCCTTGGGCCCTCCCACCCACCCTTATGTTGTATAAACAGGACATGCACACTTTAACAAACCAATCATTTCAGCACCAGGGTCTGCTACACAACTGTGACTGAAATGCTTGGTTCGTTTGGGCCCCCACAAAACAAGCTGGCAATTAATCTGTCCCTGCACAAACTGGCTCTACGGAGGCAAGATGTCATCCTCATTCTCCTCATCCACCGATTCCTCACCCTCTTCAGTGTGTACATCCTCATCCTCACAAAGTATTAACTCGTCCCCACTTGAATCCACCACCACAGGTCCCTCTGTACGTTCTGGAGGCTGGTCTCCCTGGAAGAGCTGATAATTCATTTTGATGAACATCATCTTCTCCACATTCTGTGGAAGCAACCTCCTACGCCTTTTGCTGACAAGGTTCCCGGCTGCACTAAACACTCTTTCGGAGTACACACTGGAGGGGGGGCAACTCAGGTAAAATAGAGCCAGTTTGTACAGGGGCCTCCAAATTGCCTCTTTTTCCTGCCAGTACAGGTATGGACTGTCTGACATGCCTACTTGGATGCTGTCACCGATGTAATCCTCCACCATTCTGTCAATGGTGACAGTATCATATGCAGTGACAGTAGACATGTCAGAAATTGTTGCCAGGTCCTTCAGTCCGGACCAGATGTCCAAACTTGGTCCTGCCTGCCCTGCATCACCGCCAGCGGGTTGCTTAGGATACCTAAGTTTTTTCCTGGCAGCCCCAGTTGCGGGAGAAAATGAAGAAGGAGCTGTTGACGTGTCACGTTCCGCTTCAGCTGACAGTGTGTTCACCAGCAGGTCTTTGCACCTCTGCAGGCTTGTGTCGGCCGGAAAGAGAGACACCACATAGGCTTTAAACCTAGGATCGAGCACGGTGGCCAAAATGTACTGGTATGATTTCAACAGATTGACCACCCTGGAATCCTGGCAAAGCGAATGAAGGGCTTCATCCACAAGTCCCACATGCCGAGCGGAATCGCTCCGTCTTAGCTCCTCCTTCACTTTCTCCAGCTGCTTCTGCAAAAGCCTGATGAGGGGAATGACCTGACTCAAGCTGGCAGTGTCTGAACTGACTTCACGTGTGGCAAGTTCGAAGGGCTGGAGAACCTTGCCCAACACGGAAATCATTCTACACTGCGCTGGAGTCAGGTGCATACCCCCTCCTTTGCCTATGTCATAGGTGGATGTATAGGCTTGAATGGCCTTTTGCTGCTCCTCCATCCTCTGAAGCATATAGAGGGTTGAGTTCCACCGCGTCACAACCTCTTGCTTCAGGTGATGGCGGGGCAGGTTCAAGAGTGTTTGCTGGCGCTCCAGTCTTCGGCACGCAGTCGCTGAATGGCGAAAGTGTCCAGAAATTTTTTGGGCCACCCAAATCGTCTCCTGCACGGCCCTGTCGCTTTTCAGAAAATTCTGCACCACTAAGTTTATTGTGTGAGCAAAACATGGGACGTTCTGGAATTTGCCCAGATGTAATGCCCGCACAATATTGGTGGCGTTGTCAGATATCACAAATCCCCAGGAGAGTCTAAGTGGGGTAAGCCACTGGGCGATGATTTCCCTCAGTTTCTCTAAGAGGTTGTCGGCGGTGTGCCTCTTACTGAAACCGGTGATACACAGCGTAGCCTGCCTTGGAACGAGCTGGCGTTTCTGAGATGCTGCTACTGGTGACGCTGCTGCTGTTGCTGCGTAAGGTGATACATCTACCCAGTGGCCTGTCACAGTCATATAGTCCTTAGTCTGCCCTGTTCCACTTGTCCACATGTCCGTGGTTAAGTGGACATTGTGTACAACGGCATTTTTCAGGACACTGAGGACACTTTTTCTGACGTTTCTGTACAGTCTCGGTATCGCCTGCCTAGTGTAGTGGAATCTAGATGGGATTTGGAACCGGGGACACACTACCTCCATCAATTGTCTAAATCCCACTGCACTAATGGCGGATACCGGACGCACGTCTAACACCAACATAGCAGTCAAGGCCTCAGTTATACGTTTTGCTTCAGGATGACTGCTGTCGTACTTCATCCTCCTCGCTAAGGACTGTTGGAGGGTCAATTGTTTAGTAAAAGTAGTGGTGTTCCTACTTCCTCTCTGGGATGATGAACGACTCCCAGCAGCAACAGCAGCAGCGGCAGCAGTAGGCGTAGCAATGCAGGATCCTCCGGAGGAATCCCGGATAGGAGAGTCAGTCATGCCAGTGACATGGCCTGCAGGACTACTTCCGATCCTGACTAAGGAGGAAATTGACGAGGAGGGAGTTGACGGTGTGGTTTGCAGGCGCTTGGATACAACGGGATTTAGGTGTCCCTGGACTGCTTACGGTCTTAGCCAAAGTTTCTGAACTTGACAGTAACTTTTTATGAACGCGCTGCAGGTGCCGTATAAGGGAGGATGTTCCTAGGTGGTTGACGTCCCTACCCCTACTTATTTTACCTTTACATATGGTACATATGGCAAGACAGTTGTTGTCTGGATTTGGATAGAAATATTGCCAGACCAAAGAGGTGGAATGTTTGGTCTTCTGCCCAGGCATGACCGTGATGGGCTTTTTCATCCCACGGACAACAACTGTCTCCCCCGGAGCCTGATTTAAACAAACCACATCACCATCAGAATCCTCCTCGCCAACTTCCTCCTCAGCGCCAGCTACACCAGTATCCTCATCCTGTTGTACTTCAACAGTGACATCTTCAATTTGCATATCAGCAAGTGGACTGTGGGTGCTCCTTTCAGCACTTGCAGGGGGCATGCAAATGGTGGAAAGAGCCACCTCTTCCCGTCCAGTGCTGGGAAGGTCAGGCATCGCAACCACCACCACACTTGGACTCTCCTTGGGGATTTGTGATATCTTCTTAGAAAGCACAGTTCTTCGCTGTGCTTTTGCCAGCTTAACTCTTTTAATTTTTTTAGTGGGAGGAGGGCTTCCATCGTCATGTGAAGCTGAACCACTAGTCATGAACATACTAGGGATCGACCTTAGCCGTTCCTTGCCACTCCGTGTTGTAAATGGCATATTGGCAAGTTTACGTTTCTCTTCAGCTGATTTAAATGTTTTTTTCAAGGTAATTTTCCTGAACTTTGTCATCTGGGATTGTATGTGCCCTCTATTATGACATTGGGCATCGGCCTTGGCAGACAACGTTGATGGCATGTTATCGTCTATGTCATGACTAGTGGCAGCAGCTTCAGCTCTAGGAGGAAGTGGTTCTTGATCTTTCTCTATTTTATTTTTATCGGAGAAAGTTTGGTCCTCCATTTATGTTATATCGATTTGATATATACGTGCGGCTAAACACAGAAAATATTTTTTTATTTTTGCTGAAAATACAGAAAATAATTTTTTATTTGGTTTGGAGTGTACTTTGGGAGTTACAGCACCCTTTAACGGTCAAGCCAGCCGGCCCTTTACTTATGACACAGGCGCACGCTTGGCACTACTTTGTTGATGCACGTGCGGCTACTGCGCACACAATTCACAAACACAGAAAATATATATTTTTTTGGTTTGGAGTGTACTTTGGGGGTTACAGCACCCTTTAACGGTCAAGCCAGCTGGCCCTTTACTTATGACACAGGCGCACGCTTGGCACTACTTTGTTGATGCACGTGCGGCTACTGCGCACACAATTCACAAACACAGAAAATAATTTTTTATTTGGTTTGGAGTGTACTTTGGGAGTTACAGCACCCTTTAACGGTCAAGCCAACCGGCCCTTTACTTATGACACAGGCGCACGCTTGGCACTACTTTGTTGATGCACGTGCGGCTACTGCGCACACAATTCACAAACACAGAAAATATATTATTTTTGTAGCACTTGGGGGGAGCACCCCTGATGGACAGAGCACCCCCTGGACAACACTACAGCACCCCTTTAGGACTGGGACACTGCACAGGACTTTGGAGTGGACACAGCCCCTATGGAGAACTGACTGCACAACACAGTCCAGCCAGCCCCTATGGACTTTGAAGTAGTGGACACAGCCCCTATTAACAACAGCAGCACAGCACAACACAGCCAGCCCCTATGGACTTTGAAGTAGTGGACAACAGCAGCACTACACTACACTACACAGCCCAGCCAGCCCTAACTCCCACCCTCCCTCTTCACTGTCCACAGCCGAGTGAGAAAATGGCGCCGACGCGGGTACCTTATATAGGATCCAAAACCCGCGAGACTCGGAAGGCGGGATGATGACGTTTTGCCTCGATTTCAGATCCGAGTCAGGCGGGAAAAGTCGAGCCTGACTCGGATCGGCCTCGGATCGGGGGGGCTCGGGGGTGTTCGGATTTCAGAAATCCGAACCCGCTCACCCCTACTTATTATGTGCAGTACTAGTATGGGAAGATGGATTGAATTCCTCATTCTGTAGGTTAATTAGCAGGAGACTGTGGGCCTGATTCCGAAATGCTGATTGCAGATTCCCGATGTTCGAGAATCTGCGCTGGTGCCAGATCTGTTCTGCACATGTGCAGAACGGGTCTGCGAGGCCGCGCGCAAACTGGCAGCAGACTGTCAGTGATTGACAGTCTGCTGCCGTTTGGGGGCGGGGAGGGGGCGGCGATGCCCTCCGTTTCTTGAAACAGAGGCATGTCGCCGCCGTTGCGGTGGAGGGAAGAAGCCAGGATCTCCATCGGATGACGGAGATTTCCTGGCCTCTTCCTGTAAACTGCGGCGGACAGCTATGGGACCCCATGGGTCACCGCAGCCAGCCGATGCTAGGCAGAGCTCGGTTAAGTAATTGTTAAAGTTAGATATCTTGGATGAAGGCATATATAGGTTACAAACGAATGATTAGTCAATCTGATTGTATGGGATCTGATTGTAGATCTGATTTTTTTAGATCTGATTGTATGCTATTGTGATTCATAATATTGCACCATTCCTTGGGCTTGTTCTGTTCTGTATTCCAATAGGATGACTTTGGTGACCCTGCAGAAACCATCACACCGTGCAGTTATGGAATATCATTAATATAAAATTCTTATTTTAATATACTTTAAGTATATTTATAATGTTACATAACTGTATATTGATGTTTAGTCTTATTTTAATCAGCATTTCATTTGTAGTGTATTATAGGTAAATAAGGCATCTCTGTTGTAAACATAAATGTAATATTATTGGTATAATGTTTTAGATCCCATTTATTTGCAAAGTTAAGCAATGTAATGTGCTTCTCCTGAAACTCTGTAAGACAAAGGAATTCCAGGACGGGATAGTTTTGGCGTTGGCCTCTGGCTAATGAAGATCCGGCTGCTCACACACAAAGAAGAAAGAACTGATCTATCCGACATCGAGTATATACAGATCCCTGCCTGTATCCAATGATTGTATTCCCTAAGGACTATTTGAATGTGACCTTATAAATTGTACTGCAGTGACTGTTGGAATCAGTGCATTCAGAATTGAAGCCTTGTGTTGTGACAACCGCACATGCGTAGTGCAAGGGGGCGACACTCTATTTCTTTGTGCAAATAAATCTTTTGGACTTTGGAACTCCAAGTAAGCTTGAGCGGACTTCACATTATTTATCGTTAACATAATGCACAGGAGGTGTGATGCCTCCTGCTGCATTACCATATCTGCAAGGATTGCAATTGCAAAGCTACCTGCATGCATACATCATATATCTATAGCCTGAGTGCAGCTTTGCAATTACGATCCTTACAGAATCAGACCCTGTATCAAGAATGATATACAGTGATGTGAAAAAGTTTTTGCCCTCTAAATTCTTCTGTTTTTTCATATGTCACATTTATTTGTTTCAGACCTTCAAACAAAATTGAATTTAAGACACAGACAACCTGAGTAAACAAAAAATGCAGTTTTTAAATTACCCTTTCGTTTATTGAAGAAAAAAAGTGATCCAACACCCATATGAAAAATGTATCACCCCCCCCCCCCCAAACGTAATAACTGGTTGTGTCCCCTGTAGCAGCAGCAGCAGCTACAACCGAATACTTCAGAAGAGTCTTTCGTATCGTTGTGGAGTAATGTTGGGCCACTCTTCTGTGCAGAATTGCTTTGATTCAGCACAAACTGCCCGATTAAGGTCCTGCCACAGCATCTCACTTATATTCAAGTCAGGACTTTGACTAAGACACTCAAAGACCTTAATTTTGTTTCTTATGAGCCATTCAGAGGTGGACTTGCTTTTGTGCTTCGAATCATTGTCTTGCTGCACAACCCAATTGCGCACATGCTTCAGATCATGGATTGATAACCAGACATCCACCCTTAACATTTTCTGGTAGAGAGCAGAATACAAATTCCAATTATGACAAGTTGTCCAGGTCCTGAACCTTCAAAGCCTTCCCACACCATCACACTACCACCACCATGTTTGACTGTTAGTATGATGTTCTTATGGTGAAATGTTGTGTTTGCTTTACGCCAGATGTGCCAGGATCAATGTGTGCCAGAAAGTAAACATTTTTGGCTCATTAGTCCAAAGAACATTAGCCCAAAATGCTTGGGGTTCATCAATTTTTTTTTTTGACAAATGTGAAACAAGCCTTTATGTTCCTCTTGGTTAGCAGTGGTTTTCGTCTTGCAGCTCTCTCATGGATACATTAACTGAGGCAAGCAAGGCCTGCAGATAATTATATGTTTAACTAGGTTCTTTTAAGACTGCCTGGACAAGTTATTGATGCACTCTTGTAGGAATTTTTGTAGGCCAGCCACTCCTGGGTGGATTCACCACAAGTGGCAGATTTTACCTTGAGTCTGCAGCGTTACCCTCCCCGTCCCCCCCCCCAGTAAGACTCCACAACCACCAGTGAGCCCCAGGCGATTGCAGTGGCTTCCCACTATCTGCTAATTGCATGCTGGATGGAAGCAGTCTGGACTGCAATTGGCAGATAGTGCTTCCATGGGAAGCCACTCCCCTGCCTTTCTGGCAGCTCTTCTAGGGGCTGTAGTCAATGAAGTCACAATAAGCTGTGGAGCAAAAACAAGGGGGGGAGCAGTTTCACCACCAGCAGTAATGTGCTTCTAGGGGCTGTAACCAATGCAGTCTGTAGAAGCCAGGGGCTTGTGAGCTTGGACAAGACCCATTTTTTCCCTCCCCTTACAGTGCTGCTGCAGAGGTTGGCTGATCTCAGCGGCAAACCCTCCTGATGACAGGAAGTACGAGCCGCCACTGTTCACCACTGTTTCAAGTTTTCTCCATGTGAAAATAATAACTCTCTTTGTGGTTCCCTAGTCCCAGAGCCTTAGCAATGGCTTTGTAGGCCTTTCCAGACTGATATATTTCATCTTTCTTTCACTTCTCAATTATTTTGATTGCGGCATACTGTGCTGCCCATTGAGACCTCTGAGTCAATTTCACATTGCTGGAAAAATTCTATTTAAATTCCGTTTAGATTCAACAGGGCTGACAGTAATCAAGAGTGTGTCTAGGCTAATTGAACACAATTTTCAATTAATTTTTGTTCGTTGATTGAATGATTAACTACGGGGCAATTACTATTTCACACTGGGCCAGTTGGTGAAATGACCATTTAAAAACTGTATTTTGTGTTTACTCAGGTTGTCTCTACAATTGGGAGCAAACGATGATAAAGAGAGAGAGATAAAGCGAACTAGGGAATCCCTGGCGGAAACCACCTTAGTTATGGAGGATATTATGGAGATAATGAGTCCGTAATTTGAAGATATTTTTCATAAAGAGTTATGACAGCAGTCTGAAAAATGGCCGTTAATCTCTGCTACCAAGAAGTGTAGGGCTCCACAGTTCACACATTGGAGGTCCATAGGACCCAAAGAGTAGTATTGTGTCAAATATGTCATGCACAATGCAAGTGGCGAATCAGTTGATCTTGTTATACGTTGGTCGTGACAATAATATTCTTGACTGTACAATTTGTAAACTGCGTGCTCTGGGCGACCTGTAAAAGTTCCACCACGTTGACATCCTCAAGGCCATCCTCTAGGCATGTTTGGTGTAAACAATGCAAGGTGAAGTGAATGATGAAAAAACACAGCAATCGGTGATTGATGTCCACGCAAGATGCGCTGACATATGTGGCTGCAAATAACTGTCACAGTTTCCAGACCACTCAGCAGGTCACATGTTCCAGGTCACCCAGCAGGTGCACAGGGAGAGTTCAGTAACTGACAGTTTCCAGACCACCCAGCAGGTCACATGTTCCAGGTCACCCAGCAGGTGCACAGGGAAAGATCACCAACTGTCACATTTTCCAGAGCACAATGGTGATACATTGTAAATGGCGGGCGGACGTTTTGGCACTCCGAAACTAAGCAACCAATTACAATGCCAATATTTTTCTGCAAATCTATGGACCAAGACCTTTCATTTGGTGTCCTGCTCAGACAACAGCATATTAGAAATATGTCACGTCCTGCTTTTAATATATAAATGGAACTACAGTACTAACCAATCAGCTCCTGTCATTTTTCAAACACAGCCTGTAAAGTGACAGTTAGGAGCTGATTGGTTGGTACTTTATCTCTATCTAATTTACCTCTTCCCAAGCTTAGTACATCTACCCTAGGGTTCTATAACATACAAGTTTTTAATTCCAAAGAACAGTCAGCAAATTAGTTAAAAAGATGCCAACAGTGTGCACACAACATGTAAAACAGCTATTTGCCATATTCTTATTTGTCACTGTTTATTTATAGGTTAAAGACCATATGTTATATGTAAGCCTCTGCAGGAAACCACAAATAACTATGCTGACAAAAGCAGAAATAAAACTAAATACAGGAACATAACACAACATAAAAAAAACTACATATAACATTTAAACATCAATGTAATACACTCAAATATAGAAATTGTAGTAAGCAAAAAAGAAACCACTACATTAAACAAATCAGAAAGTTCTTTATCAGGGGAGCAGACCACAACATCAGACGGATGTTCAAAGAACAGTAAAAGGGGTCATATTGGTCCAAGTCAAAGGTGCACATGTGAATCATCAAAAAGTACACGATTGTTTGCTTTCATTGTCTCAGTCCTAACTGTGTGTGTATATTAGGGGTGAGCGGGTTCGGATTTCTGAAATCCGAACCCCCCCGAGCCCCCCCGATCCGAGTCCGATCCGAGTCAGGCTCGACTTTTCCCGCCTGACTCGGATCTGAAATCGAGGCAAAACGTCATCTTCCCGCCTTCCGAGTCTCGCGGGTTTTGGATCCTATATAAGGTACACACGTCGGCGCCATTTTCTCACTCGGCTGTGGACAGTGAAGAGGGAGGGTGGGAGTTAGGGCTGTGTAGTGTAGTGTAGTGTAGTGCTGCTGTTGTCCACTACTTCAAAGTCCATAGGGGCTGGCTGTGTTGTGCTGTGCTGCTGTTGTTAATAGGGGCTGTGTCCACTACTTCAAAGTCCATAGGGGCTGGCTGGACTGTGTTGTGCAGTCAGTTCTCCATAGGGGCTGTGTCCACTCCAAAGTCCTGTGCAGTGTCCCAGTCCTAAAGGAGTGCTGTAGTGTTGTCCAGGGGGTGCTCTGTCCATCAGGGGTGCTCCCCCCAAGTGCTAAAAAAATAATATATTTTCTGTGTTTGTGAATTGTGTGCGCAGTAGCCGCACGTGCATCAACAAAGTAGTGCCAAGCGTGCGCCTGTGTCATAAGTAAAGGGCCGGCTGGCTTGACCGTTAAGGGTGCTGTAACCCCCGAAAGTACACTCCAGTCCAAACCAAAAAAAAAAATTATTTTCTGTGTTTGTGAATTGTGTGCGCAGTAGCCGCACGTGCATCAACAAAGTAGTGCCAAGCGTGCGCCTGTGTCATAAGTAAAGGGCCGGCTGGCTTGACCGTTAAGGGTGCTGTAACCCCCGAAAGTACACTCCAGTCCAAACCAAAAAAAAAATTATTTTCTGTGTTTGTGAATTGTGTGCGCAGTAGCCGCACGTGCATCAACAAAGTAGTGCCAAGCGTGCGCCTGTGTCATAAGTAAAGGGCCGGCTGGCTTGACCGTTAAGGGTGCTGTAACCCCCGAAAGTACACTCCAGTCCAAACCAAAAAAAATATTATTTTCTGTGTTTGTGAATTGTGTGCGCAGTAGTCGCACGTGCATCAACAAAGTAGTGCCAAGCGTGCGCCTGTGTCATAAGTAAAGGGCCGGCTGGCTTGACCGTTAAAGGGTGCTGTAACCCCCAAAGTACACTCCAGTCCAAACCAAAAAAAAAATTATTTTCTGTGTTTGTGAATTGTGTGCGCAGTAGCCGCACGTGCATCAACAAAGTAGTGCCAAGCGTGCGCCTGTGTCATAAGTAAAGGGCCGGCTGGCTTGACCGTTAAGGGTGCTGTAACCCCCGAAAGTACACTCCAGTCCAAACCAAAAAAAAAATTATTTTCTGTGTTTGTGAATTGTGTGCGCAGTAGCCGCACGTGCATCAACAAAGTAGTGCCAAGCGTGCGCCTGTGTCATAAGTAAAGGGCCGGCTGGCTTGACCGTTAAAGGGTGCTGTAACCCCCGAAAGTACACTCCAGTCCTAACCAAAAAAAAATTATTTTCTGTGTTTGTGAATTGTGTGCGCAGTAGCCGCACGTGCATCAACAAAGTAGTGCCAAGAGTGCGCCTGTGTCATAAGTAAAGGGCCGGCTGGCTTGACCGTTAAGGGTGCTGTAACCCCCGAAAGTACACTCCAGTCCAAACCAAAAAAAAAATTATTTTCTGTGTTTGTGAATTGTGTGCGCAGTAGCCGCACGTGCATCAACAAAGTAGTGCCAAGCGTGCGCCTGTGTCATAAGTAAAGGGCCGGCTGGCTTGACCGTTAAAGGGTGCTGTAACCCCCGAAAGTACACTCCAGTCCTAACCAAAAAAAAATTATTTTCTGTGTTTGTGAATTGTGTGCGCAGTAGCCGCACGTGCATCAACAAAGTAGTGCCAAGAGTGCGCCTGTGTCATAAGTAAAGGGCCGGCTGGCTTGACCGTTAAGGGTGCTGTAACCCCCGAAAGTACACTCCAGTCCAAACCAAAAAAAAAATTATTTTCTGTGTTTGTGAATTGTGTGCGCAGTAGCCGCACGTGCATCAACAAAGTAGTGCCAAGCGTGCGCCTGTGTCATAAGTAAAGGGCCGGCTGGCTTGACCGTTAAGGGTGCTGTAACCCCCGAAAGTACACTCCAGTCCAAACCAAAAAAAAAATTATTTTCTGTGTTTGTGAATTGTGTGCGCAGTAGCCGCACGTGCATCAACAAAGTAGTGCCAAGCGTGCGCCTGTGTCATAAGTAAAGGGCCGGCTGGCTTGACCGTTAAGGGTGCTGTAACCCCCGAAAGTACACTCCAGTCCAAACCAAAAAAAAAATAATTTTCTGTGTTTGTGAATTGTGTGCGCAGTAGCCGCACGTGCATCAACAAAGTAGTGCCAAGCGTGCGCCTGTGTCATAAGTAAAGGGCCGGCTGGCTTGACCGTTAAAGGGTGCTGTAACCCCCAAAGTACACTCCAGTCCAAACCAAAAAAAAATTATTTTCTGTGTTTGTGAATTGTGTGCGCAGTAGCCGCACGTGCATCAACAAAGTAGTGCCAAGCGTGTGCCTGTGTCATAAGTAAAGGGCCGGCTGGCTTGACCGTTAAGGGTGCTGTAACCCCCGAAAGTACACTCCAGTCCAAACCAAAAAAAAAATTATTTTCTGTGTTTGTGAATTGTGTGCGCAGTAGCCACACGTGCATCAACAAAGTAGTGCCAAGCGTGCGCCTGTGTCATAAGTAAAGGGCCGGCTGGCTTGACCGTTAAGGGTGCTGTAACCCCCGAAAGTACACTCCAGTCCAAACCAAAAAAAAAATTATTTTCTGTGTTTGTGAATTGTGTGCGCAGTAGCCGCACGTGCATCAACAAAGTAGTGCCAAGCGTGCGCCTGTGTCATAAGTAAAGGGCCGGCTGGCTTGACCGTTAAGGGTGCTGTAACCCCCGAAAGTACACTCCAGTCCAAACCAAAAAAAAAATTATTTTCTGTGTTTGTGAATTGTGTGCGCAGTAGCCACACGTGCATCAACAAAGTAGTGCCAAGCGTGCGCCTGTGTCATAAGTAAAGGGCCGGCCGGCTGGCTTGACCGTTAAGGGTGCTGTAACCCCCGAAAGTACACTCCAGTCCAAACCAAAAAAAAAATTATTTTCTGTGTTTGTGAATTGTGTGCGCAGTAGCCGCACGTGCATCAACAAAGTAGTGCCAAGCGTGCGCCTGTGTCATAAGTAAAGGGCCGGCTGGCTTGACCGTTAAGGGTGCTGTAACCCCCGAAAGTACACTCCAGTCCAAACCAAAAAAAAAATTATTTTCTGTGTTTGTGAATTGTGTGCGCAGTAGCCACACGTGCATCAACAAAGTAGTGCCAAGCGTGCGCCTGTGTCATAAGTAAAGGGCCGGCTGGCTTGACCGTTAAAGGGTGATGTAACCCCCGAAAGTACACTCCAGTCCAAACCAAAAAAAAATTATTTTCTGTGTTTGTGAATTGTGTGCGCAGTAGCCGCACGTGCATCAACAAAGTAGTGCCAAGAGTGCGCCTGTGTCATAAGTAAAGGGCCGGCTGGCTTGACCGTTAAAGGGTGCTGTAACCCCCGAAAGTACACTCCAGGCCAAACCAAAAAAAAATTATTTTCTGTGTTTGTGAATTGTGTGCGCAGTAGCCGCACGTGCATCAACAAAGTAGTGCCAAGAGTGCGCCTGTGTCATAAGTAAAGGGCCGGCTGGCTTGACCGTTAAAGGGTGCTGTAACCCACAAAGTACACTCCAGTCCAAACCAAAAAAAAAATTATTTTCTGTGTTTAGCCGCACGTATATATCAAATCGATATAACATAAATGGAGGACCAAACTTTCTCCGATAAAAATAAAATAGAGAAAGATCAAGAACCACTTCCTCCTAGTGCTGAAGCTGCTGCCACTAGTCATGACATAGACGATAACATGCCATCAACGTCGTCTGCCAAGGCCGATGCCCAATGTCATAGTAGAGGGCACATACAATCCCAAATGGCAAAGTTCAGGAAAATGACCTTGAAAAAGACATTTAAATCAGCTGAAGAGAAACGTAAACTTGCCAATATGCCATTTACGACACGGAGTGGCAAGGAACGGCTAAGGTCGATCCCTAGTATGTTCATGACTAGTGGTTCAGCTTCACATGACGATGGAAGCCCTCCTCCCACTAAAAAAATCAAAAGAGTTAAGCTGGCAAAAGCACAGCGAAGAACTGTGCTTTCTAAGAAGATATCACAAATCCCCAAGGAGAGTCCAAGTGTGGTGGTGGTTGCGATGCCTGACCTTCCCAGCACTGGACGGGAAGAGGTGGCTCTTTCCACCATTTGCATGCCCCCTGCAAGTGCTGAAAGGAGCACCCACAGTCCACTTGCTGATATGCAAATTGAAGATGTCACTGTTGAAGTACAACAGGATGAGGATACTGGTGTAGCTGGCGCTGAGGAGGAAGTTGGCGAGGAGGATTCTGATGGTGATGTGGTTTGTTTAAATCAGGCTCCGGGGGAGACAGTTGTTGTCCGTGGGATGAAAAAGCCCATCACGGTCATGCCTGGGCAGAAGACCAAACATTCCACCTCTTTGGTCTGGCAATATTTCTATCCAAATCCGGACAACAACTGTCTTGCCATATGTACCATATGTAAAGGTGAAATAAGTAGGGGTAGGGACGTCAACCACCTAGGAACATCCTCCCTTATACGGCACCTGCAGCGCGTTCATAAAAAGTTACTGTCAAGTTCAGAAACTTTGGCTAAGACCGTAAGCAGTCCAGGGACACCTAAATCCCGTTGTCCTGTTGTATCCAAGCGCCTGCAAACCACACCGTCAACTCCCTCCTCGTCAATTTCCTCCTTAGTCAGGATCGGAAGTAGTCCTGCAGGCCATGTCACTGGCATGACTGACTCTCCTATCCGGGATTCCTCTGGAGGATCCTGCATTGCTACGCCTACTGCTGCCGCTGCTGCTGTTGCTGCTGCTGGGAGTCGTTCATCATCCCAGAGAGGAAGTAGGAACACCACTACTTTTACTAAACAATTGACCCTCCAACAGTCCTTAGCGAGGAGGATGAAGTACGACAGCAGTCATCCTGAAGCAAAACGTATAACTGAGGCCTTGACTGCTATGTTGGTGTTAGACGTGCGTCCGGTATCCGCCATTAGTGCAGTGGGATTTAGACAATTGATGGAGGTAGTGTGTCCCCGGTTCCAAATCCCGTCTAGATTCCACTTCACTAGGCAGGCGATACCGAGACTGTACAGAAACGTCAGAAAAAGTGTCCTCAGTGTCCTGAAAAATGCCGTTGTACACAATGTCCACTTAACCACGGACATGTGGACAAGTGGAACAGGGCAGACTAAGGACTATATGACTGTGACAGCCCACTGGGTAGATGTATCACCTTACGCAGCAACAGCAGCAGCGTCACCAGTAGCAGCATCTCAGAAACGCCAGCTCGTTACAAGGCAGGCTACGCTGTGTATCACCGGTTTCAGTAAGAGGCACACCGCCGACAACCTCTTAGAGAAACTGAGGGAAATCATCGCCCAGTGGCTTACCCCACTTAGACTCTCCTGGGGATTTGTGATATCTGACAACGCCACCAATATTGTGCGGGCATTACATCTGGGCAAATTCCAGCACGTCCCATGTTTTGCTCACACAATAAACTTGGTGGTGCAGAATTTTCTGAAAAGCGACAGGGGCGTGCAGGAGACGCTTTGGGTGGCCCGAAAAATTTCTGGCCACTTTCGCCATTCAGCGACTGCGTGCCGAAGACTGGAGCGCCAGCAAACACTCTTGAACCTGCCCCGCCATCACCTGAAGCAAGAGGTTGTGACACGGTGGAACTCAACCCTCTATATGCTTCAGAGGATGGAGGAGCAGCAAAAGGCCATACAAGCCTATACATCCACCTATGACATAGGCAAAGGAGGGGGTATGCACCTGACTCAAGCGCAGTGGAGAATGATTTCCGTGTTGTGCAAGGTTCTCCAGCCCTTCGAACTTGCCACACGTGAAGTCAGTTCAGACACTGCCAGCTTGAGTCAGGTCATTCCCCTCATCAGGCTTTTGCAGAAGCAGCTGGAGAAAGTGAAGGAGGAGCTAAGACGGAGCGATTCCGCTCGGCATGTGGGACTTGTGGATGAAGCCCTTCATTCGCTTTGCCAGGATTCCAGGGTGGTCAATCTGTTGAAATCAGACCACTACATTTTGGCCACCGTGCTCGATCCTAGGTTTAAAGCCTATGTGGTGTCTCTCTTTCCGGCCGACACAAGCCTGCAGAGGTGCAAAGACCTGCTGGTGAACACACTGTCAGCTGAAGCGGAACGTGACACGTCAACAGCTCCTTCTTCATTTTCTCCTGCAACTGGGGCTGCCAGGAAAAAACTTAGGTATCCTAAGCAACCCGCTGGCGGTGATGCAGGACAGGCAGGACCAAGTTTGGACATCTGGTCCGGACTGAAGGACCTGGCAACAATTTCTGACATGTCTACTGTCACTGCATATGATACTGTCACCATTGACAGAATGGTGGAGGATTACATCGGTGACAGCATCCAAGTAGGCATGGCAGACAGTCCATACCTGTACTGGCAGGAAAAAGAGGCAATTTGGAGGCCCCTGTACAAACTGGCTCTATTTTACCTGAGTTGCCCCCCCTCCAGTGTGTACTCCGAAAGAGTGTTTAGTGCAGCCGGGAACCTTGTCAGCGAAAGGCGTAGGAGGTTGCTTCCACAGAATGTGGAGAAGATGATGTTCATCAAAATGAATTATCAGCTCTTCCAGGGAGACCAGCCTCCAGAAGGTACAGAGGGACCTGTGGTGGTGGATTCAAGTGGGGACGAGTTAATACTTTGTGAGGATGAGGATGTACACACTGAAGAGGGTGAGGAATCGGTGGATGAGGAGGATGAGGATGACATCTTGCCTCCATAGAGCCAGTTTGTGCAGGGACACATTAATTGCCAGCTTGTTTTGTGGGGGCCCAAACGAACCAATCATTTCAGCCACAGTTGTGTGGCAGACCCTGGCGCTGAAATGATTGGTTTGTTAAAGTGTGCATGTCCTGTTTATACAACATAAGGGTGGGTGGGAGGGCCCAAGGACAATTCCATCTTGCACCTCTTTTTTTTCTTTGCATTATGTACAGTTTGGGGCCTAGTTTTTCAAACTGCCATCCTGTCTGCCACTGCAGTTTCACGCCTAGATGGGTCACGTGTTTGTGCCGCCCACTCGTGTCGCTTAGCATAGTCATCCAGCTACCTCGGTGCAACGTTTTGGACATAAAAACACTATTGTGAGGTGTGAGGTGTTCAGAATAGACTGGAAATGAGTGGAAATTAAGGTTATTGAGGTTAATAATAGCATAGGAGCAGAAAAACCTACAAATTCTGTGATTTTAGCTGTTTTTATGCTTTTTAAAAAAAAAATACAGATCCAAAACACAAAACCCAGAACCCAAAACACGGAAGGGTGGTTTTGGCAAAACCAATCCAGATCCAAAACACGAAGAAAGATCCAGATCCAAAACCAAAACACAAAACACGAAAAGTGGCCGGTGCACACCCCTAGTGTATATATATATATATATATATATATATATATATAATATACACAATACTCTGCAAATGTAGTAAGAATGCTTTGAAAAATAGAAGTGTTAATAGTTTATTTTTATCAACAAAATGCAAGGTGAATGAACAGAAGAGAACTGTAAATCAAATCAATATTTGGTGTGACCACCCTTTGCCTTCAAAGCAGCATCAATTATTCTAGGTACACCAATCATACCAAACAGGTGATAATGTTCATCATTTTCATATGTAGGTTGAAACACAGACATTAACTGAAACAGAAACAGCTGTGTATGAGGCTTAAAACTGGGTGAGGAACAGCCAAACTCTGCTATAAAGGTGAGGTTGTGGAAGACAGAAACAGGCAATGTTGAGGACTGTAGACGCAGTGGTCAGCCAAGGAAACTTAGTGCATCAGATGAAAGACACATCATGCTTACTTCCCTTCGAAATCGGAAGACGTCCAGCAGTGTCATCGGCTCAGAACTGACATAAACCAGGTACACACAACTACTGTTTCGGAGTAGTCTGGCCAGAAGTGGTCTTCATGGAAGAATTGTGGCCAAAAAGTCATACCTTCAATGAGAAAACAAGGCCAAGTGACTTAACTATGCACAAAAACATAGGAACTGGGGAGAAGAAAATGGCAGCACGTGCTCTGGACTGATGAGTCAAAATTTTAAATATTTGGCTGTAACAGAAGGCAGTTTGTATGACGAAGGGCTGGAGAGTAGTACAATAATGAGTGTCTGCAGGCAATAGTGAAGCATGGTGGAGGTTCCTTGTAAGTTTGGGGCTGCATTTCACCAAATGGAGTCGGGGATTTGGTCAGGATTAATAGTGTCCTCAATGCTGAGAAATACAGGCAGGTGCTTATCCATAATGCAATACCATCAAGGAGGTGTCTGATTGACTCCAAATTAGTTCTGCAGCAGACGACAACCCCAAACATACAGCCAATGTCATTAAGATCTATCTTTAGCGTAAAGAAGAACAAGGAGTGCTGGAAGTGATGATACGGCCCCCACAGAGCCCTGATCTCAACATCATCGAGTCTGTCTGGGATTACATGAAGAGACAGATGGATTTGAGCAAGCCTACATCCACAGAAGATCTGTGGTTAGTTCTACAAGATGTTTAGAGCAACCTCCCTATCGAGTATCTTCAAAAACTGTGTGAAAGTGTACCTAGAAGAATTGATGCTGTTTTGAAGGCAGAGGGTGGTCAAACCAAATATTCATTTGATTTAAATTTCTCTTGTGTTCATTCACTTTGCATATTGTTAATAGATAAAAAATAAGCTATAAACACTTCTATTTTTTTTTAAAGCATTCTTACTTTGCAGCATTTTTTTTCACACCTGCCTAAAACTGTTGCACAGTATTTATAATAATACAGTATATAGTCACAAGTCTTGATAATACAGATGTTAGATAGCAGCTCCTCTTTTCCACTTCCAACCAGCACAAGAGACCAATCATGAGAATGGGGGTGCCCACAGCAAACTGTATTATATTCTTAAAACCTAGTAGTAATTCCGGCAAATGGATTGATACTTTATATTCAGGACATGAGGCTTATCTGATGTGTGTCTATTCCACCTTTCCAATGTACTACTTTTTCCTCTTTTTTTCTGAAATGAATTATACAACAAGGTGCACACACCTAGGTAGGGGTATATTTACTAAAGTGGGAGTTTTTAGAAGTGGAGATGTTGCCCATAGCAACCAATCAGATCCTAGCTATTATCTTCTAGAAGGTGCTAGTTAAATGTTAAGTACAATCTGATTGGTTGCTATGGGCAACATCTCCACTTCTAAAAACTCTTGCTTTAGTAAATATACCCCCCACCATCATAACATGATTTACTACCATTAAAAGAGACGTTTACAGGATATAAAAACAATAGTACTTATCTGAACGCTCCAGGGCCTGCCGGAGTGCAATTTCCACAATGGAGTCTAAAGGTTAGTGCTTCCAGTTGATCCAGCATCCACAGACAGAGCATGAGACGCCACCCTACACATTTCATCTGGAGGATTTAATCAGACTATACACTAGGATGCAAAGCCGTAACTAGACTTTTTGTGCCCTGTGCCAGAGAGAGCATTGGCGCCCCCCCCCCCCATTTTTCAAATAGGGACATAGGATCTGAAAAAGGGCCATGGCCTCATGGGGAAGGGCCAGGGAAGAGATAAGGAGGCCAGGAGATGCTGGGGATAAAAGAGGAGGAAGCTACAAGTGAGAATGATAATAAACAGGAAAATGAACAAGCCCAAACAGGTCGCACTACTCTAGTTACAGCCCTGCTAGGGTGGGATACAGAATGGAAAAAAGGGTAGGGGGAAACTATCAATAAATAAAGATGAGATGATAACAATAAGATTCAGAATAATTATTAAACATATAGGAAATAGCAGTACCATCAGCATAGATATCAGAGTCACTACAGACATTGCTCTAAGAGCCTGTAGGCAAGTTATGGCTGGAAGAAAGGCAACAGGGAATATACCCTTGGACCATTCTTGTTTTACCAATGTCTAAATCATTAAGGGACTCAATAATACACACAGGTGGTTCATGGCTCAATGATCCTTCTGCAGGTTCACCTACGGAAACCTTTTTACGACTTTTACTTCCTCTAGATAGTCAAGTTTGATCGTCACCTCGTGTGCTGCAGACACTGCTATTTTTCCTTAACATGCTCTTTTGTATTTGATACTGAGGTCAAACACAGAACCTGGGACTCTCACTTCTCTATTGAAACAATAATGATGACGTTGCAGACGTTTCCACTTATAGAACTAGTGGCATAGGTTCATAGTCAGTGTATAGGAATCAGGTACTGTCAATGACAGCCTGGTTCCTGTGGAGGAGGTGCACACCTGGATTTAAACATAAATATACTACCAGGTGCACTACGGCACACAACATCAGGATGTACATTTATACCATTGTGCGTGAGCAAGTGACTCTGGATGTTAGATTGCAGAAAAAAATAATATATATATATATTTATACCTATGGCAGAGCAAAGAGCCAAATCACACCATTAATATTGATATCAAAAGTAAAAAAATATCTAATATATGTGATAGAAGTGTAATGGTGCTTACACACTGGGCGATCAGGAAAGACAGCAGGATTACGACATCGTAATCGTACAGTCATTCCTTAACCCCTGTAGTGCCTACACTGAACGATCGGTCGTTCAGTGTAGGCGCCCTCCCCTCATCCCTGAACATGGCCAATCTGTCGTTATCGACAGATTGTCCTGTATGTTCAGGCGATGGACACTGTCAGAAACGACCAGCGGGAGTGCGCATCTCTGGTCGTTTCCGTCACTATAGTGCACGGTTTGTGCACGATTACTGAGCGATTGCACGACTACGATGTCATAATCGTGCAATCATTCAGTAATATCGCCCAGTGTGTACGCACCATAAGACTTGGCATTGCATTTCCCAACAACAATTACAGGTAAAAGGTAGAGATGAGCGGTTCGGATTCTGTGGAATCCGAACCGCTCCGAACATTGGGGATCCGAGTCCACCCGAACCCTGTTCGGGTGTTCACCGCCTGACTCGGATCCCCGTTCGGGGCCGAACGGCGGCCACCTGATGTCGGATTCTCACTAGAGAATCCGACATCAGGTCTCCTCGCGTGTAGGGCAGAGCGCAGTGATAGCGCTCTGCCCTACACAGACACAGACACACAGCCGCCAGCGGCAGCTGTGTGTTTGTTACAGCAGCCAATGAGAGTCACACAGACTCTCATTGGCTGCTGCACGGAGGGAGCCGGCTGGAGCTCACACATGAGCTCCGTCTTCCGGCTCCCTCCTCAGCGTGTGACAGAGCGGACGGCGCGGGAGCGGGGATACAGGTAAGTTTTTATTTTTTATTTTTTTATTTGTGCAAGGGCCGGGGGCACTACTGGGGGGGGTCTGCACTACTGGGGGGGGTCTGCTACTTAGGGGGGGCTATACTTCTGGGGGGGCCATACTACAGAGGGGCCTGCTACTGGGGGGGGCTATACTACTGGGGGGGGTCTGCTACTGGGGGGGCCATACTACTGAGGGGCCTGCTACTGGGGGGGTCATACTACTGGGGGGGCTTACTACTACTGGGGGGGGCCTGCTACTGGGGCAGCCTACTATAGGGGGGGCCATACTACTGGGGGGGCCCATACTACAGGGGGGGCTACTACTGGGGCAGCCTACTACTGGGGGGGCCTGCTACTGGGAGGGCCATACTACTGGGGGGGCCATACTACTGGGGGGCATACTACTGGGTGGCATGCTAATGGGGGGCATACTACTGGGGGGGCCTGCTAATGGGGGGCATACTACTGGGTGGCATGCTAATGGGGGGCATACTACTGGGGGGGCCTGCTAATGGGGGGCATACTACTGGGGGGCATTCTACTGGGGGCACTGCATAGTGGACCCTACTACTAAGGGGACTGCATAGGGGGCACCACTGCTGGGGGACATTGTGTAAGGGACACCGCTACTGTGGGCATTGTGTAAAAGGGTCACTACTGTGGGCATTGTGTAAAAGGGGCACTACTGTGTGTCGTAACATAAATAAGAGACACTACTTTATGGTGTAATGTGAATCAGGCCCTATGTGCGGTGTAATGCGAATAAGATTGTGCACTGTGACTCCTAGGGCCGTAGCCCACTTTGTAAACAAGTACTGTGACTCTGCTGGCCGTACCCCACTGGGTGGGTGCACTACTTTTCATTTCTGCCACTGTGGCAATGTGTCATAGATGTGCTTTATACTGTGGTGTCTGTGTCGTTGTGCCGCTGCTTTGTCGCTTAGCAACCAGTCAGCTCACTGCAACCTTTGGCCAATAATGTTGAAAACAATATTATAAGCTGGTCTAAATTGACTGGAAATTAATGTTATTGAGGTTAATAATACTCTAGGAAGAAAAAAAAGACCAATTTATGTGATTTTAGCTTTTTTTGTCAATTTTTGTAAAAAAATCCAAATCCAAATCCAGTCACCGCAGTTTGGCAAATCCAAATCCAAAGCCGGACGACGAATTAGAACCAAATCCAAATCCGGCAAAAATGGTCCGGCGCACATCCCTAGTAAAAGGACATGTTTTATAGTACAGCTAAATATAGTTAATATAGCACAAACATTTTATTCCCCTTTACACAATGACCAAAATTATCTTCAAAATAGAAACCAGACTTTTTACTGATAACAAATAATCTGACAGCCGATAAAAAACTCACTGGTTGTTACATTAATTATCCCCACCTAATTTTTTCCATATCACTGTTAGTATTATAGGCCCTCATTCAGAGCCGCTCGTTAGCGGCAGTACGCTCGTTCCGAGCGATGTTTGCACATCTGCGCATGCGTACGCTTTTTAGTACGCATGCGCGAACCAGTCAGTGCGGCCGAAAATCGTTGGTACGCAATATAGCGAGGGCCTGCTATTTTGAGTGACAGAATGAGGCGTATGTGGGTGGTAACAGGGGAAGGTGCTTGAAAATGGGGAGTGGAGATCCGAACGCAGGCGTGCTTAAAGGTCAAAACGGGCGTTTTATGGGTGTGCATATTTAAAACAGCAGCGTCATTGACCACGTCACTGGGTTATTTTATAGCCAGAACTGCTCGCAAATTTGTGGTAGCAAACACCAACCACAAGAATAGCGAGCAGTTCATACGCTGGTCGATGTACTCGATTAATCTAATAAATAGCGGACATGACGTAGGATGCGAGCGGCCAGGGGGCGTTTATAACAAATAAACGAGCGTATGTTTTGCTCGCTCGTTCAGACTTAGAGGTGTGAACAGACTGCAATGTGCGTACGGATCATTTGAATAGCCACCCCTTGTTTTTAAACGAGCGACCACAAATAGCGTACGGCTCTGAATGAGGGCCATAATCTGTATATCCATACTTTAGTTATACTAAAGGGATATGATCAGCCCCCATGTTGGAATAAATTACTTGTATATTTTAAATCTTAGCACTTGGCAATAGAGCCAGGAATAACTGACTTCATGTGAGATCATTGTCTGACCTCAGTGCTCATCCTGACATATCATGATCGTGCAGACAGATATGACAACATGTGTAAAAACAGATTGCAGCCAGGATCTTGTATTAATAAAGCGAGGTTCATGAGAATCCTTAGGTTGTATAGGAAACAAGTATAGATTTTGTTTACTGTATTGTGCAACACATGCAGGTGTTAGAGCTTTACAGTTTGTGTAATAATATATGCACCTAATTTTGCAGGACTGAACTGCAAATCCCCATAGTGGTGTGTAGGAATATTAAACCAGAAAACTTAAACATAGGAAACACAGTGAGAAAGACTAGAGGGATATGTAATAGTTTGCCAATTTCCATCATGTTTCAATTTACGGGAAATCGAGGCGGGATTACGGCGACTTTTACACTCAATTTTCCCAGATGTAATAGAAGGTGATTTTGAGGCAAAGGGCAAAATTTACTAAGCGGCGGTTTGACGGCAGTTTCTATTCTATTCTAAACCCCGGCGGTTTGATGGCGGGTTCTATTCTGCTCTAAACCCCGGGGGTTTGGTGGCGGTTTTGTAGCGGTTTGTAAATGACAGCCCTGTTCTATTCTATTCTAAAATGTGTTTTGATGGCAGTTTTGCAGCGGTTTTGGTGTTAGTAAATCTGCAGATAGCAAAACTGCCGCCAAACCACAGTCAAATCACATTTAAGAATAGAATAGAACAGGGCTGTCATTTAGAAACAGCTGCAAAACCGCCACCAAACCCCCGGAGTTTAGAACAGAATAGAACCCGCCACCAAACCGCTGGGGTTTAGAATAGAATAGAACCCGGCGTCAAACCGCTGCTTAGTAAATTTTGCCCATAGCATGAAAATCAACGCTAGGTTTCAGCGATTTGTGGCTGGTAAGAAGATAAACTCACCGAAAACTCACCAGAAAATGGTTCGGAGAGATTGCTCAAACTACAATGTATTTTGAACTATCTGTCCAGACAGAACATAAATAAAAGCCACATTATATATACCTATTTCTTCATCACTTATTTATAATAAATTATGGCCCCCCCAAAATTATAAAAAATATTTGAGGGCAATAATGTTTAAAATTAATAACATTTAAAATTGTGCAGACAATACTATTTTTATGTTAATTGGGACGATATGAATTATTAATAGAAACACAAATAATTTTACAAACTTGCAGCACTACAAGTGCCAGCATGAATGTACTTTTGTTAATTAATTAATGAATTAATTCATTCACTAATATGGCCTCAATTAACATTAAAATATTGCTGTTAGCCCCATCTATTAAAGAAAAGATACGTAAAATAGTAATTTTGACTACGTGGTATAATACGGAAATACTTGAGAAAGGTCACCCACCATTCTGAGGGTAAATCATATTGTTTATACTTCATTATGTTGTGCGGGAGTCTTTTTGCATAATACAGTCACTATATGGTTCTTGCTATTTTCTATGTAATATCTTTATAAGCTGCTGATTACTAGGTGGACAATCTATCTTTTATTGTATGACATACATCCTAGCCTTTTTTATATTACTTTGGGCTCTATTTATTAACATTATTTTTACTAAAATAAAGTGAAAAAGGGTGTTTTCACACCCTTTTCACATTATTTTAGTTTCACCTGTAGTTACTATAGGACAATTGGAGTAGAATTAGTAAAATTCTACTCCAACCCCCAGTATCACTTATTTTTAGTAATACAGATCGCATTTCCCATAATTGTAATGGGAAATGTGATCCGACCTAAGTTACTAAAAATAAATTGTAAAAAAATACCGGGGGAAGCCCTGTGATAATAACGCCACCTGGAGGTGGCGTTATCCAGGGTCTCCCCCGGTTACTGGGCTCCCATCTGCTCTAACGGGGAGAGCAGAGGCGGGAGCCGGTACCAGTAATCAGCTGTGTGGTCTAAGCAGACCGCAAGCTGATTACTGTAAAAAAAAGAAAAAAAAAATTAAACATTTTTTTTTTTCACTTACCTGAATCCAAGGACCGGTGATCGGGCCTCCGGTGATGGCTCCTCTCCGGTCAGCTGGTCTCCCATAGTACACTGGGGCCCGGTCATCAGGTGATCGGGCCCCAGTGCAGTATGGGAGATCACCTGATCGGGAAGCCTGGAGAAGATCACCGGAGGCCAGGAAGATGCAGGTAAGTGTAATAAAGGCAGGGGGGGTCACGGGGGATAAGGGGGGGGCGCAGGGGTCCGCGATCACGGGGGGTGGGGCTTAGCACCGGGGGCGGGGCTTAGCGTCGGTGGGGGTAGTAGCGGTGGTCGGTCGGCGCATGCGCGGGCTCTTAGTCACGGTATTTTTTCCGAAAATACCGCGACTAGAGTGCGGATGGGATCCGCAGGGACAGAGCTTTATCGCAAGCTCTGTCCCTGCAAGGGATTTATAGTAAATCCGTGTGATATTGCCTGAATTCGCACTGTGAATTCACTCGGTAATATCACACTACAATCCGCATTCAATATGCGGATTGTAGTAAATAGAGCCCTATGTCATTGAAATGTTATATTTATATGTAATATCGAGAAATGTATTCTCTGTTTAAACTGTGTAATAATAATAAAAATATTCTTCTTCAAAAAAAAAAATATTGCTGTTTTCATTTTATTATCTAAAAATGTTTTAATTTTTTTAACATTATTGTCTCAATGATAAACTAATTCATTATGGTCCATCACAATATTTATTTATTTGTGCCACTTAATTGAGTATTAAGTCAAAGCAAAGTAATACGTATGTTTAATTTGGCTCTTTGTTATGTTTTGCCCGGACAGATAGCATAAAATACATGTAGTTTAAGCAATCTCACCAGCCAGCGGTACCTCTGCATGTTTTAGGAAGCAAATTAAGCAAGTGCCTAAAACCCAAAATATTTCTAGCCAAAACAGAAAAATTAAGTAATGGATCTGAGCTAAATGACAATATAACCAGTTGACATTAAACCAGTAGTTACCAAACTGTGGCACACTGGGGTGTCACGGGCACTTGCAAGGGTGTTTCAAGGCCAAATATGATAGACAACACCAGTGCTGGTGGCTGCCCATCATATAATATGTGGACAAACACAAGCAGAACCCTGTCCACCACCACATAACTGAACCTAAGGATGACATGAAAACGCAATTTACTTAATAACAAAATTTTAGCCATGGGGTGCCGTGGAAAAAATGCTGAAACTCTAGGGTGCCGCCACTCAAGAAAGTTTGGGAACTACTGTATTAAACTGTTTTATTTGACACAACATCTATTAAAATTATTTTTCACAACGTTATATTAGAGATGAGCAGTTCAGTTATTCAGAAAACCGAAAACCCGAATTTAGAAATTCCGAATTAATCCAAGTCCTGGCTCGGGTCTTCCCGCCAGACTTGTATCTTAGAACAAGACAAATGGTAATTTACCCGGAAATGTTGGATTTCGCGTGTCTTGGATTGCATATAACAGTCCCTCCATCGCGATCAGGCGTCATTTCACAAACACCATTAGTATGCTATTAGGAGGACAGAGAAAGATAGTAGTAGGTATATGGGGAGTAGGTGGGAAGGGTGACTGGCTGCAGAAATCTTTCTCATTGAGAGAGTGTTTTTGTGTGTTTGTCACACACACTAGCTAGCTACAACCGCAATCCAGGGCACTGCAGTGCAAACAGGCTACACTGTGTTTGATACACATAGTAGCATTTGCAATCTAGGGCTGCAAAGCAAACAGGCTGTTGTGTTTGTTTTGTGTATATTTATTAAAGTCAGCTTGCACTTGTTTTTTCACAAGGATATATCAGTATTTCAGATTTATACGCTGCAGTATAATGTATAAATCACTTGTGTATGAGGGCAGAAAGAATGTGATTTTAAAAATGGCTGTGCTGTGTCACACACAGTGACAACGCACTGAATCAGTTAAACCCGGAAAAAAAGAATACCTCTTTTCCTGTTATTAATAATAATAATTGTTAAAAAACAAAATACATAATTTTGCTGGTATTTTAAAAAAAAACATTTGAAGGCTTTTATAATCAATTAAAATTGTATTGGTTTCAAGAGTGTGTGTTTCCTAAAGGCAGCATATATTACTGTGCTTAGTGGGTATGTGTAAAGTAGATGAATCTCTGACAGCTGCTCCCCAAAAAATAAATAAGTGGAAACAAGGCATTTTTTTGCTGGTGTTAAAAAAAAGAAAAAAAAATTACGTTTTTTTTTATTATAATTCAATTAAAATTATATTTTTTTCAAGAGTGTGTGCTTAGTGGGGGTGTGTAGAATAGATGTGTCCCTGACAGCTGCACCCCAAAAATACATAAGTGCAAACAAGGCATTTTTTTGCTGGTGTAAAAAAAAACATTTCAAGGCTTTTATTGTAATTCAATAAAGATGTGATTATTTCAAGTATGTGTGTTTTCTAAAGGGAGTGTATATTACTGTGCTTAGTGAATGTATGTAGACTAGTAGATATGTCCCTAACAATAGCCGCACACAAATAAATAAGTGGAATCAAGGCATTTTTTTGCTTTTATTATAATTCTATTGAAATGGTATTTTTCCATCAATGTGTGTTTCCTAAAGGCAGCATATATTACTGTGCTTAATGGGTGTGTAGAGTAGATGTGACAGCTGCGCCCCACCCCCCAAAATAAAGAGGTGTTAAAGAGGCAATTTTTACCTGTTAAAAAACAATTTCAAGACTTTTATTTATAATTCTATTAAAATAGTTTTGTTTTTTTTCACGACTGTGTGTTTCCTAAAGGTAGCTTAGTGAGTGTAAACGTGACCCTGACAATTGCACCTTAAAAATAAATAAGTGGAAACAAGATATTTTATTTTTTTGGTGTCAACAAAAATGTCCAGTCTTTTAAAAAAATGCATGGTAAAGGTAACAGTGCTTCATTTCCTGTCTTATTGTACTTTCACTTAGTGTGGTGGCAAATTGAATTGAGAATGCAACAGAGTAAGAAGGATATTTGTGTATCTGAAGCTAATGAGAATGTTGATAATGAATGTGTTGGACAAGAAGAAGTTGATAAAATTCAGGAGGATGATATTGTTTGTGTCAACGTAAGTCAGCCACCAGTGGAAGCAGTTCCTGTCAGTGAAAAGAAGAAGGCCATTGTCATGCCTGGGAATATAACACCAAAATATCCACCTCTTCAGTGTGGACATATTTTTTATCCAAATCCTGACAACATTTGTCAAGTTATCTGCACCATTTGTGAGATCAAAGTAAGAAGAGGTAGGGACGTCTAGGCACCGTTGGCCATTAATGGAAAACAATATTGTGAGGTTGTCAAAATTTACTGGAAGTGACAGGAAATTAATCTTAAAAAGAAACAAAAACATAAGGAATTGACAACTTTTGCAGCTCCGTTGTTGATTAACTCTGATTTCCAGTAATCTCTGCCGACTAGAGTCATATTTTACCTATAACAAATAATGAGGGTGATTTAAAAAAAAGCACCTTAGTGTCAAATGTAACATACACAAAAAGAAAAAATACAAGTGCACAACTCCAACATTACTAATTACATATATAATACATTTTGCAATATAATTTTGCAATAAATAGAGGTTTTAGCATAATCATGGCCAAGGTTATGGGCCCATGTCCAGGTAACCTCTTAGGATAGGTCCCTAACATACTGGGGTTAAAGTCCAAGGCACAGGACACCCCCAAACCAGCCCAGCTGAGCCACCCCAGGGCATCACTCTAATGAGAAAGGTGAAGTATAAAAAAGTGTTAAGGGGCCTATCCATTACCCGACTTTGTGAACAATCCGACCAAAACCAGGAGGTTTTGGTTGCATTGTTCACAAAGTCGTGTAATAGATAGCCGGCAAGGACCAGCGATGCACATGCACGCTGGGTCCTTGCGGTCCCCGACTATCTACTGAACATGCCCGTCAACCTGGCAACGCTCGTCAGGTTCGGCATGTTCAGAGATAGGAGGTCGGGCTCCTTCACTGAATGACGTTCAATGAACGCCGTTCAGTGCAGCACCGCACCTTGGCAACCTGAAGGTCTGGACACTAGATGTTCAGTCTTTCATGTCACCTAGTGAATAGGCCCCTTTAGATAGATAGGAGCAGCTACTGGACATGTTAGAAGTAAGGTGAAAAATAGAGGTGTGAAAATATTACATATTCAATAAACAAACAATAAAGGTGCTAAAAGTGCAAAAAAGGAAAAATGTGTTATAATGCGATGCCCTGAAGAAGCCCAACCACAGCAATCCAGGGGATCCACGCCCCAAAAATCAACCCATAGCTGCACAATATAAATTTATAGGACTTACCTAAATTGTGCCTTTTTCAAAAGTGCAGTCAAACATGTCAGGATCCCTGCTTAAACCAATGGGGACTCAGAAACAGACAAATCTCAGGTGCACAACTCCAGATTATTAATGATATATATATAAATGCAATAAAATTTTGCAATCAATAGAGGTTTTTAGCATAATCATGGCCAAGCTTATGGGCCTACCCACCAATATCCAGGTAACCTCTTTCGGGTAGGTCCCTAACATACCAAGGTTCAAATCCAGAGCGCAGGACCCCCCAAAAAATGCCCCAGCCAAGCTTCCCCAGGGCACCAGCATAGTAAGAAAAGTGCAGTGTAAAGAGATAGTTAAGAGCAGCTACAGCTGCATATAAGGAATGAAAATAAAAAAAGGTGAAGTACATATATATTAAACACACAGTGAAGGGTTAAAATGTGTTATAATGGAAAATGTGTTATAATGCAGTGCCCTGAGACATACCAGCCAATGCAATCCAGGGGGACCCACGCCCCAAAAATGAACCAAAATTGCACTACAGTATATAACTTTTAGGACTTACCTAGAATTGTGCCTAATACAGTGTGCATATACATTACCATACTCCATGCTTTTAAACCAATAAGGTAGGGTGCTAGCCCAGAATGAGGGCGTCTCATTTCCCTCAGAAGTGCAGTAAAGCACATTAAATGGAGCATATGGGAAAGGTTTCTGGGCTGCACAACCTGACTCTATATATTAAGGGAGGTGCTACCTGATGAGACTTTTGGGGGGTCCTGCGCTCTGGATTTGAACCTTGGTATGTTAGGGACCTACCCGAAAGAGGTTACCTGAATATTGGTGGGTAGGCCCATAAGCTTGGCCATGATTATGCTAAAAACCTCTATTGATTGCAAAATTTTATTGCATTTATATATATATCATTAATAATCTGGAGTTGTGCACCTGAGATTTGTCTGTTTCTGTGTCTGCAATTAGTCTCATCAGGTAGCACCTCCCTTAATATATAGAGTCAGGTTGTGCAGCCCAGAAACCTTTCCCATTAAATCCAATGGGGGACAGGTGGGGAGGGGTGCTAGTTTAGGTTGAAGGAGTCTCATCAGGGGCAGAACTATGGGAGACAATGGAGGCGCCTGCCGCCGGGCTCCAGCTATGAAGGGGGCACCTCCTCCATTGTCCACAACATATTCACCCCACTTAGGGCTGTAACTGTGTACCCGGAGTGTACCGTCATGGCCCTTCACGGCACCTGAGAAGCCACCATACACTAGTGGAGAGCTCCATGTCAGACCATTAGCTGCTGCCTTCGTCTATCTATAGCCTGTCTGCATGAGTAATTGCTATATTACAGTGTCAGCGGCTGTGACGGGGGGCATCAAATTATAACTTGCCTACGGGCGTCTGGGATGAACTTACGCCACTGAGTCTCATGCCTTCAGGTGTGCATATGAGCACACTAAACAGAGTATATGGAAAAGGGCCCAGGACTGCACACTCTGAATATATATAATGGGAGGTGCAACCTGTTGAGACTAATGTTGCAGACACAAAAATTATTCAGGGTGTGCAGTCTAGGGCCCTTTTCTATATACTTCAAATGTAACATATATAAACCACCAGGGCTTTCCATTACTTGTAATCAAGAGTCAAACCTGAGTCTGAGACCTGGAGTGTTTCCATCAGATGTTAAGGACATAAGACCACTGATGTGATCAATGCCCTATGCCATTATGCGGCTCAGTCATAGTTGGGAGCAGTGGCGGCTACAAAGGTGGGGCAGTCCAAAATTCAAATAGGGGAGCCACACCCAGGGCTGCCATCAGAAATTTTGGGGCCCGGGACTAACAAAATAGGCAGGGACCCCAGCACCCCCCCCAAAAAAAACAAACAAACGCTGACTACATGTCACTCACTTTGCAAATGGTTCTTCTGTATGAATGTAGTCACCACACAAACGCTGCATGTGCACAGTTGCGCATTACAAAACAATTGCTCATTGTGCGTAAATATCGGCATTGCGCCAGTCTGTGAATCAGGCCCTTAGTGCTTGATACTTCCTATATGTGCACTAATACAACAACTTTCTGAATGCGGATACTTAAGCTGTACCAGGGGTGAGAGAATGAAAAGAAAACATAATTTAAGTTTGTTGTGTTCTATTAATCTAATTGGTAGTGATATACATTCTGTGCATGTGTAGAATGCTGTCTTCTGTTTAAGACAGACAGCAAGAAACTCATATTCTAACTGTTTAATAGAGGTCTATGCTGATTTGGAAACATTAAGAGGATTTGATATATAAGGAAAAAACTGTATTTAATCAGAAAAAAACTGCAGAAATAGCATTATATAGGTGGGGAGAATTCCATGGAGCACAATGAGATGGGGATCTATCCACAACCCAAGGAGCAGGGACAGTGTCCATCATGCTCTGTCTCGACTGTCTAAATAAAGAAATCAGTCAATGGCCTGGCCTTGGAGTATTGACACACACACACACACCTAACTTACCTATCTCACTGCTTCATCTGTCTCAGCCTGCATGCTCCAGAGCGGACGCCGGCTCTTCACACCACCCACTCACAGCGGATCCTTTCTCTCATCCAGCGGCGTGATGTCATGATGTCACGCCGCGCCTACTACATTGTTGACAGTAGGAAACTTTATTGAGGACAGAGGGGAGCAGTGGGCACGCTGGCCAATGCGGGAGGCGGAGTGGGAGGGCGGCGTGGCTGGGTGAGTTAATTACCCACTCACTGCCAATATTGTGCGGCAGGGGGGCTCGGCTGGGGGAATAGTTAAGAGCACTTTGCACGGGTGGCCACTGCCGAGCTGTCACTGTCAATGTGGGCCAGGGGGTTGTAGCGGTCGGGTGGCAGTAGAAGGTGCCGGGCGGGCCCCCCGAGTGCTCGGGCCCGGGACTCCAGTCCCGGCAGTCCCCCCCTGATGGCGGCCCTGGCCACACCAACCGCCATGGCATCCCGGCCAGTGATGTTTGGCAGCGTTTGGAGTGGCAGTTAGTGTGGCCCCACTATTTGAATTTTGGACTGCGTTGCACGTCACCTCTGGAGCCGCCACTGGTTGAGAGCAAAATAATGGAGTCACTTTGCACACTGACCAACCATGTTGCAATACAAGTGATGCAAATACATTTATTTATTTATTTATTACATGCAGGCTACTGTAAATACTGGCTGCTTTTGCATGTAGCTCTCAAATGCTGGACATAAATTTTTTTTATACCCAGAATTTAGACTTCAGCTCAGACATGCCCTTCCCAAATCGAAATCTCTGCACATTTTAAACCTGTCCCACCTGCATGGTTTTGCCCAGGTGTAAACTTAAGGCCCCCATACATCAGAGATGGATTGCAGCAATCATGCAATTTGCAATCGATTGTGTATAAAAATCTGCAATGTATGGGCTTCACAGATCGCAGATTGCAACGAAAAAGTGATTGGAATTGTTTAATCAGATTGTCCAACATGTTGGATTTCACAGATGGATTGGGGCTGTAGATTGCTAGTGTATGGACATGGGCCCTCATTCAGAGCCGTTCGCTATTTGCGGTCGTTCGTTTAAAAACAAGGGGTGGCTATTCAAATGATCCGTACGCACATTGCTGTCTGTTCACACCTCTAAGTCTGAACGAGCGTGCAAAACATACGCTCGTTTATTTCTTAAAAACGCCCCCTGGCCGCTCGCATCCTACGTCATGTCCGCTATTTATTAGATTAATCGAGTACATCGACCAGCGTATGAACTGCTCGCTATTCTTGTGGTTGGTGTTTGCTACCACAAATTTGCGTGCAGTTCTGGCTATAAAATAACCCAGTGACGTGGTCAATGACGCTGCTGTTTTAAATATACACACCCATAAAACGCCCGTTTTGACCTTTAAGCACGCCTGCGTTCGGATCTCCACTCCCCATTTTCAAGCACCTTCCCCTGTTACCACCCACATACACCTCATTCTGTCACTCAAAATAGCAGGCACTCGCTATATAGCGTACAAAGGATTTTCGGCCGCACTGACTGGTTCGCGCATGCGTACTAAAACGCGTACGCATGCGCAGATGTGCAAACATCGCTCGGAACGAGCGTACTGCCGCTAACGAGCGGCTCTGAATGAGGGCCATGATCAGCAGATTTGCAGACCGTTTCTAGCAAAATGATGGGCCTTTCAAGATTGTCAGATCTGTGTTTGCTGCAATCGATCTGCAAATCACTGAAAAAGATCTGTAGTGTATGGGCGCAGATTGCTCGATTGGGAAATCCTAAGATCGGGCAATAAATCTTCAAATTGTTCAATTGTGGTTTTCAGATTTCTGATGTATGGGGGCCTTTACTCCAATTATTTTTTTGCTTTCTGTTTCAGCACCTATATGTTCTGTGCAAAATACCATTACTCACTTACCCTAATGTTAACTGGTCTGTGTTTCATGCTAATTAAGGAGATATTTTTTATGGGGGATATAGTTATATCAGTGCCTGACACCATGTATTGGAGAGGGGAGGTGTGTTTAGCACGAGGAGATAGACAAACAGCTAATATCCTCTTAGTGCGCACAGATCATGCAGCCTAAATGCACCAAAATAAAAGAGTTTCACCAACAACTCTAAACACAAGAATATGTTAAACCAAATATTTTGGGTATAATGGCGCTTTATAAAATAATACTAATGGAATATACTTCCCTTCGTGTATATGTCCGTATTCACACTTGGATCAAAGTTCATACAGAAAGGTAAAAGAAAACACAAATACAAAATAGTGTAATCCTGTTTGAACACAAATCTACATAAAGTTCTTAGTGTAAAAAAATCCAGTTTCCTAATGTGGCCAGATAGAATTTTGGGGTAGCTCCCTTGTTTTCTTATATATATATATATATATATATATATATATAACAGAAAACCCAGCACTCACCATGTTTAAACACTCACAATGATGTATAAATAAGTAAATAAATAATGGGGATTTAGTTCATGGATTGATCAATGCATTTAAGCCCGCAGCCCACTTCACGGGACCCCACTTTCTGCAGGTTCTACACTATCCGTCACACTGATGGAAACCTGTTAGCTGCTATCACATAGTTTAGACTGAACAAATGTTACCTGGTTTAAAGCTCACCTGCCAGCTAATGGCTTTTAAAGGTAAGTCAGTCACCTGACATAGCTTCTATCACACTACCAAAAAGACAGCTGACACAGGTTAATATAAACGAGTTTGCACATAAATATTGGGACATTGACAGAATTGTCATATTTTGGCCTCTATTTCACCACCACAATGGCTTTGAAATGAAACAAACAAGATGTGCTTTAACTGCAGACTTTCAGATTTACTTTGAGAGTAATTACATCCAAATCAGGTGAACGGTGTAGGAATTACAACGGTTTCTATATGTGCCTCCCACTTTTTAAGGGGCCAAAAGTAATGGGACAAACTAAACAATCCTAAATCTAAGTTTCACTTTTTAATACTTTGTTGCAAATCCTTTGCAGGCAATTACAACCTGAAGTCTGGAACGCATAGACATCACCAGACGCTGGGTTTCATCCCTGGTGATGCTCTTGGGGCATTTTCCCTTCAGTTTTGTCTTCATCAAGTGAAATGCATGCTCAATCGGATTCAGGTCAGGGGATTGACTTGGCCATTGCATAACATTCCACTTTTTAGCCTTAAAAAACTCTTTAGTTGCTTTTGCAGTATGCTTCGGGTCATTGTCCATCTGCACTGTAAAGCGCCGTCCAATGAGTTCTGAAGCCTTTGACTGAATATGAGCATATAATATTGCCCGAAACACTTCAGAATTAATTCTGCTGCTTTTGTCAGCAGTCACATCAACAATAAATACAAGGGAACCAGTTCCATTGGCAGCCATACATGGCCACGCCATGACACTACCACCATCATGCTTCACTGATGAGGTGGTATGTTTTGGATCATGAGCATTTCCTTTCCTTCTCCATACTCTTCTCTTCCCATCACTGTGGTACAAGTTGATCTTTGTCTCATCTGTCCATAGGATGTTGTTCCAGAATTGTAATGGCTTTTTTAGATGTTGTTTGGCAAACTCTAATCTGGTCTTCCTGTTTTTGTGACTCACCAATGGTTTACATCTTGTGGTGAACCCTCTATATTCACTCTTGTGAAGTCTTCTCTTGATTGTTGATGTTGACACATATACACCTACCTCCTGGAGAGTGTTCTTGATTTGGCCAACTGTTGTGAAGGGGTTTTTCTTCACCAGGGAAATAATTCTGTTGTCAACCACAACAGTTGTTTTCCGTGGTCTTCCGGGTCTTTTGGTGTTGCTGAGCTCTCCGGTGCGTTCTTTCTTTTTAAGAATGTTCCAAACAGTTGATTTGGCCACACCTAATGTTTTTGCTATCTCTCTGATGGGTTTGTTTTGATTGTTCAGCCTAATGATGGCTTGCTTCACTGATAGTGACAGCTCTTTGCATCTCATATTGAGAGTCAACATCAACTGATTCCAAATGCAAATGTCAAACCTAGAATCAAGTCCAGACCTTTTACCTGCTTAATTGATAATGAAATAACGAGGGAATATCCCACACCTGTCCATGAAATAGCTTTTGAGTTGAAAGTCCCATTACTTTTGGCCCCTTAAAAAGTGGGAGGCACATATAGAAACCGTTGTAATTCCTACACCGTTCACCTGATATGGATGTAATTACCCTCAAATTAAATCTGAAAGTCTGCAGTTAAAGCACATCTTGTTTGTTTCATTTCAAAGCCATTGTGGTGGTGAATAGAAGCCAAAATATGAAAATTCTGTCAATGTCCCAATATTTATGGACCTGACTGTATATATATTGGCTACATCCATATATATATATATATCTTTTCCCACCGGATGTCTCTTAACTTGATCTTATTTCATTTCCTCTTTATCCTGAATTTTTTTTAATTTCCGATTTCTTAGGGTTTTTTCTGTTCTCATAAGTTTCTGTTCAATAGACCTTTCTGCCCCATTAGGAAACTGGATTTTTTACACTAAGAACTTTATGTAGATTTGTGTTCAAACAGGATTACACTATTTTGTATTTGTGTTTCCTTTTTCCGTTATGCATGAACTTTGATCAAAGTGTGAATACGGACATATACACAAAGGGAAGTACATTCCATTTGTATTATTTTATGAAAGCGCCATTATACCCAAAATATTTGGTTTAAGATATTCATGTGTTTAGCAGGGGGGGAAGGGTATCTCAGGTGGGGTATAGTGCAGGAGTACAAGTGCTCAGATTCCACTGCCAGCCACACAGCACAGAAAAACCACTGGTACCTACGTGCTGGCCTGGGTGACTATGGGATAGTTCAGATTTTTTGTGAAAGTGCCATAATATTAACCCCATGTGATGTTGCCATATTAAGCTGCCTTCCAAACTCCAGGATCAGGCACTCATTGATATATATTACAGAACATATCATATATAGAAATAAATCACAGTTTACTATTTAACTACCAACTGTCCTTTTTTTGCCACATTAACTGTCACTTTCCCTTTGACCAACACCTTCTATATGTGGCACCCCACCAACACCCTGTGTTCCTACCCATGCTGATGTGCCTCTATGAAAATGTTAAATATTAATGTGACTCCTGCCATTGTCTAATATAGGGCATGATTTAACTGGTTTCATTAAGGTTCAGGGACTATTTGCACTGCCTCCTCAGTGGTGGTGGACGTTAGGGGACCAGTGAGTACTGTAGCAGGCTCAAGGATTTGACCTAGAAAAAGTGGCAGTTGGTGTGTGCAGTTGGTGAGGTAGCTGGACAGGAGAAGGGGCTGCGCTGCCTTGATGCTTACCTGAGTGCTGCAGCCATACTTCGGGACGAGCAGCGGAGGTCTCTGAGGCGGGGAACATCCAATGGGACTAAGCAGTGTCATCCAGGGAGGTTCTGAGAACAATCAGCATAAGAGAGGTGTGTCGGATGACCCCCAAGGGAGTGCCTCAGCGGAGCTACAGAAATATAGAGACTGAGCTTGTAAAGGAGCCGGAGGTAAGAAAGCTGCTGCAACCTCCCAAATAGACACTCAGTGACATTGGCGCTTATTAACTGGAGGCCTACAGTTGTCCACCGTTACATATGCACAGCAATCCCTTCAGAGATCAGCGTGGGGTTTATAGACTGCATCATAATAGTAAGAGTAACCCCCTGAATCCGCATATTGGAGATTATGTACAACAGTTACCAGCAGTGTTAGGGGGACACTTCAGTGTCAGCACTTGTAATACTATGAGTATGAACTAAGGTTGCTAAGCAGAGAAGGAACTGACTGTAATACCAACACCATCGCAGCAGGATAATATACAGAGGATTACAGTATTGCATTAAATACAGACAAGTACTGTAGCTGGAGCAGTTTAAGAACTGTTCTTCATATCCCGGGCAACGAAGGGTGCACCCTATTAACTATTTCAGCGCTGAACTAGCAGTATATGAGACATGTAAAGTGCAGTAGTGTGAGGAAAACATTTTCCTAAAAAGGTGTAAAGAAAAGTAACACAACTTTGCAATTGTATCCTTGATGTAAACTTGTCCGTTTATCATTCTCACGTGAGGTTTTTGTATATATTTTAGAGATGTTAGGGGAATTGCAAAATTAGTCATTTGTTAATTGCCACTAGAGCATACTTACCCATTTATAGTTTGCAGGTTCGAAGTTCAGAGTTCGCTAGTGATCTGCAGGTTCCTGAAAAATAAAATAAACATAAGAAAGGATTCACTATTGCCATCTTTATTGTTATACTATGTTGTCTGATTACATTATGAATAAACTCATAGTATAGGGTATCACAAATTGGCGTCCGCGAACAGGATACGACCAGAAAATGTCAGCACCTCAGCCTCTTGCATCGACCATGGGCCGGAGACGATTACCTCCCTCTCCAGGACAGAGAGCTTCACCATCAACAAATGCCTCACCCAGCAGTGGTATGGTACATATGACACAGACATCACCCATTACGATGCCATACTATTTTGGGGCTCTATGGTTACCCATGTATTCAGGGGAGATATGCACACAGGGTGCAAGCACTATTAAAGAATTTAAGGACAAAATGCGATCAAAGGCCCTCATTCAGAGCCACTCGCTAGCGGCAGTACGCTCGTTCCGAGCGATGTTCGCACATCTGCGCATGCGTACGGATCGTTATACGCATGCGCGAACCAGTCAGTGCGGCCGAAATTCATGTGCTCGCAAAATAGCGAATGCCTGATAATTTGAGTGACAGGATGAGGCGTATGTGGGTGGTAACAGGGGAAGGTGCTTGAAAACGGGGAGTGGAAATCAGAACGCAGGCGTGCTTAAAGGTCAAAACGGGCGTTTTATGGGTGTGCATATTTAAAACAGCAGCGTCATTGACCACGTCACTGGGTTTTTTTTAAGCCAGAACTGTTCGCAAAATTGTGGTAGCAAAAACCAACCACAAGAATAGCGAGCAGTTCATACGCTGGTCGATGTACTCGATTAATCTAATAAATAGCGGACATGACGTATGGTGCGAGCGGCCAGGGGGCGTTTTTAACAAATAAACGAGCGTATGTTTTGCTCGCTCGTTCAGACTTAGAGGTGTGAACAGACTGCAATTTGCGAACGGATCATTTGAATAGCCACCCCTTGTATTTGAACGAATGACCGCAAATAGCGAACGGCTCTGAATCAGGCCCAATGTTCAAATTATATCCACTGAATGATGAACAAAGAGTGGAAATAGTCATTGGACAGTTGAAAGGAGCTGCTTTGCGAGAGGTGAAAGCGTGGGCAGATGATGAAAGAAAAACAGCGGAGGATATTTTCAAAAAGTTAGAAAGTATATTTGACTCAAGGACAGTCTCTGAACTTAGAAGACATTTGTATGCTAGGAAACAGCAACCTCAAGAGTCACTGAGAGAATTTGCTCTGGGCCTACAGGAAGCTATGAGGGACACCCAAGCACGAGAATCGAGGGAAGTAGAACGTGTCGACGAGACTCTAATTAATTTATTTATTGAAGGGGCGCGAGGAGAAGCCATACGGACCCAGCTCAGGATGTGGAGACATCAGAATCCTATATGCCCATTCTCCAAGTTCAAGGAAGCAGTATTAGATATTCTTGGGCTCAATCAGAATGCTGATCTTGAATTTGACTCATCTATAGAACAGTGGGAAGTTGGATATTCTAGAGAAGCCAAACCATATATGACGCCAGACACTACGTCGCCTAAGGAAATAGTCACCCAACAAGTACAGTCTGGTCAAGATCTGATCGGAATTTTTACTAGTGCTGTCACTGAAATCATGAAGGAGATAAAAGTGATTCGGCAAGAGCAGGCTGGAGCAAAATGCAGAGACTGTCACCAAGAGCATGGGGGAAGGAACCAGTCTTACTGGGACAGTCCTCGAGAGACAGGTCGACGTCCAACAGACCAATTTGATACACAAGGGAGGCCTATCTGCAGAAAGTGCTGGCAAAGTGGCCACATTGAACGCTATTGCATCCAGAGACAGCCTGAGGACCAGCCCTCAGGAGAGACAAAAAGAATAGTTCCAAAAATGGAAGAAGGGCAACCCAGAGATGCGAGTCTGTGCCCAATAGTACAGAACAAAATAAAATTTATGAGCACGCCAACTGCAGGGAATGTTACATCAGCTATCGCAAAAAGGATTTCAGGAAAGGTTGTATGGTTCCACATGCAACGAGGCTATGGATTCATAAATCGAGATGACACCAAGAGCGATATTTTTGTACATTACTCGGCCATCCTAAAGAACAACCCAAGCAAATATCTTCGAAGTCTGGGAGATGGGGAGTTGGTAGAGTTTTACGTGGTTGAAGGAGAGAAAGGTGCAAAGGCCACTAATGTAACTGGTCCTGGTGGAGTTCCAGTCCAAGGCAGCAAATATGCATCAAGCCACAACCGTTATTGGCATTATCCGCATCGTAGAGATCCTCCACATAACTATCGACACAGTGAAGGTAAAAAGAATCTAGAAGAAGTAGAAAGAGTGGCAGAGGAAAAGAGGGTTAATCAACAACGGCCTTACTGGAGGAGTCGCTACCCATCCTACTGGCTAAAGAGACCATACGGACACAAACAATATCCCGGTCTCCCAGAGCGTGGTGAAAGGCTGGATGGAGTGTTTGGTAAAGATGTAGGAACGCAAAATATACAGGTGTGCCAGTACCAGCAAGAAATAGTCCGGCCAACATCTCCTCAAGAATCACAAGCAAAGAGTCGACCAAGAGTGTATGACAGCGCTTCTTATATGCTCCTCTGCAATCAACAAGAGTTGAGTACAGCTGTACATAAAGAAGACACAAAGAAAGCTCCGGACTCACCCTTAGCAGAGAGGTTGGGGTCCCCTGAACAGAATTGCCTGGATTCTGTTATGGAAATATCGAAATCTGTTGTTCTGGAGGAGCCATGTCTTGTATTCAAAGAGCCCTTACTGTCTATGCCATCAGAGTATAAATTCCCAGTCCATGAGTATACTGAACTAAGTTCAAGTGAAATAGCATTAATTATGCAAAGAGTTCTGGGAAAATCGAAAAAGGAAAACAAGAATGCCCCGCATATTCAATGTAGACACTAGCCTGTGAGGTAGAGTGTTCAAAAGTACATAACTTGAAGAAACTTTGTGTTAATATGTAACAAATGTAGTAATCTGTTATGCTATTGTTACATTATAGCAAGGAGCTAAAGTTTTCTAGACTTACCTGGTAATTGTAACTAATTGTGATCTACGTCATGCAATGAAAGAATGTACCTAATATGTATTTAAATAATTCCGAAAAGATACTGATGTATAAAGTGGATGTCTTCAGGAGTATATAGAGGTCTAAGATGCGTGAGGACACGCATCATTCTAGTGGGGAAGTATGTGGCACCCCACCAACACCCTGTGTTCCTACCCATGCTGATGTGCCTCTATGAAAATGTTAAATATTAATGTGACTCCTGCCATTGTCTAATATAGGGCATGATTTAACTGGTTTCATTAAGGTTCAGGGACTATTTGCACTGCCTCCTCAGTGGTGGTGGACGTTAGGGGACCAGTGAGTACTGTAGCAGGCTCAAGGATTTGACCTAGAAAAAGTGGCAGTTGGTGTGTGCAGTTGGTGAGGTAGCTGGACAGGAGAAGGGGCTGCGCTGCCTTGATGCTTACCTGAGTGCTGCAGCCATACTTCGGGACGAGCAGCGGAGGTCTCTGAGGCGGGGAACATCCAATGGGACTAAGCAGTGTCATCCAGGGAGGTTCTGAGAACAATCAGCATAAGAGAGGTGTGTCGGATGACCCCCAAGGGAGTGCCTCAGCGGAGCTACAGAAATATAGAGACTGAGCTTGTAAAGGAGCCGGAGGTAAGAAAGCTGCTGCAACCTCCCAAATAGACACTCAGTGACATTGGCGCTTATTAACTGGAGGCCTACAGTTGTCCACCGTTACATATGCACAGCAGTCCCTTCAGAGATCAGTGTGGGGTTTATAGACTGCATCATAATAGTAAGATTAACCCCCTGAATCCGCATATTGGAGATTATGTACAACAGTTACCAGCAGTGTTAGGGGGACACTTCAGTGTCAGCACCTGTAATACTATGAGTATGAACTAAGGTTGCTAAGCAGAGAAGGAACTGACTGTAATACCAACACCATCGCAGCAGGATCATATACAGAGGATTACAGTATTGCATTAAATACAGACAAGTACTGTAGCTGGAGCAGTTTAAGAACTGTTCTTCATATCCCGGGCAACGAAGGGTGCACCCTATTAACTATTTCAGCGCTGAACTAGCAGTATATGAGACATGTAAAGTGCAGTAGTGTGAGGAAAACATTTTCCTAAAAAGGTGTAAAGAAAAGTAACACAACTTTGCAATTGTATCCTTGATGTAAACTTGTCCGTTTATCATTCTCACGTGAGGTTTTTGTATATATTTTAGAGATGTTAGGGGAATTGCAAAATTAGTCATTTGTTAATTGCCACTAGAGCATACTTACCCATTTATAGTTTGCAGGTTCGAAGTTCAGAGTTCGCTAGCGATCTGCAGGTTCCTGAAAAATAAAATAAACATAAGAAAGGATTCACTATTGCCATCTTTATTGTTATACTATGTTGTCTGATTACATTATGAATAAACTCATAGTATAGGGTATCACAAATACACCTATAGTAATAACCTCTTCCATTGGTGCTAGCAGCAAGTACATCATGTTGTAGTGGAATAATATACATAAAAGGTATAATAACGGGGAAACTATTGCAGGGCCAAACACAATTTCCATGGGTGCCTTTCCATCCTTGCTGTTTTCAATTGTCACATGGTGTTTTATATATGTGTACCACTAATCCAATACACATACAAGGTTAGTATACATGAATGCTGCCCTAGTATAGTCTATAGTTTAGTTCTACTTGGTTCATTTTGCCAAATTAGCGCAAGTTCAGATGTATCTTATTGGCTGTCCAAAACACGTGACAGCCAGATAGCCAATAACATGCTGTTTTTCACATGCAAACGTAACCGAGTAGAACCGAACTGCTCATCTCTAAATAAAAGGGAATTCTGTAGCCTATGATATGTGTATCTCGTCTTGACCAACTTGATAAGTATGTAACATCTGATCTTTGAAGAATATATATGCTGTGTGCTCTCAATACCCTTAAATGAGAATACCTTTTAGGACATTTGATTTGAGCTCATATACAAGTTGACTGTATCTGCTGTATACCTGTGACTACAAGATAAGCGCAAAGTCTTATCTGTTTTCTGTCTGTCCTGAGTAAACCTAGCATCTCTCAGCTACCCAATGCTCGCTACCCAAGTAGCCGTGATCCACAGTAAGTGGAATTGGCCAGTCACCAGCAAAGAGGTGCTGCAGGAGCATAACGTCACGTCCAGAAGTAAGCAGTTCCAAGTGCCGGTAGGAACCTGGAGAAGGCAGTGACAAAACCTCTTATGACACACTAGGGGAAGTCTCTAACAGGGGGTTCCTGACTGTAAGACGGAACCCCCGATGTGTGTCCCAAGTGGTGGAGTAAGCCTATCCAATCACAAGGAATAGGTACTGATTGGCAGATTAAATCCGTCCAGTCACAGCCACTCTCTGGCCCATTGTGTGTTATTCGGGGAAGGCCAATTAAGTATGTTTGATGTTACATCTTTATATCCTGAATAATTGAAGTTCAGAACTCTGTTCCAGCAGATTATTTAATACTGGAGCACTTTTTCTTTTTGCTCCCCTGTACTTGTATAAATTTTAGGGCCGTATTCAATCAGATGCGAAAAAGTATCAATTCCACCCGCTTTTCGTGTACGCCGAAAGTCAATGCAATGTAATAGGCGAAAAATATTCGCCTCTGAATATCAGGAGAAAATATGTGCAAAATTTTTATTTTGGGGTGCAAAGGTGGAGAAACCACTCAGAACCCTTGGGGCAGCCCCCCAAAGGACAACTGCATCAAAAAAATTCCAGAAAAAATTAAGAACACCCCAAAAAAGTATTTTCAATTTGGGGGCGAAATAGCACAAAGTGGGGGGACAACTTCGCAAACTAGCAAAATAAGGTTCTGGGGGGTCAAGTGTTTTGGGGATTGCAGGTGCTTTTATGAGGGAGGAATTTCACTTTTATTAAAACTTCACTTTAGAGACATTAAAGATGCTTTCACCCATTTTCAGGTACCCCAAATTTGCCAGGACTACTTATTTTCTCCAAAAAATACTGCTTTATGCCATTTTTCACCACTTGTGCAAATACACTAATTAGAGGCAATTGTACCAACTTAAGTACCCCAAACAGTTTTATTAGGGCTAATTGGACACTACTACATTGATCCCCAATGTTTTTGCATCTTTTTGGGGGGTTCAGGCTGATTTCCCAGATTCTGACACCACTTTCCACTTGTTCTGACTCCGCGTGTTGCCGTTTTCACGTCTTTTGGAATTGAATACGGCGAATAGCGGGGACACGCACGATAAGTTTCCACGGCCAAAAGACGCGATGTAGGTGAAAAGTCCGGCAGGCAAAACTTTATCGCGGGTGCAAAACTAATTGAATACTGCCCTAAGTCTTCTTAAATAACTATGCTGTTCCATTTCTCATACTGTGTAAAATGTATAAAAATATTGACATATGTAGTAACAGATTGTGCCGGAACACACTGCTCTGACATATATCAGACATACGACAATGTGAAATATAGCAGTAACGTGCTGGATATACTGAAAAACATGCAGGCTGTTACATGTCAGATATCTGTCTTGCTGCGGAGGCCAAAGACTTTTGATAGCTCTGACGAAAGTAATATTTGCTCACGAATTATGAAGTGTCCAGGAAATGCCGTTGTGTAAACCATTAACACGCACACACCTATAACAACCATAAACCTCATAATGTTTATCCTCAGGGCTGAGTAATGCTTTCTCTGCCTGCCCAGGAATTGGTCACCTACAGAATCACAAATCGTATACACTCCTTTCATTAGTCACCTGTAACCACCTGTAATGACTGCATGCCTGTGAAAGTGCAGAGAAGTGAAATGTCTAGACCTTTCCTATTAGTGCTGATAAAGACTGATAATAATGTTAAACAATCCTTTAAAGTATTCTAGTGCTGTACTTTCTACATCTCCTTTCTCGTAGTAGGCATTTCAGGGGCATATTTAATAACGAGTGATATTCTTGTTATGAATCATTATGAATCTTAAATGGTGCTCCAACCAATCATCTCCTAACTGTCATTTTTCAAACACAGCCTCTAAAGTGACAGTTAGGAGCTGATTGGTTGGTGCATCATTAGTAACGAGTGATAGCAGGAATATCACTCATTAAATATGGCCCCTAAGGACCTGCATGTTTTGTAATCCCACATATGTGCGGCTACACTTACACTGCAACGTTGCTTTATATAACCAGATCTACTGGTAACTTCATCAAGTAAACACTGTTCCAAACATGCAAAATGTCATGTAGCAAATCAGCGGGGACCGCCCAAGTCCTCTTCACTAGTGCTGAAGAGAGCTGTTACGATCCGCAACCAGGATTTCTGACAGCCTAAGCAGTTTCTAGTCCTGGCTGTTGCTAGGCAGCAGGGAAGTTGTTCCATTATGAATGCAGCTGCGAGGCTTATCTTCCTTGCCAAACGTTCATCGTCTGCTGCCCCGCTCTGTCAGTCCCTCCATTGGTTGCTGGTTTTCTACCATATTCAATACAAAATACTGTTGCTTACACATGAGGCCATTAACCAAACCGCACCACTTACATCTCTTCGATCATCTCAAAATATCTCCCAACCTGACCTCTCTGTCAGCACAATATCTGCATCTCTCATCCCCACGCATTACTTGCTCCCATTCACGGTTATAGGACTCTCTTCAGGCTGCACCCACACTATGTAATTCCTTGCCATGCACAATAAGACTTTCCTCTAGTCTTCAATCCTTCAAGTGTTCCCCGAAACTCATCTCTTCAGACAAGCTTATCAGATTCCAGAACTGACCACATAACTTTCATAGCTTCCATTTCTTATTACATCCCCTCTCACAGTCCACACATAATCTCACACACTGTGTTCCTTTCACATACTCCTGAATTTGGCCGACATTCCTGTGTGACTGGATCATGCAGCCCACCAAGAAACTCTGCATTCTGGCTGGACCAAATTGCAATATATAGCACCTATCCTTGTGTATCAATGCCTATTTCCCTATAGATTGTAAGTTTGCAAGCAGGGCCCTCTGACCTCTATGTCTGTCTGTTATTACTCTGTTTTGTTCTATAAATGTTTCCAATTGTAAAGTGCAACGGAATATGCTGCGCTATATAAGAAACTGTTAATAAATAAATAAATGGAAGCATTCAGCTGCAGCCTGTCTGCAATCTAGCTCTCAGTGTGTATGCAGTTCAGCTGTATTGCAATTAGGAGGATGGTTGCATTGGTTCCTCTTTCTGTTATATTGCATTCACTCCCAGCATTCCCTGCCAGTGTTAGTTATACCTTGTATTGCTGCCTGGTCCGTTCCATGTGTATCGTTGTTCTGGTCTCCTGCTCTGCATATGCCCAGACGTGTCTGTTCTCACTACGTTCTTGTGGAACTTTAATTATTGTTTCTACCAACTGCAAGTATTACCAAACCTACACAGTGAATATCAGCTCTGCTGTCATGTTTCTGCATATCCAAATATCTGCCTTGCACACCTATGCTAATACAGTCAATATCATCTCTGCTGTTGTGTTTCTGCTAATACAAATATCTGCCTTATATATATATATATATATATATATATATATATAAAAGCTGTTTTGGATTCTGTGCTGCTGCTACACCTACAAGTCTTGCTGTGTGGATTATTGTTGCTGTCTGCTAATTCACCTGTTTGCTATCCTGCCTGTGTGTTCTGCAATTAACCCTGTGGATGCTAGTTCTGATTCTGCAATTGGCCTGACCCTTTAAAGTGTCTGTATCTTCTCCAGCCTAAATCTTGTGATCACCCTTGTAATGTATAAGCCCCTACTGCCTGAGCTTAAGTCCTGGCAGCTGCCTAAGTACCGGTGAGTATATCCAACTTTATGGGAAAAACAGGTGGTTGTTATAGGCAGACGATCTCAGTAGGAGTCTCTAGGGGTCCCATTCAGGCATACTGGCCGACTATCTCTAAAATAGTAGCGATCTCCCTGACTCCCTGGAGAGTTTAGCAATCTCCCTGTGGCCGGTGTGGGTGAGTGCAATACAGTGATGACATCATCACTCTTCGCTGTGCAAATTAAAGTAGTTCATCGTAACCCCAAACCATGCCCAATGCCAATAAGCCATCAAAACAATTAGGGGATTTTGTGGTCGTAAAGGGGGGGGGACTGCAGCAGATATCTCTGATATCTGTTGTCTCCCATAGATACATCAAAAAATTTATGTTTTTAGGGGATATCCCACATATATTAATTGATAAATAGACCCATATGAGACAAGACATTATTGTAGAATCTCATTGTTAAAAAATAATATTTAAACTATAACATACAAATAATTAGACGTGGCTGGTATGTCTTTTAATATGTCTATAAATATAGATTGTGAGAAAAACTTAATACGTAGGACCCTATTTACTACAATCCACATTTAAAATGCGGTTGTAGTGTGATATATAGGAAATATCACAGGAATTTATCAGATCTTGTGATAAAGCTCTGTCCCTGCGAATCCTGTCTGCACACTTCTCCCCGTATTTTTCGTCACCGGTCAATGCAACCTCCCCTCACGACCTCCCCCTGCAACCCTCCCTCCCCCGCTCAGATTACACTTACCTCCAGTGATCGGTGCTCTGGTGATATCCTCTGGGGCTCTGGTCAGCTGGTCTCCCGGCTCCTGTACTATGACCCCGGTCAGCTGTTCTATGCAGCATCTGACCAGGGTCACAGTGCAGGAACCGGGAGACCAGCTGACCGGAGCTCCAGAGGACATCACCGAAGCACCGATCTCCAGTCCCTGGATGCAGGTAAGTTTTTTTTTTTTACAGTAATCAGCTGATCACAGGGGCTGGCTCCTGGCTCTGCTCTGCCTGTTAGAGCAGCGCAGGAGTCGGGGAGATGGAGGAAACCTTGGATAACGCCATCTCCAGGTGACGTTATTATCACAGGACTTCCCCCAGTTTTAAGTCAGGCCAGATCACATTTCCCATTACAATTATGGGATATGCGATCTGCTTACTAAAAAGATGTGATAATTAGGGTTTGGAGTAGAATTCGTAGAATTTTCCGAATTCTACTCCAATTGCCCTTTAGTAAATTTATGTGATACTAAAATAATGTGAAAAGGGTGTGAAAATACAATTTTTCACTTTATTTTAGTAAAAATAATGTTAATAAATAGGCCCCTTAGTTTCAATTCAATAACGGAAACAGTTTGTGCTTTATGTTTTGCTTTCGAGAAATAGCAAAGTTATCTGCCTATCATGTTTCATGGACTTAGTTCAAAAACAGCCCCTTGTGCAAAGGAAACAACTGCTTCCTTCTTCTTTATGGAGGTTTTTTTTCATGTTTTCATTCCTAATCTAGTACACACAGCATCCTCTATGTTTGTATTAATACTTTTATCTTACTCTTAGACAAGACTTGGCTTTCGAAAGTGTACAGAAGTCTTCTAACAATTCACTTTAGTTTTCATGTTAAGTAAAAGACTAGAAATTGGTGGGGGAAACACAAAGAATACTCCAGATGCCGCCCCAATCATGTTGTTACAGGTCAAAACGGAAAAAGTCCCAGCATTTAAAAGTACAAACCAATTAATAATAAAAAAAGCCCCTTTTAATCTGCTCTCTGTGCAACAGTGCATGAAAAATGTTGTATGGTGATGGGCAGATGCAGTTGTTATTATTATTACACTTAAGGGCCTTATCCTATTAGCCCCGATAAGCAGCTTTTCGATGAAAAACAGATTATCGTGCAAAAAAATACTTATCGGAATGTCCTATGTGCCGAGGTTTTCGCACATGCAAATTCTCCATAAACAAAAGCTGCGAAAGTTTTCACGATCTCATAGCAGGTGAAAAGTTGTACAAAATCCCTATTTCTGGCAAAAAATTTCAGAACCCCTTGGACAACCCCCTTAATGACTAATTAGGCAATAATTAGGCAAAAATAAAATTTTAATAATGACATGTCATTTTTGGGGTGAAAAAAAAGTGTTGGAAAATGGGTTTACAGTAATGAGACAGGTATTTGGGAGGGGGCTGCGTGAATGGGACAGGTGATTTAGAATTGCAAGTGCAAGTGACAGGTGTATTTAAAAAAAAAAAAAAAAATGCACTTTTATAACTTAATTAAGATGTCAACCTTCCAACGTCTCTTGTATTTAATGCAGTCCCTACCGTTACTGATGAGCAATACCAATTTGATAAAAAATTAATGGTCTTTTCCGCAAGTTCATTTGGAAAGGAAAGAGACCAAGAATAGCAATGATAAAGCTCCAACAACATAAAATGAACGGAGGTATTAACTTCCCCCAGATTCAAATATACAACCATGCGGCCATACTGAGGCATCTGCGAGATTGGATCTCATATATTGACATTTATACCAATACAGCGTTAGACGTCCAATTCCTTTCAAAAGGTAATTTAACGACCTTCTTCACTGCTTGGAAACTGAGATTGATCAGGACTTAACCCCTTACTCTGGTCGACATATCGCTTATGGCATAGACTGAGACGCAAAGTTAATCTAAACGAATACAAATCTCTATTCTTGACATTTTTAGATAATGAGGCTTTCCAACATCCTTTTACAATTCTTTGGCAAAACTCAAAAATCTTGGTGGGGTAGTAGATTTGTCTACCAGAAAGCTCTTACGCTTTGACGAGGCCAAAACAAATTTTCCAATTATACAACACTTCCCGCTGGCTTTTTTCCAGATGTAACATTATACTGCCTCTGTTATCGAGAGATTCTCGGAAGGAGATTGGTCGAATCCGCTAGATGAACTGCTGGGTTCCCCGCCCACCACCAGAAAAGCCATATCTACACATCATAATTTTTTATGCTCCCCGATGGACCATTCAAATAGTCAATCTGGAATACGACAATGGCTAGTGGATTTCCCAGATCTTACTTGTCCTTTATTAGTTAAAAATGCAATTTCCTCATGTCGTTTAATCCTCTCAATGCAATACCAGGAATTGTTTTATAATATATTTCACAGAGCTTACTGCTCACCTCACAGACAATACTTGGCGGGAATGTCCACTTCTCATGAATGTCTCCGCTGCCGAACACCTAGGGCAGATCTTTTTCACTGCCTCTGGGCTTGCCCTCTCATACAACGCTTTTGGATTCAGGTTAAAATGTTTCTATGGATCACTTAGTGAATTATCTGCCACTTACAGCTATTTTTGGTATTATACCTGAGAATAAGCGGATCTCTAAAGGCTGCAGAAAACTGCTATTAGCAATTAGCGCAGCTGCACGCAAATCCATTCTACAAGAGTGGATTCTGACGTCCCCGCCCTCCTTAAAGTTATTCAAACACAAAATCCACCACATTTTTCAGATGGACTGGTTGGAGACCACCTTAAATAAAGATAGATTAGTTGCTAAATTTTTTGACTCTTGGGAGAGTTACATCTCCATCCTACCCTACCAATGGATTTCCAGAGTCGAATTAAACACTCACTCCATAATACAGAATGGTATTAGACAAGAATTCTATTGGGTGAACCTCCCATATTACTAGAGAACTAGCTCTTCCTTGATAGGTTATCTATTGATTTGGGCTTTTCTTGGCTCTCCTCGTCTCTAGCTCCTCGGCGAATGTAATTCCAAGTAATTAACTGGGCTATGGAATATCTATAGGAGAACTACTGCTTTATTTGTATATGTCAATCTGTAATTTTGAAAAAAAAAAATTGTGTGGAATCGCATGCAAATATGTATGTACACCACTATATCTTTTGTTGTATTGAACTATGTTTGATTTATGTAGTTTGATGTGATGCATAAATAAAAGTATTTGAAAAAAAAAATGCAGTTTTTATGACATGAAAAAAATATACTTACACCCATTTTAATGTACCCCCAATTTAACTGCAGCATATATGTTGGCAAAAAATAATGCTTTTTATTAGAGATGTGAGGGTTCGGTTTTACTCGGATATGTTCGGATCTAAAAAACGTCATCTCATTGGCTATCGGCTATCACATGTTTTGGATAGCCAATAAAATAAATCCAAACTAATCTGAACTTGCGATAATTTGGCGATAAGAACCGAATAAAAGCGAACCCGCACATCTCTACTTTTATCATTCTTTCACTGTTAAAGACAAAGGCATATAACAGCCATTTGACACAATTTAAGAACCCCAAACCCTTCGATTGTGGGCAATAATACACTTCTACATTATTACCCTATCTTAGTTTGACTTTTTGGGGTACAAGATGATTTCCCCATTTTCAGCTGTTCTTTTCGCATATAACAGCATGAAGAGTTTTTGGGCGAATGCCGCTTCGCTTCTTTTGCTATAGGATTGAGTGAATAACGAGGACGTACATACATGCGGAAAGTGACACATTTGAGCGAACAGTGCAGTAAGTTTAGACATGCGAAAACTTTACGTTTTTACACTGCAGGTCATTCAGTTGTCTGCTTCCCTGCTGGACAGAGACAATTTTACAGACCCTTGTATCCGTATGGCTCTCCGGCTTCCTGGCAGTACTGTACCCTATTGGTTAATACAATATAACGGGACGTAGTACATTACATTACGATAGATGTGGGTCAGCAAAATGGTCCCATGCAAGTTGGGAGTGGGTAGATGAGCAGTGTAGAGTGTTGGCATATTACTGGAAGCTGGCAAGGTAAGTGCAAAAAAATGGCCTTGCATTATGGAGGGCAGGTTAGAAAGGTGAATCATTGCTTTTATGTTGAAAAGTTTTTGACACAATCTGTTGCTTTAAATGCAGACATAAACATGACCATAATAGCTCTCTATGTTCTTTTGACAAGGGGAAGAGAGGGTTACATAAATCTGTAACTCTGTAATCTTATACTGTATGTTCTCCCCACCTGGTTTCCCCAAACATAAAACCATAAGGAGGGACAGATATGCCCAAAAACACAGTGGTGACAGTTTTTGGATTCACCAGCAGAGGAGATTTTCCTGTATTGCGCCCTGTCCCCAACCTGGCTCCAACAAAGATTATATTTAAGGAAAGAAAATGTAATAAATGCTACACAAAATCACAACAATCACAACAAGTGGTCACCAAACACCTCACATATGACAATATAACAAACAAATAGGGTCAAGCCGCAAACGTCTAGGAAATAAGTTATTGCACAATAATACTGCAGTCACTTTGCAGTCACTAACTTGAAGAATTATGTACAGTCCCGAATTTAGAGGACAAATTGCTTCTCCTTCGGTGAATTTCCATTATATAGTCTCATAATACAATCTACAATCAGGTCCATAAATATTGGGACATTGACAGAATTTTCATATTTTGGCCTTTATTCACCACCACAATGGCTTTGAAATGAAACAAACAAGATGCGATTTAACTGCAGACTTTCAGATTTAATTTGAGGGTAATTACATCCAAATCGGGTGAACGGTGTAGGAAATACAACGGTTTCTATATGTGCCTTCCACTTTTTAAGGGGCCAAAAGTAATGGGACACACTAAACAATCCTAAATCTAACTTTCACTTTTTAATACTTTGTTGCAAATCCTTTGCAGGCAATTAAAGCCTGAAGTCTGGAACGCATAGACATCACCAGACGCTGGGTTTCATCCCTGGTGATGCTCTGCCAGGCCTCTACTGCAAATGTCTTCTGTTCCTGCTTGTTCTTGGGGCATTTTCCCTTCAGTTTTGTCTTCATCAAGTGAAATGCATGCATGCTCAATCGGATACCATCAAATTAAATCTGAAAGTCTGCAGTTAAAGCACATATTGTTTGTTTCATTTCAAAGCAATTGTGGTGGTGAATAGAGGCCAAAATCTGAAAATTCTGTCAATGTCCCAATATTTATGGACCTGACTGAACTTTATTCATTTTTGCCTGTTTTTTTTCAACTCCCAGTAGACATAATCCACACATAAAGGAGAGAAGGGGAGATTTGAAGAATAGTATAATACTGCCTTTATTATAACAGTGGACATAATCCCGACTGTCGGGATGCCGGCACTTAGAATGCACCGGTATCGTGACGGTAAGTACTAGGGTTAGGGGTTAGGCACTAGGGGGAGGGTTAGGTTTAGCCACTAAGGGCGGAGGGTTAGGTTTAGGGTATGGGTAGGTTAGGTTAGGCACCGGGGAAGGAGGGGTAGGGAGAGGGGGACGGTTAGGATACTGACCGACAAGTGTCAGTAGCCTAACCCTGTCGGGATGCCGGTGTCCAGATTCCGACCGCCAGGATACCGAGCACCTGAATCCCGCGCACAAACCGGACAGACAGACATACAAGTACTTATTACAATAAATCCTCCACCAACAAACAACGCAGCATACCAGATAGGGCGGTGTATATTGCAAAGGAGAAGCAATTTGTCCTCTAAATTCGGGACTGTACACAATTCTTCAAGTTAGTGACTGTAATTTCCTAGAAGTTTGCGCCTTAACCCGTTTTGTAAGGATTATATTTGGCTCTTAAAAGCTCCTGAACATTATATATAGATGTTTTGCAATCACAACATGAAACCCTATCCTTTAAGGTTTCAATTCACCATGAAAACAATTTACTTCTCATAATAGTGAGAGCAAGAGATTCCCTACTGTATTCTTCTTACCGTGTGAAACTTCTTTCCCATGTGAAAAATATAACTGGAATTATTCAGTTTCCTTTTACATATATGTTTTAAATGCATCAGCAAAATTAAATGAGACTTAAAGTATCCATTTTTCACAGACCTCTATTGTGTCCAAGGACAGGCTCCTCGGCAACTTTGTAATTAAAGATAATGGCCTGCATGGGTTTCTCAGGCCAGACTGTCGTGGAATAGAATGAAAGCTTTTTATAATCTAGCATCTAAAAGAAATGAAGAAGAAAGTCATTTAATTACTGATCTGCAGAACAAAGTAAGCTAAGTACTAGAAGAGAGCTATCAGAGTTAATATAAAACACCAAAATGACTCATCTGTGCTATGGCCCTGATTCAGAGTCGCTCGCTGCCGCTGCTCACAAAGCGGTGGGAGACCGCCCACAGCTTGTGCGTGCGGGCCAGGAGTCCATCGCAATAATCGCAACCATCGACCTTGCGATGAGACCCTACGGTAGGGTCTAAGCTGCCGCAATGGCGAGTGGGCTTCCTGCTCTAAAAGAGCAGGAAGTCCACTACTGACATCACTAGTGATATCAGTAAGACCTCCCTACAAACGGCAGGCGTTCCTAAGGGAACGCCTGCATTTGTCCAGCCACCCCCCCTACCCGCCCACAAAACGGGGCGAGCTGCCACTCACCATCGACAGCCGCCCTGTCTTGTTGCGAGCCCCGTAGCGACTGAACTTCAGTAACTCGGCGGTGCTCGCGCACGCACTTGCGAACACACAGCACTTGCAAACGCAGTACGTAAACATCGGGCCACTTGCGAGCGCACAGCGCCTGCGAGCGCCTCTGAATCAGGGCCTATGACAGTCACATTAGGAAGGACTCTCACTAAGGGTCTGATTCGGCAAGGATCGCAACAACGATAGCGGCTGTGATTTCGCACGCAGTCTCACTGCGCTGATATGCTAATCCATTGCGATTGCTATGTCGTCACAGCACAACAAAAGGACGCCCACCTTACCTTACACACATCCGTAATACTTTGCAAGACTGCGAAAACATCGAGTACCATCGCAGCCTCACGCACACTTGCACAAGCTCTGACCTTACTCAGGAATTGCTAACCTTGTTGCATGCTGTGAGTACACATACTGCATATGGCATCGCAGTGGCTAATTTATGTACGCCCATGCAACGGCTTTCAAATGCACTGGCACGCCTGCGTTTCGCCGACCACCCCCCCCCGTCACCACCCTCAAACGGTTCTTCCTGACTATCACTCTGCGATGGGTCTGCGTAGCCACTGCAGTGGAGTATTCGCGCACGCGCACTGCGACGCATACGCATCCGCAGATCGCAACAATCGGCCAATCATGTGCGTAATCATAGTATCGATCCTTGCTGAATCAGGTCCTAATAGACAGAGCAATGTAAAGAAAACTATACTGTAATTTAAATACATCTTCCTAAATGACGAGATTGTTTTATTTTTACACAGATCTATGGACGTTTTAAAGCCCCCTCCCCAAAAGAAAAAAACAAAACTCTACTTCTGCTCACCGACTGATAACTGCTGGGATTGTACACATCACAGGTAAGTGGGGAAAAAATTTAATTAACTCCTACTATAACCCCCAGAAAAGGTTTGAACATTTGTGGTAAGGAAGAGTTTAAAAATAATATAAAGTTAAAAATAGTTTTTTAAAAAGTGTTACTAAATATAAACACAAAACACCTGGATGTAAAATAATAAAATAAGTGATTTCATTTCATGAGCTGAATCTTTTTTTATCTTTTCTTTCTCTAGTGTTGATAATCGTGTATCAGACAGTGGGAGCATCCATACTGCAGAGATCACAATCTCCTTGTTGGTGCCAGTGCAGCTGAGAGTTTAGTGATTTGTTTACAGTCACCAAGAACAGGGACAGGAATTGGACCAGACCTCCCAGCATCAAACAACATAACAGAGGTTTCTGAAGTAGTCTGCGCTTCTCAAGCTGTTGTTGAGCGTCCAGCATGATTCACATAAACAGCTAGAGGAGAGCTACTTGTAAGGTGCACACAAGGGTTATTATTCTATGGCCCGTATTCAATTTGAAGCGATTCGTGTTGTTTCCGCCGATGATATCATTATCTCCTGTTTTGGTTTTACCCCGTATTCAATTTGAAAGACTTTCCGCCTAAGTATCGCCTATGAATAGCAGGCGGAAAAAAGTGCAGAATTGGGGTTTTGGGGTGCAACGTTGCGGGAACCCCCGTGCAGCCTTCAGACAGTCCCCCAAAGGGAATCTGTGTCAAAAAAATAAAAAAAACCCTAAGGACACCCCAAAAATTTACTTTGAAAAAGGGGGCGAAAAAAAAAAATGTTGGTGTACAAACTTAAAAACTAGCGAACTTGACTCTGGAGGGGGTCCTATGCCCCAAGTGTTTTTTTGATTGCAGGTGCTTGCAGCAAGTAGAATTTTCACGATTTTTTCAACTTCACTTTTTCAACTTTAAATATGCTGACCCCCATTTTCAAGTACCCCAAACTTGCTGGGATAAGTTATTTTCTGGAAAAAATACTCCTAAATACTATTCCGCATCAGGTATAGAAAAACGCTATTTAGCAGCTATTGAGCCCATTTAAAAACACCAAATACCTTCAGCAAGCTGAATCGGGGGGTACCATAGTGAACCTCCATGTCAGAGCATCTTTTGGGGGGTGTCAGGCTGATTTCCCCAAAACTGACAATACTTTCTGCTTGTTAAACTATAGCCGGGTCCCATTTACGCGTACTTTCAAATTGAATACGGGGTAAAGCGTGCACGCGCGCGATACTTTTCCGCCTCCAAAACGGGTGAAGTCGGCGTTAAGTCCGGCCCGCGTTAACTTATCGCAGCTTGGCTCAAATTGAATACGGCTCATCTGATAAATAAACGGCAGTCCACACCCCTCCATACACTCCCCTGTGTGATCTGGCACCTTAAATAACGAGGGAGGGACTTACACGCAATCCAAAACACGCAAGATACGTTTTTGAGATCCCAACTTGGCAAGAAGACTTGCACTCAGAACCCCATGTTACGTTCTCCTGAACTGTTGGATTCCTCCTATCTGCCTGGGATAGTGGAAGTCCTTATGTTGTGCCTCAGATAAGGCTCTAACATTGCGTCAGGAATTTAAAATTTGCAGTGAACAAACCCAAAAAGGTACCAGAAATGAAATGACTCAGACATTTTGTATTACTTTTTGTTAGATATTCAGTTGCTTTTCTGATAAACAGAAGTATATAGGAACCATCTAATGTGATTGAATGGGAAGATAGATTCCACTTTCCATACATCCCAACATGATTAATTTCAGAGATGAGGTTTCGGTTTTGCTGAAAACCTTACGTACCCGAACATTGGGGTTCCAAGCTCAACCGAATCCTGGCTCAGATCACTTTTGGGATTTAGAGTAGAACCGAATCCCGGTTCAGGTCTTCCCGTAAGTTTGGAACTCGGATATAAAAAACGAATCTTGGGTAATGGATCGCATGTAATCATGGAGCGTTCAAGCAGGACTATGCTTTATTTATGTATTGGATAAATGAACATTACAGTAATGATATGAGCAACCAATGGACCCATGATTTATCATTCTGTACTGCCTGGGCTTGGATTGCAGTACAGGGTGTCATTTACCAACAACTGACTCCCCAGAGTCCCAATCTGTAAGGGACTAGTGCTGTACCTTTATATCTGGATGTTTTCATGGGCGGATCTCACCCATGGGTGGCTGAGCTCCACCTTTGGCAAGACCCATGGCTTCCTCGGTGATATTAGTTGGCATCAGTGGTCGAAGTGGGGCGGTATACGGCGGTATGATATACCGCCACTTCCCGTCCCCACTTCATCTTAGCCACAGAAGAGAGACTGTACCAGCGCTGGGATCCAGTATAGGATCCCAGTGCTGGAACAGCGACGGCAATGTGTAGAGATGTGTCCCGCATGGGACACATCTCGATCGGCGGCGGTGGCATGTAGCTGGGACAGAGCATTGTGTCCTGGCTGCACTAAGTAACAGCAAGCTCTGGCCGCCAGCCAATCGCGTGGCTCGCGGGCCACCAGCCAATGAGAAGCTGCCAAGCGGCAGCTTCTCATTGGCTCACAGCGGAGCTGGATTACTTGTATGTAGCCAGGACAGAGCATTGGGTCCCGGCTACACGTAAGCAGCTCGCTCTGGCCGCAATGTGTAGAGATGTGCCCCGCAGGGGACACATCTCGATCGGTGGCGGTGGCATGTAGCCGGGACAGAGCATTGCGTCCCAGCTACACTAAGTAAGCACGCTCTGGCCGCCAGCCAATCCGTGTGTATTACTGACACAAACTATAAAAAGTATTGGTTCACTGAGGCGTGGCTTGGAAGCCATATTGAGTGGATGCAGGTGTTTAGAGCTCCTGGCTTCCTCTTACGATATATGGGGCCCCCCCAGGCTAATTTCACCCAGACCGTGCCCAGTCTGCTCCCGCGGTCACCCACCTACTTTGTGGCCCGTTCCTGGTGCCCTACACAGCCCTACTGCAGCAGTGCAGACCACGGCCTACCTCCTGTGCTGAATCTCTGGGACGACAGACTGGACGCAGCCTTACAGGCCAGCGCTCCTGTATTCCCCTAACGATGGTCCTTCCGGTTGGGCGGCAATACCACCCCTGGCTCCTGGTGTCTGCACGAGGTGAGAAATCCTCTACGGCCCTCTCTCCAGGCTGTTGCGGCCTCCTCCAGAGGATCAGGAGCCCGGATGTGCTCCTCTCTCACTGCTCCCCAGGCTGCCTTTTGTTACCATGCCTGTATGCTCTCCAAGTTTCCTGCATTGCAAGCTCGCTTGGGCAAGGACAGTTTTACCCTCTGTTTATGATTGATTGCTATGAATCAATGCAAACTGATTACGCACGCAATTGGATGATTGTTGCGTTCTGCGCATGCATCGCAGTGTGCGTGCGCGAGCCGGTCACTGCAATCGGGACTGCGATCACAGTCACTATGCAGACTCATCGCAGAGTGATTGACAGGAAGTGCCATTTGTGGGTAATGATGGGGGGGTTCGGCGAAACGCAGGCGTGCCAGTGTGTTTGAACGCCGTTGCAGGGGCATGCATAAATTAGCCACTGCAATGCCGTATGCAGCCTGAGGCCTCATAGCGTGCAATGAAGTTAGCAATTCCTGAGTAAGGTCAGAGCTTGTGCAAGTGTGCGTGAGGCTGCGATGGTACTTGAAGGTACCGATGGTTTTGCAGTCTTTCTAAACATTACGGATGTGTGTGATGTAAAGTGGGCGTCCTTATTTTGTGCTGCGATGGAATAGTGATCGCAGTGGATTAGCATACTATCGCAGTGAGACTATTGAAAACACAGTTGCGATCCTTACTGAATCTGGCCCTATGTGTGAAGTTTATGTGTGGACTGTGAAGGGGGATGTACTTAGATATGGAAGCTATGAAGGTTATGTGTGCGGTTCTGGAATCTGATAAGCTTATATGAAGAGGTGAGTTTTCAGGGAACGCTTTCAGGTTTTGTGACTAGAGGGAAGTCTTATTGTGCATGGGAGGGCATTCCACAGAGTGGGTGCAGCCTGAAAAAAGTCCTGTAGCTGTGAATGGGAGCAAGTAATGCATGGGGATGAGAGAAGCAGATCTTGTACTGAGTGTAGAGGTCGGGTTAGGAGATATTTTGAGATGAGTGAAGAGATGTATGTTGGTGTGGTTTGGTTAATAGCCTTATGTGTAAGTAAAAGTAATTTGTATTGAATACGGTAGAAAACCGAAACATCTCTGAATCAGACCCTATAGTCTCTGTGAGAATCCCTGTTACAGCCCAGTTATGACTACTCATTCACAGATGGAGGTGAGCCCAACAATTGTACAACTCTTCATCACCCGTACTTGCGAACATTTGGTTCGGGATCATACACAGTGTGAAAATGCGCAAGATGCAAATAGATTGGTATTCATCTCTGCATTAGCCCCATAATGTGGAAGACAATAACACAAGAGCTGAACTAGTATAAAAGTGGTTTTATATGAATAGAAATGTAATATCAAATAATCAAAAAAGTAAAAAATAAGGAGTGCATGACTGGTACCACCGATACCAACATTCAGGAGTCAGACGCGTTGCGGGTGCAGCACAGTTGCTGTCCTGTGGGCAGGGTTGGCAACAGAAATCTATGGGCCCTCATTCTCCCTTGTGTCTCCAGCCCCATTCTGTTCTCCAGACCCCAAAGTGTCTCTTCAGCCCCAGCCCCCTTTTGTCTTTCCTGCCCACCAGTGTCTCTCCAGTTTTTTCTCCAGCTCCAGCCCCCACATCCCTCCAGCTACAGCCCACAGACACTTAACTTACTTTCTGTTGCATCTTCTGACTGCTCCTCTGCACGCTGCTCCTCTGCTCTGCCTTTCAGCTGTGCGCCGCAATAAACCACCACCGGTGATGGACGTTCAAGCCACAGCATCTCCCCAGAGGGACCCCGACACATGCCTGCATCCTGCTGATCATTACAGAGGTGCAGGCAGAGGTTAGAGTTTGATTTTTCTGTGGGCCCTTCTGGAGCCCCCTGGACCATCAGGTACCGGTACATCTGTGACACTAGTCCACTACTGTCACTGGGCCTTCCTGAGGGCATTTGTTTCCATCCACTACATATTAAGGCATCCAGTACCAACCTTCCTGCCCCCAGTGCTTGTTCTGTGACATTATGACGTTGCATGCTCTGGGGGAAAGGGGGTGCTGGCTCAGTGCATATATGCAATCTGCTATGACACTGAAACTGTGCACTAAAATTAGAGCGTTTTTGGATACAATGTTACCAAGACAATATCAAACAATGAGAAAACATCCTATAGCCAACATGTAGTAGAATATTGGTTTGCTGTAATAAACCTTACGGATATATTTATGAAAGCTTGGAGAAAGATACAATTGTAGCCAATCAGCTCTTACTGTCATTTTTCAAACACAGCCTGTAAAATGATAGTTCGAAGCTGATTGGTTAGTACTTTATCTCTCTCCAGCTTTGATAAATCTTCCTCATAGTCAAAGTTTGCTTTCCTCACTGAAAATCCATACAAGAACAGGTGCATAGTCTTGAGGACTGGATGAAATAAGTGATATTGGAAGCAGGGCCCGCTCCAGAGGTCGGAACACCCAGTGCCGGCACCTCTCCAGTGTGCTCCATCTTACCGAAAATGGGGACGTGGCCTAATTACCTTAGACCACGCCCCCTACATGACGTTATTAGGAGGTGTGCCCGCCTCCAAATAACGTCAGGCTGGGGGGAGCCTCACTAGCTGGGCTTCCCCCAGCCCCTCTCCCGTCACTGAATGGATGTTGCGCAAATGCATCCAGAGTCTTTGGGGTCCGGCACCGCCGCACAGCTGCGGCAGTGGGGGTCCCCAACCTCCCGATTTGACCACCCGCGGGCAACTTCAGCCCACGGGTGGAACAGCGGGACAGTACTGTCCGCTGAAATTGGGATGTTGGGGAGGGGTGCACAGGTCGAACACCCCTAGAGCAAGCCCTGATTGGAAGGTATGTGTTGGTGTTATCATTTAGATGAAGCCATGATTTTACCACTGACCAAACCATTGATCTGTGAGTACCTGCTGTTCTGCTAGCCTTTTATAATGACAGCCTATCAGGTGTGGCTGACACAGAACAGTCTGTGCCTGCTGCTAGGACTGCTGTACAGAGTACAGAACATCACCTAGTATACAGTACTTGGGGCTATGTCTTTGCAAGTAGAGACAAACCACAAAAAATCTGGGTGTTGGCTCGGAATAGTCATGGGAGAGAAATTTCCTTCAAGTCAGTCACTTGTGTCATTCTTGAGGCTATCAGTTTAAACAAGTATTTCTGCGTTTATATTAGGTCCCGTACATGCAAACTGTTGCTTGAAAGAGCACAGATGTATACAATGGATCTCCTTGGTGAAACAACACTGGATTAATTGATGCATGCCATAGTCACAGATGTTCAAATGTGGTTATGTCTGGAGGACTATTGTGATTTACCATTGCTGTATATATTCAAGGCACAGTGGTAAGCATTGCTGACTATTAGGGTTCAATCAAAACCAAAGCTTTATTTAAAAAAATTACTCACAGTAAAAATTATCAGATGTAGTAGTGATAAAATGTGTCCACTTCTGATACTTAATTTTCACATCAAGTTTATCATATAATTTGTTTGGTGTTTGAATATAGTTATGATTCCCCTATTTATGATATATAAATATGGGGATGTACAACTGCAATAATTAGTTAGAAAATATTTGTATTCAATCATCAGATTTTTTCAGTAAATAAGGGATGGCAACCCTGATCTGCATCTGTAGGAGTTTGTATGTTCTCACTACGTTCACAAATAGTGTCTTATGTGTGTACAATTTCCACCAATAGTCCATCTATAATACTGGTCTTCTATAATTGTCTTCTCACTAAACTGAGCCTGGGGCGTGTATGCATACAGTGTAAGGGCCAATTCTATTAGCTGTGAAGTCCTGTATTAACCTTTCATCCATATTCTAAGTAATCAACTTCATTAATTCATACTTGTCAGCATTTTCTCTTCCTTCCGAGGGTGGGCAAGCTGTATAATTTGGCCCTGCCCCCTGCAACACAATTCCACAATTTGCCGTATCAAGCATTGAGGACTGGGATATAATGACACAGCTACCTGAGTACTGTGTAATAACACTCCCATCCAGACCATTTCACTAGAAAGTAGGCGGGGCACAGAAAAGTGACCTACTCTCCCAAGAGACTCTGGGGCTCCTCAAATTTCCAACGTCTCCTGGATGTTTCGGGAGGGTCGGCAAGGCTCAGACCTAGGGGATTTTACTAAGATGGGAGTTCTATTTAAGAAGTGCTGTTGCCCATAGCAACCAATCAGATTTAACTTGTCATTTATCTAGCACCTTCTAGAAGATAATACCTGGAATCTGATTGGTTGCTATGGGCAACATCACTTCTTAATAGAACTGCCATCTTAGTAAATTTAGCCCCTATAGTCTAGATAGACCAATTCGTTATTTTCTGCTTCTATTTTTAAACATGGAAATAAATCAGTCCTCGGATAAATTATATCCTGGATATTTTCAAATGCTGCGATTATGTAGGGGAATTGTCAAGGCAGTGCCTGTAAATAATTATTTCTGCTGTTGAAATAATCTAAATTAATGTTCTGCATGTTTATATTAAGAACATATGAAGTAAGAGCTCACATTGCTGGCTCAGTTTAATAATTGTTTTCTGTTCATTTTTTCTTTTTCGTTTTAGAACTTAACCAGTCACTTATTTCACCCAGTAGAATAATGGGAGAAGGTTTATAAGTGACTGTGGTGAATAATTGCAAATGTAGGATATATTCAATGCAAAAGGCAACAAAAGCTCTAAGGGCCTGATTCAGAGCCGCTCGTAAGCGGCCGCTCGTTCGCTCCGAGCGATGTTTGCCCAACTGCGCATGCGTACGGATCGTTATACGCATGTGCGAACCAGTCAGTGTGGTCGAAATTCATGTGCTCGCAAAATAGCGAATGCCTGATAATTTGAGTGACAGAATGAGGCGTATGTGGGTGGTAACAGGGGAAGGTGCTTGAAAACGGGGAGTGGAGATCAGAACGCAGGCGTGCTTAAAGGTCAAAACGGGTGTTTTATGGGTGTGCATAATTAAAACAGCAGCGTCATTGACCACGTCACTGGGTTATTTAATAGCCAGAACTGCTCGCAAGATTGTGGTAGGAAAAACCAACCACAAGAATAGCGAGCAGTTCATACGCTGGTCGATGTACTCGATTAATCTAATAAATAGCGGACATGACGTAGGATGAGAGCGGCCAGGGGGCGTATTGATCCAAAAAATGACCGCAAGTTTTGTTCGCTCGTTCAGACCTAGAGGCGTGAACAGACCGCAAAGAGCGAACGGTTCATTTGAATAACCACCCCTATTTTCTGGACGAGCGAGCGCTAATTGCGTCCGGCTCTGAATCAGGCCCTGAATACAATAGTACTATATAATATAATGATCATAGATCATGTTTGATGCACATTTAGGTACTTGATACAAAACAACCTTGGTTTCATGTCTCCGCCATTCAGCCATCATCTCTGCATGCATTGTGACATTCCAGAGCAATGTATGGTATGAACAGCATAAATATGTCAAGCACTTCAATGACAAATGTCTGTGAATTCACTATTCATGTGAACAATGTCCCATTTTAGCTTCAGTGGAAGCATCCCACTCACTTACTACATTGCAGGGATCTGAAAAAAAAATAGTGTTAGATATGAATACTACAAAAAAATATATAAAGGCTATAATATGAAAATAATCACAATTATGATGTTATTTATGCTATATATTATTTAAAAAAGCTATTTAAATAATTATATTTCCATTCTTGCAACAAACATCACAGCAAAATATATAGGAGAGACGCTCTCTTCTTCTCTACAGAATTGTAAACTGTGTCATGTTTATTGCTGACGTTTCTCAAATACTTCTGATTTTTGTATATGATTTTAAATTGTGCCTCTATTTATCTCTTCATCATTATTTAATATGTTAGAAATCTCACGTTTCTCCTACAGTTTATCAACTCATGGGAATAAACATTTATTTTGTCGATTTATAATATATTCAAAATATTATAAATACTGAATAGTACTAATACTACTATAATATAATTCTGCTACTATAATGATGATGATGATGATGATAATAATAATAATAATAATACTGATACTTTATCACTTTTTACCCCCCTCTAGTCCTGAGACTCTCTGATGCAATGCATTGTCTATTCATCTAAGAGAAAGGGCAAAATTTACGGTGGTTTGATGGCGGGTTCTAAACCCTGGGGTTTGGTGGTGGTTTCTGAATGACAGCCCTGTTCTATTCTAAAATTTGTTTTGATGGCGGTTTTGCAGTGGTTTTGGCCTTAGTAAATCTGCGGATAGCAAAACTGCTGCCAAACCGCCACTAAACCGTCGGAGTTTAGAACCTGTCGCGTAGTAAATTTTGCCCAAAAAATGTTTTCCAATAATTTAACATAGGAAAATAAACGTATATAAAAGATAGATACATGTCTGTAACATGAGTATTTTTGTACATTAGTTTGTAATAATTACAATACATGAATACAAATTGAAAATAAGAAAATGTTTTGTGTGTCTATAAATGTAGTGTTTTGGCATGCAGGGTAAATACACAATACACAAATACACAAATGCCAGACAGCTAGAGGTTTACACTGCAATTTAGAACTGAGGGCCTTATTCAGAGATGGTCGGTAATTCAGCCGCGCTCGCAGTTTCTCTTTCAATAGCAGATGCGGGAATATGCAAATGCTAATCTAATGGTGTATACACAGGTAACAATTTTTTGAACGATTTGTCGTTAACGACGTCGTTATCGCTCAATTGTTCAAAAAATTATAACGATGAGCGATAATCGTTCAAGCGCGCTCCCGTTTCTAGTTTGTAGTTCATCATCCATTTCAGACTGTCCAACATAACGATTTTCATTAAGGGAAGGAATATTTTTCGTTCATCGTTGTAAAAATAGTTAATTACACTTCTGACAGAAATCTGACAGAAATCTGACAGAAAATCTGACAGAAAATCGTTGGTTACTAAATCGTTACGTGTGTATGCACCTTTAGTCTTCCCTTTGCGCAGGACGCTGGGATGAGGTGTACAAGAGGTGAGATGCCTACTTCCAGGCTGTGTGGTCTGTGCATGCGATGAAGATTGTAAACACACCAACATCGACACAACCTCGGTTGCACCATCGACATTTGCGGCAGCCTAGGGTCTACTCCAGCTACTATCCTCTGATCCAAGTAAACATGACACCTGAAGCATTGGATTTGCTATTGTGAATGCAGCAGCGTTTCCAGACATGCCCAGGACACTCCTATAACACGCCCCCATGATACTCCCAGACACGCCCAGGACACTCCCATAACATGCCCATCAAATGGCCTAGTCTCGACCCTGAAACGCCCAGGGACCGCAAACCCCTTCTCAAGTGTTAGCGATTCCATACGCAATTGTGCACAGTATCACTCACATTGGTTAGCGCGTGCGCAGTAAGGATTTGTGAGACCTTTCACTCATGTGCAGTAGAAAGCGTCACTCAACTGTGTAAGTATCGGCACCGCGTCCAGCTATGAATTAGGAGCCAAGCTTGGACACACTCCTCTCAAATCTAAATCTCTCTGCACATTTTAAGTCTGCCCCTCCTGCAGCCCAGCAGGGTTTACCAAGGTGCACAGTTACTTGCCCTTCTTTGCTGTGCTACCAACTCAGGATCAGCCCCTTTGTGGCATGAATACTATCCTCAAATATACAGTATATATACGCCTTTCAGCCATAACATAAAAATCACCTGCCTAATATTGTGTGGGTTCCCCTCGTGCCTAAAAAAAAACCCAGCTCTGACCCATCGAGCCATGGACTCCACAAGACCCCTGAAGGTGTCCTGTGGTATCTAGCATCAAGACGTTAGCAGCAGATTGTTTAAGTCCTGTATGTTGTGAGGTGGGGACCTCCATGGGTTGGATATTGTTTTTCCAGCACATCCCACAAATGCCCCATCAGATTGAGCCCTGGGGAATTTGCACTCTCAAACCATTGCTGAATAATGCAGTGTGGCAGGGAGCATTTTCCTGCTGAAAGAGACCACTGCCATCAGGAAATACTGCTGCCATTAAAGGATGTACTTGGTCTGCAACAATGCCAGGACTCAAGGTTTCCGAGCAGTACATTGCCCAGAGCATCACACTGCCACCGCCGGCTTGCCTTCTTCCCATAGTGTATCCTAGTGCCATCTCTTCCCCAGGTAAATAAAGCACATGCACCTGGCTGTCTACGCGATGTAAATGAAAATGAGATTTATCAGACTAGTCCACCTTCTTCCATTGCTCCATGGTCCAGTACTGATGCTTATGTGTCCATTGTAGGAGTTTTGGGCGGTGGACAGGGGTCGGCATGGGCATTTTGACTGGTCTGCGGTTACAGTTAAGCTGTGATGCACTGTGTGGTCTGACACCTTTCTAGCATAGCCAGAATTTACTTTTTCATCAATTTGTGCTACAGTAGCTCTTCTGTGGAATGGGACCAGACGGGCTAGCCTTCACTCCCCACGCCATCAATGAGGCTTGGGAGACAATTTCCCTGTCGCTGGTTCACCAGTTATCCTTACTTGGACCACTTTTGGTAGCTACTAACCACTGCATACCGGGAACACCCAACAAGACCTGCCGCTTTGGGGATGCTCTGACCCAGTCATCTGGCCATCACATTTTGGTCCTTGTCAAAGTCGCTCAGATCCTTACACTAAAGCTGGCCATACACTAGACCAACTTTCAGCCAACCAGCCAACTAGTTGATTGGTTAGAATGAAAACCTGGTAAGGTATGAAAGGAAATGGCAATCAGCAATTTGCTCCCAAACGCCGGAAAATGGACAAAAACTGTTTGAACAAATTGTTTAGATCAAACATTTAACAAACTTGTTTGACCGACCATTTTCATTTGTTTTCCGGCATTTCAAAGCAAATTGCTGATCATCAGTTACTCCCATCCGTTACCAGATTTTCATTCCAACCAATCAACTAGTTGGCTGTTTGGACAGATAATCTTTAGATGTCTGGCCTGCTTTACCCCTTTTCCTGCTTCCAACACATCAACTTCAAGAACTGACTGCTCACTTGCTGCCTAATATATTCCCTACTTGACAGGTGCCATTGTAACATGATAATCAATGTTTATCCACTTCACCTGTCAGTGGTTTTAATGGCTGACCTGTGTATAGTCAAATAAAATTTGTTACCATATTTGTCTTTTGTCTTGAAATGAGGTTCTGTGTGTTTAAGCATTGTGTGGCTCCTCTTCCCCTCCCTAACTATTTCCTTGTTTTCTTGTCCCTTTTTACCATTTTTGTAAAAATAAAAATACCATTCAAAAATAGGTTTCTTAGATGTACAATATAGCTTTGCTAAATGCAGCAATAATGTGTAACCAGGTATCCCCCTATTATGTAGCATTAGCAGAGTGCCCTATTGCTCGGAAACAAAGTTCCCTATTCACGCGCTGATACCAATATTGTATTTTTTGGAGATATGACATTCAGAGGATATTTGAGTCCCACTAGACCACTATTTGCTGACAGATGGAATAGTAATGTAACAGCTGCCCTCTGTCTTCTGTTGGAGCTTTGTAACCTTTGAAAACTTCTCACATTCTAAAAATCCATGTTCTTCAGTGAGGCTGCCTATGTCTGCAGATATTGCTAGATTGCTACTGCTCTAGGCCGTCCTGGACCACACAGTGCAATGTCATTGAATCGTTTTACCAAACACGTTTCGAAAAGCACCACACTAAAAACTTTAAAGTAGATATATATCTTGTATAATTAAGATAAAGTATTTTATACTAAAGATTTGGTTGAACATCTGTAAAGAGAACCTGACACAGAATCAAAAGTATAAACAAACGCTTTGAATCACTTGAATGTGCATTCAGTGGCGGAACTAGCGGCGGTGCAGCCGGTGGCTTGTACCGGGACCTGCTGTGGTGCAGGGGCCATAGCTGCTGTACCCGCCGCCAGTCCCCCGGGCCCCACAGTATTTAAGTGTAGTGCAGACTGCAGTGAGAGCGAGTCAGACAGACTCTCATTGGCTGCTGAGTCTACGAAGGGAGCCGGGTGGAGCTCACTCATGAGCTCTGCCTTGCGGCTCCCCCCGCAGTGGGTGATGGGAGAGACATCATGATGTCTCTCCCATAGTGAGCGAGCTGGGAGGAGCGGACAGCGGCAGTTACGGGGATTCCGGTAAGTAGTGTGGGTTTTTTTTGTGTTTGTGTGTAAGGAGTACGGGCACTGACACAGGCACTGCATAGGGGGGCGTTACTGGGGGCACTGAATTGGGGGTTGGGCGCTACTAGGGGCACTGTATGGGGGTCCGCTACTGGGGGCACTGTATAGAGGGGGTGGCCACTACTGGGGCACTGTATAGGGGGGGACTACTACTAGGGGCAATGCATAGGGGGGGACTACTACTGGGGACACTGCATAGGGGGACCACTTCTGAGGCACTGTATAAGGGGCACTATGCACTGCATAGGGGGACCACTAATGGGGGCACTGTATATGGAGCACTACTGGGGGCACTTCATAGAGAGATCACTACTGGAGGCACTGCATAGGGGGACCACTACTGGGGGCACACTGCATAGGGGGGCCCAAAGCATATTCTTGCACCTGGGCCCACCACTCTCTAGTTCCGCCACTGTCCCCATTAGTCAGCTCCAGTGCTGAAGGGAACTTTAATTAGCTAAGCCCACAAATCAATATTTTTTTAAATATACAGTAGGACTTGCATATTTAGCTGTGATAATCTACAATAGTTCTATTTAGGGATGGTTACAGCTATGAAAAGGTAAATTGTAGGCTAAGCCTCCGTCTGGGAGGCACGCCCCCGGCACGCCCACCAAAGAGGACGTGCTGTCAATCAACATCGACAGCACGCCCCCTTTGATCAGACACTACGAGCGAAGGAAAGTCCTTCGCTCGTCGCGTCTTGCGCATGCGCACAACGGAGCTCCCTCCGTCGTGCGCATGCGCAGTGCAGACCATCGACCCACTTGCGAGCGGACAGCCGCTCGCGAGTGGGTCTGAATCAGGCCCATAGTACACAGACTGGATGCTAATTTGAGTGACAGACAGTGCCATACCTCCCAACATGACCCTCTCCAGGAGGAACACAATGCTCTGGTCCTGGACTTCCCTGGTAAGAGGTGGGGCTGCAGCACAGTCCAAAATTGAAATAGGGGAGCCACACCAACTGTCATTTCACACGCTGCCAAACATCACTGGCTGGCACTCACTGGCAGTTGCTGTGACTCCCCTATTTGAATTTTGGACTGTGCTGAAGCCCCGCCCCTGGAGCTGCCACCCATATGCGCACGCAGGGGGGGCTTCTGAGTACCAGAAACGCCCCTCTGACGGACCAAATTTGTTTTTCAGAGATGGAGACAGCACTGTCTCCGTCTCTGCACTGGCCGCGGGCGCAACGGAGCTGCTGCGGCTCCACAGACCGAGAGCTCTGATTGGCAGAGCTCTCTGCAAAGGATACAGGTATTGCCGAGGGAGCTGTTACGCATGCTGAGCAGCAGTTCCATTCACTTGGGCTCCGGTGGTGACCCTCATCCTCCTCCCTCCTAAGCCATCGGTAAGTATGCTGATGTTTACGTGTGTATGTATGTACAGTATGTATATGTTGTGTATAAGTATGCTTGTGTGTATGTATGTATGTATGTATGCTGTGTGTGTGTATGTATGTATGCTGTGTGTGTGTATGTATGTATGCTGTGTGTAAGTAGGTATATGTATGTATGCTGTGTGTAAGTATTCTTGTGTGTCTCTGTGTATGCTGTGCGTAAGTATGCTTATGTTATGTGTGTGTGTGTGTGTGTGTATGCTATGTATGTGTGTATGCTGTGTATTTACGCATGCTATGTGCATATATATATATATAATGTATGGATACCCCCACTGCCACCAATCATAAATTACCAGGGAAGTCCAGGACCACAGCATTGTGTCCCTCCTGGAGAGGGTCATGTTGGGAGGAATGCAGTGCCATTTGTGGGTGGTAACAGGGGAAGGTGCTTGTGAACGGGGGAGTGGTGCTGCGAACGCAGGCGTTTCTGGGCGTCTAAACAGCGTTTTATGGGTGTGCATAATTAATAAAGATGGGTCATTGTACACGTCACTTAGTTGTATTTCAGCCTGCAGTGATCGCAGTGCTTGTGGTGGGGTAGGGTCTACCTCAAGCGCTGCGTGCAGCTCTGATGGCTCTCGATGGTTCTGATTAATCATACACTTCCTGGAGATGATGTGTGTTAAGAACGATAAGTGGGCGTCTTTATAGCGGCGTGCGTTCGCTCTGTTGTCGCTCTCTAAGACATAGAGGGCGTCCTTACACCAGACAGTGTGATCGCGGCATTTGCATACCTGGTACCTTTTGGCTGCGAGAGAGCGCAGCTTAGCGTCCGGGTCTAAATTGACCCCTGTTTTCCAAATCTCGGGTCAGACCCAGGATTTAGGTGTAAAAGCAGTATAAATTACTCCTTAGTGTCATTTTCATGTGTACATTAGTTTACATCAGTTCCACAGCCATAGAAATACCCATTGCTTAGTTTCTGTTTCTCATTTGTCTCAATTTGTAGAAGATTGTTCTATAATGTATTTACCATGATAACACAAATTAGTAATGAGATGCTAAGTCAGGGTCCCTGCTGCCTAGAACTAATTACATTGCTTCTGATTAGTGTATACATTACTGTGGAGTCTGATGTGGAACAGTAATGATTGCATAATATTTCAAATCAATGAGGGGATTCTTTTTATGCTACCTGTTGTCTATGCCCACAGGCCAGGTTTTAAGAATCTCTTTGCTCCCGTCGTTGCGAGTTTACAATGTCACCCCGGCAGATTTCCCAAGTAAGAACCAGCGTAAGGGGGATGGGCAAGGATTGTTTATTCAGAAAGGGGGTTGGCTATTTTTTTTCTAGAGGGCCTATTGGTCCTTTAATGGTTATGAAAACCTATTCTACATTAGATTTTGTTATCCAACTGAGGGGGTGATTCTGCAGAGGACGCAAGTGCTATCGCAGCTGCTGACATGGTAACAGCTGCGATAGCACTATTATGGTAATGCAGCAGGAGGCATTGCGCAGCATCAGATAATCTGCGATCCCATCGGCTGGCTGAGTGGCCCTTGGGGTCATGCCAGCTGGCCGTCGCAGATGCAACAAAGAGGCCAGGAAATCTCCATCTGCCAACAGAGATCCTGTCTTCTTTCCCCCCTCGCCCCAACGGCGGCAACATGCCTCCGATTTGGGAAACGGAAGCTGTCGCCGACCCACTCCCTGCCCACAAATGGCAGCAGACTGTCAATCACTCACAGTCTGCTGTCGCTCTGTGTGCGATAATGCTGGACCCGTTCTGCATGTGCGAAGAATGGGTCGTGTGCATGCGGAGATTCCCGACCAGCGGCGGCTCCTAGCCTCCTTGATGAGGGGGGCTGCCGCAGCTGAAAACTACAGGATCACTCACCGGCTCCCGGCTCCTGCCTCCTCCTCCTCCTGGCCGCTGAAAACTACAGGATCACTCACGGCTCCCGGCTCCTGCCTCCTCCTCCTGGCCGGGTCCCAATGCCTGTGTAATTGATCTGTCAGGCGCCGTGACCGGCACATGCGCACTAGCAGCGGGGAGCCGCACATGTGCATGTCAAGACCGGCTTCCAAAGGGCTGCATTGTCTGCTTCCCCAAGGAGCCGGTTAGGGCTGGCAGAAAGGCAGAGTAGCGACTTCCTCCTGGAAGCTGCTCTCTGCTAATAGCAGCCTGGACTGGCAGTCTCAGGGGGAGGAGACACCTGTTGTATATGTGACTGGCAGGTGACGCTTCCAATAGGAAGCCACTGCCAGTCACAGTGTAGCCAGTGCAGCCATGGATTGCACTGACTACACTGGGGTGGTGGATTTTGCTGGGGGGGGGGCTGCAGCTTTGCAGCCCCTAGGCAAAATCCGCTACTCTTCCCGACTGTCTGGAATCTGCGTGCAGGCACACATCTGCGTCCTCTGATGAATCACCCCCTGAATTACAAAAAAGATTTACAACAAATCCATGTATGTCAATATTTCGCACATACAGGCTTAAATAAATAATGCGCCAAACTCTCATCTGTACTGTACTCTGCAGACATGCGAGATATTACACTGATGAGTGATGGGCAAGTTCTAGATTTTAAGTGCTAGGAAGGAAAACTATACTGTCTGCCAAACATTCCCTCCGTCCCATGTTCTATCACATGAATGTGTCATTCACTTTTCACATTCCTGTAACTAACAGCAACAAAATGGGTATTTAGCAAATGTAAACTGTGTTTTAGGCAGGAGCACTAAGCTTCCTTTATCACCACCTAAGTATCAGTAGTGAAAGCAGTGTACATACACCTCTTAGTATAATTAGTCTATTCTCATTGCGTGCCTGACCTCATCTGAGCAATGACATTTCTGTATAATTGCCGACATTCAGAGGATTTTCTGCTTCATGGCTTTACAGAGAAATTAATGACTTCTATTTAGCGTATATATTTTATTGAAAGGTTATCAAAGGTGTCAAGTGATGAATTAACGGGAAATGCAGCATTTACATCTTAAAGAAAAATATACCTGGCATGAGAAGATAATACAAAAATATAAGCAGCATTAAGCTTTTTGTGACCTCTAAAACTTGTGGTTGTGGAATGGAAATATATTTCTGGAGGATGCAGGATTTTGCCCTTTCTTGTAACGTGTGCATGTACAAGCTTTTCTTCTAGTGTTAGAGGTATGACGCAGGCCTTTGCTGCCCCATCACAGTAGTAAGTCAGGGGCAGTGGTGTCACAAGGGTGGTGCGGGCCGCACCCAGGTGTCACCTGCCGAGGGATGACACCAAGGTGCAGACTCCCCTCAGTGACAGGAGCTAGGTGCTGCACTGTAGTATTAAGTGCAGCACTCGGCTCCTGACACTGTGAGGGAGCCGGCACTGCTCACAGGAGAGGGCAGTCCGCACCACCTACAAATTATACTCTCCCTATTTCTTCACGTGTGTGAATTAAACTACCCCCAGTGTGTGTTATTTTTTTTTTTAAGTAGAAGCAGTCATTGGAGGGGGGAGCTAGTCCCTTAGTTTGCCAGAGGTGCTCGGACCCCTAGATACACCCCTGATGCCACGCCCCCTTTTTGGCGGCGCACAGCATCCCTCCCCGCACCACGTGACAACGTGGAGAGGGACGCCACTGGTCAGGGGACAGTAAGGGCCCTACTTAGCAATATTATTTTTACTTAAAAAATATGAAAAAGGTTGTTTTCACACCCTGTTAACAATATTTTAGTATCACATAAATGTATTAAAGGACTTTTGGAGCAGTTTTCGTGAAAATCTACTCCCAAGTCCTTCAATTTGCATAATTTTAGTAAGCAGATCTCATTTCCCATTCTTGCAATGGTGAGGTCCTCTGGGGCTCTGGTCAGCTGGTCTCTGGACTTCTGCACTGTGACCCTGGTCAGCTGCTGCCCCTGGTCGCGGGGCAGGTTGGTAGGCCGGCAGCGCATGCGCAGACTCCTTCTGTCTGTATTTTATGCTATAAATACAGTGAAAAGTGCGTGAAGTGGATTCGTATTTGCGATAAAGCTCTGTTCCTGCATGAGATATTTTATACATCCTTGTATTCATCTGATCTGTGGATTGGGATAAATATACCCCTGAATAAACCTAAATAAATGATAGCTACAATCTGATTGGTTGCTATGGGCAATGCCTACGCTATTTCTTTTTAGAATGTTTAGTACATCTACTGCCCATTCTTGGGGAAAAGGCTGGTCTTTAGCTGGATAATCACATCACTCTTCACGTTTTTATACACAGATTTAGAAAATGTGCCCTTTCAAAATAAAAATAAATTTTTCATTGCTTGAGGTAACAGTGTTGGGTATGCAGCCATTATGCCGACACCAGAACCTCAGCATGGTCTGAATATTGTCATTCACAATGCTGACATGGACAGGATATCGACATTGTATGGACAGTACATGTCAGTGTTAGGTTTAGGGTTTGGCGACGTGTAGGGTTATGGTTAGGCTGCAGTTAGGGTTAGGGCTTATGTACTGTAGAAACGCTATGTAGACATACTTACTATCGACATGTCACATGTCGACATTCAGAACATGTTAACATTTGGATGTCGACATTCTAAATAACGACATTTTGTGCCGCACTCTAGTGTTGTATTTCTGCAGACTTCTAATGAAACATGTGCACGCTTTCCTTTTCTCAGTATCGGTCTGCAACTCATTCTCCCAAACAAACATGCTGGAGTTTTTCCTAAGTACGTTCATTGCAACGTGAGTAGCTATGGCATTCACTGCTAAAACAGTATTTACCGTACCAGCGTAATGAAGACATGTTACCAACACCAAACATAGAGCATGCAGCCATCCTATATGCACGCGTCTAAAGCTAGGTACACCCTTTTACAATCATACTTGAGATGCAATTATATCGATAGCCCAGATGAACATACAGATTCATAGTCATACGTACACATTATTACAACCTACCTTGCAATCCACGATTCTCATGTCTCAAATCCATCTGCTGAAAAGATTTTGGGAACATCAGCAGAAGTATTACATATTGGTAGTGGGTACACACTTCCAGGAGTGCAAGACATTGCACCATCTTGCCTCCGAAATGTTAGGATGAACATAAATCCGGATCAACAGATGAGACAGGTTTTCTGGAAATAAAACATTTTTGTGTGTGCATACACACTCTTATATGAGGTACACACTGTAACGGGGATCGTCCGCCCCCTGATCGATATAACGATCCTGGTTCCTGTGGCCAGCATATGGGTTGGCCTTGTGTACACACAAGTATATGAACAATATATATGCACAAAATATAGCATTATAATTTCAGAACGTTTCAAAAGTCCTCTTTCATAGGCGCAATATCTCACCAAGAGGTCGGGAATCTTACAATCTGCACGATAATTGTGTAATGTGTACCCAGCTAAACAAGCAACCAGGATGCTAGACCGAATATAGCAGCACTATTTGTCTGCTATATCACTCCACAAACATTACTCCTCACCCCCATCTGCCTCCCCTGCCGCTGAAAGTACAGATAGTAGTTGGCACCTTTAACTCCCTCAGCTATCTGCTAGCTTTATTTGACAATCAGAGGTAAATTTACTAAGATAGGAGTTCTTTTTTTTTTACATCAATATTTTCTTATTAGAAATTTGTCCGTGGATCACGGAGGGGGAGTGGTACAGAAAGGAGAAAAGGAGGGGGGGAATCAGGAAAAATTACATTTCCAAACATACATACAATGTATAAGAGACAAATGGCATTAGTAGCAAGCTAATCTCGTACCCGATAATTACATTGTAATAAAACAATATTGGTAGATGAGACTACAACAAACCTCTCAACAACAGGAGGCAGCTCGGAGAGTGGAGATGGGAGTCGCAAGATGGCGCCGGCGGGTGCTGCGCTGAGCACTCGGCGCTTGTATTGGATCCGTTCAGGGGCTCCCCGCTTCAGACCAGTGGCTCCACCAGATGGCCCAGATGGTAAGGCGTAGATAGCGTCCACTCCGGCAGTCGGGGGGAAGGTTAGTGCTGGATCCGGTCAGACGTGAGCTACAACGGAGCTCAAGGTGTAGACATCCGCCATCTTAGCTTGCCCGGCCACGCCCCCCCTAAGATGGGAGTTCTATTAAGAAGTTATGTTGCCCATAGCAACCAATCAGATCCCAGGTATTATCTTCTAGAAGGTGCTAGATAAATGAGAAGTAGAATCTGATTGGTTGCTATGGGCAACATCACTTCTTAAGTAGAACTTCCATCTTAGTAAATGTACCCCTCAGTATATGAGAATATGAGAAAATCCCCCCATTATCCACAATATCACACTCCACATCACTTGCTATTCATACTAGTAATTTAAATACTCTGGCATAAGGCATATTGATGCTAGGTGTGAGTGGGGGCAATTTTTCCACCATTATGGTCTCAGTCAGGTGACTATTTTTTGCAATTGTAGTTAAAAGCGCTATGGAGCCAGCTCATATTTACACATTCCAAACATGAATTCCTTTTATTTATTTCTCTGCCTATCCAGTATTCTTTACATATCAATTTATTAGTGATATTGAACAATTCAAAATATACACCTTCCTATAATTAATCTATGGTCTCGAAGCAGAGTCGTAACTAGACTTTTGGTGCCCTGTGCTAGGAAAAGCATTAACGCCCCTTCCCCCTAAAGCCTGAAGGTATAGAAAGAGTGCTGCTTGTAGTGTATATGCAGGAAATATCAGCGGCGGGGAGATCCGTGTATGCACCCTTCGCAGCTGAACTCACCAGCAAGGGTACTGGAGGAGTGCTGGTAACACCTAGGTAGGAAACTGGTGGCTGTCTTCAGGGCTGCCAACAGAAATTGTGGGGCAGATAGTTCCATGTGTAAGGCGTCTGACTGCCAAGTGAAAGGTGATAGGTTCGAGTCTCGGCTATGGCATTATTTTAAAATGTGTGTGTTAAATAAAGGAGAATGTGACTGAAGGTGCTTAGGGAGGTAGCTACATGGGAGGAAATCGGTCAGTAGATGCTGGGATAAAACACCACCCTAGTTACGACCCTGTCTCCAAGTACTGCCCATGTTGTACCCACTTTTTTTGCCCATAGCTTATGCTTGTCCTTTCTCTTTCAATCCTCCCACTGCTGATCAAAATTCCTTTCATATGCTTCACCCACCCTGTGGAATTTCATACTTCACTTCATTAACTTCTCCCTCTGCCTGCAAACCTGTAAGCATCTCCTGAGAAAGTACCTTTCCAAGCAAGCTTATGACGGAGCTCCCCAGCTATAGCTGCTGTTATGCCTGTTAGGGCAGCTCACTATAGTAATCCTTCACAGAACACAGATTGTGTTATCGCCTTTCACCACACCAGATCCTCTCCTGCACTACTAGTAAGGATACAGGATTCCTCTCTCCTACCGCACATGCAGGTGCTTTCCACACGTGACAATATTAAAGGCTATTTACTGGCAACAGTTTGTTTTTGTGTGGAATTAGGTGACGTTGATTTCAAGAAGATGATCCAGCAATTTAACAGGTATAATGGTTCAAGATGGAGACCCTACATCTTTCTCCTGCAGGCCTAGCTCTCCTGGGTTGTCAAAGCCCCTCCCACATGAATGGGAAGTTTACAGAGGAGGGGCTTTGACAACTGAATAAACAAATGAATGTAATTTAAGGCTAACTCCATCCAAAACTAATAATGAGGTTTTAGGAGGAGGTTACATTTTAATTCCAATCATTGGTTTATTCACACCATTTTGAAAAAAAAAGTATTTTAAGGAGCATATAGTTTTCATGTGTTTCCATTTAAATCTAATATTTGGGCACTAGCACTCAGGTATGCATTCCTTAGCTAGCTATTAAACAATCATGTTATTCTGGCAATTTGCCTTGCTGTGATCCTGGGGTGTGTCACACAATGCAGAGCATGGCGTGACCTCTTTGAAATGTCTTCACAGAATTACAGTACAAGATCAGATTTTAATTCCAAGATAGGAAATGTTTTCAGTGCAGCCGAACAGTAGGCTACCGATAAGCGATATATATCCCAGTAAATGTGAAAGATCTTGTTATATAATGCACAATATGCAGGCATGTAACTGTTGAGAGATTAGTGTCATACAGGATGTGAGTAATGCCAAGAGATTATCAGATAGGTAGTTCCCAGTGCAGGACTGTACATATACATCCTGGAGATGAATTGAGGCTGATTCAAAATAGGTCACATTTGGAAAAAAAGTTAAAATGTTCAAGGGCCATTGATAAATGACTACAGATATTTGAGCTGCTTACCTGGCAATATATAGAATTGCATAATTGTTACATTTTGTAACCGCACATCATTATTATGCTATTTTAAGTATTGTTTTGGTCACATGAACTCACAGCTGATAATGAAAAGGGTCCTATGTAAGTAACTTTTCTATTTTATTGTAAAGCTCTTTTCAATGAATGACTAATACTTCAGGGGAGAAAAATGCAGAATTTAAGAAGGAGAGCATAATATAATTTCCATAATAGATGGAAGATGTCACTAGGACAGATTATCTAATACTGGGCAATGTGTGGGAGACTGATTATGTTAATGAAGACCGGGCACCTGGGAGATCTATCGGGCCCCAGTTCTAAAAGCTGTGACCCAGTGTGTGTTGGTGTGACCACATCCCATTGTGAATACTAGGAGTCAGACCACTTACATGCTGCGTCACCTGGTGGAGGGGGCAGGGTCACACTGTCTCCTCGGCAGCCTGGGACCCTTGATAAGCCTGGGCCCTTTGTACCTCAGTCCCACCCCACACACACACCCACTCTCAGTGCACCTGAATGAGGACAGTGCTGCGTGTGGCATGGGATCTGTTATGAGGTGTGTGGGGAAATGAAGGTGACCAGGCTGTGAGAATTAGATTGTGAATGGAGGAGGAACCAATAACAAAGTGAGATTCATTTAAAAATTCCAAATCTATCGAGTGTCTACATTTAAATGATGTTAAAGTTTAAATCTAGTACCTATTCGATAAAGTCTACAAGGCTAGAGGCTGTTTTCACCTTGGCTGTTCTCACATATGGATCAGGGGCCAATTTATTAATTATCAGGACAGTCCCAATAATTATAATTTGTTATCTGAGCAATAAGAACTTAGGTATTGCTGTCATTTAGCAAAAATCGCATCCAGGTAGAGGAGCTCCAATAGTCCATCATATTGTGCGAGCGGCCATTACTCTTCCAGTCAATGTTGATGTGTGTAACCTACAGGCTACAATGTCTAATGCCTTCTGAAGATGGCGCTTACTACAGGGGCCAATCACACCTATGGGGACACTTTTGCAGTTGAAAACAGGAGATCGGAGATATCTATTGGGGTTCCTCGTACATACATCCTGGGGATCCTTATTATTTGTGGGTAGTCCCCGAAACAGGTGTTTTGGGGAATATCCTGCAAATACTTTCTGATAGAAATGCCCCCTAGTACCTATTACGTAAGTGATACAAAAATGTACAGTCCGAGTACCTGATTTTCCAGTGACAAGTCTACAGGGGATGGGTACGGTATGCCGGTGCTCGGGAATCCCGAAGCCAGAATCCCAACGCCAGCATCCCAACAGGGCCAGTATCCTAACCCTCCCCGTCTCCCTAACCCTCCCTCCCCGGTGCCTGACCCTAACCTCCCCCGCTAGGTGGATAAACCAACCCTTCCCCTTCCCTCCCCTTAAACCTAACCCTCCCCCCTTAGTACCTGACCCCCCCCACGGTGCCCCGCTACTTCCCATTGGGATGTCGGTGCCGGCATTCTAAGCGCCGGCATCCCGACAGTCTAGATTTTAACTGCATCCCTGTCTAAAGACACAGGAGCTCATTCAGACCCACTCGCTATGCTGCGCTCACTCGCAGCCATAAGGACGGCCAGTATGCAAATGCCATGATCGCACACTAAGACATCAGATCGCCCCTTATGTATTAACGTGCGATCGACCGAGTGAAGTTAGAAGCCCAATAGCCTGGACAAAAGATGCCCACTTTCAGACGTCATATCCAGGGGTCAAAGTGGGCCGGTACGGGGTGGAACCAATTCTGCCTCCTCCGACCCACCTTAGACCGGCGCCGCAGGGAGGCTCCATTTGCTGGGCGCCCGCTGAGATTTTGTTACCAACGGGCGCCCGTCTCCCTCCCCGCAGCGTTACCGGCAGCCGGAGGCTGGAGCTCACTCTTGAGCTTCGGGTTCTGGCTCCGCTCCTCCCACGGGCACCATGGGAGAGACGTCATGACGTCACTCCCATAGTAACTTTAGAGGACTCAGAGCAACCAGGCGGACCAGAGCCACGCAGGCTGTTTATTTGTGTAAGCGGAGAGGGCACTACTACTGGGGGCATTACACAGAGGGCATTACTACTGGGGGCATTACACAGGGGGCACATCTACTGGGGCCATTACACAGGGGGAATTACACAGGGGGCATTACTACTGGGGGCATTACACAAGGGGCATTACTACTGGGGACAATACACAGGGGTCATTACTACTGGGGCATTACTACTGGAGGCATTACACAGGGGGCACTACTACTGGGGGCATTACACAGGGGGCATTACTACTGGGGGCAATACACATGGGGCATTATACAGGGGGGCACTCCTACTGGGGGCATTACACAGAGGGTATTACTACTGGGGGCATTACATAGGGGGGCATTACACAGGGAGCGCTACTACTAAGGGCATTACACAGGGGGCATTACTACTGGCGGCACTACTAGTACTGGGGGCACTACACAGGGGGCATTACACAGGGGGCACTACTACTAAGGTCATTACACAGGGGGCATTACTACTGGGGGCATTACACAAGGAGCACTACTAGTACTAGGGGCATTACACAGGGGGCATTACACAGGGGGCACTACTACTGGCGGGCATTACTACAAGGGCCATTAATACTGGGGGCATTACACAGGAGGTATTACTACTGGGGGGCATTACTCAGGGGGCACTCCTACTGGGGGCATTACACAGAGGGCATTACTACTGGGGGCATTACTACTGGGGGCATTCCACAGGTCGCACTACTACTGGTGGAATTACTTAGGGGCCATTACTACTGGGGGCATTACATAGGGGTAGGGGGCATTACTACTGGGGGCATTACACAGGGGGCACTCCTACTGTGGGCATTACTACTGGGGGAATTACACAAGGGGCATTACTACTAGGGGCATTACACAGGGGGTATTACTACTGGGGGAAATACACAGGAGGCATTACTACTGGGGGCATTAGACAGGGGGTATTACTACTGGGATCATTACACAGGGGTCATTACTACTGGAGACACTACTACTGGGGGCATTGCACAGAGGGCATTACTACTGGGGGTATTACACAGGGGGCATTACACAGGGGGCATTACTGGAGGCATTACACAGGGGGCATTACTACTGGGGGCAATACACAGGAGGCATTACTACTGGGGGCACTCCTACTGGGGACATTACTACTGGGGGCACTCCTACTGGGGGCATTACACAGGGCACATTACTACAGGGGGCATTACACAGGGGGTATTTCTACTGGGGGCATTACACGGGGAGCACTCCTACTGGGGGCATTACACAGGGGGCACTACTACTGGGGGGCATTACTACAAGGGCCATTAATACTGGGGGCATTACACAGGGGGTATTACTACTGGGGGGCATTACATAGGGGGCACTCCTACTGGGGGCATTACACAGAGGGCATTACGACTGGGGGCATTACTACTGGGGGCATTCCACAGGTCGCACTACTACTGGTGGAATTACTTAGGGGCCATTACTACTGGGGGCATTACATAGGGGTAGGGGGCATTACTACTGGGGGCACTCCTACTGTGGGCATTACTACTGGGGGCATTACTACTGGGGAAATTACACAAGGGGCATTACTACTGGGGGCATTACACAGGGGGTATTACTACTGGGGGAAATACACAGGAGGCATTACTACTGGGGGCATTAGACAGGGGGTATTACTACTGGGATCATTACACAGGGGTCATTACTACTGGAGACACTACTACTGGGGGCATTGCACAGAGGGCATTACTACTGGGGGTATTACACAGGGGGCATTACACAGGGGGCATTACTGGAGGCATTACACAGGGGGCATTACTACTGGGGGCAATACACAGGAGGCATTACTACTGGGGGCACTCCTACTGGGGACATTACTACTGGGGGCATTACACAGGGGGCACTCCTACTGGGGGCATTACACAGGGCACATTACTACAGGGGGCATTACTACTGGGGGCATTACACAGGGGGTATTTCTACTGGGGGCATTACACGGGGAGCACTCCTACTGGGGGCATTTCTACTGGGGGCATTACACAGGGGGCATTACTACTGGGGGCATTACACAGGAGGTGCTACTACTAAGGGCATTGCTACTGGGGGCATTACTACTGGGGGCATTACACAGGGGCATTACTATTGGGGACACTACTACTGGAGGCACTACTAGTACTGGGGGCATTACACAGGGGGCACTACTACTAAGGGCATTACACAGGGGGCACTACTACAGGGGGCACTACTACTGGGGGGCATTACTACAGGGGGGCACTACTACAGGGGGCATTACTACAGGGGGCATTAATACTGGGGCAAAACACAGGGGGCACTACTACTACTGGGGGCATTACTACAGGGGGCCTTACTATGGGGGCATTACTACAAGGGGTACCACTCCCAGGGGCACTGAATAAAGGGCACTACCACTACTGTGGGCTCTGCATAAAGGGCACCACTACTGGAGGCACTTAATAAGGGGTACTGCATAAGGGCCACCACTACTAGGAGCACTGCATAAGAGGCACCACTACTGGGGGCACTGCATAAGGAGCACCACTATTGGGGGCACTGAATAAGGGGCATTATCACTGTGGGCACTGTATAAGGGTCACTACCACTACTGGGGGCACTGCATAAGGGGCACTACCAGGGGCAGAACTATGGAAGGCAATGGAGGCGCCTGCAGCCGGGCTCCAGCTCTGAAGGGGCACCTCCTCCATTGTCCACAACATATTCACCCCACTTAGGACTGTAATTATATACCCAGAGTATACCGTCATAGCCGCCCAATACATGGCACCCCATCTCGGCACCTGAGAAGCCACCATACACTAGTAGAGAGCTCCATGTTAGACCATTAGCTGCCGCCTTCCTCTATCTATAGCCTGTCTGCAAGCGAATTGTCAGCAGCGGTGACGGGGGTGCACATAAAATTATAACTTGCCTCCAGGCATCTGGGATGAACTTACGCCACTGGGCACTACCACTGACGGCACTGCATAAGGGGAACTACCACTACTGGGGCTACTGCAAAAGGGGCACTACCACTACTGGGAGCACTGCATAAGGGACACCACTACTGTGGGCACTGCATAATGGGCACCACTACTGGGGGCACTGCATCAGGAGCACTACTACAATGGGCATTGCATTTGCATAAGGGGCACTACTACTGTGGGCATTGTGTATAAGGGGCACAAATGTGGGCATTGTGGAAAAGGGGCACTGCTGTGTGTCATACATGAATAAGGGACACTACTATGTGGTGTAATGTGAATCGTGAGAATCAAGATTGTGCTACTGTGTGGTGTAATTTGAATTGGGAATACTATTGTGTGACCACGCCCCTTTATTTTAAGACCACGCCCCCTTTTTCCTACGTCGCGCACTGTCATTTTTTTAGAAGGTGGAGGGTGAGTTCCCCCACTTCTCTAGGACCACTTTAAGCACTGGTCATATCCAAGAAATGTATGAGAACATTGGTACCATCGGGCGACATTGAACCAGCACGCAGTGCTTTGAGGTAAACAATAGCCTACCGCAAGCACTGCGACTGCTGCTGTCTTTATTTCGCTCGTATGACGTGTATTCTGACGCTTCGTCTTAGTTATGCACGCCCTTATAATGGTGTAAAAATGCACTGACACTCCTACATTCGCACATCCACACCCCCGTTTCCTTTGTCCTTCCCTGTCACCACCCACAAACGGCCTGTTCTGTCACTCAAACTAGCGGGCTGGCTGTATGCTGAGAGCGATCGTCTCCCGATCGCTGTGACTGGTTTGCGCACTGTGTCTTTTACGCATGCGCAGTTTGCAACAATCGGCCGGCTATGAGTGAACGCAGCCCAGCGAGCGGCTCTGAATCGCCCCTACAGTACTTGGTCTCCCAGTCAGGCTAAAATCTATGGAGCTAGTACCTATTCCTCCCCCACTAAAGAACCTAATACACACAGCAGCCCCCTTCCCAGTAATGCTGAAGTCTGTAGTGCTAGAAACTGCTGCTGAATCCAGTTAATTAGTATTCACTCTTTCAGAAGCTACCCCATTGTATCTGTGGGGTTAGAATGTGCTACAGGTTTGCATACTGATATTTCTGTAGTGATAAATCAGGGACAAACACAAGAATTGCTCCTATAGGGTTTTTTGTTGGCAATGATCTGATTCTAATTTGCATCCCCTGAAAAGGGCTTGTTCCCTTTTTCTGTTGTCCATGATGATCTTTTGTGTTCGGTTTAAAACTGTTTAAGCATCTGTAAGCACCCAAATGTCCTCCCATGTCCACCTTCTAGGAGAAACAGGTTAAAGTTGCATTATGTAAGGGGATGATCCAAACCTGATAGTAAAAAGAAACATCTATGTTTTCGTGGGCATGTGCATTAACATCTAAAGCTACAACCCAGCGAATGATCATACAGAACATAAGCAGTTGGGCCCATATATATTTACTAATGTGCGGGTTTTTAGAAGTGGAGTTGTTGACCATAGCAACCAATCAGATTCTACCTTTCATTTATCTAGCACCTTCTAGAAGATATCTAGAATCTGATTGGTTGCTATGGGCAACACCTCCTTTCTATAAACCCGCACTTCAGTAAATATACCCCTTAGTGAGCTCCTTGTTATCAATTGTGGATTATAATAGTACTGGGCCCTCTGAGGACACAAAGGGGTCTATTTACTAAGCCTTGGATGGAGATAAAGTGAATTGAGATAAAGAACCAGCCAATCAGCTCCTAACTGCCATGTCAAAAGGCTGTGTTTGAAAAATGACAGTTAGGATCTGGTTGGCTGGTACTTTATCTCTGTCCACTTTGTCTCAACCAAGGCTTAGTAAATAGAACCCTGGCACCTAGCTACCTGCCTTATGTTTGGGTATATAGTTTTTCTGTATCTTTTTTACTATACTAGGATACTGCATGATTATTTTTCCCCCTGTGCTCTAAATCTGCTTTAAATCTAGTGTGTCTAAATGTGGTAAGGGAATATAGATTTTCTGATGTATGATATGTAAGGGGGAGAAGTGCATGCATCAGGACCAAGATGGTGCATGGCATTCTGTTTTCTTGACATGGACATGGAACACATGTGGCTCGCTTAAAGCCAGGTGACCCTGACTGTCTTAATCCGTCACTGCTTGTTATGCATTTGTTGATGAAACAGGCGCAATTGCACATAAGTGAAGGTGCTGCATGCCCGCATATTCTGCAGTTAGTGAATAACCATTAAAGTACTCTAAACTGCAGACTATATCCCAGGGGTACCAAGAGACAGTACCTTATAAATACATAGAGCCTGATGCTAAATACTATGCCAGTTGGCATAGCGTTACTTGCATGGCATCCCTGAGCACATACCCAGAAAAGAGGCTGCATTATTTGTGGGTGGTCGGTTAATTGCTTATCGTGGATGATGGTGGTACTCAGCACTTGTGAATTGCTTGCGAATGGCTGTTTGCCAATTCTCACTTGATGCTGACTGGTGATATTGTCATAATAAAGCATCCATGCCTGGTCTGTTTGTCTCTTTACAACACAGAGAAGAAGTGGAGATATTGAGAAGTTTCCAACATAGAGAATAAGATAGATTTGCTTGGGAGAGTCCTTGTATAAATATCTACTATTATTATCATTTATTTATATGGCGCCACAAGTGTTCCGCAGCGCCTTACATAGTACATAAACAAATAGGTGACCAGTGACTTACAGTACAATACAATACAATACAGGATGAGGACAAGGATAATATACATTGCTACATTAGCGACCATTACACCCAGATAAGCAGCCGAGCATAAGCAACCAAGTGTTAGGTGACCTAATGGGGAGTAAGAAGTAGATAAAAGTAGAGCGCAAGAGGGTAGAGGGCCCTGCTCATAAGAGCTTACATTCTAAAGGGGAGGGGCAAACAAACAGGTGTGACACAGATGGTGTAGAACAGGAGGAAGGAGTATGTAGCAGCAAGTTAAGATTACATTCTATACCAGTGGTTCTCACTTGGGGTGCTAGCGTACCCACAGGGGTAATTGCTCTGACATTCAGCTGTACTTACATTCTTTTTTGTAATGGTGGGATGGGGTGAAAATTGGACACACATAGAAATCAGGGTCCTAGGGATCTCTAGCCGGCACAGCAGGAGATGGGTGAGTGGCGCAGTATACTGGGTGTGGCGGGGACTTGATGCGGCATTGGGCGCGGAGCAGGGAAGTGACCGTATGTTTGCGTCATCGTGGCCCCGCTACACAATGCCGAGATTACCGGGCGGCCGGAAGGCCACACGATTTTTGGGTGCCTCCCAGCCTTTCCGGGACAGTAGGCATGTATTTTTATATAAAGGCACCATAACATTTTATCTAATAACAATTACATTTATTGCAAATCGCTGCCAGTCGGTATCCAGGTTAAGATTAAGAACCACAGCTATAAACTATAAAAGACAAATATATTCACTTTTATAAGTAGCAATACAAACATTCATGTACTGAGCTGATTCCCTAGATGTCCCTGGCTCCTAGTGCTGCTCCTGAGACAGGGAAGACACCAGAACACCTCTCTAGCTGATTCAGCAGAGCTGTGGGCACACAAGCACACCCTGGATTTGTGCTACCTGAGGCACACGGACATGACTAAGGTAACACAGCTGGATCCCTGCCCAGCTCTGCTGCTGCTGCCTGTGCATTGTGTGTGAGCCCCTCCCTAGCAATGTACAGTATAATAAAGTACTATCAGTGAGTGCTCCCACAGCCAAGCACCTGCTGCTGCACAGCCCGGAAGCCGAGGAGAGTCTCTGAGAGCAGTGGGCAGGGTAGGGAAGCCCTTCAGGAGAGAGAAGAAGACCTGCTGCTGAGCCCCCAGGCTCCAGACAAGACTTGGGCAGCCAGGCGTGGTCTGCCTGCTGCTGCTGCGCTCCATATAAAAGCCCGATCTCTACTGAGAACAAGGGTGGCATTGAGGAACTGCGGCACAGCAGTGGGACGGGTGCAAGGGAAAGGGCACAGGGAGGGGGGCAGCAAGATCAGGGGCAGCGGTGCAGAGACATCAGGGAATAAGGGCAGATCACACCAGAGGACCTGTATGCACACGGGAAGGATGTCCTGGCTGTACTTCTTCTGCTCTGGGCTGCTCTCCGGCACTTTGGTCGCTGCTTTTAACCTGGATACTAACAATGTGATCAAGAAGGGAGGAGAAGCCGGGAGTTTGTTCGGCTTCTCACTGGCCATGCACCGGCAGCTGCACCCGAACGATAAGCGCCTGTAAGTTTGTAGCAATTCCCCCTCTTGACAACTTTCATTCTTGTCTGTGATGTGAATTGTTTGTGCAGAGTTCCTGCAGATGTCCCCGGGGTCTGGTGGTTTCCCTTACCTGAGCTAGACCATTGCACTAGGAGACGACTGATAATAATACTATTAATAGCATGGGGTGATGCCATCCAGAATCACTGATCAGTGATGATTGACAGCTTTGTTTAGCATGTGGTTCTACAGCATCCCACAGGTTAATTACAGTGCATCAGAGAGGTGCAACCCCTTCATCAGTGGTGCATGGTATCATGTCTTCTCCATGTTGTTAAGGTGCATACACACTAGACGATCCAGTGCCCTACCGCCAATATGTCCGCCCCTGCTGCATCCCGCTGCATGGGGTCATCAGCCGCAAGTCGTCAAGTTGGCCCTACATGCAGGCCAACCTGACGATGCGCCTGACGGACCCCACGGGAGCGCGCACCGGACAACATAGAGCATACACACTAGACAATTTTGAACGATATGTCATTACGATGCCTTAGAATCGGGCATATCGTTCCAAAAATCGCCTAGTGTGTGCGCACCTTAAGCTGGGTACACACTAAATGATGTGTGTACCCTGCGATATTGTCAGTGGCGGGGGGTGCCAGATTCGGTAAGCGCATACACACTTGCTGATGCCGGCAACAACGAACGGTTGGGGGAAGAGGAGCGGGGCAATGCTGCATTTGACAGCATGGCATCGCTAACGATATCCCTAGATCGTACTGCAAGTACAGATGACTATTGATATCGTTAACGACCCGCAGGAGCGCGCATTGCTAACGATTTACTGCGTACACACTAGAGGGTCTATGCAGTGTTAGGAGACAAAGTGAAAAGTGATAAGGTGCCAGCCTATCAGCTCCTAACTGCCATCTCACAGGCTGTGTTTGAAAAATGACAGTTGGGAGCTGATTGGCTGGCACCTTATCACTTTTCACTTTGTCTCCTAACACTGCTTAGTAAATAGACCCCTAGACAAAATTTAACAAAATTGTCGTAACGTTGTGTAATTATCTGCAATATCGTTTAAAAAATCGTCTAGTGTATACACACCTCTACTGTTGGTGTAACAGGTTCCATGCATTTACATAGGTGGCAGCGTTACCTGTTGAGTGAGTGCAGTGATTATACTCCATGTGCTGGATAGTCTTGCCTGTATAGTGTATTGTCATTATTGTCTTTGTACATTTGTCTTAGATCAGAGTGGACTTTGTGACTGTAGAGTAAATGATTAATCTACTGAATAATACATTGCAATTCTGCCCTATTTCCTTCTGGGCTCATTTCATGTTGGTAGGAAGACTGGCACATTCTGTGTGAGTGTGGGGTACTATAGAGTCCTAGGTGCACACTATGCATTGAACAGGCAAGTTGGTCTATTGTATAAAAATTGAGCAATATTATTATTGAGCAGAGGCAGTCAGGAAGGTGTCCCCCAGCTGTTCAGAAACTTCCAAGTCGGTATGATTCCTGTGACTTGTAGTTCCACAACAGCTGGGGTGCTACAGGTACCCATAGCAATTACTGAGGATCAGAGTGGATGGGGCAGGAAAACTACTTATTGTGAGAACTGCTGCATTAGTTCCAGGTTTTATAGTAGTATTCTGTTAGACAAGTGTTTTTATATGGTGATTAATTATGATCACTCTAGATTGGTTAATTACTCTCCATAACCCCTGCCCCCACATCAGTTTGTCCCTGTGGGAATTCGTTAGAGAGTGCCTCTCCCCCATCTACTAATGTTTGCATTGTTCCCTGCTAGCATTTCTCTTTCACACCCCAGTGACTTCTGTGTGCTGACTGTCCGCTCCCTAATAAAACTTCACTGGAGCACTGGAATAAAGAGGGGTGTGAGCTGTCCGGAAGCCACAGAAACTATTTTGTGCACATGTAACGCAGACATCGCTGATACATGTTGTATTTACACTTTTTTGTTTGTTGTTAGATTTTTAAGTTGTTTTTTTTTTTTTTTTGTAACAGGGACTGTTTACCTAACGTACATTTTTGAATGCACTGTATCATTAATTTGAATGTGTCAAGAACTGTTGTACAGTAATGGTTATACATATTCATGACCAGATCCTGAAAGTAGTGAGTGTGTGTTTAGTGTTAATACTGAGAGCTACTGTATATAGCCTCTTATTTAAAAAAAAAAAGGTGAATTGCTCACTTGTCTGTCTTTAGTTCTGTGGACATAATATAAATACGGTTTACCTTTGGTTACATAAATAAAATGTTATTTGTAGCTGCCAGGCTGTCCATAATGTACAACTGTAATTCACCTATATTAGTGACTAAAGAGATCATGTTATACTGAGCATTGCACTCAAGCCTGAATTACAATTACTCCAGAAGGTAGGTAACCATTTCTTGCTGGCAGAGCATGCTGTTGCTTGTAGTTCCACAGCATTAGGAAAGCCACAGGTTGCTAAGTACAGTACTCTGAGATGAAAAAATGCTTAGGATTATCAGGAAAATGTGTCCAATTTCCATCATAAAAACGCTTTAGAGAACAAAAAAATCTAGTGGTAGCTTGGGGGGCGGTTTAGCAAAGGACGGAATGTACTGTTACATTTAAAAATGTGATTGTTTTTGTCGGCTTTAAACGGCTTTTTAGTGGGTAAAAAAGGGGGCTACAGACTGATATGTTACTCTTATAATTTGGAATCTGTTTCGCTATGAAAGTTGATTATCACTCAGCTGACACAGAGATAAAATAATGTTAAATATATACACTTTAGTCGGATTTCACTACTTCAAAGACTTTCAGCTCTCATTTTAACCTGCTGCTTACATGCTTCTTCCTCACTGTTTACCCTCTCTGTGTCACCCCTATCTGTATGCCCCTCCCCTTTTAGAATGTAAGCTCTCACGAGCAGGGCCCTCTTCTCTCATGTGTTTTCCTTCCCTCACTCATACGATCATATACTCCAAACTCCCTACAAGGGCACCAAATACTTGGTAGCTGACGCCCTGCTGCTTATTCTGGGTGTTATGATCGCTATTGCAGCAATGTATATAATCTATGTTCTTATCCTGTATTGTTTTGTACTGTAAGTTGCTGTTTTCGTGTTTGCTCATTTGTTTATGTACTTTGTAAGGCGATGCGGAACCCTTGTGGCGCCATAATAATATTTCTATTGTGGCCATAAGTATTCAAAAGTTTAAATTAAAATATTTAAGGAGCTGAAAGTATATGAAACATGCAGAACCGACAATGTATTTTAAAAGTTTAAACTTGTGAGGCCGCGAATAGTAAAAGCTGCCCTGACAATCTACTGTACAGGGTAACCCTGCACAATTGATGTTACTTCATACATTTATTCTAAATTTCTAAAGCTGGCCACACACTAGACCAACTTACATTCAACCAGCCAACTTGTTGTTTGGTTGGAATGAAAATCTGGTAACATATGGGAGTAACTGATGATCAGCAATTTGCTCCTAAATGCCAGAAAACAGATGAAAATGGTCGTTCAGACAAGTTTGAACAAATTGTTTAGATCAAATATTTAACAAACAATAATTTTTGGTCATTTTACGGCATTTGGGAGCAAATTGCTGATTGTCATTTGCTTTCATACCTTACCAGATTTTCATTCCAACCAATCAACTAGTTGGATGGTTGGACAGATAATCTTTAGATGTGTGGCCTGCTTAAGCCTAGAGCAGTGATTCCCAACTTTGGTCCTCAAGGCACTCTAAAGCTGGCCACACATCTAAAGATTATCTGTCCAACCAGTTGCTTGGTTGGAATGAAAATCTAGTAATGTATGGGAGTAAATGATGATCAGCAATTTGCTCCTAAATGCCAGAAAACAGATTAAAATGGACGTTCAGACAAGTTTGTTAAATGTTTGATCTAAACAATTTGTTCAAACAATAGTTTTTGACCATTTTCCGACGTTTGGGAGCAAATTGCTGATTGTCATTTACTCCCATACCTTACCAGATTTTCATTCCAACCAATCAACTAGTTGGCTAGATAATCTTTAGGTGTGTGGCCATCTTTAGTCCTGGTTTTAGTGATATCCATGATTGTGCACAGATGGTGAAATCAATATAACTGAGGTACTAATTAAGTCAATTGTGCTCAAGTATGGCTATCCCTAAAACCTGGACTGTAAAGCTGGATACACACTGGCCAATATATTGGCCCATCAATAGATCGGCCAATATATCATGCCCCCGTTGGCCAGTGTGTACAGACGATATGTCTGTGAACAGCGTCGTTCACAGACATATCGTGTTGGCTGTGCTGCTCTGCAGTCATATCTGTCCATAGGCAAGTGTGTAAGGGCGATCAGCCGATCGCCCGTACACAGGGGTGCAGATAGGGGGACAGGAGCCACGAGGGGGTATTCTTACCTGGGTCTGGCACAGCTCCCCATCCACAGCAGCCCAGCACACGCTGCTGTGTGCTGGGCTGCAGTGGGAGACTGTCCAAGGCTGCTAAAGCAGCAGCCCGAGCAGTCTCTTATGCCATGTGCACCGGGCTGAGGGGCACACAGCGCCCCCCTCCCCAGCACCGCAAATGGGTTTTTTTTTTTCCCGAAGGGGACGTGGCCACCACGGGAACAATTAGTCCACGCCCCCTACCAGCCCCCCGGCTGCCGGGAACCGCTGCAGCATGCAGATGATGGTCATTCAGTGTGTATGAACGACCATCATCTGCAGATATATCGCTATAGTGTGTATCCACTCTTAGTGTGCCTTGAGGACCGTGGTTGGGAACCCCTTGCCTAGAGGTAAATGTGTCAGTTTGAATCTTGAAGGTAATGGGGCAAGCTCACACATTCCTTCGGTATTATAAGTGGTGCTCAAACCTAGGGCTTGTTAATCATATGTCTTTATGTAGCTAATAAGGTTGTACTGTCTGAAGTGCTTTTATCTTGTGTGTTTGGTTTTCTTATCATGTAAGATATAAAAAGTGAGAGGCTGCAGAAGTTGATATACTAATACACTAGACAACAGAGACATGCCTGCTTCCCATCTAGCACTGGCTGTGTTCTGCAATCCTGTAGGTGCACTGTCAGATGAGCAGTTTAGAATGCTGAGAGTTTCTGTCCTGGTGTCTTTGACAGCAGAGTCAATGGTGTAACAGAGGGGAACAGCGATTCCCATTCACTTGAATGTTACACAGAGGTAGCGTGCACCTGGGTGTGAAATTGCAGCATTCCTAAATTTCCAGGTTAACCTGCCCTTAAGCTGGGATCAATTATACCCCTCTTACACCCTAGCTAAAACCTGGGTTATTACAGGGTTAACCTGGGTTGCTGCTGGGTGAAATATAGGCCAGGGTTGGATTCCCAGGTCAAGTGACCCGGCAATCCAACCCGGGTAGCTTGCAGGGTTTAACACAAGAACGACCTGTGCAACCCTGTATTGTAAACTGGTAACCTGGGTTGTGCGATGCAGGACTTTCGGGTTTCTCGGCGCTTGGAGATGATGTAATCTCCAAGAGCCGGTAGAAGTGTTCCACTGCACCCATGTGGAAAAGGGGTTGTCCCGCGTCTGACCCGTTTTGGAAATGTATTCCAAATCTTGGGTCAAACCCAGGACTTTGCTAGTAAAGTGGTATTAGTGAACTTCTATGAAGTAACTCTATGTCCAGTCATTAACTGAGCCCATGTTTGTTCAAAATTTGGTTGTAGACAGATATTTTTGGGATGCAATGAGTCAGTTGACAACAATTAGATGAATGTAGCATGTTAAACTCCAGAGTACCGTTATTTTGTTTGCGCTGCTCTCTATAAGAAAACTATCCTCATCCCCACATTCACTTCAGTTTCCATGTGTTAATAGGCCCTCAGAAGCAGTGTAATGAGCACTTCCCAGAGTATTAATCCCTGTGACTTGTTCTGTGCTGTCAGGGACAGTCATGCCTGCTTACGTGTACAAAGGACCTCCTCCATTGGGTAGCAGGGAATTCCAGGACAACAAAAGATTAGCGATATGAATGACTTGGCCTAGGATTTTAGCCGGCAGCTTTTTGTTATTCAAAGGGCTTAAATTGGAGAAGAAATGCAGCCTATTGGGCTGAAATAGTTATTCCCTCACCCCCCCTCCTCTCTCCATGCCAGCCAATAACATAATAGGACTGAATCGTTCTAAAAAGGTTGCAACCCCTCTTTTACTAGGAAACATATACAACAATTTTATAATCATAATGACATCATTTCTTTCATTAAGCTATGATGGGCTTACAAGGATTTGTATGTAATGGTTTTTTATTTGAGTTTATAATAATTTAAAGGATACGGAAACTGCCAGCTGAATCACAGTAGTTATCACGATGGGCTAGGAGGCTTGGCAGCAGGGGCATAACTAGTGGACGAGAAAGTGCCAGGATTCATGTGGGCGTCACGTGAGTGGCTCCTAGGAAAATCATGGGATGCACTTTTCCGTCAGGTGCATGTGACCCTTTTCACCGGTTACGAATTGCTGTAATTCAGCCCTTACAACTTAATTAACTGTTGCACCTTACCTGGTTTGAATGACTTAATTGCTATTTTCAACAAATCATTGAATGAATGTACTTCTGCTACTGCGATGGAGACAAAGCAGGATGGACCATGCGACCACCAAGTTTATATTTGGACCCTTTCTTTCTGTAGCTCGGTCAGATAGGGCCATACAGTCTGGACGCTGTGCACCTTTTGCTAATATTTTCCTGTATTTCATATGTTTTTCACTTTATTACCTAAGTTGTACAGCAATACTGTCCTTTCTAATACCTAAAGAGGGGTGATTATATATTCACTTTGAAATAATAAACAATCAATCACAATGCAAATTTTACAAGTATAGATCGTTTCTATTAATAGACGTAGAATAAATTGTGTTATTGAGTGTGCGATTAATCTTTCAGGATACACTGACACGGACACACTCCCTACTCAGCACCAACCTGCTGTAAATTCTCCTGCTTTGCAATCTCACATTCCATCTGACAGAGCTGGATGACATATATAGGCTTTAAGGCAGTGATTGGTGGGGAAGTAATTCTGCATTCCTCATTGCTTAGTGATTTATTATCTAATGTACAATACTATCTTTATTGCTTATCTACTACTTTATAGATCTAATGTTCCCAGTGGCCACTATTGTGACCTGGTCATGTTGAGAAATTAAGTGCGGAATTAGGTTTGATAGGAAAAGTGGCTTTGGTCACATATGAAGTATATTTTAAGATCTGTTGTGTCTCTATGAAAACAAAAATAATCTTGGGACAGGAAACCTGTCGTTTTGATAGTAGGGCCGGTGTAATCAGTGGATTGTTTATGTTTGAGTGCATGGTGGGTAGGAAGATATTTTAAATATTGGATGTAGGAGCTCAATTGGTTGATGTTGCCAGGGAATGGTGGGCTCTGTTAAACATTACACGTAATTGTATCAATACCCCAGACATGATGCAATTAACACTTGATCCTGATAAGAGCAGAGATCTTTTGGCCAATGTATCTTCCAGATGATGTATTACCTTTGTGGGAGAAAGGCCTACAAATGGTTTTCCTATGGGGGATTTGGTAATTGTACATTGGGACGTTTGATACCCACCACATTCTTTACAGATGGGAATCAAGTTATACCAAGCAGATTCCACATCATTTGTTAACCAAGAGAACAGTGCGGCCTTTAAAACAGTATTATGAGGAAAGGTGATTACGGTGGTTCAACCCTGTTCAGAAATAGGGGGTTGGTTCACTGGTTTACTGCATATGCTTATTTATGGAATTATGATCATAATATGTATGTATCTTGGGATCAAGGTATTATTTCTTTGTGTAGGGAAATGTTGTAACACACTGGATTCTGCTGAATTGATGCTGATTAGCAGGAAAGATTCCTATGAGAACATGATATACATGTCTTCCACACCATAAGCCCAAGGGTGGATTGTATTGGGATAGCAAAATGGCTACTGACAGCCATTTCTATTCATGGTTCTTATGTGTGTATCAGACATGAAGTGGTATCAGGCATGAAATGGTACAGGAATGTGGAAGCAGACAAGCCATAAATCCACAAGGCGCTGTCTACTGCGATGTACGCTTGCGTTAAGTTTTAGAAGTCCTTATCAGTAGTTAACCAATAAAGTAGTTTGAAGTAGGGTTATGCCCATATTAGTAAGAGTTAGATGGGTATGACAAGTAGGATACTATATAAACGAAGAACAAAGGAGATTCCGGTGGCCTGCCCTATGCCTGGACCAGAGACTGCAGCTGGTGGCTAGGATATTGTTCGTTCCAGCTCTATTCTGAGAGGAGGCTCCTGGATCGTGTAACCATCTTATATTCCGAAGCTAAGTAACTATTATTCTTCCATATCTTGTCATTTGTTGTAATAAATTATATCTTTTTTCAAGATACTGGTTTGTGTGGCTTAATTAACCTTCTGTATCCAAGAACCTTATCTCGTTCCACCAGGAACAGCCGGGTACACATTAGAATGACGGCCAATCGTGCAGATGGTTGGGGCGATTTCTCTTTGCTCCAGACCATCACAGATTGGCCGTACATACTACATGATTTAATGAACGTCAGAACGATACTTTGTTCCGTCCTTCTTTAAAATGCACAACCTGATACATGATATCGTCTGATTGGCCGCACAGCATGGTCAAACAAATGATCTGGTATGTCGTCCGTTGAGAGCACTCATTTGTGTATACACATTAGACGATATGCATGATTTGTCGTTCCGATATGGCAAAGTTGTAATGTGTGCCCGGCCTAGTTTTACAGATTAAAGATGTTGACCACAGATGGCTAACTTATTGTCTAGTACAGGCCCTTGTGAGACTTTAACTAAATGCTCTCTTCTGCCTGTCTGTGTCCTCTTGTGTGCATTTTTGTTTTGTTTTAATTACAACTATATTTATTATTTATTTATTAACAGTTTCTTAAATAGCGCAGAATATTCCGTTGCGCTTTACAATTGCATTTGTCTCTAATGCAGAGAGAATAGAATCCAATATCCACTTGACTAAAAAACAAAATTATTCTACCTAACACAGGGCGTAAGTGTACAGAGTGCAGTGAAAATGATAAAGCAATGTATTTAGTCAAAGTTGATAGGTGGCTTGCACAAACCATTGAGATGTCTGGGGCAATACAGATGGTGTAATGGTTAGCATTACTGCCTCACAGCACTGAGGTCGTGGGTTCAATTCCCACTGTGGCCCTAACTGTGTGGAGTTTGTATATTCTCCCTGTGCTTGCGCGGGTTTCCTCTAGGTGCTCTGGTTTCCTCCCACATTCCAAAAATATACTGATATATTTTAATTATTGGCTTACTCTGTTTTACTCGGATATGTTCAGATCTCAAAAATGGCATTATATTGGCTATCGGCTATCACATGTTTTGTATAGCCAATAAAATAAATCCAAACCAATCTGAACTTGTGATAATTTTGGCGAAAAGAACCGAGTAAATCCGAGTAAAACCGAACTAGTCTAGAGATGTGCGGGTTCGGTTTTACTCAGTTCTTTTTGCCAAAATTATCACAAGTTTGGATTTATTTTATTGGCTATCCAGAACATGTGATAGCCGATAGCCAATAAAATGCAGTTTTTGAGATCCGAACATAACCGAGTAAAACCGAACCCGCACGTCTCTACTCTAGTCTTAGCTGTGTGTAAAATGACACAAGGATTTGCTTACCATAAAATTTGGGCTTGGGCCGTCCCTGGTAGAGTGTGAGCTCCACTGGAGGAATGGGTATGAAGTCCCGGCGGCTAAATAGCTGCTGGGATCAAATCCCGATGCCGGCAGCCCGAAGGGAGAAGATCCCGACAGGGCAGGTAAGTACTCTATCCCTACCCCTCTCCCTCCCTTATCCCTAACCATCCCTTAGTGGTGCCTAACCCTAACCCCCCCCCCTAGTGCCTAACCCTAAACTCTCCCCGGGGGTATCTAATCCTAACCCTCCCTTACCGCTCCCTAAACCTAACCATTCCAAGGGGGTGCCTAACCCTAACCCTCTCCCCTAGGGGTGCCTAACCCTCACCTATCCCCCCCCAAACCTAACCCTAACTCTGCTACGCTCCCTAAACCTATCCCCCCACAGCGGCTTACGCTAATGGCGCCCTGGACTTACCTCTTTCAGGCTGGTGTCCTTCAGTGTTACGGCATCGGGATTAAGATAGGTGTCAGTATTTTTACGCCTATCTTAACTCCCTTGTCGGGATTTCTTCCGGCCGACGGTCTCATAACTACATCCCCCACTGGGGCAGGAACTGATGTGAATGGCCAAATACTGTATTCTCTGTAAAGTGCTGCTATCCCACACGTGGACTGGCAACAGACTGGCATTGGGGCTGGTAGCAGACTGTCATTGAGTGAAAGTCTGCTGCTGTTTGTGGGTGGGGAGGGAGCGGTGATGTCCACTGTTTCCCGAAGCGGAGGCGCGTTGCCGCCATTGGGGGGGAGGGAGAGGGTAGGATTTCTGTCGGGTGCCGGATATTTTCTGTCTTCTTCCTTTCATCTGCTACGGCCGGCTACGTGACCTTAGCCGGCTGATGTCCCGCAGATAATCCGATGCTGCGTTGGACAATGCAGCTTGGATAAGTAATACCGCAGGAGGCGTGGTGCCTCCTGCTGCATTACCATATCCGCACAGACGGAATAGCTAAGCTGCATGCGAGCAGCTTTGCAATTCCGTACGAAGCTGAATAAGGCCCTATGTGCGGTCTATAAATAACTGGTAATAACTACATTTATCTGAGGATGGGAAACTCCTTAAAAGGCAATACATTTGTATCCGTGTAGTTTGCATTTTTTTCCTAATTTATTTCATAACTGAGGAGAAGTTGTTTATTTTGTACAGTTCTGAGATTGAATCTAATTGGATGCTCCATAAAACCATTATCGTGTATCTCTGTCATTACGCCACTAGAGAGTTGCCATGGTAACAGGCACACTGACGCTGATAAGGGGCCTTTTTATCAGCAAGGTCTGCTTAAATAAATAGGAAAGATTAATACTGTCTCTTAGCACATGCATTTGATGTGTCTAGTCTTGTCTGCACATGTTTAACAAACATTCCAGATGAGTAGATGTAAAGAAAATAATTGGCTTTTACTTTTTTTTTTACACCCAAATATGAAACATTCACTTTTATGGAAGAAGAAGAATTTTTTTTAGCTATGGCCTCCATACTGTTTAACGTGCTCTGACTGGGCAGGGACACCCAGTACAGGGAGACCTGCGGCAGGAAGCTGGGGCCTGGCACGCGCCTCACCTGTGCAGCCTTGTTCCCTTGGCAGTGGTAATGGTGGCACAGCCCTCACTATGACCCTGGCATAAAGTCTGCTCCAATGACTCTTTAACATGAGAACGATGACCATTTTATAAAAAGCAGAGGTGCAGAGGTTTTCCTTATCTTACACCCATTGGCCGGGATGTACTAAGGTTGCGGTGACAATTCCGCCAGTCACCACTACCTTACTAATCACATATGTACTAGTATCACAAAGGACAGCTCTTGCATACCTCTCCAGGAGGGACACAATGCTCTGGTCCTGGACTTCCCTGGTAATTTATGATTGGTGACGGCTCCAGGGGAGGGGCTGCATTACAGTCCAAAATTCACATAGGGGAGTTACACCAACTGAGTCCCAGCCAGTGATGTTTGGCAGCGTGTGAAATTACAGTTGGTGTGGCTCCCCTATTTGACTTTTGGACTGCGCTGCAGCCCCACCTCTTACCAGGGAAGTCCAGGACCAGAGCATTGTGTCCCTCCTGGAGAGGGTCATGTTGGGAGGTATGCACTTGCGATAAGACCTGCCCTTTGCAAAGCAGCCGAAGCCGGGTGAGGGGATCTCCATGGGACACCGCCCCCTCCAAGCCCCGGGAGTCTTCTGCTGGTGATTGGGGTTTTCGATCCCGAATGTAGCCACATTACAACGCTTGATTTTGTGCTGAAACACAAAATCAATATTTGGTAAAATGAAGTGTACTGGAGGGCTCTGGACTATTATAGATTTGTACATTTACTAGTACTTAGGTGTGTATCTGAAATGAGTGTGACCTTTGAAAACTGTTATTTGGGGTCTTTGAGAAGAATCCACCCTCAGGCATCATCCTGTGAGTTCAATTTTACAATCAACGGTTCTAATTATTTTGATCTGCCTGAGTCCCGTTCTGATTTCCCTGCATTAGATGATTGGGAGATGCGATAAGACAGTAGCACTTGGGAATCATTAAGCCTTATGAGGGAGCAGAGAAGTGTACACAGTACACACGGAGCATAGACAATAAGTAGTCTTACTTTTCTCCATTATGTTTCTCATTCTTTTTTCATTGATTCCTATGCGCTTCTGCTCCATGTTCCCTCTTCATTAAGTGCCTCAAAACCAGTTAGAAACGTGGATGGATCAAAAACACCACATGTGCACATTACCCCATACAGACAAAGGTTTCCTCTCATCCAGTTTATGGAGGGAACACAATGGGTCTGGCTGGTATAGAGTTAGTAATCCGGTGCAATCATGGCTCGTCTCTACCTTGTGTTGCTGTGCAGGAATTTCATTGCATGCAGCAAAAATAAAATGACATTAGCGAGAATTGGGGCCTGACTGAGTGGCGTTTGCCAGCCCAGATGCAGCTGTGACTTTGTACGTAGCGGTACTGAGAAATTATGCTAATTCCTCACCCGCTGTAACATGTACGGGGACGTTGCTTCTTTAATCCACCGCTTGTGTACAAAGACGCACCATCGGGCGCACATCCAACCCTATGGCTGCTCAGAATGTCCGTCGGAAGTAACTGGGGCCAGTGAAGTTGCATATAAAGACGCAGTCGCTGGCTGCGACATGCCCACAAAACACTCGTGACATGTCTGCGTTTGACTAGCCACCACCCCAAACCACACACTGACTGTTAATCACTTTGTGTCCAAATACTCACTACTGCCACCATTGGTGAACCATTGTGACTCAGTGCAGCTCAGATGCATGAGCACAACAAAAACACTGGCCAGCTGCGCAAGTTTCTGCATCGGAATAAGGCCCTTTGGGGCCCATTTATCAAAGTGCATTTGAGGTAAATTCCCCGAAAACACCTGTTTTCGGAGGTTTACCTCAAATACTTAGTATCCCCCGGATGTATGAAGGAGGGACCTGCTGCGGATCGCATTGCTGCATTGCCATTGCATTGCCGCTGGCAGCCGCCTCCCCCATAGGTTTCTATGGGCTCCCCCATAGGTTTCTATGGGGGATGCGATGCTGCCAAATGTATCAATATCGGGAATGCTTCGCATTCCTGATATTGACCCCAGCAGCTAACGCCATCTGAAGATAGCGTTAGCCGCTGTAGCCTATGGGCACTTACCCGCATTTCAGCCGGCGGAGGGATCTCCCAGATCCCTCCGCCGGCAATGGGCGGCGCTCATGTGCAGTCCGCGAGACTGCGCATGCGCAGCAGCACGGAATGCGCTCCGGCCACATCGCAGGGACGGGCTCTTTTCGGAGCCCGTCTCCCTGCATGTGCAGGGTCATACATTCGGCCGCTATGATCGCATTTTGTAATGCGATCATGGGCGGTACTGCATGCCCTGATCGCATTGCAAAATGCGATCCTTAATAAATGGGCCCCTTGGTCACAGAGCGCTTTGTACATGTGCCGATCTGCGCCATTCAGCTGAGTTTGCTCCAGATTGTAAATGAGACACAGTGTGAGAACAACTCTGCACAACCTGCAGGTAAAGTGATCATTGGTCTAGGTGTCTGCAGCCATCTGCACAGGATTACAAATAACGGGCCAGGTTCTAAGCCGGAGGTAAGTGGAGATGCCGATGTATGTCTGGGATTTTGCTGCACATGCACCAAAGAAAGAAACCGTCAACGGCGAATGTGTGGGAGCAGATATACCCACATGGAAGGGGATCACTAGTGCGTATGGAATGACATGTCCGCTGATGGATCACATGTTCCGTGATATTGGCTTTTTGGGGGGTAACCGTGAGAACGCACTGCACTGTGCCGTCTCATGGAAGTGTCATGGGAGTGCTGGGTGTGTAAGCCGACGCCCTTGTTCGCAGTGTGCGGATAGAGATGGGACGCCCGTTTCTGGATGGATGCAAGACTATGGCCCTCATTTATCAATGATCACTTTTGCAATGCGATCAGAGCATGCCAGTACCGCCCATGATCGCATTGCAAAATGCAATCATAGCGGCCACATGTATCATCCGGGACATGCAGGGACACGGGCACCGAAAGGAGCCCGTCCCTGCGATGTCTCCGGAGAGCTGCCGGCCAGTGCAGGGGCTGCTAACTATGCGTGGTGTAGCCCATAGGCTACAGCGGCTAATGTCATCTACAGATGGCGTTAGCTGCGCGGGCCAATATCAGGAATGCATCGCATTCCGGATATTGGTAAATTTGGCAGCATCGCATCACCTATAGAAACCTATGGGGGATGCGGCTGCCTGCGGTAATGGAGGGATCACAGCAGTATCGGAGGTACCTGCTGCGGATCCTCCTTAATACATCCGGGGGATACTTAATATTTGAGGTAAACCCCCGAAAACGGGAGTTTTCAGGGATTATACCTCAAATACACTTTGATAAATGGGCCCCCTAATATTAATGATGTTAGTTGTGGACAGAAATACAGCCGGCGGGATAGGCTGCCACGCACAGGCGCACAGGTTTTCTGCATTCACCGGTGGATTCTTGCATTAGTATAAGGAAGGACGGACTTAGCCTGTAAATAGCCTGTCACAGCCATACGGAAAATCATCCGCAGATACATCCAATTCAGAATTGAGCCCATCGTCTGGTTATTATTCTAATGTCCAGACATCTAATAATAATTAAATCCCACAGTAGCTGTTAATAAATAAATTCTCAATGTCTCTTATCTTAATCTATTTAGCTGTTCAAAGCATACAATGGATTATATTACATTTTTGAGGAGATGTGTCATTGGTTTGCATTAAGCAGTATTGATCAGTTTGTCACCCATTCTGCTATATTTAATGAAGGTTGTAAACTTGGAAGTCCCCGGAGGCGGCTGTGCTTAGATTCAGGTACGTCAGCCTAGACCAGACACATATGTAACTTTAATATGATTAGTATGCAGATAATGCATTCTGGTGACACCAGTGACTTCACGCAGCCACTCTGCAATTTGTAATGATATTTTTGGCACATTGTGGTACTGCACAATTTCAGTTCATCATTATTTGTTATATCATGGATGAGACATAAATATGTTGGTAATCAAATTAACATATACATATAACCAATGCACTGTTTAACTTATGCTTGTGTCATACCTCCCAACTTGCCGCTTCAGGTGGAACAGTTCGGATTACAGAGACTTTTGTTATGCTTGCAGTATTTTTGGGAGATGCCTTCCGCTATCAGGAGCTGCATGTAACTAATGCAGGTTCCCGTGCCATTGACACAGTCTTTTAGGGATCATTCAGAAGTGCTGGACTCCTGGGGCGACGATGATGGCACAAAGGGGTCTGTACCACGCTATGATGGGGGTGTGACTACACACCTACTTCTAAAGTGCTTGGCTGCTCCTTACCTCCCCTCCCTTTTCCCAAAATACCTATTAAATGCCTTCTGAGCGTCTCTTCACGCCACACTGAATGACAAGTGCCCCCCAACCTTCCGACCCACGGGGCAAAAGTCTCTGCATGTGGGATGGTGGAATACAAATCAAACCGGTTTGTTCTACCTATGGGACAGATGTACTAAGCCTTGAGATACTTTGGAGAGAGATAAAGTGCCTCCTAACTGTCAGTTTTCAAACAGCCTGTAAAGTGAAAGTTAGGAGCTGATTGGTTGGTACTTTATCTCCATCCACTACATCTCCCCCCATAACAGATGTGAAACAAATCAACATTATTGATATTAGAATATTGTTAGAATTGAAAACATCTCATAACAAAGAGAATATAATTTATTTCTGATATTCATTATTTGTTTGGCTCTATGTTGATTGTTTATTGATTATTTAATAAATTAGTTTATATGCATAACTGATAGAGTTGCCGGTGTACTCTGTGCTTCTGGCAGCTGGCTACATTGCTATAGATATAACTGGCCACAAATTGCAGCTCGTCTGGGCCGAATATGACAGCCAGTCCCATCATATATCACAGCACTAATGATGTCCAGTAAGATCAGCCCTATGTGTGTGGCCATATTGTACAGATCCTCTTGGTGCCTGGGCTGAGAGAAGTGACGGTAAGAAATGTGGGCGCCTTGGTGTTCTGTGATATGACGCGTTGCAGATGTTCTGAAGTGGTTCTTTATAGTAATGATTTATTTCGTAGTTATTTATATAGAGCACACATATCACATAGTCCTAGATAGAGAATACAGTATGTAGTCATTGGCATCAGGCCCTGCCCCTGTGGCCCTTACATACATACACACTAAGGTTTGTTTTTCATCTGAAGTCATAATGAATTAATTTGCCTTTGTTGTCCCCTGTCTGAAGAATAAGATACTAATATATAAGGAAATGGAAACAGCGATTTATCTGACCAGGGCCGTAACTAGGGGTGTGCGCAGGGCTCTGACCAGGGCCGTAACTAGGGGTGTGCGCAGGGCTCTGACCAGGGCTGTAACTAGGGGTGTGCGCAGGGCTCTGACCAGGGCCGTAACTAAGGGTGTGCGCAGGGCTCTGACCAGGGTCGTAACTAGGGGTGTGCGCAGGGCTCTGAGCAGGGCCGTAACTAGGGGTGTGCGCAGGGCTCTGACCAGGGCCGTAACTAGGGGTGTGCGCAGGGCTCTGACCAGGGCCGTAACTAAGGGTGTGCGCAGGGCTCTGACCAGGGTCGTAACTAGGGGTGTGCGCAGGGCTCTGACCAGGGCCGTAACTAAGGGTGTGCGCAGGGCTCTGACCAGGGTCGTAACTAGGGGTGTGCGCAGGGCTCTGACCAGGGCCGTAACTAGGGGTGTGCGCAGGGCTCTGACCAGGGCCGTAACTAGGGGTGTGCGCAGGGCTCTGACCAGGGCCGTAACTAAGGGTGTGCGCAGGGCTCTGACCAGGGTCGTAACTAGGGGTGTGCGCAGGGCTCTGAGCAGGGCCGTAACTAGGGGTGTGCGCAGGGCTCTGACCAGGGCCGTAACTAGGGATGTGCGCAGGGCTCTGACCAGGGCCGTAACTAAGGGTGTGCGCAGGGCTCTGACCAGGGTCGTAACTAGGGGTGTGCGCAGGGCTCTGACCAGGGCCGTAACTAAGGGTGTGCGCAGGGCTCTGACCAGGGTCGTAACTAGGGGTGTGCGCAGGGCTCTGACCAGGGCCGTAACTAAGGTTGTGCGCAGGGCTCTGACCAGGGCCGTAACTAGGGGTGTGCGCAGGGCTCTGACCAGGGTCGTAACTAGGGGTGTGCGCAGGGCTCTGACCAGGGCTGTAACTATGGGTGTGCGCAGGCTCTGAGTTGGGCCGTAACTAGGGGTGTGCGCAGGGCTCTGACCAGGGCCGTAACTAGGGGTGTGCGCAGGGCTCAGATCAGGGCCGTAACTAGGGGTGTGCGCAGGGCTCTGAGCAGGGCCGTAACTAAGGTTGTGCGCAGGGCTCTGACCAGGGCCGTAACTAGGAGTGTGTGCAGGGCTCTGACCAGGGCTGTAACTAGGGGTGTGTGCAGGGCTCTGAGCAGGGCCGTAATTAGGGGTGTGCGCAGGGCTCTGACCAGGGCCGTAACTAGGGGTGTGCGCAGGGCTCTGAGCACGGCCGTAACTAAGGTTGTGCGCAGGGCTCTGACCAGGGCCGTAACTAGGGGTGTGCGCAGGGCTCTGAGCAGGGCCGTAACTAGGGGTGTGCGCAGGGCTCTGAGCAGGGCCGTAATTAGGGGTGTGCGCAGGGCTCTGACCAGGGCCGTAACTAGGGGTGTGCGCAGGGCTCTGAGCAGGGCCGTAACTAGGGGTGTGTGCAGGGCTCTGAGCAGGGCCGTAACTAGGGGTGTGTGCAGGGCTCTGAGCAGGGCCGTAACTAGGGGTGTGTGCAGGGCTCTGAGCAGGGCCGTAACTAGGGGTGTGTGCAGGGCTCTGACCAGGGATGTAACTAGGGGTGTGCGCAGGGCTCTGAGCAGGGCCGTAATTAGGGGTGTGCGCAGGGCTCTGACCAGGGCCGTAACTAGGGGTGTGCGCAGGGCTCTGAGCAGGGCCGTAACTAGGGGTGTGTGCAGGGCTCTGAGCAGGGCCGTAACTAGGGGTGTGGGCAGGGCTCTGACCAGGGCCGTAACTAGGGGTGTGCGCAGGGCTCAGATCAGGGCTGTAACTAGGGGTGTGCGCAGGGCTCTGAGCAGGGCCGTAACTAAGGTTGTGCGCAGGGCTCTGACCAAGGCCGTAACTAGGAGTGTGTGCAGGGCTCTGACCAGGGCTGTAACTAGGGGTGTGCGCAGGGCTCTGAGCAGGGCCGTAATTAGGGGGTGTGCGCAGGGCTCTGACCAGGGCCGTAACTAGGGGTGTGCGCAGGGTTCTGAGCACGGCCGTAACTAAGGTTGTGCGCAGGGCTCTGACCAGGGCCGTAACTAGGGGTGTGTGCAGGGCTCTGACCAGGGCTGTAACTAGGGGTGTGCGCAGGGCTCTGAGCAGGGCCGTAATTAGGGGTGTGCGCAGGGCTCTGACCAGGGCCGTAACTAGGGGTGTGTGCAGGGCTCTGAGCAGGGCCGTAACTAGGGGTGTGTGCAGGGCTCTGAGCAGGGCCGTAACTAGGGGTGTGCGCAGGGCACTGTGGGCAGCACTGATGCTGCCCCAAGGTCACTTCATCTGGCTAGCAGGGTGCCTGGAACCAGGGCCATAACTAGGGTAGTGCGGCCGGTGCCATGGCAGTCATCGATGCCACGACATCGTAATCGTACCGTCGTTCCCCATCCCCTGCAGTGCCTACACTGTCGTTCAGTGTAGGCACCCTCCATTATCCCCGAACATGGTCAATCTGTTGTTATCGGCACATCGACCGACATGTTCGGGGGATGATTGATGTCGGAAACGACCAGCGGGAGTGCACATCACTGGTCGTTTCCGACATTTGCATGCCCGATTTGTGCAAGATTAACAAGCGATTGAACGAAAACGATGTTGTTATCATTCAATCGCTCTGTGTAATTGGGTAGTGCATTTTTGGTGTGCTGGAGAGGAAGTAGAAAAAGATGGAGCACATCATTTTGTCACTCTAGATGTTGGCCCTGCAAGTCTGGCTGGGATACATGCATTATGTTGGCGGTCAGAATATCGACATACAGTTGATTTGTAACATGCCGTCTGTACGATGTTGACTTGAAGTACGTCGACATTACCATATATCAACATGTCTACAATGTCGACATCTAGCTCTAATGCTAACCCTAAACCTAACCCTAATGGTAATGTCGACAAGTTTCACTATCGACATACCAAATATTGACATTTAGTCGATGTTGACATGTTAGCTATTGACATTTTTACCCGTGTCGACAACGTAAGATTCGACATAGTGAATGTTTACTTACTGAATGCATACAGATGTATCAACATACATCTAGCCTCAATACGCCACACAGTGCTACTTACCTGTGAGTGAGCCGTCGTCTTTTTTTTGTAAGGGGCAATGCGATGCGACTAGGACGTACAAGCTAACTGCTGATTAATTTGATACTTGACACTTGTATATCTATGTGCGACTCAATCTGTATATGAACCATACTTGTCTACACTCTCGGAAGTTGCGTGAGGCTCCTGATTTTTCTGGTAGCCCCCCACACCTCAGAAAGTGTAGGCAGATCTCCCGTGTCACCCTTACTTCCTAGTGAAGTGGGCAGGATAGGGAGACTTTGCTAGAAATTCACAGGTCCGTCGGGAGGGGAGGGGCTAAAATGATGTGAATTTAGCCCCGCCCCCTCCTCTCGGACCTGTGTATCGCTGTCTTTTCCTGTGGTGGGGAGGGGCCTAACTAGAATCTCCTCTCTGGGCTGCTCCCGAGGAGGAGTTCTGCAAAGACGGCAAGTATGATATGAACCACAACGGAACGTGGGATGAAAAAAGCTTTGTATACAGATTCAGTGACTCATTCACACACAGATATACAAGTGTCACATATCAAATTAATCAGCACAGTCTGCTGGTGCGTCCTAGCCGCATCACACTGAGACTCATTTTCACCCAAAGAATGACACAAAAAAAGACGCCCGCCGTTAACAGAGTCTTATGGGGATTTTTGGCACGACTGCAGCAACGTAAGGACACGTGTACCCTCGGGCCACCACTCTGCACTCTCACAATTAGACTTGCTGAACTAATGCCAAATGAGGCCCAATATGTGGAACTGTCCAGATTTCCCATGGTGCATTGCAGTCCCCATCATGATATGTTTTCTGAACTTGCATTTTAAATTCTCACTTCCAATAAATATTAAGGTACAGTACACAGCGTATAAAATAAGAATAGTCAGAATTATATTCAATATAAAGATTAAGAATGAATGCATACTTTTAATCAATGTTTAAATATAGGGACAATGCAGTGATAAATCTTGGAAACTGCTAATACAAATTAGGGATGGTTGGAAACTATTTAGGTTTATTATAGGTTAAAGCAAAGAGGAATCGGTTGTATGGCTGTGTTTTATGTTAAAATGGAAAAAGAAACAGAAGCTTACATACATTCCTTCAAGACCACATTTCATACTGTACATGGCCATAGAATACACCAAAGGATACGTACCTTCTCCTAAGGGAGATCTTGAAGGTGATCTCCAGGCCGGTGGGGTTGGGGGTGGGGTGATATGCACCATCATGGCCAGTCAGGGCCGTAACTAGGGTGGTGCGACCAGTGCCATGGCACAGGGCACCGCAGGGCAGGGGGCGCTGTTCAGGCCTGTCAGTGTTCTCTTTATTATCATTCTCTCTTGTAGCTTCCTCTTCTTTTATCCCCAGCATCTCCTGGCCTCCTCTATCTCTTCCCTGACCCTTCCCCATGAGGCCATGGCCCTTTTTCAGGTGCATGCAATGTAAGAGGTGGGAGGGGGGGTCACCCTGAACTGTGTGTGTGAAACCTCGGCTGCGGTGCCGGTGGACTCGGACACTTACCTCCTGACTCCCAGACTCTCACCTTCAGGCCACCGAGGGCGCTCCCGTCGACGGTCCTGGAACGCAGGTCGGACGCGGACAGTCGCGAACTGGGTTTCCACTCCTGGCCCTGGAAAAGAACAAGGTGCTGAGGCGGGGTGACCTCCACTGGGACACACAACACAAACAGCACACAAAACAATTACGCTCACCGAAAATAATCTTGTCCCTTTGCTGGATGAGTCCTGATCTCAGCACCTGTAGATGAACACAACAGCAAGAGCCCGCACAGGACCCAATACAATAACAGATGCCTTACCACTGCCTACCTTTAATGGGGGCCTGACTGTGGGGGATACAGCGACTTACCAACAGCCTACCTTTAATGGGGGCCTGACTGAGGGGGATAATGTCCTGGTCCCAGCCCGGTCTACCTTTGATGGGGGCCTGACCGTCTGGCCAATATCCGAACAATGCCTCTGGGGCCTTATCACCCTTGCCTACCTGCGGCCTAGCCTGACTGTTCCTTGTCCAAGGCCTAGCGCCGCATTTCAATGATCACGGCCTATCGCCGACAGCAACAACTCCTTCGGCCTAGTGCCAAATTAACATGACCCATGGCCTAGCGCCGAATTACAATGAGACACGGCCTAGCGCCGAATTACTGTGAGACACGGCCTAGCCCGAATTACAGTACCCATGGCCTAGCGCCAAATTACAATGAGACACGGCCTAGCGCCGAATTACAGTACCCACGGCCTAGCGCCGAATTACAATGAGACACGGCCTAGCGCCGAATTACTATGACCCACGGCCTAGCGCCGAATTACAATGAGACACGGCCTAGCACCGAATTACTATGAGACACGGCCTAGCGCCGAATTACAGTACCCACGGCATAGCGCCGAATTACAATGAGACACGGCCTAGCGCCGAACCCTGGTGGTCTATGGAGGTGTGAGGGACTTACCAGTCCCGGGGCCTTTGGCGGAGCCGAGCCTGGCCCAGCCTCCGCGTGGTCTTCACCGGAGGTGGAACAACGTCCGCCACCTCCGGGCTTCCTGCAGTCTTCACCTGGGCAGCAGTGGCGGGGGCTAGCTCTTTTGCGTCGCACACTGCTGCCCCAGGGCCTTGTCCGTCTTCACTCCTGGTGGGCGCCGGTCTGCAGCTCTTGGCCCGGCGGGCGGCGGCCTGGGTGAGCTCTTTTTCGATGGCCGCCGCCCTGCGAGACTTCCGTCGTCTTCGTTCTCCTATCTTCGGGAGCTCTTCACCGCTCCGTCCCAGCCGTCGCACTTCCCGTCCTCTCCTCGCGCCAGCTAATTCAAGCCGATGCCAGGAGGCAGGGTGATGACGCGGCGAGCTACGATTGGCTCGCCGTGGCCATCCCCTGCTGGCTGCCGATCTGTGAGCCCTGATTGGTTCACAGTCGGCGCCACATTCAAAGGGGCACGTGCTGATTGGCTGAGTCTGAATCCACCAGGATTCAGACTTGCCATCATGCACGTGGAGTAGCGGCGGCAATCCGCCGCTACCTCCACGCCCGCTGCGCCGGATGGGGGGGTGGGATCACGACCGATCCTGAGCCGCCGGCCAGCTTGCGGATGGGCCCCGCCACACGCTCGAACGGGGCTGGGATCTCTCCGGATCCCACCCCACTCTGATGCCTGGGGCTCCCGCTGCCCCAAGGCACCCCCACCATCCAGGCGTGGAGGGTGAGGATGCCTAGTAGCAGGGTGAGTGACCGCACTGGTACACTCAGCCCTGCTACACATGCTTATGTCTCTACTTAAAAAATGGAGGAGTGGGCACCAAGGCTCTCTCTGGCACAGGTCTAGTTACGGCTAGTTACGGCTCTGTGGCCAGTCCTCAACTACAAAATGGCACAGTTTGCAGCATCACAAAGGTGGGGGTCAGAATCATGACGCCGGCATCCCGATTGGGTCACAATGTCAACAGATGAAGATAAGTATATTACCCTTACCTACCTTTAACCCTCCCTCCCTCCCAGCAGCCTATACCTAACCCTCCCTAGTGCCTAACCCTAACCCTCCCTCCATAGTGCCTAACCCTAACCCTCCCCCCTAGTGCCTAACCCTAACCCTCCCTAGTGCCTAACCCTAACCCTCCCTCCCTAGTGCCTAACCCTCCCTCCCTAGTGCCTAACCCTTCCTCCATAGTGCCTAACCCTCGCCCCCAGTGCATAACCCTAACCTTCCCTCCCTAGTGCCTAACCATAACCCACCCTCCCTAGTGCCTAACCTTAACCCTCCCTCCATAGTGCCTAACCCTAACCCCCCTAACCCTAACCCCCCCTCCCTAGTGCCTAACCCTAACCCTCCCTAGTGCCTCACCCTCCCTCCCTAGTGCCTAACCCTAACCCTTTCCCTAGTGCCTAACCCTAACCTTCCCTCCCTAGTGCCTAAGTACCTTTAACCCTCCCTCCCAGCAGCCTATACCTAACCCTCCTTAGTGCCTAACCCTAACCCTCCCTCCATAGTGCCTAACCCTAACCCTCCCCCCTAGTGCCTAACCCTAACCCTCCCTAGTGCCTAACCCTCCCTCCCTAGTGCCTAACCCTAACCCTCCCCCCTAGTGCCTAACCCTCCTTCCCTAGTGCCTAACCCTAACCTTCCCTCCCTAGTGCCTAACCCTCCCTCCCTAGTGCCTAACCCTTTCTTCATAGTGCCTAACCCTCGCCCCCAGTGCATAACCCTAACCTTCCCTCCCTAGTGCCTAACCATAACCCACCCTCCCTAGTGCCTAACCTTAACCCTCCCTCCATAGTGCCTAACCCTAACCCTAACCCCCCCTCCCAAGTGCCTAACCCTCCCCCCTAGTGCCTAACCCTAACCCTCCCTCCCTAGTGCCTAACTCTCCCTCCCTAGTGCCTAACCCTAACCCTTCCCCTAGTGCCTAACCCTAACCTTCCCTCCCTAGTGCCTAACCCTCCCTCCCTGGTGCCTTACCCTAACCCCCCCTCCCTAGTGCCTGACCCTAACCCTTCCCCTAGTGCCTAACTCTAACCTTCCCTCCCTAGTGCCTAACCCTAACCCTCCCTCCCTGGTGCCTAACCCTCCCTCCATAGTGCCTAACCCTAACCCCCCCTGCCTAGTGCCTAACCCTCCCTCCCTAGTGCCTTACCCTAACCCCACCTCCATAGTGCCTAACCCTCCCCCCTAGTGCCTAACCCTCCCTCCATAGTGCCTAACCCCCCCTCCCTAGTGCCTAACCCTAACCCTCCCTCCCTAGTGCCTTACCCTAACCCTCCCTCCATAGTGCCTAACCCTCCCTCCATAGTGCCTAACCCTAACCCCCCCCTCCCTAGTGCCTAACCCTTCCTCCATAGTGACTAACCTTAACCCTCCCCCCAGTGCATAACCCTATCCCTACCCTCTCATAGTGCCTAACCCTCCCCACCAGTGCCTAACCCTCCGCCAAAGTGCATAACCCTAACCCACTCCCCTAGTGCCTAACTCTACCCCCTCATAGTGCCTAACCATAACCCTCCCTCCATAGTGCCTAACGCTTCCCCCTCATAGTGCCTAACCCTCCCCCCTAGTGCCTAACCCTTCCCCCCAGTGCATAACCCTAACCCTCCCCCCCTAGTGCCTAACCCTCCCCCCTCATAGTGCCTAACCCTAACCCCCCCATAGTGCCTAACCCTCCCCCCCAGTGCCTAACCCTCCCCCCTAGTGCCTATCCCTAACTCTCCCTCCATAGTGCCTAACCCTAACCCTCCCCTCTCATAGTGCCTAACTCTCCCCCCCCAGTGCCTAACCCTCCCCCCCAGTGCATAACACTAACCCCCTCCCCTAGTGCCTAACTCTACCCCCTCGTAGTGCCTAACCATAACCCTCCCTCCATAGTGCCTAACCCTAACCCTCCCCAGTGCCTAACCCTAACCCTCCCCCCCTAGTGCCTAAACCTACCCCCTCATAGTGCCTAACCCTCCCTCCATAGTGCCTAACCCTCCCCTCTAGTGCATAACCCTAACCCTCCCCCCCAGTACCTAACCCTAACCCCTCATAGTGCCTAACCCTACCCCCCCATAGTGCCTAACACTCCCCCCCAGTGCCTAACCCTCCCCCTAGTGCCTATCCCTAACTCTCCCTCCATAGTGCCTGACCCTCCCCCCTAGTGCCTAACCCTCCCTCCATAGTGCCTAATCCTAACCTTCCCCCCCTAGTGCCTAACCCTCCCGCCTCATAGTGCCTAACCCTCCCCCCTCATAGTGCCTAACCCTCCCCCCCTCATAGTGCCTAACCCTCCCCCTCAGTGCCTAACCCTCCCTCCCTAGTACACAACCCTAACCCTCACTCCATAGTGCCTAATCTTAACACACACCCCTCCCCCCATGCCTATCCATCCCCCTAGTGCCTAACCCTCCCCCTAACCCCAATACTTACTGTCGGGATGCCGGTGCCGAGATTCTGACTGGTGTCTGCGCCGGCATCAGAACAGCCTGGATAATGACCACATCCCCACATAATAAAGGTGGTATATAACAAACAAGTATTGCAAAGGGCATGCGAGAGGCATGATACAAAGACGCACAGGTGGTTGGGGTGATAGTACAACCAATAATTGTAGCACTGTAGTGAGGGTTGCCTGAGCAATGTGTGACCTAATTATGTCCTGGCAAACTGTACTAAGAGTGGCTGCTGGAAAACACATGAACACATGAGTCTGTGTGATGGAAAACAATGGCAACAAGTCAGTTATGCAGGAGGAAACGTGTGTTAATCTGTTAGCAGACAGGGCCTGGAATGTTTCTACAAGAGATACAACCACATATACTATTTTCTACCTGTTATATTCGCTCTCCTTTGAGTCGCTAGAACGCTGTTTGTGGAGCAGTGGGATGAAGTCTCTGCAAGTGGACTGACAATTTCTTGTTTTGCATAGTTGTAATTCTTGCTAGTAAAATGCCACCATTTATGGAATACTATGGAGAATAGTAATTAACAGCTCGTGTAACATTCCCATTGTTTAACTGTAGCTATAAATGTTTCATATACTTTTCCTCCATACAAAAAAAAAAAAAGTTTCAAGTCTTGGTGCTAAACTACACAGTGCAATGCCAGAAATGAGGAATGCCTAACATTGTGTATAACAGAGCATGGAGTATGCCCCCATTCACACTGGTGATCCCCCTGTGCTGTCCCAGTATCTGTGTACGCTATTCTGGCTACAGTTGTTAATTTGTACGCAGCTCCTGTGCAAAAATATGCAAATGTCGCAGTCGCTGGGATTTGTATTGAGACGCTCACTGGCAGCTTCGCAAATCCAAGCGACTGCGTACAAAGACGATTATCGGACTTCTTAGTAACCTTATGGTCTTGCAAAATATCCGCCACCACTGAGACGCCAGAGCCATTTTCACTGCGCACGGGATCGCAGTCGCAGGCAGAGACAGGCCCCGAAAACGGTTGTGATACGCCTGCATTTGAGTCGCCACCTCCCCATTGCCGCCCACAAACGGTCCCCGCGTGTCAATCAATGAAACTCAGACGCATGAGCAGACCACCGTCCAACTGCGCAAATATCTGCATTGCGTCCATCCTTGAAACGGGCCCATTGTTTCTAAGGTGCATTCTCTCTCTCTCAATCCTAATGAGAACATAATGCACCCTACAATAGTAGAGCAACATCATCCTATAGATTGTAAGCTTGCGAGCAGGGCCCTCTTACCTTTATATCTGTCTCTTACATCCCAGCTTTGTTCTATTAATGTTGTTTAAAATTGTAAAGCACAACGGAACATGCTGTGCTATATAAGAAACTGTTAATAAATAAATAATAATCAATGCTGTTCACTCTCTATAGGGATCGATGATCCCTATTTCAGGAACTGTTGAAACACCCGCCCAGAGAAGCCTAGGGGGTAAATTTACTAAGATTCGTGTTGGGCCCGATCTGCATTTTCGGGTGATGATATCACTTTTTTTCAAATCGTGAATTTACTATCATTAAAGTCGGTGATTTGTTCATTTTTTCAGGTTGAAATCGAGTGGTTTAATGCCGCAAATTCGGCCATTTTGAACAATAGAAATGATCTCACCATCGGCTCAATTCGGAAGTACTTTTCACTTATTTCTGCTTAAATCGGGAATTTACCATTATTCGTTTTGCTAAAGTCGGTCGTTTTACGTTTCAAATCGGGGACTTAATAGAAGTTTTAAATGCACCACCTCCTGAGCTGCGAGTTGTCATTCAACATACACAAATCCGAGTGATTTTTGTATGTTTATTAATGGAAAGTGTGTTGTAAGCTTTAATTTAAAAACAAAATTGACCTGGGGTCCCCCACCCCAAAAGCATAACCAGCCTCGGACTTTTCATAGCCAGTCCTGGTTGTCTAAGTACAGGGGAAAAAATGCGTAGGGTTCCACTGTACTTAGTACAACCAGCACTGGGCTCTGGGAACCAGTTCTGGTTCTGGAATTACAGGGAAAATAAATTGAATTCCCAGAACCAGCACCGGACCCTTTCTAGCGCGGGGCTGATGCCACAGTCAGGGGAACCCTATCACTGGGCCCCCCAGCCGCAGCATCAGCCCTGACTGCTAGTCAGCCCAGGCCAGGGATCCCTGGGGAGTTGGGGACCCCCCAATAAAGGGATTCCTCTCTCCAGGGCAACCCGCCACCCCTGGGCAGTGGGTGGCGGGTTGATAGTGTATGTGTTGTGTAACAACAGAGAAGTATCAACATTGGCCCTCATTCAGAGCCGGACGCTCTGAGCAGAGCGCTCGCTCTGAATGAGGGCCGTCCTCCATAAAAATGGAGCGTCCTCCTGGACGCTCGTATAGCTGTGGGTCACCACCCACAGCTCATACGAGCGTGCAGGGTGATGGTCGCGATGGTCTTGACCATCGCGACCATCGCCAGTGCAACCAGAGCCAAAATCACTCCCAATGACATCACTAGTGATGTCAGTGGGCCGGCTTCTGACGGTAGGCGTTCCCTTGGGAACGCCCCCGTCTGGGAGGCACGCCCCCGGCACGCCCACCAAAGGGGGCGTGCTGTCAATCAACATCGACAGCACGCCCCCTTTGATCAGACACAACGAGCGAAGGAAAGTCCTTCGCTCGTCGCGTCTCGCGCATGCGCACGACGGAGCATGCGCAGTGCACACCATCGACCCACTTGCGAGCGGACAGCCGCTCGCGAGTGGGTCTGAATCAGGCCCTTAGTTCTTAGTGGTGCTGATCCTACTCCATCACCAGTCCTTACCAGTCTGCACAGTTAGTTCTTAGTGGTGCTGATCCTACTCCAACACCAGTCATTACCGGTCTGCACAGTTAGGCCCTGATTCAGAGCCGGACGCTCTGACCAGAGCGCTCGCTCTGAATCAGGGCCCACCTCCATTAAAATGGAGCGTCCTCCTGGACGCTCGTATAGCTGTGGGTCACCACCCACAGCATATACGAGCGTCCAACAAGATGGACAGCCGCTCACGAGTGGGTCTGAATCAGGCCCATTGTCTTTACAGTAGAACTGCAGGTCTCAGCAAGCCTCCCCCCCACATGCTGGTACTTGGAGAACCACAAGTACCAGCATGCGGGACATTAAGGGCCCGCTGGTACATGTTCACCTGTAAAGAAGTGTCTAAAAAAAACACAAGACACACACACCGTGAAAGTAAAGTTTTACTACATACATACATACACACACACACACATACTCACCTACATTACCCAGAGCCCAGTGCTGGTTGTACTAAGTACAGTGGAACCCTACGCATTTTTTTCTCTGTACTTAGACAACCAGAACTGGCTATGAAAAGTCCGGGGCTGGTTCTGTTTTAGGGGGGCACCCCATGACATTTTTTTGCAAAAATTAACCCTGAAAATATAAAAAAATAAACAAGCAGACTGCACATATTTCACTGATATGTGCAGGCTGCTTGTTCGGGAGAGAAATTCGGGCGGTGAAATCGGGACTTCAGGATCGACTAAATACATCATCAATTAAAGCGATCCTGTCAAAACCGGGAGCTTGGTAAATTCCTGATTTTTTAAGTGAAAAAAAAAACGCCCGTTTTTGATCGATCCCATCCGAGTTGAAAAACTGGACAAATCGGGACTAAATCGAATCTTAGTAAATTTACCCCCTAGTCTCCTATTTTCAAGAAGTTTCCAGGGAAAGATACGTACAGTGTTTGGTGACATAAGTATAGTACTTCTGTCTGTTGGTAAAACTCATTAGACCATGGGAGGTATTGTTACAATTAGGAAATCCATTTGAAATCACCGGGAGCCATGACAATAGTTTGCTGTGAAGAGGATGTATGGCTGTTACATGACTCGCCATCTGTTTTCTGCTCGGCAGATAGTGACTTGTGCTACCAACAGCTGTTCCAGAGGTTAATGAAAGAAACTTTATCTCCAGCATGTGTCTATTCATATATTCAACATATTATCATTTATTCTCAATAACACAAAAAATAGTAGTATTTAGCAGGTTTAAAGGGACCCCCCCACTAAAATTGTATAACATTTGCAGAAATGTTTCACATAACTTTACGTAGGTTACAGTTATCTGTTATATTCATTTGTTTTCCTTTTAACAAAAAAACAACGTAATTTGTGGGGCTGCTATTATCACTATACTTCTTCCCGGGGTCCGGTTGGAAGGTCGACAGTAAAAAGGTCGACAGTGTATAGGTCGACACCAAGTGGTCGACAGTCAATTGATCGCCATGTACAAAAGGTCGAAACACAAGGTCACCATGGGTTTAGGCCAGGGGCGGGGAACCTTTTATCTGCCGAGGGCCATTTTGATATATATAACATTATTTGCGGGTCCGGTGCAGGCCATAGCCCCCTCTGTGTGATGTCACACGGGGACGGGCCACAATCGCCAGTGAGTACTGTAATGCCTGGAGCATCCTGAGGATGCTCCGGGGAGCTGTAAGGGCAGCAATGTGACGTCTGAAGCATCCTAAGGATGCTCCAGTGCTTCTGGCTGCAGGGTTCCATTATAGGCACCCTGCTAGCAAGGGCTTTTCTAGAGAGGAGGGGGCTCGTGGCCGCCATTTTCCATCCATTTTTACAGGCGCAGACACCGGAGCCGACGTGGACTCCGGAAAGGTAAGTTTTATGGGTGTGTGGTGCGGGCACCCCCTTGAACCAAGGGTCCGTGTGCACCACACGCCCTGCTCCCATTATAAATGCGCCCCTGCCTGCTAGTCTGATGAGGCTAGCAGAAAAAAGCGCCGAGGGCCAGACCAAATGATTCCGGGGACCTTGTATGGCCCCCGGGCCTGAGATTCCCCATCCCTGGTTTAGGCCGTCAGGTACAAAAGGTCGACATGGGGATGGTCGACACCAAAAAAATGTTCTGCACATGTTGTTTATTGCTCTTTAGGGTTTCTTAGTGTATCAGGGGCCTATTCATCAGCAAAGGCCGTATGGCCTCCGATGATGAAGTTTAGAACTCGCTGCGAGGGATTCTTTAGTATCCAACTCGCAGCAGGGGAAGCCTGACACAGGAGCAATTCATCATTGCTCCGGTGAGGGGCAACTGCTCCGAAAAGCAGTTGTCCGCTTGGAAAGTATCGCAGCTACAGATGTAGCTGTGTTACTTACCTGCTTCCCGTCGTCCCGGCAACGCATGAGTGACCTCGGGTTACGCATGTGCAAAGCCGCCGGGAGGCAGTGAGGAGGCGGCGGAGGGATCCGCTCGGATCCCCCTTCTCATCCCCGGAACTCCTTCCCATAGGAAGGAGTGGGTATCCGAGAACAAGCGCAGTCTGAAGATGACGCTTGTTCTCGGCCGTCTGAAGATGACGCTTGTTCTCGGCAGCAATCTCTGAAAACTTTCAGTGTTCGGAGTTTGCTGAATACCGGGGGCCTAAAGATGAATGGCCTGGTAACTTAAAAATGTGGAAACTAGCGTTTCCATTAGCAAAGTTTTAATAGGGCTGTATATGTAGCGTTCACTGTCTGTGAATAATTGAAGATATGTAGAGGACATTGAGGGTCATTTATAAAAATCCCAGTAGCGGCATGTCGGGCAGCTGTTACTAAAAATAGAGGTAAATATTTGGAACAAAATTATTAAAATAGGTCCAATTAGTTTTTAGTTCACATCGAGCATGTCTAAGGTGTTGCTAATGTAGTGAAGTATTTATTTAGAAAGTTTAAAATTTCCTTTCTAAAACCACTGGGGTGACAGGCAGAGGATAGTGTATTACTGATAGCGTCGTTTGGTTTGCAAAGTGTTTGTGTCTTGTTCAAAGGAGAATGTAAAAATATTAATGGCAAGTTGCATGACAATTTCCTACATTACTTGCAATTTTCACTGGTTCAGTGCAATAGTTTATATCCACTCTTTACTGCCATAAATTTACATTTATTTTATAACAGGATGGCACAGTAAGAGAGTAGGCAGCATTGCCGGACTTTGAGCTTGTTTAGGAATATATGCCTAGAGGTTATGGGGCTGCTGCGAAACCACTCAAGATACGCTCTGCAAATGTAATAGCATTCAACGCTGCACCAGTCCTATATATTCTCCTTATGTTTTGGCAGGGCTGTAACTTGGATAGCGCGGCCTGTGCCATGGCACAGGGCACTGCAGAGCAGGGGGCACTGTTCGGGCCTGTCAATTTTCTGTTTATTATCAATCTCACCTGTAGCTTCCTCTATCCCCAGCATCTCCTGGCCTCCCCATCTCTTCCCTGGCCCTTCCCCATGAGGCCATGGCCCTTTTTAGAGTGTGTTATCTTTCTATTTAAAAAATAGGGGGGGGCGCCAATGCTCATCCTGGCACAGGGCACAAAAGAAGTCCTATGTGCTCAGAGTGTGATTGGATTCCTGCACATGCACGGCCTACAGACATTGCTGAGAGGGGTTCCGGAGAAACCCTCTGCCAGTAATATTTGCGTTGTGTAGCCTGTAGGCTACAGCAGCACAACGCCATCTTCAGATGGCGTAAGCTGCGTGGTCCAAAACTTCCGGAGCTTGATAAATCTGACAGCATCGCATCCCCCATAGTTGTGGCTGCTGCATACTTGCCGACTTTCTGGCTGTTCCTTCCGGGAGGGATCAGCCAGATTGGCAGGACGGGGGCGTGGCCGGGACAAGGGGGAGTGGCCAGATGGGTGATGGGCATTTGTGTGTGTGGTGGGGGCGGGCCTCACAATCGCGTCATTTTGTCCCCGTCCCCGCTACACAATGCTGATAATATGGGCATTGTGGAGCAGGGGGCGGGGCCAAAATGACGTGATTCAGTGTGAATCGCATCACCGGCCCCCTCCGCTGCGGGGGTTTAACTATTAATCGCTGGGGGGGGGGTCGGAGGGATCGGCGGCTGCCGGGAGGCTTGCCTGCCTTTCCGGGGGGCCGGGAATTGCACCCGATTTTCGGGAGGGTCCCGGCAAAATCGGGAGGGTAGGCAAGCCTGGGCTGCTGTCAGAAATGGAGGGACTGCTTTCTGCTGTGTTCCCTCCTTAGTACATCGGGGGGATACTAAATATTTGTGCGTGTCCCCCCCGAAAATAGATGTGTTTGGGAAATATGCCACAAATATTTAATGATAAATAGGCCCCTAATTCATGTACTGCTATGCAATCCGTGCATTCACTTTTTTTAACAGTTGACTATAACAGTGTGAACCATAGTCGGTTCATGGTGTCAGAGATGTGGCTGTTTGCATCACAATAGGCCAGACAATGTATTGTGTGTATTTTGGTGCTTTCGTGCTTGAAAAAAATATAAAAAACCGTCACTATAGTTTTACTATGTAACAGCTTTAAAGCTAAAATAATATAGGGAGGATGTGGTATTTTAAAGGAAGTCTGGGTATAGAGACATTGCTAAGGTTTAAAAATATAGTCATGTATGAAATATTTTTTGGTGTTAAAACTAGAATTTAGGCCATAGGGGGATGTAGTTAGCAGACCAGTGGACGGGATACCGTCAGTCTGAATCTCGACGCTGGAAGTCCGACACGGGACTTGAGATAGATGTCGAAACACCGACGACTATCCTAATCCCGACGCTGAAACACAGACAGACGCCAGCCCAAAACCAGGTAAGTCCAGGGCATCTTATCTGTTAGCCATGGGGGTGCTAGGGTTAGGTTTAGGTAGCATAGCGGGGTAGCAATAGGTTTTGGGGGGGTGGTTAGGGTTAGGCACCCCTAGGGGGGGAGGTTAGGGTTAGACACTGAGGGGGAAGGTTAGGTTTAGGCATGAAGGAGGGAGACTTAGGTTTAGGCACTGACAGGGAGGGTTAGGGGTGCGGGGTGGGGAGGGTTAGGGTTAGACTACAAGAAGGGAGGGTTAGGGGGAGGGGATGCAATCGGGAAACTGGCTGTCTTAATCCCGACAGCCGGCTTCCCGACTGCTTTATCCCGGCGAGGGCGAAATGCCCGGCGTTTAGATGTAGACGCCGCTCATTTCCCCGACGCCGGGAGACCGGCGCCCGCATTCCCGATCGAAGGGATGCCGGGCGCCACAAGCGGACAGTCGCGGAGGGGGGAGGATTAGGTTTACGGCACCCGGGGGGGACTTAGGGTTAGGCACCCCCCTGGGAGGGTTAGGGTTAGGCTAGGGGGAGGGGAGGATTAGGGTTAGGCACCCCCGGGGGGGACTTAGGTTTAGGCACCCCCCCCGGGGGACTTAGGTTTAGGCAGCGGGGAAGGGCGGGGTTAGGGTTAGGCACTTAGAGAGGGGATTAGGGTTAGGCACTTGGGGGGAAGTTAGAGTTAGGCACCCCTAAGGAGGGTTAGGGTTAGGGGGTTAGGCTAGGTTAGTTTTTACTTACCTTAGGGACGATCAGGATTTTCAGCGCTGTCTAGCTTCCGCTGCTGGGATCTCTGCTTCTGTCGGCCTGCCGCTGCCGGGAATCGAACTGCCGGCCAGAGGGACGGCGGTATTTCATACTGATTCCAGGGGGATGGTAAGTATACTTACTCGTTGGTATTTTGACAAGAGGCATCCCGACAGCCGGCATATCATACCGATTCCGGCCATAGGTATTATTTCTTCCTGCCACAACTGCACATTCTGATAGCAACAAGGTCAAAGAGGAACGGCCAAAATGCGGTTATGTACTCCCAGATGTTGCATGACTGCATACTGGGTGTAAGCAGCAAGTGTACCGTATGGACCGTTTCATGGGTTCCGTACAATGAGTACATTTTATTTTATTTATTTTTTGTTTTTAATAACATAATGTATCTCCTTATCATTTCCGTGTGCCTAAGCAGCAGAGCTGGATCCTTAAAATGTGCGTTCTGGAAATGGAATGACTCGCTGAAGAGTCTTACAGGAAACAATTACCTTATTGATAATTTACATCTTAAGTAAATTTGAAGGACACATTCTTGCAGATCGCGTTTTATGGCGAAAGAAGTAACTTTTCACTGGGGAGCAAACAGTAGTAAACAGAAACGTCCTTGCTGCATCTGAGATCACCATCGCAACGGATGGTCACAATAGTTGCTCCTTTGGCCAGGCTGCAGAAGCTGAAGCCCCTGGTCTTGTCCCTCCCAGAAAATGGGATCAACACCCCCCCGTTTCCGGGAAAAATGGCCAGCCACGCCCCCGCTCCGTCCCCCCAAACGCTGTGGCATGTCAATCATCGGGTTAGCATACTTGTCTGAATCAGACCCTGTATTTATAAAATCACATTATACTGGTTACATAGTCTACAGATAGAGCTAGAACTACAACAATTAACTAATTGTGCTATGTGGAGGGTGTGGAGTAGGATCAGCACCACTAAGAACTAAGGGGGTCATTCAGACCCACTCGCGAGCGGCAGTCCGCTCGCAAGTGGGTCGATGTTCCCCACTGCGCATGCGCACGACGGAGGGAGCTCCGTCGTGCGCATGCGCGAGACCCGGCGAGCGAAGGACTTTCCATTGCTCCGGGGTCTCGCACCAAAGGGGGCGTGCTGTCGATGTTGATTGACAGCACGCCCCCTTTGGTGGGCATTCCGGGGGCGTGCCTGCCAGACGGAGGCGTTCCTATGGGAACGCCTACCGTCTGAAGCCGGCCCCACTGACATCACTAGTGATGTCAGTGGGAGTGATTTGGGCTCTGATAGAGCCAAAATCACTCCTGGCCTTGCGGTTGAGAAACCCGACCACAGGGTTTCTCTCGCAAGTCCGATGGTCTTGACCATCGCGACCATCTTGTTGGACGCTCGTATATGCTGTGGGTGGTGACCCACAGCTATACGAGCGTCCAGGAGGACGCTCCATTTTAATGGAGGTGGGCCCTGATTCAGAGCGAGCGCTCTGGTCAGAGTGTCCGGCTCTGAATCAGGGCCTAACTGTGCAGACCGGTAATGACTGGTGTTGGAGTAGGATCAGCACCACTAAGAACTAACTGTGCAGACTGGTAAGGACTGGTGATGGAGTAGGATCAGCACCACTAAGAACTAAGGGGCCTGATTCAGACCCACTCGCGAGCGGCTGTCCGCTCGCAAGTGGGTCGATGGTGTGCACTGCGCATGCTCCGTCGTGCGCATGCGCGAGACGCGACGAGCGAAGGACTTTCCTTCGCTCGTTGTGTCTGATCAAAGGGGGCGTGCTGTCGATGTTGATTGACAGCACGCCCCCTTTGGTGGGCGGTGCCGGGGGCGTGCCTGCCAGACCGAGGCGTTCCCAAGGGAACGTCTACCGTCAGAAGCCGGCCCCACTGACATCACTAGTGATGTCAGTGGGAGTGATTTTGGCTCTGATAGAGCCAAAATCACTCCGGGCCTTGCGGTTGAGAAACTCAACCGCAGGCTTCGGCTCGCAGTGGCGATGGTCGAGATGGTCAAGACCATCGCGACCATCAACCTGCACGCTCGTATAGGCTGTGGGTGGTGACCCACAGCTATACGAGCGTCCAGGAGGACGCTCCATAATTATGGAGGGTGGGTCCTGATTCAGAGCGAGCGCTCTGAATCAGGGCCTAACTGTGCAGACTGGTAAGGACTGGTGTTGGAGTAGGATCAGCACCACTAAGAATTAACTGTGCAGACTGGTAAGGACTGGTGTTGGAGTAGGATCAGCACCACTAAGAACTAACTGTGCAAACTGGTAAGGACTGGTGTCAGAGTAGGATCAGCCCCACTAAGAACTAACTGTGCAGACTGGTAAGGACTGGTGTTGGAGTAGGATTAGCACCACTAAGAACTAACCGTGCAGACTGGTAAGGACTGGTGTTGGGGTAGGATCAGCACCACTAAGAACTAACCGTGCAGACTGGTAAGGACTGGTGTTGGGGTAGGATCAGCACCACTAAGAACTAACCGTGCAGACTGGTAAGGACTGGTGTTGGAGTAGGATTAGCACCACTAAGAACTAACCGTGCAGACTGGTAAGGACTGGTGTTGGGGTAGGATCAGCCCCACTAAGAACTAACCGTGCAGACTGGTAAGGACTGGTGTTGGGGTAGGATCAGCCCCACTAAGAACTAACTGTGCAGACTGGTAAGGACTGGTGTTGGGGTAGGATCAGCCCCACTAAGAACTAACTGTGCAGACTGGTAAGGACTGGTGTTGGGGTAGGATCAGCCCCACTAAGAACTAACTGTGCAGACTGGTAAGGACTGGTGTTGGGGTAGGATCAGCCCCACTAAGAACTAAATGTGCAGACTGGTAAGGACTGGTGTTGGGGTAGGATCAGCACCACTAAGAACTAACCGTGCAGACTGGTAAGGACTGGTGTTGGGGTAGGATCAGCCCCACTAAGAACTAACTGTGCAGACTGGTAAGGACTGGTGTTGGGGTAGAATCAGCCCCACTAAGAACTAACTGTGCAGACTGGTAAGGACTGGTGTTGGGGTAGGATCAGCCCCACTAAGAACTAACTGTGCAGACTGGTAAGGACTGGTGTTGGGGTAGGATCAGCCCCACTAAGAACTAACTGTGCAGACTGGTAAGGACTGGTGTTGGGGTAGGATCAGCCCCACTAAGAACTAACTGTGCAGACTGGTAAGGACTGGTGTTGGGGTAGGATCAGCCCCACTAAGAACTAACTGTGCAGACTGGTAAGGACTGGTGTTGGGGTAGGATCAGCCCCACTAAGAACTAACTGTGCAGACTGGTAAGGACTGGTGTTGGGGTAGGATCAGCCCCACTAAGAACTAACTGTGCAGACTGGTAAGGACTGGTGTTGGGGTAGGATCAGCACCACTAAGAACTAACCGTGCAGACTGGTAAGGACTGGTGTTGGGGTAGGATCAGCCCCACTAAGAACTAACTGTGCAGACTGGTAAGGACTGGTGTTGGGGTAGGATCAGCCCCACTAAGAACTAACTGTGCAGACTGGTAAGGACTGGTGTTGGGGTAGGATCAGCCCCACTAAGAACTAACTGTGCAGACTGGTAAGGACTGGTGTTGGGGTAGGATCAGCCCCACTAAGAACTAACTGTGCAGACTGGTAAGGACTGGTGTTGGGGTAGGATCAGCCCCACTAAGAACTAACTGTGCAGACTGGTAAGGACTGGTGTTGGGGTAGGATCAGCCCCACTAAGAACTAACTGTGCAGACTGGTAAGGACTGCACAAGTTTGTGGCTAAATGACAAATCAATATTTTGCCTAAATATTTATTAAATTTGGACTAAACAGATTATATGAAACATGCTTTCCAGTGGTGACAACCAATAATACATACGTTTCCAAATTCAGTTGATTTTAATGTCATCATGATATGCAGTCGGGATGCTGGCGGACCTAATCCCGACAGCTGGCTTCCCGACTGCTTAATCCCGGCGAGGGTTAAATGACAGGCGTCTAAATCTAGACGCCTGTCATTTTACCGGCGCCGGTAGACCGGTGCCCGGCATCCCGATCGAAGAGTTGCCGGGCATCGAGCGCGGATAGCCGCGGGGGGGGGGGGGTTAGGTTTAGGGTTCCCGGAGGGGACTCAGGGTTTGGCACCCCCTGGGAGGTTAGGGTTAGCTAGGGGAAGGGGTGGTTAGGGTTAGGCACCCTCCGGGGGGACTTAGGGTTAGGCATCTCTTCGGTGGACTTAGGTTTAGGCGGCGGGGAAGGTAAGGTTAGGTTTAGGCACTTAGAGGGGGGATTAGGGTTAGGCACTGGGGGGAAGGTTAGGGTTAGGCACCCCTAAGGGAGGGTTAGGGTTAGGGGAGGGAATTAGGTTAGTAAATACTTACCTTAGGGACGATCAGGGTTTTCACCCATGTCGGGCAGCCGCGATTCCGTCATCATTACCCTGACCCCAATGTTTAACACAAAATACGTGGCTTTGTGCAACAGCCAGTGTGGCCATGGTGCAGCGATTCACTTCAGGTCATGTCACCATAAGCCCCCAGTCTGCCTACATCACTAGGGAAGAGGTCGGGCTCCGGGAGGCTGGTCTGCTTCTGCGGGAATGTGGGAGTACTCTTCAAAATTCGTGAGTTTTCTGGACATTCTAGGATATTAGGGAAGTGTGGTTGGATGCAGTGAGCAGTGAAGAATGATTAAGTGCAGAATCTGGGCAATATTGTGAAAATAAAGAAACTAATTTGTTTAGTCTTACTATGATATCCCTGGCACACTCCGCTTGTTTCAGTGAGAGAAGCACCTCGCTCCAAGGGCCTAGTTCAGAGCCGCTCGCAAGCGCACAGCGCTGGCAAGTGGCTCGATGATTGGGCACTGCGCATGCGCCGCGTCCGGCGTGCGTGAGGCCCGACAAGCGACTGAGCTTCAGTCGCTGCGGGGATCACTACAAGACGGGGCGGCTGTCGATGGTGAGTGACAGCTTGCCCTGTTTTGTAGGTTGGTAGGGGGGGGTGACTGCACAAACGCAGGCGTTCCCTGTGGGAGGACCTACTGACATCACTAGTGACTTCCTACTCTATTAGAGCAGGGAGTCCACTCAGGCTTGCGGCAGCCGAGACCCTACCCCAGGGTCAAGTCGCAAGCCCCATGGTCGCGATAATCATGACGGTCTCCAGCCCGCTTGCACAAGTTGTGGGTGGACACCCACAGCTTTGCGAGCGGCCTGGAAAAAAAAAACGCCCACAGACCCTGCGTGCTGCCTACGGCAGCGAGCGGGTCTGAATCAGGGCCCAAGACCAGATTAACAATGGAGCAGATGGGACTGCAGCTTTAGGCCTCCACATAAAAATAGACCCATCACCATGACAGCATGATGATGACCAGCCGACAAGCTGGTCACAAGGTCATTCATAAATCATCACTCTGAGGGCATGCCCAGTGCTCCTGGATATGCCAGGCTGCCCCCAGAGACTCTCTCTGCACTGCTGGCTCCTCAGTGACTGGGAGCTGGGCCCTGCACTGTGATGTTAGTGTGCAGCGTCCGGCAGGGCTGTAACTAGGGTAGTGCAACCAGTGTCTGGGCACAGGGCACCACAGGGCAGGGGGCCTGTCAATTTCCCTGTTTACTATAATTCTCACTTGTAGCTTCCTCTTCTTTTATCCCCAGCATCTCCTGGCCTGGCGCTTTTTCAGGTGCACTATCTTATGTCCCTATTTAAAAATGGGGGGCGCCAACGCTCTCTCTGGCACAGGGCACCAAAAAGTCTAGTTATGGCTCTGGCGTTCAGCTCCCTGTCACTGAGGAGGAGTCAATTTTGCGGGTGACACCCAATGTGATCCGCACCCCCCTAGTGAAGCTACTGATTTGCACCGGTCAATATGACACTTTTTTTTTACATAATTGCATATCTGGCTCTACTTGTTTATATAATATATACTAATTACAGAGTACTGTACCCACCAGTAAGTAACACATTTATATTTGCCACACTAATCCATAAAGACTGTGTTTTCATCTCATTAGTCAGTGCCTTGCCCAGCCCCAATCTTCTTGACAGATGGAACTAAATGACTGTTTGAGTCCAAATTCTTTTCTACTTTTGGCAAGTCTGAACTTTCCATCACTTATCTCTTACTTTCCCTGAGTGAATAAATCACTTCAAGCATTGAGCGCAGAGTCAATACCTTGTTTTGATGTAATCCAACACCTGCACGCCGAGACGCCAACTGTGATCTGTGCACTTTGCAGTGTTTGTTTTCCAGAAGTATGAAATCTTCTCTGTCCACTGGTGAGAGAAAATATAGCACTGTATCAGTATGTTTTACAGGTATGTCTATGTTTCATGCAACATGTTAATAAGAGTCTAATAAACCTTACATAAAAGTACAAAACAGGGTTGTTGTGTTTTGCAATATAACAGGTGCAGTGTTTTGTATGGTCCTTATTAGTTGTTAGCTATAAGCAGTCTTGAAGTGGGAGATGTACTAAGCCTTGAAGAGTGATAAAGTGAAGGGTGATAAAGTACCAACCAATCAGCCCCTAACTATCACGTTACAGGCTGTGTTTGAAAAATGACATTTAGGAGCTGATTGGTTGGTACTTTATCACTCTCCGACATCCAGTTCTTGCATGAAGCAGCTGGATCACTTCTGGCTGGGGCCTGCCGGCGTGGTTGGAATCTCTCCATCTTTCAACCACATTTACAGGCTTGCCAAATAATTATACCATTTTGTCAGTCATCATGTTCGTTTTTGAGCCACGCACATTGTATTAAGCTGCGTACACACAGGACGACTTTTGTCAACGATATGAACAATAACGATATCGTTTATCGTTAGATTGTTCATATCGTTGACTTTTTTGCACTGAACGACCAACGATGGACATGGCCGTATGGACGATAACGATATCTGAGGTCAACCGTACAGTCTGGCGAACTTGCTCGATATCTATGAATCATTCATCGTTCATAAAATCGTTCATGATCAATGATGAAATCGTTCAACTAAATCGTTCAAGTTTAAAATAGGAAAAATTGTTCAACGATATCAATGATCGAGCAAGTCGTCCCGTGTGTACGCAGCATTAGAAGGATAACTGACCATTATTGTCACTGACTAGTGATTTACACTAAACTATGGAAATCTGCTCGGTACACAACTAGTTAAATCATATTTAGTCCCGTCGTTTGGGCTGTTGAGTTCTGCTGGGACGTGTGTGAGGTCATCACTCAATCATTAAGTGATGGAGAGCACAAATTATTTCCTATGCAATTAGACAAGATTTCTTTGCGCAATATAACTTTGATCTTTGCAAGTTGGACTCAGCAAATAGTGCACAGATTTCAAAGGTTTGCAGTTATCCATTCAGATGGGGTGGTAACAAATGCAGCCAGCATTAAGGCGCCTAAATACTGCAATTTTGACAGCCAATAAGTTAACTTTAAACCTAATTGGACGTGAATATGCATTGTCCCAAAATACTCTAAGGGCCTGATTCAGAGGCGCTCTCTATTTGCGAGCGCTTGCTCTGAATCAGAGTGGATTTTTTGTTTTAAAAATCCGCCTCCAGGCCGCTTGCATAGCTGTGGGTGACCACTCACAGCTTTTGCGAACGGCCTGGCGATGGTCGCGATTATCGCGACCATCGGACTTGCGAGGAGACCCTTATGGTAGGGTCTCTGTTCCCGTAAGCCAGAGTGAACTTCCTGCTCTAATAGAGCAGGAAGTTCACTACTGACATCACGAATGATGTCAGTAGGGCCGCCCACAAACGGCAGGTGTTCCTTCGGGAACGCCTCTGTTTTCCTAGCCACCCCCCCTCCCCGCCTACAAAACGGGGCGAGCTGCTCGATCAACATCGACAGCCACCCTGTTTTGTAGCGAGCCCCGGAGCGAGTGATTTATCACTCGCTACAGGGCTTGCTACAAAACAGGGCGGCTGTCGATGCACTGGCCGACCATCGACCCGCTTGCGAGCGCTATGCGCTCACGAGCGGGTCTGAATCAGGCCCTATATTCGAGTCAATATCTGATTTGGAGCCATCAAATGGTGGTTGGGATGACCTCATCTTACAGTGTATACTGTTATCATGTGCTAATGGTACCTTACATATCAAACTATGGGCCTGATTCAGAGCCGCTCGTAAGCGGCCGCTCGTTCGCTCCGAGCGATGTTTGCCCAACTACGCATGCGTACGGATCATTATACGCATGCGCGAACCAGTCAGTGCGGTCGAAATTCATGTGCTCGCAAAATAGCGAATGCCTGATAACTTGAGTGACAGGAGTAGGCGTATGTGGGTGGTAACGGGGGAAGGTGCTTGAAAACGGGGAGTGGAGATCCGAACGCAGGCGTGCTTAAAGGTCAAAACGGGCGTTTTATGGGTGTGCATAATTAAAACAGCAGCGTCATTGACCACGTCACTGGGTTATTTTATAGCCAGAACTGCTCGCAAAATTGTGGTAGCAAAAACCAACCCCAAGAATAGCGAGCAGTTCATACCCTGGTCGATGTACTCGATTAATCTAATAAATAGCAGACATGACGTAGGATGCGAGCGGCCAGGGGGCGTATTTTTTAAAAAAATGACCGCAAGTTTTGTTCGCTCGTTCAGACCTAGAGATGTGAACAGACCGCAAAGAGCGAACGGTTGATTTGAATAGCCACCCCTATTTTCTGGACGAGCGAGCGCTAATTGCGTCCGGCTCTGAATCAGGCCCTATATGCATGGCCAAATCTTACAGAGATCCAGCTGCTCGTTATACTGTATGACCAGCTTTCTCAGAGCAGAAGATGCATGGCATTTATCTTTGCTGAATGCAACAACTCACTTAGGGGTGTATGAACTAAGGCCCTCATTCAGAGCCGTACGCTCTGAGCAGAGCGCACGCTCTGAATGAGGGCCGCCCTCCATGAAAATGGAGCGTCCTCCTGGACGCTCGTATAGCTGTGGGTCACCACCCACAGCCTATACGAGCGTGCATTTTGATGGCCGCGATGGTCGTGACCATCGCGACCATCGAAACTGCGAGCCGGAGCCTGCGGTTGAGGTTTTCAACCGCAAGCTCCGGAGTGATTTTGGCTCTATCAGAGCCAAAATCACTCCCACTGACATCACTAGTGATGTCAGTGGGCCGGCTTCTGACGGGAGGCGTTCCCGTGGGAATGCCACCGTCAGGGAGGCACGCCCCCGGCACGCCCACCAAAGGGGGCGTGCTGTCAATCAACATCGACAGCAAGCCCCCTTTGATCAGACACAACGAGCGAAGGACTTTCCTTCGCTCGTCGCGTCTGGCGCATGCGCACGACGGAGCTCCCTCCGTCGTGCGCATGCTCAGTGCATAACATCGACCCACTTGCGAGCGGACAGCCGCTCGCGAGTGGGTCTGAATCAGGCCCTAAGGCCCTGATTCAGAGCCGGACGCTCTGACCAGAGCGCTCGCTCTGAATCAGGGCCCACCTCCATTAATATGGAGCGTCCTCCTGGACGCTCGTATAGCTGTGGGTCACCACCCACAGCATATATGAGCGTGCAGGATGATGGTCGCGATGGTCTTGACCATCGCAACCATCGAAACTGCGAGCAAAAGCCTGCGGTTGAGTTTTTCAACCGCAAGGCCAGGAGTGATTTTGGCTCTATCAGAGCCAAAATCACTCCCACTGACATCACTAGTGATGTCAGTGGGGCCGGCTTCAGACGGTAGGCGTTCCTTTGGGAACGCCTCCGTCTGGCAGGCACGCCCCCGGCACGCCCACCAAAGGGGGCGTGCTGTCAGTCACCATCGACAGCACCCCCCCTTTGATGAGACACTCCGAGCGAAGGAAAGTCCTTCGCTCGTCGGGCCTCGCGCATGCTCACGACGGAGTTCCCTCCGTCGTGCGCATGCGCAGTGGGGACCATCGACCCACTTGCGAGCGGACAGCTGCTCGCGAGTGGGTCTGAATGAGGGCCTAAGCCTAAAGTGGACGTAGATAAAGTACTAACCAATCGGCTCCTAACGGTCATTTTTCAAACACAGCCTGGAAAGTGACAGTTAGGAGCTAATTGGTTGGTACATTATCTCTGCCAAAGCTTAGAACATAGATGCCTTTAGCCTACATGGTACCAAATTACAGAAGACAAAAGCTTACACTTAAATAGCTTACAATGGGCCTGATTCACTACTGATCGCAAGTGGGTCGATGGTCCCACCTTGAGTAAGGTCAGACCTTGTGCAAGTGTGCGTGAGGCTGCGATGGTACTCGATGTTACCGATGGTTTCGCAGTATTGCTAAGTATTACGGATGTGTGTAAGGTAAGGGGGTTCCTTATGTTAGGCTGGGACGGCATTGCGATTACATTCATTAGCATATCTTCGCAGTGAGACTGCGAGCGTAATCGCTATTGAGATCGCAATATCGATCATTACTGAATCATGCCCAATATCACATATAGTTTCATCCTTTATATAATGAATTAATGATCCAGAGCAGAAATGGAATATATATTTGACCTTCTCCTAGCAAGAGATCATATCTATTGGGGAATATATAAAAGAAGTAGCTGTGTGATATTTGGGAACAACACATGGACAGACAGAAAAGCTTTTTATAATTTTTGCAATCTAAGTATATTATGTAAGTTTGTTGCACAATAATAACACAAAGCAGCTGCTTCATAATTTGCCATCTGTGCCAACATGAAATGTGTATCACCGCTGCAGTTAAGCAAATGTAACTTGTTGATTTGGTAAAATGTGATTACATTTATAACATGTCTTAAAGGAGCAGTCCCCTATTTCTATAACAATCTCCCTGGGTTCCCAAAAAAAAAAAATTGCTTAGAGTTGGATGCGAATTGTGGGCCTGATTCAGAGCCGGACGCTCTGACCAGAGCAATCGCTCTGAATCAGGGCCCTCCTACCTCAACTTGGAGCGGCCTCTTGGACGCTTGCATAGCTGTGGGTTATCACCCACAGCTATAGCGAGCGTCCATGATGATGGTCGCGATGGTCAAGACCATCGCGACCATCGGGCTTGCGACGATACCCTGCGGTAGGGTCTCGCTGCCACAAGCCCTGGAGTGATTTTGGCACTATCAGAGCCAAAATCACTCTCACTGACATCACTAGTGATGTCAGTGGGGCCGGATCCAGACGGTAGGCGTTCTCATGGGAACACCTCCGTCTGGCAGCCCCCCCCCTGTCACTCACCATCGAAAGCACGCCCCCTTTGGTGCGAGACCCCGAGCGACGGCTACTCGCCGGGTCTCACGCATGCGCACGACGGAGCTCCCTCCGTTGTGCGCATGCGCATTTGGGTACCATCGACCCGCTTGCGAGCATCCTGCGCTCGCGAGCGGGTCTGAATGAGACCCAGTGCCCCTAACATAAGCAAGAAAGGACGCAAGTGTGCAGTACATCATTATCATATGCAACACATTCACCATATAAAATATAATTCAATATAAACACATATACAAATGAAACTCAATTTAATTAAACACAAACAGCCATTATCCCTTATTATTATTATCCTTTATTTATATGGTGCCACAAGGATTCCGCTGCGCCTTCCAAAGTACATGAACAAATGAGCAAACAAGAAAACAGCGACACACTATGAGACAATGCAGGACAAGAACATGGTTTATAAACATTGCTGCATAGCGATCATAACCCTCAGCAAGCAGCAGGGAGTCAGCTACCAGGTGTCAGGTGCAGGGGCGTTTCTACAGAGGAGGGGGCCTGTGTGCAGTCTCCGACACGGGCCCCCTCCTCTCCAGCCAGCAGCGCACTGAGCTGTGCGCGGCCAGCGCCGGAGCTATAGACTCTGGGCACTAGAGTGTGCCCAGAGTCTATAGTGTATGCACAGGTCACCGGGAAAATGGCCGCCGCGGCCATTTTCCAGTAATTTTACAGCGCCGGACGCCAGCGCCGACGTGGGACTCCGGAGAGGTAAGTATTATTATGGGTGCAGGGTGTGTGGTACGGGACCCCCCTGGACCCATGGGCCCGTGTTCCCCACATACCCTGCACCCATTATAGATACGCCCCTGGTCAGGTGCCCTTTTGGGGAGTTAGGAGTAGATTATAGTATGTGTAAATAAGGGAAGTAGAAGCACGTGAGGGATGAGGGCCCTGCATGTGAGAGCTTACATTCTAAAGGGGAAGGGGCAGATAGACAGGGGTGACACAGATGGGGAGACAGTGAGGAAGGAGTAAATAGTCGCTCTATAGCTGTTAGTGTATTACACCGTGACCTTATCCTTGTTTGTCTGTGTATAGTCACATAATAAGATGTAAGTATAGTGCAATATAGTCACATAATAAGATGTAAGTATAGTGCAATATAGTCACATAATAAGATGTAAGTATAGTGCAATATAGTCACATAATAAGCTGCAATTGCAAGTGGAAACTACCACAGATACTGAAAGGGAACCTACGAAAGTAAAACCTGTGCTAAGACTTCCATATAACTGATATCACAATACATTTATAAATATCAGCTTTAAGAAAGACATTAGTAATTATCTGTTGGAGACAATAAAGGATGGAAATACAGGTGGACAATTGATTTTATTCTATTTTTATTTCACATCTTCTAATCTAATATCACTACTGTATTTTATATTTCACTGCTAACTACTATGGAATTAAAATGATATTTTAAGGATTATAACAAATAGAAGTTGTTTTAAATTATCCAATGAACACTCACGGCCTTATACTCTTGTTGCATGTAAAAGAGGAGAACGTGCACTAAAGAAACCACTCCTGGCCCATGGCAGGATTGGAATCATAATAACAGGAATTGGACACAAATATATGAATTTTTTCAAATGCTCCTAAATGTCACCTAATGAATTTAATTTAAAGTGACTAGTTTCAGTGCGGGAACTCGCCCCTTTTGTCTCTAGGAGACTCTTCCTGCCTGTTGTAGGTATTATCAGCTGGAGGGGCCAGACCCAACTGGGCAAACAGAAGCGTCCAGCTAGTTCTGCTGATCATCATTATACCTCTCATAGGGGCCTATTCATCATACCTAAACTTTCTCTGGAGGTAATTAGGTTTAGAACTCGCATGGAGTTCTACCTAATTACCGGAGGAATTGATCATTCCTCCTCTCCATAACTATCTATTTCGAAATGCTGTCATTTTTGGATGACAGCTTTTCATTAAATAGATAGTTATCACTCACTACTCTAACTTACCGCAGGTGGAATCCGTGCTGCGCATGCGCTGTTACATTCGTAAAGCCAGCGCATGTGCAGCACTGCCTACAGCGGCGGTAGTTTTGTATGTCCTCCCCCCCCTCCCCCCTATGCTCACCTGCCCCCCCCTCCCCCCTCCGCTCACCTCCCCCCCGTCCCCGACTTACCTGCCTCAGGCTCCGTCTGCTATGCTGTCATGTGGTCTCCCAGCAGAGCACAGTACTGTTTAGAAGGGAAAAAAAACTTTTTTTTTTTTCTAAACTTTATTGTGCTCTACTGGGGAGAACACATGACAGCATAGCAGACGGAGCCTGAGGAGAGTCCAGAGCGACGGAGGAAGATGCCGGGGGACCTGCCCAGCTGAAAGCAGGTAAGTGTTACCTACTATACGCCACCTCACAGTGGCGAATAGTAACACCATCAAATTCCGAAAATACATAATTTTCGGAATTTGATGAATACCATAATTTCCATATCCCCATACTAATGTATGGGGAGTGTGGAAATTAACGCAGGGGGACTTAGCAAGGAGATATCAGTGATATCTCCTGTGTTAAGTCTCTACATGAATACTAAAATAACGTTATTTAAGGAAAATGTCCTTAAAAACGTTATTTTAGTGTTGATGAATAGGCCCCATGCTCTTGTTACATCACTCGCCAGCACCTGCTGGAGTCCTGACATATGTATGAGTCTGTGCTCAGGTCTACTTCAGTCACAATTAAGTGAACCCTTCGCTTTCCCAGCGTATGCCAGGGACGAACTAAGAGAGGAAGGGGCCTGTGTGAAGTCTCAGTGTGGGCCCCCTCCTCTAGTTTCTCTCAGTTGAGTAGACTCCAGCTGATTGTTTTATTCACTTTTCATTTAAGTTGTGACATAAGCTACTATTAATGATTCACAGTTTGATTACTGGAATGCGATTATCGCAGAGTGCAAATTGCTTATTTGCAAATGAACAAATGAATTACAGGAGACATTCCTGACCGGCTGCTTTTTGTTACGAAGTTATAAAACTTTTGGTTTCAAAAGAAATAAGGATCCCATTGATGATGATGATGATGACTGGTGTATCTTGATGCAGCTGCTTTCATGTATCATATTTTCAGGTGCACAGATCTCTGGTTACACAAGAATAGCACCATAGTGCATACTACGTAATGAGGCCCATATAGTGTATTAGTAAACCAAGAACAAACTTCTTTTGTGTTACAGATGTCACTATTGTTTGTTGGAAAGGTTTTTAATACATAGATAAAAGTGTGGCTAGAAATGTTCTTACCCACAAATGAGCAAACTGCATTCCCTTTAAATGATATCTGTTCTCGGTCAGATCCTGAAAAATAGTCCTTTTGTGCAGGCAAAAGCTTTTGCAATCTACTGCACACCATAGAATGACATTGTAAATGTTCTCTTTAAATCCGTTGCAATTCAGTTGTTTTTTTTAAAATGGCTAAACCCGTCTAAAGTCCTGGTTAGGGCACCCAAACAACAGTTTGGGCACACAAATCCAGGTTTTATTGCAGATTTCTTCTCGCTACGTCAGGAGGCTGCGAGCAGAACTGTCGGCGCTGGCGGGTATTGCGCCCAAATGGAGGAACAGTTGAATTGCTCTATCGGGCGCACATTAGTTAGAGCCATCGGTGTGAACAATTGACTTTCCCCCAGTCAAATCCTGCCGTCTATCCAATAATTCACTAAGAAATAGTGCCTCATACCTCAGTGATGTGGCTTGTTCATAGTGAATTCAATTGCTGAATATTAGTCTACCTTCTAATACTATGTATTGCGACATGTACCTTCGAAATCGGGATGTAGTCAATATACCTCTGATCGGGAAGCTGGCGGTCGAAATCCTGGCGCCGGAATCCTGACCCGCAGGCAAAACACCAGCGCCGGAATCCCGACATCAGTTGAGATGCTGACGCCGGAATCCCAACAGCCAGCATCCCGATAGTAAGTATAGCGGGCCAGATTGGCTGTTAGCTGCAGGGGGGGGAGGGTTAGGTTTAGGCACCACGGGGGGGGGGGGTTACGCTGCTGGAGGGGGGAGGTTATGGTTAGGCTACGAACAGGGGGGGTTATGGATAGGCACCACCGGGGGCAGAGGTAGGGTAGGGTTAGGCACTTAGGGGGGAGAGTTAAGTTTAAGCACTAAAGGGGGAGGATTAGGTTTAGGCACTAACCGGGAGGATTAGGATGCAGGAAGGGAGGGTTAGGTGGTGAAGGGGGAGGGATTAGGATACTTAACTAGCCCCTGTCGGGATTGCACATGTGCGAACTAGTCCATGCGATCGCGAAGCGTTAACACCCTGTACATAGACGCCTCACTAGAATGAGTGACAGAACAAGCCATTTGTGGGTGGTCGATGGAAACAGAGGTGTGGTGGTGCGAACGCAGGCGTGTCTGTGCGTCTGAACGCCGTTTCACAGGCGTGCATAATTAAGACGCATCGTCAGCATACACGTCACATGGCTGAATTACACACTGCAGCAGTCGCAGTACTTGCGGTGGGGTATGGTCAGCTACAAGTGCTGCGTATGGGTCCGATGTTACTGATTGTTTAATACACTTCCTGGAGATGACTTGTGTTACTAAGGGAGAGTGGGCGTCTTGTGTCAGGCTGCTGGGCATCTAAATGCATAACGCAATCGCACGGCAAGACATAGTGGGCCTGCTAATGTCTTGCTGTGCGATCGCAGGATTTGCTTACTTTGGCAGCTGACTGCTGTGTGCGAATGCATCCTAGCGAGCGGGTCTGAATCAGGCCCAAAGCACAAACTGTATTTAATGATGTAGTAACTGATAATCTGTCTGTATTGTGTGACAGGTGGGAGATATGACAGATTGAATGACTGAATTAGAGCCAATTAAGCCATAAAAAGAACTATGCATGTAGTCAGTATCATTAAATATTTATTGATATTTACAGAATATCTTCCTTGATATGTTTCATAAATACAGACACTGGTTATTATTATGTACAGCCTGCAATCAATTTACTAATATGAGGAGAATGAACCTTCAAGTTGGCATTTTGGCTGTAGTAAAAATGTAATAACCCGGTCCTGCCCCCAGCACTGCCCATCTGCGTCTCCTCTCCAGGCCTCTCCCGGAGGACATGTCAGAAGTAGGTAAGTATGCCTGGACACACTGGTTGATGTACTTGTGGCCAAGTCATTTTGTGGCCCTCAGCGGGTTGCTGGGCATTTGGAAAAAGAGGCTTTGCAAATAGTTCATAAATATTGTCCTTCACTTTGACACAGCAATGCTATTATCTTTCTAAAGCTGGCCATACACGTTGCAATTATCGGGGCGATCCGCCTGATATCCGCGGATCGCCCCGATAATTGTAGCGTGTGGGGGGGCGACCGAGGGTTAAATATTGCTCAGTCGGGCATGCCAGATTGTCCAGCATGATGCGATATTTATGGGGAAAACTGTCGGCCGCATCAGGCAGTGTATGCCCGGCCGCGGCCGATAGACAGACATTTCCCATGGAAGGAACAGGGAAATGTCTCCTCCCCCGGAGCACAGATGTCGGGCTAATACACTATGAGATATCTCACAGTGTATGACGCGGACATCTGCAGCTGGCAGGGTGCCAGATAAAATGTCTTGTCGGTCTGACAGACATTTTATCTGGCCGTGTATGCCCAGCTTAAGCCAAGTTCATATGTTCAGCTTCTGATTGTTTGTAAATAGGTATTATAGTTATGTTATGGCGATCTCGCAACGTGCCAATTATCTTGGGCAGAAAATTCCAATGACCAGTTATTTAATTCTGCCTCTGGCGGAATTTCTGCACTTTTTCGGGTCCTTTCATCTCCTTGTGTTAATTAATTCCTTGTAGTTAATCACATTTGCAGGGACAAAAGCAACTATGTGTGAAGGGCAAATTATTAACCTGTCCTTGAGATTCAAATATATTTATAAATCGTTATGCTGGGTACACTGGCCGATATATTGGCCGATCAATTGATAGTGCCCCCATCGGCCAGTGTGTACAGACGATATGTCTGTCAACAACGTCGTTCACAGACATATCGCACAGCCAATGAACAGATATGTCTGCAGACATATCTGTCCATCGGCAAGTGTGTACAGGCGATCAGCCGATCGCCTGTACACAGGGGCGCCGAGAGAGGGGGTGGACCCGCGAGCCGGTACTAATTACCCGGGTCCAGCACCGCTCCCCATCCCTCTTAGGTCACAGCAGCCCAGCACACGCTGGGCTGCACTGGGAGACTGTCTGAGGCTGCTAAAGCAGCAGCCAGAGAGTCTCCTAAGCCAAAGGGGGGAGCGATCACGCTGATCGCTTCCCCATTGGCTGTGCACTGGGCTGAGGGGCACACAGCGCACCCCTCCCGAGCGCGCAGCGCCGCGACCCGAATGTTTTTGTTTCTGGTTTTATTCTCTCAAGGAGGTGTGGCCACGAGTTCCGCTATTAGGCCACGCCCCTACCCGCCCCCAGGCCGGCCCGATCCGCAGATGTATCTGTCAGGTGTGTACCCACCTTAAGAAGAGTGAGCTCTAGTTATCAGTCTAGAGGCGAAAACTTTATGCAATTCATCCAACATGACAACTAGGGTAATGGTGGGTACACACTATACAGATATATCTGCAGATGATGGTTGTTCGTACACACTAAACAACCATCATCTGTGTCTGCCCGCAGATGTCGGCAGCCAGGGGGCATGTCGGGGGCGTGTCCTGCCCCCCTCCCCCAGCTGCCGCTGTGTGTGTGTACGGGCGATCTGCATACCGCCCGTACACACTTGCCGATGGACAGATATGTATGCAGACTTATCTGTCCATCGGCTGTGCAGCACAGCCAATGCGATATTTCGCCGACATTCACCGACATATCGCGGCTACACACTGGCCGACGGCCAGCAGATATATTGGCAGATCAATTGATCGGCCAATGTATCTGTCAGTGTGTACCCAGCTTAAGATGTACTAAGCCTTGGAGAGAGATAAAGGGGAGAGAGATAAAGTACCAACCAGTCAGCTCCTATCACTTTACAGGCTAAGTTTGAAAAATTACAGGAGCTGATTGGTTGGTACTTTATCTCTCTCCAAGGCTTAGTACATCTCCCCCATATGCCAAGTTGGAGCACTATGGAGCTCATCCTGAGTCGGAGGCAGTTGCAGCCGTCCTTGCAGCTTTTGCCGCAATCGCAGCTGTGACTTTATGCTGCAGGAGGCTCGCGATTTTTGGGGTTATTCCCCGTACCCCAGTAAGAGTAGGCACTTCTCCCGCATCCTGCCCACTTCCTAGTGAGGAGAATCTTCCCGGTGGGATCGGTGGTCAGAGAATAGGAGGCGGAGCCTAATGACGTAATTCTATGTGTCATAAAACTGACATATCCAAATGTAACCAAGACCCAGAGCAGTTAGTAAGATCTATTTGTTGATGAAAACACACTAATACTCTTCAGGGCTTGCTCATGTATTGTGTTTTACAAGGGGTTCCACATAAATGGCCAAGGGAAACCCTATATGAAAATGCATGTAGCCATAGGGATCATTGGGGATGATTCAGCAGCTTTAGGGTTTATACAGATGTACAAGTTGTTTTCAGCATACCATTGTTGTACTTAGTCTGCATAATGTTAAATCTTACACCAGTCAACCTGATAGCTAATCAGCCAGATCCAATTTGCTCACACACGTCATGACCTGTACATTTGCCATTAACTGTGCCAGATGTACGTACACTTTAGCAAGACTCACTTGACACACTTGAAGGTGGATCCAATTTCAGTAACTATACCACTCTTGAGCCTTGGATGTTATTTATATGCCTATTGCTTGTGTTTTTAATGCTACGCTACCTTAATGCATGTGAATGAATTTGACACTGAAGTTATTGTTCGAACGGAGTCCATACACATTGGTAGTTATTTTTTTACGTGTTCCATTTTATCGAGTTTGCCGTGTTTCAGTGCATTTAAAACTAAGCAGTTAACTCTAAATTTTTGAGGTATTTTTTCTACAATGTTTTAATACCATTTAAAAAAAAAAAAAAATCTCGTGCCCCAACAAGTATATGGCCTAAGTTGTGTACTGTCTGTATAATTATTTCCATTCATTCACTTTCAGAAATACCAAGTGAAATTTTAATTCACTGTCATTTTCTGTAATGATTCCAACATTGTTATGTTTCACCACTTAGCTCTATTACTTTCAGTCGTCAGTGCTGTCCTATAGCTGTGATCAGACCTTCACGTCAAAACACACATCGTAGATGTCATTTGCATTACTGGGAGGTTTCTTGTACCACGCTCAGCTTCAATTACTCTATAGTTGCTACCTTGTCCATTAATCATCAGGGTCCAGAGCCATAACTAGACTTTCTGGTGCCCATTGCCAGAGAGAGCTTTGGAGCCCCCCCCCCCCCCCCCCATTTTTTAAATAGGGACACAAGATAGCGCACCTGAAAAAGAGCCATGGCCTCATGGGGAAGGGCCAGGGAAGAGATAGGGGAGGTCAGGAGTTGCTGGGGATAAAAGAAGAGGAAGCTACTAGTGAGAATGATAATAAACAGAAAATGTACAGGCCCAAACAGCGCCCCCTGCCCTGCGGTGCCCTGTTACAGCCCTGTCAGTAGCTAATATAGAATGAAGATTAATATCAGTATGTTGTAGTGACAATGTTCTTGTTTTAATCTAGTTTTAAAAAGGATGTAATACAACTGTGTGCATGTTATGTGTTTGCGGTATTAGCGTGGTCTGTGTGTATTACAGGGCTATTCAACTTAAACTCCAAATTTGATTTTAAAGGAATTTGAAAGAAAATAATAATAATAATGTTGTGACAATGCAAAAAACATATACGCAACAGTTGTTATAACCTGATATTTAATATAATTGTTAGAACATTTTTGTCTGTCTTATTGTAGGTTATTCTCTGTTATCAGTCATATTTGGGTCAGATAATCTGATACCGATGGTCTTAAAATGCCTGGTTATTTTCACAATAAATTTGTGTTAGGATTAAAGCCGGACAGACGTAACATGGACATCCCTGAGTGCCAGCACCAATTCATATGTTGCCAGTGCAAAAAGGCCGATCCTGGGGCCGAATTGCCAGTGACGTTTACTGGGGCCTTATTGCGCAATCTGAAGATGACCGCACCCACAGGCAGATAGTGATCATCTTTTGAACGCATGCTCTAACAAGCTCGATAATACAGAACCACAATTTCACATCATGATTGGGCATTCTAGTGTTTGGGGGCTGCATACACTGCGAAACCTCTTATGATGAAAATCTCACCTTAAATATCTACTGGTAAACTCCAAATCGTCATGCACTTGTGAATGTTTCTAGTAACTCTTTGATATAAAGCAACTTGTAGTGTGAACTATATAGAATGTTCAAAATAAAATTTGGATTGTCTTTCTTTTTATAGATTGTTGGTTGGTGCACCTAGAACAAAAGCTCTTTCCGCTCAGAAAGCCAACGTAACAGGTGGTTTATTTTCCTGTGATATTACATCCACTGCTGCGTGCACACAGGTGGTGTTCGATAATACAGGTGAGCTTATAACTTATGCTTCCATTCATATAATAATCTATACCAATTATAACACTATTGTCTTTTGTGCAGATGGTTTAGAAGTATAGGGGGGTTTCCAATTAGCAGCTCTAAAGTAGCGCTGCTAATTGATCGCGGCGGGGCTATACTATTAGCCCAGAAGTGCCACCCGACGCCGGCACTTATCGTGTATATTTTTCAGGACCTGATGTGTCCAGAAAAATAATCCACGATAAGTGCCGTTCTTCCACCCCAAAAAAGGCAAAAACACTTATCGCAGAACCTATTTTTTTCGTGAGATATATCCTATTATTTTGTTCAAAATTATAGGATAGAGTGAAAAAAAAAAACATCGGTGAAAAACGGGGATAATCTGCAAAAAATCTCAGTTTTTTGGCAATTTCAGGGACCCATTAGCGCCCGAACAATGTCCGGGGCTAATTGGATACCGCCCTTAGTATACCTGAAACTATTATAAAATTTATAAATATTGTATTGCTAGCTAAAATGTACCCCTGACAGTAAATTAAAAGATTCGTTGAAAGCTAGGATTTATTTAATCTTATTAAAGTAACAGACCAAGTCAAAGATTCCATCATTATTGACCTGTGATATCCTTACTATCTACAGTCAGAATATGTTATTGCTGTAATAAAAGCAAATTTGCTAACTCACTCAGAGGGGAAGTCCAGGTGGGATGTTTACTGCACAGCAGGATCCAAATGGGATGCCCACTGCACAGTAGGGGCGGTGCCACAATGACTCAATTTGTGTCATCAAACCCATGTGCCACTCACTTAACTCTAATAGTCATCTACTCTCCCAGTAGTCTGAGAGAACTTTGTGGAGTTCTTAGAATCGCTATGTGATTATAAGAAATTACATTATTACTATAAAATTACAAGTACAATATGTGCTGCAAATTATAACAGTATTAACATTTCATGTGTTTGTTTCTGTATAGAAGATACTCCTAAATTGATTATAGAGCTGTTTTTGGATCCACCAGAATATGCGTTTAGTGGATAGACCGAAACTTCACTTTACAGCTCATCCTAGTAATACTTTAAGGCCACTTACTTTATTTAATATCTTCAGTTCGTCTCCTAAAATACTGTTCTGAGTACAGCTTCAGTTAATCATGGTAGTGTGTTGGGCCATTGAGACTGTTTTTATTAAAAGTGTCACTTTTGTACTTTTTTATGTTTTTATTATGTGGGTTAACAGCATCCAGCTACTAAAAGTCATGGGACGAGATCCAATCTGTTGTGTTTTATAGGTAGTAAAATAAAGTTATTTTGCGGGTGAAAAAAAGTTGTGCACCCTTCAGTAAAATAGGGCTCACTGTCCGTAATCTGCACCTTCCGCCCCTTTATCTACCCTAACCAATCCTGCAGAAAATATTTTTTTTTATGTGGGTGCAAAATTTTTGTTGCAAAGTGTTTGGTACAATGGCTCCTAATCTGCACTCAAGACCACCCCCGATCTTCCTAACTCCTCCTTTCAGGCGGTGGTAACTTTTAACCCCCTATTGGCCAGCAAATCCATGTGCTTCACTGTATAACACAAGGAGGATCAGGTACATTCTGTTGCAATGTACCTTTATGTCTTATATAAGACACCTTGACGTCATACCGTATATATATGTCTCGTGCAATTATTCCTCAAATTTTCACATCCAAAATAGATCTTAGTGGGAATCCCCTTTAATTAATTAATGAAACCTTGTGGTTATTGAAGTATGGGTGGTCATCGATCATAGATGGTTAGCAGCCATTGATGGTCTGATGGTGATTGTGAATGTTTTCACAATCGATGGGATCGGTGATCCATGATGGTGAGCGCCGGCCCCGCTATACGCATGCATGGGCCTGTCTGTGCATGTGCATAGCCTAACAATTGATGGCCATTCACCATAGATGGTTAGTTACCGATGGTGAAAAACCATTGATCATCAAGAGCAGAGCCGGCGATGGTCATCACTATATTGATGTACAACAATTGTACGTATAGGATAAACCATACCTCCCAACAGTCTCTATTATGGCAGGAGTGCCCAGGTTCGTGGAACCAGAAAAGTGTAGGGTTTAGACTGAATTGGGCAGGGTTTGGGTGGCACTGGATGTGGTGTGGACAGAATTGGTGGCATTGTTCATTTGTGTCTCGATTGTGCTTTTTAATCTGTTGGGACTTATGGATAAGAATATATCTAACAAAGATACTACCCTTTTCTTCAGTTGACTTATCAGTTGAGAATAAAGAAAACCAATGGATGGGTGTTAGTGTCCAAAGTCAAGGACCAGGAGGCAAAGTTGTGGTACGTATTTATTAAAAAAGCAAACATCTACAAGATCCCCCAATTACCTACGCTTAAAGACAGTGATGGCCTTGGGCCTGGGCGTGCATAGCTCATTTCTTCTTTCCCTCTTACCCCCATTTCTCTTCTTTTTCTTTTCTCTTCCCTCTCACCCTTTTTTTATCTCTCTATTTCCTTAGTTACGATTGAATTTATTTTCTTTGTTTTTTTTTCATTATTCCTATACTGGTTGGAAAAAGAGAAAATAGTGGTGAAGTCTTTGTCTCAATGCCACAAGCTGATGATATATGGCTGTTTATTGGTTGGTGTTAATGGACCAAGATGACCGTCTATTTTGCACGTGATTTCTGTTGATTCTTGTCCATTTCACTGATGCCTTGATGCTGTGAATATAATATACTTTTGTGGCATATGTGTGTTAGTCTGTACTGCACTCTTTCTGTTGACTTCAATTGAAAAAAAAAAATTTGGGGGAAAAAATAAAACAAATAAAAAATAAAACACCTTCATTTTGAGTGTTGAGGGGAAACTACAATTTATATGCCAGCTGCTCCGATAGAAAAATGTGTCTTGTAATGTTGACATTTCCATATATTTGCACTAATTCTTACTTACAAAGGCTAAATATTGCTTTGAACAGTAACAAAGAAGCAACCACACTCACTCCAATCAAAGGAAGCTGCAGTTGTTCATCAAAACCCCGCCTAGGAGACTAAAGGTGCATACACACTAGACGATATGCTCCCTGAGCGATATCGTCTAGTGTGTCCCCGGCAGGCTGTGCTCAATGTCGTTCATGACATTGAGCACAGCCGCTGAACAATATCATTAGCGATATCGTTCAGCGCCGGGCTCTCTCACCCATTCCCTGACATGCAGCAACCTGACGAGGTCGTCAGGTTGGCCTGCATGTCAGCCCGATGAACGAGGATGACGAACGACCCGCGGGAACGCGCGTCGTCGTCATCGTTCATCTTTTTTGTGTTAAAAATGGACGATAAAGTGGACGACTGAACGATAACGATATCGTTATCGTTCAGTCGTCCACTTTAATCGCCCAGTGTGTACGCACCATTAGCGATACTCAGCTGGTCATGCTGGCCCATAGTGGTAAAAGTTAATTTAACTATGCGCCAGGCCAGTTTGCCTAGTTATGTGCATGCATGAGTCAAGGGCTTTCGGTTCTACTTGGTAAAAATAAAAGTACAGTTAAGGAATTGTAAAAAAAAAAAAGAACATTTATGCTTTAAAAAATAACTGTGAAATAGGATTTCCCATGCAAGTAAATAATGCTGTTGCTTTCGGTAACCCCTATAAATTGGCCCATGAGGTTTCACTGGCAATATGGCCACGGCCTCAAAGTGACATTTAAAATATGAAGGTAATGAAAAATATAGTAAATCTAAAGGATCTCCATGCATTTTCAATCTGCATCCACTGGCAGTAAACATTGGGACGCATGCACAAGGCGTCTCGGACCCATGCATAGAGGGAAAATATCGGGCACCCAATGTTTAACCTGCATCTGACTAAAAGTATCACCCCCACTGTCCTAATTGGACCTGAAGACACCAAAATGATATGACACCAGTCCATGCTTGCCGACATTCTGACTGAGGGAGCAGCCAGGTCGGCATAACAGGGGGCGTGGCCTTGCCCCCGCTACATGAGATTACCGGCATTGTGAAGCAGGTGGCGGGGTCATGATGATGCAATTTGGCTGCGGTGGGTTCTATTGTAACCGTGGGGGAGGTCCGTAGGGGTTGGCAGCCGCGCGGAGGTTTGCCTGCCTTTCCGGGTGGGGGCTGCACTCGATTTTCAGGAGGTTCCTGGCTGAATCGGGAGGGTAGGCAAGTATGCTCCAGTCCTTTAGGCTGCTGTGACATCACTGGCCCAGCCCTTGCATAGGTTTTCTCTGCAGCGCATTACTCTGTCTGCTCAGTTACAGAAGCACCTGTCTCATTGCATGACATCCTGCTGTAAAGAAAGTATGACTGACATTTTGCCAGCTATAAACATGTCAGCTAGTAATATACATTAAGTAACCTTGTAATATACAGACTTTAATTTATATATCAAATAGTGACTTTCCTTGCTTTTTAAGATCACCATTTAAGAAATCAACTTCTAGATAATCAATAAAGCACTTTTGTGTGCTTAGAAAGAATAAAAGGCACCTGAATTGAGTTTCTGTGCATTTAAATCAGCACTACTAGGTAGGATGATAAAATCACTCTACTCAGGACGCCCCTTAAACTGCAGAGAAGGGTGTGACTGCACAGAACAGGAAGAAGCCGCAGTTACAGCTTATTAGAGATAAACCACATATAAATGCTGCTTTTCACATAGCTGGTGTGCTGTGAATTTCAACCAACCTGATTTGATTGTATTCATTCACACCTATTCATTGTCTATGTGCTTTTTAGCCACTAACTATTGTCTCAAAACCACATTAAAAAGCAACTGAACGGAGCCTGTGACCACCATTGAGTTCTAGAATTTTAGTGGCGCAATCAATTTCTTATGAGCTGCAAATGATAGGACCACTGTCCTGATGTGAGGAGGGCGAGTGGGGAAAGCAGGAAGCCTCCGGCATAGTTGATGAGGATGTAGTTACGTGAGACTCCTGTAAAACTTATGAATGAAGCTTATGGCGCCAAACGCACCTCTCTAATAAAAGAAGTTCATATCAATGTTTTATTTTTTTTCACATTTCAACGAACATGAATTTAAAAAAATGGAAATGTAATTGAATTTTTTAATTTCTTTGCCTGATTATATATACAATATATATATATATGTATATATAGTCACACAATTCAACGGTAACATTGTACTGACCATAATATTTTCCCATTTTAACACTAGACCTGTGCTCACCGGTATGAGAGGAGGAGGTTTGTGAATTCATCCCAAGAGTCCCGTGACATCACTGGCAGGTGCTATGTTCTGAGTCAGGACCTCACTATTTCAGATGAAATGGACGGAGGAGAGTGGAATTTTTGTGATGGGCGACTGAGGGGTCATGAGAAATTTGGGTCTTGTCAGCAAGGTGTAGCAGCAACATTTACAAAAGACTATCATTATGTTGTGTTTGGTGCCCCAGGGACGTACAACTGGAAAGGTATGCCACTTTACCACATTTCATTTCTGGGTACGCCACTCAGGGCCAGGCTTCATTTGGCTGGAATCAGGGATTTTTTTGCTCTACAAGCACTGAAATCAAAAGTATCCATTGGAGTGAATAGCTGTGCTCCATTTATGATAGTGCACGTATACTAGCGACACCTATGTTTTGTGCAGACCTAATAACCTGTCAACATTCCTGTTGGGTCAGTTTGGCTGTGATGTCTTATGCTGGGCATACATTGCTAGATAAAATGCCTGTCAGACCGACAGACATTTTATCTGCCAGCCTGACGATATCGCGGGTATACGCTGTGAGATATCTCACAGTGTATTGGCCCCGATATCTGAGCTCCGCCCCCAGGGAGGAGACATTTCCCTGTGAAGGAATAGGGGACATGTCTGTCAGTCGGCTGCAGCTGGGCATATACAGTACCCGATGCGGCCAACATTTAACTTTCAGAATATCGCATCGGACGAGCATGCTGGGCGAACCCGGAATGCCCGACCAATAAATATTTTAACATTGGTCAGCCGCACACACAGTGCAACTATCGGGGCGATCCGCTGATATCGAGAGGTTCGGCCCGATATTTGTATAGTGTATGCCCAGCATTAGATGTTATCCAGGTGTATTCTTTGGGTAAAATTCTACAAAGAATCCAAAATATGTAAGTGACTATGTATTTGGTCTCTGACAGCTATCACCACCCTGTGCAGGATTCTTTCCTAGTCATTAATACCTACCCACAAGGATTTTTCCAGAGTTGTGGTATGTCCAACCTGAGGTTCATTTACATCATCCAAATTGGCATTCGGCATTGGTACATTAATACTCATGGGTTCACTCACTCGAATAGAGATGAATAGATTACTGTAAGATCAGGATGCTCCATAGTCAAGGCATTGACTTTAAAACCCTGGCCTGACTGTGGACCCATCTTGAGGCATTTTTGGTCTGTTTACCAAACATCTCATATGGGGGCAGATATATCAAACCTTGGACAGAGGACAAATGGAGAAGTTGCACATATCAACCAATCAGCTTCTAGTTAACATTTATCTAGTACATTCTAATCTATAACATAATAGGTACAATGTTATTGGTTGCTATGGGCAACTTCTCCACTTGTCCCATAGTGATAAACAATCATGTAAGTCAAGACGCATTTATATTTAAAATAAATTTTAAAAAAATATATAAAATCAGATATATTTAGAAGTGATTTCAAGACTGTCTGAGAGACCGAAGATGACAGGACAGTGCAATGTTAGTTATTATTAGCGATTGTTATGTGGGGCGTTTTGCCTTGGATCTTCTGTGTGCTAAGCATGTCCAACTGATTCGGCAGGCGCTGTTTAAGATATTGTTTTTGTGCGGTTGTTTAGATGGCAGATGTACATCAAGTCACACGTCTAATTAAGTCACATTTAAAGTATTTTAATGGATTTATTTTATAATTTTCACACTACATTTTAATAATTTTATGACTTTTATATTTTTTAAGCATTTTGATAGTTAAATTGTTAGGAAACTGAATATTTTCTTAAATTATTAATTTCAATTAAAACGAAAGCTATAGCCAAAACACACATTACCTAAATACAAACAGTTTTAAATCTACACAAATATTGATATTCACAAATATTTATATATACAAAATGATATGTACGGTTAATAAATAAATAATTATGATAACAATAATCATTTTCCTTTGCTTCTTTCTCAAGCACTTCCTGCAACATCTCATGTACAACACAATTTATGCAGGAATTTCTATGAAAATTTTGAAATATTTCTGTAGATTTTAAAATTCTAAACCTGAAATAACTGGTACGGCTTTCCTTTTAATTTGCCCCTTTTACATCATATTTTTTAGATTTATACAGTTGAATTTTTTTTCTATCCAAACATGCATATCTAATTGCCATTAGCCATTTTATTGTACATTTACTAAATGAATTTGACTTTTTTTTGGTCATAATTTTTATTTGTCATGTTCATTTGTCACAGTTTTTATTTTCATTTCCCATTTCATTCATTCAGGGTTTGTCCGTGCAGAACACAAAAATAGTACATTGGAGGACATGTTGATTTTTGACGATGGCCCTTATGAAACTGGTGGTGAAACAAGACGTAACCCAGATTTAATACCTGTTCCAGCTAACAGTTACTTAGGTAACCATGACCTCACTTCTGGTTTTGTCCAAGTAAACAGATAATAATAACAAAAGGGTCTATCACCTACGCTAATTGGAGGCACTCATTATTGTGTGACCTGAATCAATATTCATGACAAAGCAGCCTATCAATGCAGTAGGAATAAATGACATTGATGAGCCATGATGATCTGTGTGCCTTATGCCTCAACTATCATTTGTTCCTAAATGATTTACAGTATTGCAAATAAATACCTGTTGTAAGTTATATGCTTTTATATATTTTCATAAAAGATCAAAATAATTCCCTTAAAAACTTGAAACAAGAAAAGGTTTGGACTTTCTGCTTTGTATATTGCAATATTTACGGTATGTTTTCTTTTTTTTTTAAATATTGTTATCGTCCATTTGTCTTTTTCTCTATCTTATTGTTATTTTGAATACATACAGGTCTCCTATTTATGACAACAATGTCCAATACTGATCCTGATCAGTTTCTTTATAAATCCGAGCCCCCCAAAGCAAGGGGGAAGAAATCCATTGATGTGGCGACTAATAGCTACTTAGGTTTGTGGTTTCTGCTGGAATGTGCCATGCTTTGGTGAAATCACTTGTGTGACATCATCATCCATTGCCTCATTCAGTGGTACAGAGATCACCAAATCATTACTACACTGAATTCACCAACATTTGCATGATATGGAATTCACACGTACCATAGTCTTCCATATGCATTCCATGGGCAGCCTTATGGCATTATGGTGCACAGTTTGCTAAAATGCAGCCTTATGGCATTATGGTGCACAGCTTGCTAATATGCAGCCATATGGCATTATAGTGCACAGTTTGCTAAAATGCATCCTTATGGCATTATGGTGCACAGTTTGCTAAAATGCAGCCTTATGGCATTATAGTGCACAGTTTGCTAAAATGTAGTATGGAGTATTAGGATTTGGGGCCTGATTCAGAGATGCTCGTAAGCGGCCGCTCGCTCGCTCCGAGCGATGTTTGCCCAACTGCGCATGTGTACGGATCGTTATACGCATGCGCGAACCAGTCAGTGCGGCCGAAAATCGTTTGTTCGCTAAATAGTGAATGCCTGCTAATATGAGTGACAGGAGGAGGCATATGTGGGTGGTAACAGAGGAAGGTGCTTGAAAACGGGGAGTGGAAATCAGAACGCAGGCATGCTTAAAGGTCAAAACGGGCGTTTTAAGGGTGTGCATAATTAATACTGAAGCGTCATTGACCACGTCACTGGGTTATTTTATAGCCAGAACTGCTCGCAAATTTGTGGTAGCAAACACCAGCCCCAAGAATAGCGAGCAGTTCATACGCTGGTCGACGGACATGACGTATGGTGCGAGCGGCCAGGGGTCGTCTTTTTCAAAATTACAACCGCAAGTTTTGTTCGCTCGTTCAGACATAGAGGCGTCAACAGACCGCAAAGAGCGAACGGTTCATTTGAATAGCCACCACTTTTTGTTGAACGAACGACCGCAAATAGCGACCGGCTCTGAATCAGGCCCTTAGTGTTTCTCATTTATATGACAAATTGTGGCACAGTTAGTAAGGTGGCATAATAAACCAGATACAATAATTGACATTGCTGACTGTGGGCCTGTTGCAGAGATGTACTCTAATGCTGCCGCAGCTGCTGCGTCTTTGCATGCAGCGGCTGTGTGAAAATATGCAAATGTTGCAGCCACCGGGATTTGTATGGAGATGCCCACAGGCAGAATTGTAAATCCAAGCGACTACATACAAAGACGAAACTTCGGTCGCAGATCCTTCGATAATTGAACTTCTGAGTAACCCAATGGTGGCGCAGATTGGCCGTGTTTACTGAGACGCCGGGGCCATTTGTATTGTGTACGCGATAACAGATGCAGGCTTGAGACTCCCTGAACATGGTTGCGACACGCCTACGTATTTGCCGCCACTCCCACTACCTTCCCCATATAGGGCCTCATTCAGAGGCGGTCGGAGGATGCAAGCGGTCGCTCAGAAACTGGGCGGCCACTTGCATCCTGACCGCCCACCTCTGTTGCGGTCGTTAGGCTGTGGGTTAACACCCACAGCTCTAACGACCGCTCGGGTGATGGTCGCGATGGTTAGAGACCATCGCGACCATCGGGGCTTACGACGAGACCCTAGGGTAGGGTCTCACTTGTCGTAAGCCCCGGAGAGCTTCTGGCTCTGTCAGAGCCGGAAGCTCTCCACTGACATCACTAGTGATGTCAGTGGGGCCTCCCCCAAACGGCAGGCGTTCCCATGGGAACGCCTCCGTTTGGGCTGCCACCCCCCCGGCCTGCCTTCCAAACGGGGCGAGCTGTCAATCAACATCGACAGCTCGCCCCCTTTGGAAAGAGACCCGCTACGACCAGCGCTGTCGGTCGTAGCGGGTCTCACGCATGCGCACGAGGGAGCCGGCTTGCTCGTGCGCATGCGCACTGTCAAAACATTGAGGCGGCCGTGCAGTCGTAGACCGTACGGCCGCCTCTGAATAAGGTCCATAGTCCCTGACTGTCAATCACACTGTGGGTAAAAAGTTGCTGCGAGTGACTACAATAATGTACCTGGACACATGCACAGTTTACAGATGAATGGTCAAAGGTGTAAATATCTGCTTTGAGTACGTCTCTGAATCTGGCCCTGTGACTACAAGGGTCGTGTTTGTAGTGTAACCAGACATGAGTTCAGTTTTGTGACCTGAATCCTTCTGAGTACATTACCTTACATGAAATCCTGCAATTGCTTCAGACTTGGCACATGTTTGGCTCCTGCTGTCCTGATTTTGTAGTATCATAATTAAGTTCTTTGTTCTTGAAACAACATTGTGCCCATACAGAACCGTAACTAGACTTTTTGGTGCCCTGTGCCAGAGAGCGCATTAGCGCGCCCCCCCCATCCATTTTTTAAATAGAAACATAAGATAGTGCACCTGAGAAAGGGCCATGGCCTCATGGGGAAGGGCCAGGGAAGAGATAGGGGAGGCCAGGAGATGCTGGGGATAAAAGAAGAGGAAGCTACAAGTGAGAATGATAATAAACAGGAAAATTGAGAGGCCCAAACAGCACCCCCTGCCCTGCGGTGCCCTGTGCCATGGCACAGGTCACACTACCCTAGTAACGGCCCTGTGCCCATATATTAGTGTTTGTTTATTGTATGTAACATGAAAATCAAATAGTTTTTCATCACAATTAGAAGTGCATTTTATTAAATTTAACACATTGCATCACACTCATAAAGGAAAGTGTTCGTATACCTAATTATATGTAAACAGCGGATCAGCATTTAGTGGGAATATCACTGATGTCTGCTGTAATAGCATACATTACCATTAATGCAGCAATGCATTGATCCAAGTTACCAGGGATGTGGGATGTACTGTCACAGAAATATGGCAGCATTCGTTAGTACTTTTTGACAACACTTCTGCTCCTGACATAGAAGGAGCGATAAGAGGGAATGTTTCAATCACCTTTTCCACACAGCAATGTCATATATTTATAAATAATATTTTGTCAAATAAACCATGCACCATAACGCGGTTATGCTCCTAGATTTTTAGTTACTTGTTTATTTACAGTGTTTTGATTTTGCTGTTCTCAGGGTTTTCATTAGACACAGGTAAAGGAATTACCTCCCAAGAAGAAATGACATTTGTATCAGGGGCCCCTAGAGCCAATCACAGCGGAGCTGTTGTCCTCCTGAAGAAGTATCCACCCAATGAAAGGATGCTGTCTCCGGAGTTTATCTTTGAAGGCGAGGGGCTGGCCTCCTCTTTTGGTTATGATGTAGCAGTGGTGGATCTGAACAGTGACAAGTAAGATGTTATTTTGGTTACCGGGTTGTCCCTAATTATTTAATGGGTATCTTTCCAAAACGAGCAATACACTCATCTGCTAGTGCCATCATGTCACTGGCCTTCCGGAGATTGGATTAGGTTATGATTTACTGCATTCCATAATACAGATTACCATATTCTCCCTTGTGACCATTTTCCAGGGCTGGATTAGTGTTAGAATAGAGGTCAGGCATTTAGAGGGAAATACACCTTAATATTGAATATACATTTCTGTCTAATTGCTGGTTACTTCCCAACTTCAGGGCTTTAGAGGTTTATGTGTCAAGCAGTGAAAAGTGTGGAGAAGTGGAGCAGTTGCCCATAGCAACCAATCAGTTTTGAAGTAGCATTTACCAAGTACAGTCTATGAAATAATAGGTAGGAGCTGATTGGTTGCTATGAGCAACTTCTCCACTGGTCCACTTCTCCTCGCTTTTCACTGCTTGATACATAAACCCCTAATTTCTCCAGTTTCTGAGCCTTCTTCTCTCCAGATTAAGCATATTTCTTCTTCCTCCCTAGCTCCAGAGCCTTTCCTCCTTCTCTGTCTCTAAAGTCTATATATTCCTTGCTTCCCATCTCCAGAGCCTTTCACGTCCCCGGCGCTTGATTATACCCCAGGGGCCCTGTGCAATGTACTAGTATAGATACGCTTCTTCCTCTCCATTTGTCAAATAAATACACATAAAAAATGGTTACAGTAATCCAGGCCCTAGACAGTGGCTTAGTTTGCCTAATGGATGACCCAGCCCGGCATTTCTCCCCCCAGCTCCACAACCTAACCTCATGCGTTTTACTAAAACTAAATATGTATATGTCTGCAAGCTCCAGAGTTGTTTCGTTCTCTCTTCTTCCTCGGCTCCTTAATGTCATTTCCAGTGTTTTCAACTCTCCTTCATTTAATTCAGGAGCTTTTTCCCACTGTCTGCTTAGCTACAACGTCCTATTTATCTCTCATCCACAGCTCCTGTGCTTCCCTTTCCTAGCTAGTTCCTGTTTGGCTTACACACACAGAGCTAAAGATAACATAATGTATCTCTAATTTTACACTACACAAATGGGGATAAATCTGATTTTATATATATATATATATATATATATATATATATAAGTATTTTTCTTCAAATACAAAATAGAAAGTCAATGCAAGCCCTGCTTAAGAAATGGCGAATATTCTTCATTTAAACGTTACAGAAGTGAAGAAATAACACACGAATATGTTGTCCTTTTTTAAATAATGCAACATAGGAGAATGAAATTGCAAAAATCATGGGTCAGTACTAGGGCCAGTGACCACTTGATTAACATGTCAACTGTCATCTTGACTGTATTTTAATACATTAATACCCAAACTCGGTCCTCAAGGTACCCTAACAATCCAGGTTTTAAGGATATCCATGCTTGACCACAGGTGACTTAATTAGTACCCCAGTCAATTTGATTTATCACATGTGCTCAACCATGGATATTTCTAAAACCTGGACCATTGGGAAGCCTTGAGGACCGGGTTTGGGAACCTCTGCTGTAATCTAATCCTGTTCCATTTTGGAGACTCCCAGTTTCAGTGTGATTGTTACCTGAAACCAGTAGTACACTACACAGATATCATCCATGTGGGTATTGTACTTTGTCAGGACACAGGACCTCATAAAAAACTGGTTTCCTCCAGTGGAGCCCCTGTATTTGTTTTATATTTTTAAAGTAGGGTAATTACAATCTTAGCAATATTACTAAGCCACAGGGAGTCTATAGCTGCTTCCACTATTGCTAATGTGCCACACACTGATGTCAACAGCAGATAAGATAGTTGGCAGACGATAACAGAACCAATGCCTAATAGTGTGCTGGACTTTTGCTAATATTGTAACCAGTAGATCTGGACCTCGCATCCTTCCTTTTATGTCAGTCTCTTTCCATAGTTGTGTGCACATGATATTGGAGTTTCTGCAGCCTGGAAACTGTTTATTTTGCACACTGAGGCACAATTATATTATAAGGGTTCTAAATCCCCCGAAAATGTTGATTAATTTTACACTCTTTATTAACAGTTATTTATATAGCATCTCTATGTCACTTGGGTACACACATAATAGCACTGGCATCACTAGGGGGGTGCGGGCTGCACAGAGAGTCACCATCTGAGGGGGTGACACCAAAATAGCAGAGATGGTGTCACCGAGCAGCCACACTGCACTGAGAGGCTGGGGGCTGCCCAGCAGCTGCTGCTGCACTGAGTTAGTCGGCTTACACCGTGGAGCAGCAGCTACTGGCAGGGCCGTAGCTAGGGTAGTGCGGCCGGTGCCATGGCACAGGGCACCACAGGTCAGGGGGTGCTGTTTGGGCCTATCAAATTTCTGTTTATTATCATTCTTGCTTGTAGCTTCCTCTTATTTCATCCCCAGCATCTCCTGGCCTCTCCTATCTCTTCCCTGGCCCTTCCCCATGAGGCCATGGCCCTTTTTTGGGTGCATTATGTCCCTTTGAAAAATGGGGTGGGGGGGTGCCAATGCTCTTTATGGCACATGGCACCAAAAAGTCTAGTTACGGCAGCCCCCAGCCTCTCCCCTACCTCTAAAGACTCATACACACTAGACGATGTGCAGTATGAACGATATTGGTGAAAGATCTCCCTTGAACTTTCTGTAGTGCAGGACAAACGATATTGGGTGTACACACTGAATGATATCTTTAAAGATATCTTTCAGTGAAGTCATCCTGTCACATCTCTGAACAGGCAATTCTTGATGATATCGTCAGATTGGCCTGCATGTACAGACTACAAAAGACATCGCTAACGACCCGTGGTAGCGCGCATCTTTGGACGTTCACTGCATACACACGATATGAACGATAAATCGTTGACCGATATCGCTATCGTCCATACCAGTCATAAAAGTCGTATAGTGTGTATGCGGCTTAGGCCACTTTGAGTGCTGTGAACGGCACACTTGAGTGGGCATGGCTTCGCTGAACGAGGCCACGGCCTCTTGTGTGTGTGCCTTCGGTGCACGATTGGATCCTTGACCCCCGCGCCGGGAGTCAGAAACGTTAGTGACGTCGCTGCATAATAGCGTTAATTTTATCAGAAGCCACTTACCGTACCAGTGTGTTTTTGGGCTGTTGGAAGACACTGGAGCACCCAGGGGAAAGTGACGGAAACACTGGAGAACATACAAACTCCACACAGATAGGGCCCATTTGGACTTGAACCCATGACCCCAGCACACTGTGAGGCAATAAATGGTGGTACAGCCCCTAGGACTATATTCTTCTCATTAAACCCCAAATTTGTTTTGAGAATGCAAAAAAGTGTTCCATTGCCATGTAACTGTGGGCAGGAGGTGACGTCATGCACTTTGCTATTTATAGACTGTATTTCCAGTTGCAAAACTTCACTGCATAGACAGTATGTTTATTTGGGGTTACAATAAGAAATAATGATCCATACAGTTATCTATATCCTCTATGCATATTGCATCCATCAACCACCCTTCCATAAAACATAAATGTATGATCACAAAATCTGATGTGGATGTAGCGTCAGACAAATAAAAGTGATACACTTATTTACCATGGTGGTGACCTGAATTTGCTTTCTCTGCAGGTGGCAGGATATAGTAGTTGGTGCTCCACAATATTTTGATAAGAATGACAAAGAAATAGGAGGTGCGATTTATGTGTACATGAATGAGGCTGGAAAATGGGAAAACGTTCGTCCAATTCGCATTGTAGGAACCAAAGACTCCATGTTTGGTATTTCTGTGAAGAACATAGGAGACTTAAATCAAGATGGATATCCTGGTAAGAGCTTCCAGTACAAAGTAGTGTTGTTTTAAAGAGTAACACAGTTGGGGCCATACGGCCTCCGATGGTGAATAGGCCCCCCAATCTTATTTGCTGAATTAGATAGGTTTGTTTCCTGCTTTCTCATTAGGGTACAGTGGCCTACAGAATGTTTCAAACTTACAACAAAAATGATTGCATGTGCAAGTATGAAGATGATTAGGTATGCCAGCAGAAGATAGTTAGATTTATCCAAGCAAATATTCTTGTTGCATAACTTAAACACTTAGGGACCTATTTATCAAGCTTTGTTTTCATAAATTTATAAAGAAACTGCAGTTTCTGCATAATTGTATGAATTGTCGCTATGTACTAATAGCACAATGCAGGAGATTTCTGCTAATAATTAGCACTGCAGATCACAGTCCCCAATATTATCAAAGGGGACTACGATCTCAGTCCTATAAAACAAACTCCAAAATGCAAAGCTTTTCTGAGTTTTCTCCTATAGGTTTATGCTATCTTTAGATGGCGTAAACTACTTGGAGACTTACAAGCATAAGAGAGATCTTCCGATCTCTCTCCCACAGCCTCCGGCCGGCGGCGTTAGCTGACGCTGTGCACATGCGCAGTGTCAGCTTCCTCCGAAGAAGTCTTTCACAAATGTGAAAGACTCCTACAAAATGCCGGGGATTTGACTCGCAGGGACAGCGATTACCGCAACTGCAGTCCCTGCAAGCATCCCTTAGTACATAGCGGGGATATTTTTACAATGTAAATATCTGCCGCGATATGGATACTTAATAATTTGCGCAGTTCTGCGATTATTAACACATAGGCCCCTAATATTACATAGATATTGATGTAATCATATTACTACAAAATGGGCCTGATTCAGCAGAGGACACATGGTAGCAGCTGCGACAGCTCTAATATGGGAATACAGCTGGAGGTGTCATGCCTACTGCATGCATTACTGATCCGAGTTGCATTCTGGAAAGCAAAATCGGAGCATCTGCGTGACCATCGGCCGGCTAAGTGACCAGTGGGGTCACGCAAGCTGGTTGCTGCAGTTACTACAAAGGCCAGGAAATGTCCATTAGCTGACGGTGATCCTGGACTCGTCACTCCCCCACAACGGTGGCGACACTCCTCCATTTTGGGAAATGGAGCCCGTCGCTACCCCCTCCCCTCCCCGAAATGACAGCAGATTATCAATCACTGACAGGCTGCTGTCAAACTGCGAGCGATATCGCAGTCCCTTACTGCGTGTGCGCAGTACAGGTCCATTGCATGCGCAGATTCACGAACATCAGGAATCTGTGCACAAAGCTTTCCTGCGTACTCTGCTGAATGAGGCCCAGTGTGAGCTATTAAATTGGCAGTGTGTAATAACAGAGATCTTTTATTTCATACCACACAACTAGATATTGCTTGACATAGCAATTAAGTCCATTTCATATCAGTGTGTGAGCATTAGTACCACAGTATGTCAGTGATGAGCCTGTCTCACCCTCTACTCACTGTAACTCTCCTCCCTACTCTAAGCTTCAGTCTCCATTGATTCTTCTACCTGCATCATTGTATTATTTCTTGCTGCTGCTGCTGCTGACTAAGCTCAGATTCTGACAGGTGTCAGGATTCCGGCGCCAGTATTCTAAGCATTCTCTATGCTGGGATACTGAACGTATCCCCCATTGAATACCCGCAATTCTATGGAAAAAGTACTTCCATCAGATCGGTAGCATGTATGGCTGCTAACCATCGGCTTTTGATGTCTATCCCTAAGCCAAAGAAGAAAACGGGGCAGATGATGCCCTCCCTGAGGCATCTACCTCAGCATGTGCCTCACTGAGCCAACACCCCAATCCAGAGCCAGAGCCGGATTGCAATAATGGTTTCAGTCAGGGTTGGGATCAACACTTGCTGACTGTAGATATATATAACACGGGTTATATGGAAAGGATAAATTTTCTTGCTGTTGTTTGCACTCCATGGAGGCGAGCCGAGCAAGGTTCCCCTCCGGTAATTATCTGCAATATGTGCAGTGTGAGGATCTGAAGTAACCTCATGCTTAGTTGAATATGCCCCTTTGATTATTCTGTGAGTCCTAGGGCCTAAATGCACATGTGCAGATCTCGTTCTGTGAGATCACCCGCAGTGCCCCTTAAGCCACAGCACAATTGACATGCTGCGGGCCGTTTGGAGGCGTGGGTTAGGTGGCGACGGACAGCGCTCCAGAAAACTGAGGCGTGTTGGCCCCATTTTCTAGACGTGCCAAGGCCTGAGTCTGCGCAGCTTCACTTGCCCCAGCAGCGTGAAAACACTGGCTATCCTGAGTAACCTCAGAGTTACTCAGGGTGGGCGATGTTCATGCAGAATAATCCGATGCTATCTCTTTTTAGACAGCCTTTGAATCTGTGATGCCGACAGTAGGCGTATTATTACACTAGACGCCTCCTGCTGCATTAGCATAATTTTCGCACAGTGCAAAGACACAGCGGCTCTGCAATTGTGTACATCTATGAATCAGTCCGTTAGCCATGCTATCTGTAGCTGCATATAGTAAGCTCTTGTTTGTGTACAGGGCTGATGCCTGTCTATGAAAGCAAATGGAAGCGTGTTTATGATGTAATTTATTGTGGGGTTGCATGTCATTAGTCATTGTAAACCTGTACCATGCCAGTTACAGCCATAGTAGTAATGGCAATCTTTCTTTTCTATGCTCAGACATTGCAGTTGGCGCTCCATATGATGAGGGCTTTGGGAAAGTCTATGTGTATCATGGGTCCAAAAATGGGATTATTGAAAAACCTGCACAGGTAAGAGCATCTCTGTCTTAACACACTGTAACCCTGGCCAGGAAATGTGTTGTATTATACCATAGTGTAATATGGGTGAAATACTTTCATGCAATATTGTGTACAGCCTGTAATAAATAAGACCCCATTCTTGCTTGAAGCCAGGATGTCAAGTGGCTCAAACAGCTGTAGGGCTAAATCTGTCTAGTTCACTTCAATAGTCCTCCATAAAGGAGGAGAGGGTAGATTTTAATAGCCCAGAAAGTGCTTGGGTGCAGGACTGTAACTAAGGGTGTGTGACTGGTGGAGGGCGTGCACCATAGCTGCCCCAGGGGCTCCTGTCAGTGACTTGTGGGGTGCCTGGAATGGCAGAGCCGTAACTAGACTTTTTGGTGCCCTGTGCCAGAAAGAGCATTGGCGCCCCCCTCATTTTTCAAAGGGACATAGCTTCGTGGGGAAGGGCCAGGGAAGAGATAGGATAGGTCAGAAGGTGCTGGGGATGAAATAAGAGGAAGCTACAAGCAAGAATGATAATAAACAGAAATTTGACAGGCCCAAACAGCGCCCCCTGACCTGTGGTGCCATGTGCGATGGCACCGGCCGCACTACCCTAGCTACGGCCCTGTGGAATGGCACCCTGCAGTCTAGAGACCTGCCAGACTCATCAAAAGGATGTGCCTGTCGCTCAGCCACCCAATTACATCTTCTGTGACTGAGGGGCAGCAGAGCGCTGCTGGGGTGTCACTGTAAAATGGGCAACCAAGGGAGCTTCCACTTTTATTCTGAGGAGGAGGGGGATTGTGCCAACAGGTGGTACATTTATAAGTGGACAATCTTTTTTTTACTATTCGTCTTTTTTATTTTTATTATTTTTCTCCTTTCATAAAGATTATTGATGGAAAGAGCACAAACACCCAGTCGTTCGGTTACTCCATCGCTGGAAATATGGACTTAGATAGAAATTATTACCCAGATATTGCAGTTGGATCTTTATCAGACTCTATAAATGTGTTCAGGTAAGTAATACAGCCTTAACCAAATCCTCTATAAAAAACAAAACAAAAACATAAACAAAATGTAAAATGTTTTTTTTTTTTTTCAACTTTTCTCAATGAAGATCACGTCCAGTTGTCAGCATCAAAAAGGCAATTAAAGTGACGCCAGACAAGTTAGACCTTAACAAGAGGAACTGCGAGGCACCGAGCGGAATCTGGTACGACCTACTGGGGTCTTCAGAATATCCATCTAGAAATAAATCGTTTGTGGGTTGATCACAATAACGAATGTTCTTAGAAATGTTTTTTTCTTTTGTTTGTATTCTTTTAGTTTGACAGTTGAGGTCTGTTTGTCGTACACAGCTGTGCCCAGCGACTACAATCCAGTCTTAAGTAAGCGCATTTATTTGATTTTTTTATCATTAATGTCTAAATAATTATAGATTATTGTACTATGCAGGATGTTGGCTGCAATATAGACACCAATATCAGTGGGTGACCCCAAGGTGAACACTATTGAACGTAAATGACTGCAAAAAAGAACCCTAGTGAAGACGGAAGAGACCCAGCACAGTTGTGACTACATGCGTGGCTAAATTGTACACTCATCCTGTTGAGCGCCGCGCAGTGGGGATAGGTTTAAACATCTGATAGATATTTCTGTTAATTAAGATAAAAATACAATCATCCAATCAATAGAGCTTTACTTAAAAATATTTGGAAGTAAAAAAAAGTTCATATAGTCGGTAAAATAGAAAGTGCTAGAGTGTCCATCTGTAGGAGGTTACAGAGATTACAGAAGACATTTAGGGCCTGATTCAGAGCCGCTCGTAAGCGGCCGCTCGTTCGTTCCGAGCGATGTTAGCCCAACTGCGCATGCGTACGGATCGTTATACGCATGCGCTAACCAGTCAGTGCGGCCGAAATTCATGTGCTCGCAAAATAGCGAATGCCTGCTATTTTGAGTGACAGAAAGAGGCGTATGTGGGTGGTAACAGGGGAAGGTGCTTGAAAACGGGGAGTGGAGATCCGAACACAGGCGTGCTTAAAGGTCAAAACGGGCGTTTTATGGGTGTGCATATTTAAAACAGCAGCGTCATTGACCACGTCACTGGGTTATTTTAGAGTCAGAACTGCTCGCAAAATTGTGGTAGCAAACACCAACCACAAGAATAGCGAGCAGTTCATACCCTTGTCGATGTACTCGATTAATCTAATAAATAGCGGACATGACGTAGGATGCGAGCGGCCAGGGGGCGTATTTTTCCAAAAAACGAACGCAAGTTTTGCTCGCTCGTTCAGACATAGAGGCGTGAACAGATCGCAAACAGCGAACGGTTCATTTGAATAGCCACCCCTTGTTTTAGAACGAATGACCGCAAATAGCGAGTGGCTCTGAATGAGGGCCTTAGGCCCTGATTCAGACCCACTCGCAAGCGGCTGTCCGCTCGCAAGTGGGTCGATGGTCTGCACTGAGCATGCGCACGACGGAGGGAGCTCCGTCGTGCGCATGCGCCAGACGCGACGAGCGAAGGAAAGTCCTTCGCTCGTTGTGTCTGATCAAAGGGGGCGTGCTGTCGATGTTGATTGACAGCACGCCCCCTTTGGTGGGCGTGCCGGGGGCGTGCCTCCCTGACGGGGGCGTTCCCACGGGAACGCCTCCCGTCAGAAGCCGGCCCACTGACATCACTAGTGATGTCAGTGGGAGTGATTTTGGCTCTGATAGAGCCAAAATCACTCCGGGGCTTGCGGTTGAAAACCTCAACCGCAGGCTCCGGCTCGCAGTTTCGATGGTCGCGATGGTCACGACCATCGCGGCCATCAAACTGCACGCTCGTATAGGCTGTGGGTGGTGACCCACAGCTATACGAGCGTCCAGGAGGACGCTCCATTTTTATGGAGGGCGGCCCTCATTCAGAGCGTGCGCTCTGCTCAGAGCGTACGGCTCTGAATGAGGGCCTTAATTGGCTCACTATAGTACATGTACATAATTAATTCTGACATTGTATAGAAATCATTACATGTAACATTTGTAAATGTTATAAGACTTGAGCTCCCATAGGGCATCAATGGATGTTTGGTTCACAAAACCCACCTCTAAGATCTAAGGTGTTGGACTTATAGTGTAAGGATGAAGGTGAGCTACGTTGGGACCTTGGTAGGAGTACCAATACATTCTAGTTATGTTTTTGCTTCCATTATGTAGTCCATTTACTTTCAAAGATAATGTCATTTCATAAATAAATGGTATCCGGTCTAAAGATCTACAGTAACAAGGTAGAAATTGTCTAGATAGTCACCAGATGTTACACAGTCAATAGGTCGACAGGGACAAAAGGTCAACAGGGACAAAGGTAGACACACTAAAGTTCGACCTGTAAGAAGGTTGACAGGGTCAAAATGTTGACACAAAAATGGTCGACACATGTTTTTTTTATATATTTTTTAGAGTTAGGGTTAGGCACCAGGTTAGGGTTAGGTGAAGATCAGGGTTAGAAAAAAAAAATATGTGTCATCTATTTTTGTGTCAACATTTTGACCCTGTCGACCATTGTACCTGTCGACTTTCTTACATGTCTACCTTTAGTGTGTCGACCTTTTGTCCCTGTCTACCTTAGGTCCCTGTCAACCTATTGACTGTCTAACATCTGGTGTCTATCTAGACATTGTCTACCTTTTTACTGTAGATAATTCTGTAGATAATTCAATCCACACCCAAATTAATGAGGATATTGGGGCTAATTCAGAGGACGGAATTGCAAAGCTGCACACAGGCAGTTTTGCAGTTCCGTCCTTGCAAATATGCAAATACAGCAGGAGGTGTCTGACACCCCCTGCGGAATTTGTGATCAAGCACTGCGACTGAGGTCGCAGGCTGGGCCTGGGATAACCATTCGGACCATCGTTTGCAATTCTGTACAGCGGCAGCCAGCTGAGTAAGCCCCAGCTTACTCAAGCTGGCCGGCTTGCGAGGTCAGGAAACTGCGTCCATGGACTTAGCACCCTAGCCTTGCCATCCCCGCCCACCCGTGCCTCCCCTTAAATGCCTCTGCCTGTCAATCACATTTGCAGAACGGGTCATACACATGCTCAGATTACTGAAACTCGGGAAACTGCGCTCAGCATTGCATGCTGAATTAATCCCATAGAGCAATATGCTTTACATAAATATGATCGCAATGGATTGTGGAGTGTAACTCAGTTAATTTATTCAATAAGAATCCATCATTTCAGGGTAAATGTAATCAGGGACTGATAATTAATGCAATATCCTAAAAAATTGTACTTTCCAAATATTTAGTAGCGCAATCTTTCTAACGCTTCATGAATTAGTGGCTCTTGTTCAATATAAAATCTTCCCTTGTTCAATATAGAATCTTTCCTTAACATCTTGCTGAATGTCTTTCCTAGCTCTCACCTACACACTTGAAGTCGAAAGCCAAAGACAGAACCTGGGGTTGTCATCAAGGATTGCCAGTAGCCAAGGGCCATTGTCAAGCACGATTGACCTCAGAGCCCAAAATCAAGTTAAATGTTTCCAAAACACCCTCAGTCTTCAGGTACGTCGCAAACTGGACAGAATACAGGGAATGGGGGGCCCTAGAGGTAACCACAATGACTGCCCACGAGATAGTTGTTTCAGTCATGTTCAGCGGACCATCTGTAAACATGTATAGAATGGGAAAAGGAACTGTGCAGTTGGTCTGGATAGATAAACAGGGGACTGACCATATAAATTAGAGACAATTGGCAACTGTGCTGTAATGTCTATTATTTCCTGAGTAAACTTCCCCAGGTGCGCCTGGCACCTACACTGAGTGGAGGCAGCCATTTTCAGGCCTGAAACCAAATTCATGAAAATACAGCCTTATCTATTCATTGAGAATTCAACTTATGAGAATTTCATTGATAAACACCCAAGAGGTGTTAGTTCGAGGGACGTCCAGGCAGGGGAGGCTGAGCCTCCCCTGTCATACTCCTGAGATTTGTTATAAAGATAATTTGAATAATACAAAGAAGATATTTATAACTTATGAACATCTTCTTTGTTTATTGTAATCATTATTATAGTTAACACTCAACAGCTTTGTGGAGCTCCCTGGGTCTACAGGGAGACAAGAGATGAGGCAGCAACAGCTCTGCCTCGCTTCTGAGTTGGAGGCGGGGCCACACCACGGACAGTAAGCTGGACAGAAAGAGAGCATATACGTGCATGTCTCTGAGTATGAGGGGTGTGCCTTGAGCACTGATGGACACGTTGGATGTGTTATGTGATCAGGAAGGCCACTACAGTGTTTAGAGATCAGAGCTCAAGCAGCAGCAGCAGCAGCAAAAGAAAACAGTGATGCAGGTAGGAGAATCAATGGACATTGAAGCTTAGTGTAGTGAGAGGAGAGTTACAGTGAGTAGGGGGGTGAGACAGGCTCCCAGCACTCAGACCTATCTCCATCTGTGCCTCCCCAGCCATTGACCTCACCGCACGATAAATATTGGTTCAACTTCAAGGACAAAATGGCAGCCACTACTTCAATTCTGTAGTTTGATGAACTAATTAAAGTCATGATATGACTTTTGTTTGTATTGATGTTATATATTGTTCATTAGGTCTTAATAATTTATTTCTGAAAATTTAAATTTGTTAGATTTTCTAAACATACAGATTTAGAGCTCCTGTGATTCTTTTTATAGGATATACAAACCATGTACCATGGGGGGCAGTATCCATGTAGGTGTTTGTCCTCCCTGTTGGGATTTAATGAATACACGTAAGGCCAGAGAAATAATCAGGCGATGTCTCTGACAGCAGGATTTGTGTTGTAGAATATTTTAAGGAGTCTTAATAATAAGTTTTTGTTTCTCAATTGGTTGCGTTAATGGTAAATTATATCTCTTAGTGATAGATCCAGTAGTACTAACTATATATTACCCCCTTACATCTTCTAATTTTATAAAAATAATTTTGGTTTATGTAATTTATTTAACATCACTTTCTGTCGGAAAAAAAGGTAAATTAAATATTATAAGGTTATGGTTTACTCATATATCATGTGTAATATTAACTATACGATTATATAATCTCTTAGGAAAATATTAAGGATAAACTGCGGCAGATTCCCGTGTCGGTCACTGTAGATATTAAGAGTGCACGTCGGCAGAAGAGGCAAAGCAGCTCACTGCCAGAACTGTTGCCAATCCAGAATGCAAATGAGCCCAAAACAGCTACGGCAGAGGTACATTATTCACCAACTATTTGTTTCTACTGTGAAAATAAACACCTACATATATTATCATTACCATATATTTATAAATCTACAACATATGACTCATTAGGGGATCTTAATACAAAACAATGTACGAGGACACGAAACAGAAGGTAAAGATGGTCCTACCCAAATAAATGTACAATCTAGAATGTGTGGAATAAATGATTTGTAAAGTAGCGGAATAAGAATGATTGCTTCTGGTGGGGAATGTGTGTGCGGTTACCGTAAGGTAGCGGAATAAGAATGATTGCTTCTGGTGGGGAATGTGTGTGTGGTTACCGTAAGGTAGCGGAATCATAATAATTGCTTCTGGTGGGGAATGTGTGTGGTGACTATACGGTAGCGGAATAAGAATGATTGCTTCTGGTGGGGAATGTGTGTGGGGTTACCGTAAGGTAGTGGAATCATAATAATTGCTCTGGTGGGGAATGTGTGTGTGGTGACTGTAAGGTAGTGGAATAAGAATTATTGCTTCTGGTGGAGAATGTGTGTGTGGGTACTGTAAGGTAGCGGAATAAGAATGATTGCTTCTGGTGGGGAATGTGTGTATGGTTACTGTAAGGTAGCGGAATAAGAATGATTGCTTCTGGTGAGGAATGTGTGTGTGGTTACCGTAAGGTAGCGGAATAAGAATGATTGCTTCTGGTGGGGAATGTGTGTGTGGTGACTGTAAGGTAGCGGAATAAGAATGATTTCTTCTGGTGGGGAATGTGTGTGTGGTTACTGTAAGGTAGCGGAATAAAAATGATTGCTTCTGGTGGGGAATGTGTGTGTGGTTACCATAAGGTAGCGGAATAAGAATGATTGCTTCTGGTGGGGAATGTGTGTGTGTGGTTACTGTAAGGTAGAGGAATAAGAATGATTGCTTCTGGTGAGGAATGTGTGTGTGGAGACTGTAAGGTAGCGGAATAAGAGTGATTGCTTCTGGTGGGGAATGTGTGTGTGGTGACTGTAAGGTAGCGGAATAAGAGTGATTGCTTCTGGTGGGGGATGTGTGTGTGGTGACTGTAAGGTAGCGGAATAATAATGATTGCTTCTGGTGGGGAATGTGTGTGTGGTGACCGTAAGGTAGCGGAATAAGAATGATTGCTTCTGGTGAGGAATGTGTGTGTGGTTGCCGTAAGGTAGCGGAATAAGGATGATTGCTTCTGGTGGGAAATGTGTGTGTGGTGACTGTAAGGTAGCGGAATCATAATAATTGCTTCTGGTAGGAATGTGTGTGTGGTGACTGTAAGGTATCAGAATATGAATGATTGCTTCTGGTGAGGAATGTGTGTGTGGTTACCGCAAGGTAGCGGAATAAGAATGATTGCTTCTGGTGGGGAATGTGTTTGTGGTGACTGTAAAGTAGTGGAATAAGAATGATTGCTTCTGGTGGGGAATGTGTGTGTGGTGACTGTAAGGTAGCGGAATAATAATGATTGCTTCTGGTGGGGAATGTGTGTGTGGTGACTGTAAGGTAGCGGAATAAGAATGATTGCTTCTGGTGGGGAATGTGTTTGTGGTGACTGTAAGGTAGCGGAATAAGAATGATTGCTTCTGGTGGGGAATGTGTGTGTGGTGACTGTAAGGTAGCGGAATAATAATGATTGCTTCTGGTGGGGAATGTGTGTATGGTGACTGTAAGGTAGCGGAATAAGAATGATTGCTTCTGGTGGAGAATGTGTGTGTGGTTACTGTAAGGTAGCGGAATAAGAATGATTGCTTCTGGTGGGGAATGTGTGTGTGTGGTGACTGTAAGGTAGTGGAATAAGAATGATTGCTTCTGGCGGGGAATGTGTGTATGGTTACTGTAAGGTAGCGGAATAAGAATGATTGCTTCTGGTGGGGAATGTGTGTGTGGTGACTGTAAGGTAGTGGAATAAGAATGATTGCTTCTGGTGGGGAATGTGTGTGTGGTTACTGTAAGGTACCGGAATAAGAATGATTGCTTCTGGTGGAGAATGTGTGTGTGGTTACTGTAAGGTAGCGGAATAAGAGTGATTGCTTCTGGTGGAGAATGTGTGTGTGGGTACTGTAAGGTAGCGGAATAAGAATGATTGCTTCTGGTGGTGAATGTGTGTGTGGTGACCGTAAGGTAGTGGAATAAGAGTGATTGCTTCTGGTGGGGAATGTGTGTGTGGTTACCGTAAGGTAGCGGAATAAGAATGATTGCTTCTGGTGGAGAATGTGTGTGTGGGTACTGTAAGGTAGCGGAATAAGAATGATTGCTTCTGGCGGGGAATGTGTGTATGGCTACTGTAAGGTAGCGGAATAAGAATGATTGCTTCTGGTGGGGAATGTGTGTGTGGTTACCGTAAGGTAGCGGAATAAGAATGATTGCTTCTGGTGGGGAATGTGTGTATGGTTACTGTAAGGTAGCGGAATTAGAATGATTGCTTCTGGTGGGAAATGTGTGTGTGGTTACCGTAAGGTAGCAGAATAATAATGATTGCTTCTGGTGGAGAATGTGTGTATGGTGACTGTTAGGTAGCGGAATAAGAGTGATTGCTTCTGGTGGGGAATGTGTATGTGTGGTGACTGTAAGGTAGCGGAATAACAATGATTGCTTCTGGTGGGGAATGTGTGTGTGGTTACTGTAAGGTAGCTGAATAAGAGTGATTACTTCTGGTGGGGAATGTGTGTGTGGTTACTGTAAGGTAGCGGAATAAGAGTGATTGCTTTTGGTGGGGAATGTGTGTGTGGTTACTGTAAGGTAGCGGAATAAGAATGATTGCTTCTGGTGGGGAATGTGTGTATGGTGATTGTTAGGTAGCGGAATAAGAGTGATTGCTTCTGGTGGGGAATGTGTGTGTGGTTACTGTAAGGTAGCGGAATAAGAGTGATTGCTTCTGGTGGGGAATGTGTGTGTGGTTACTGTAAGGTGGCGGAATAACAATGATTGCTTCTGGTGGGGAATGTGTGTATGGCTACTGTAAGGTAGCGGAATAAGAATGATTGCTTCTGGTGGGGAATGTGTGTGTGGTTACCGTAAGGTAGCGGAATAAGAATGATTGCTTCTGGTGGGGAATGTGTGTGTGGTGACTGTAAGGTAGCGGAATAAGAATTATTGCTTCTGGTGGAGAATGTGTGTGTGGTTACCATAAGGTAGCGGAATAAGAATGATTGCTTCTGGTGGGGAATGTGTGTGTGGTTACCGTAAGGTAGCGGAATAAGAATGATTGCTTCTGGTGGGGAATGTGTGTGTGGTGACTGTAAGGTAGCGGAATAAGAATGATTGCTTCTGGTGGGGAATGTGTGTGTGGTTACTGTAAGGTAGCGGAATAAGAATGATTGCTTCTGGTGGGGAATGTGTGTGTGTGGTGACTGTAAGGTAGTGGAATAAGAATGATTGCTTCTGGCGGGGAATGTGTGTATGGTTACTGTAAGGTAGCGGAATAAGAATGATTGCTTCTGGTGGGGAATGTGTGTGTGGTTACTGTAAGGTAGTGGAATAAGAGTGATTACTTCTGGTGGGGAATGTGTGTGTGGTTACTGTAAGGTAGCGGAATAAGTGTGATTGCTTCTGGTGGAGAATGTGTGTGTGGGTACTGTGAGGTAGCGGAATAAGAATGATTGCTTCTGGTGGTGAATGTGTGTGTGGTGACTGTAAGGTAGTGGAATAAGAGTGATTGCTTCTGGTGGGGAATGTGTGTGTGGTTACCGTAAGGTAGCGGAATAAGAATGATTGCTTCTGGTGGAGAATGTGTGTGTGGGTACTGTAAGGTAGCGGAATAAGAATGATTGCTTCTGGTGGGGAATGTGTGTATGGCTACTGTAAGGTAGCGGAATAAGAATGATTGCTTCTGGTGGGGAATGTGTGTGTGGTTACCGTAAGGTAGCGGAATAAGAATGATTGCTTCTGGTGGGGAATGTGTGTATGGTTACTGTAAGGTAGCGGAATTAGAATGATTGCTTCTGGTGGGAAATGTGTGTGTGGTTACCGTAAGGTAGCAGAATAATAATGATTGCTTCTGGTGGAGAATGTGTGTATGGTGACTGTTAGGTAGCGGAATAACAATGATTGCTTCTGGTGGGGAATGTGTGTGTGGTTACTGTAAGGTAGCGGAATAAGAGTGATTACTTCTGGTGGGGAATGTGTGTGTGGTTACTTTAAGGTAGCGGAATAAGAGTGATTGCTTTTGGTGGGGAATGTATGTGTGGTTACTGTAAGGTAGCGGAATAAGAATGATTGCTTCTGGTGGGGAATGTGTGTATGGTGATTGTTAGGTAGCGGAATAAGAGTGATTGCTTCTGGTGGGGAATGTGTGTGGTTACTGTAAGGTAGCGGAATAAGAGTGATTGCTTCTGGTGGGGAATGTGTGTGTGGTTACTGTAAGGTGGCGGAATAACAATGATTGCTTCTGGTGGGGAATGTGTGTATGGCTACTGTAAGGTAGCAGAATAAGAATGATTGCTTCTGGTGGGGAATGTGTTTGTGGTTACCGTAAGGTAGCGGAATAAGAATGATTGCTTCTGGTGGGGAATGTGTGTATGGTTACTGTAAGGTAGCGGAATTAGAATGATTGCTTCTGGTGGGAAATGTGTGTGTGGTTACCGTAAGGTAGCAGAATAATAATGATTGCTTCTGGTGGAGAATGTGTGTATGGTGACTGTTAGGTAGCGGAATAAGAGTGATTGCTTCTGGTGGGGAATGTGTATGTGTGGTGACTGTAAGGTAGCGGAATAACAATGATTGCTTCTGGTGGGGAATGTGTGTGTGGTTACTGTAAGGTAGCGGAATAAGAGTGATTACTTCTGGTGGGGAATGTGTGTGTGGTTACTGTAAGGTAGCGGAATAAGAGTGATTGCTTTTGGTGGGGAATGTGTGTGTGGTTACTGTAAGGTAGCGGAATAAGAATGATTGCTTCTGGTGGGGAATGTGTGTATGGTGATTGTTAGGTAGCGGAATAAGAGTGATTGCTTCTGGTGGGGAATGTGTGTGTGGTTACTGTAAGGTAGCGGAATAAGAGTGATTGCTTCTGGTGGGGAATGTGTGTGTGGTTACTGTAAGGTGGCGGAATAACAATGATTGCTTCTGGTGGGGAATGTGTGTGGTTACTATAAGGTAGCGGAATAAGAGTGATTGCTTCTGGTGGGGAATGTGTGTGTGGTTACTGTAAGGTAGCGGAATAAGAGTGATTGCTTCTGGTGGGGAATGTGTGTATGGTGATTGTTAGGTAGCGGAATAAGAGTGATTGCTTCTGGTGGGGAATGTGTGTATGGTGATTGTTAGGTAGCGGAATAAGAGTGATTGCTTCTGGTGGGGAATGTGTGTGTGGTTACTGTAAGGTAGCGGAATAAGAGTGATTGCTTCTGGTGGGGAATGTGTGTATGGTGATTGTTAGGTAGCGGAATAAGAGTGATTGCTTCTGGTGGGGAATGTGTGTGTGGTTACTGTAAGGTTTCAGCATTTTCAGCCACCAATAGTGAAGCAGACTATGGTGACTGGCATGTGAAAATAAAAATGACAGACATACCTGAATGGAACATTGTACATTTTGAATGGGGCAATAATATAGTGATCCAAGCTTTACTTCAGTCAGTCAGTTATTTATTTATTTCTTTGTGAAACAATACTTTTATGAAGTTGTTTATATGTACATGTGTATCCTGTTCTCAACTCATGTTTTATATACACAGATATGAGTGCCCTTATTTTACACTACAAGAAACCTACAAAACATAAGGGGAGGTGAACTTAGCCTTGGTGAGGGATAACATACCAACCAATCAGCTTCTAACTGTTACTTTACAGGCTCTGTTTGGAAAAAGACAGCTAGGAGCTGATTTGATAGTACTTTATCTCTCTCCAAGACTTAGTACATCTACCCCATATCTTTTCCAATTGCCATTAAAATACAAATAATCAGGTCACCAGATTTCCTGCAGTGTATGCTTTTATCCTTTTGTGTTTTACAAAAATATTTTTCACCATTTACAAAATGAAAGGACTGTAAACTGGGAATGCTACAGTACTGTATGTACGTTTGTCCCATTGACAAATTAGTTTGTATGAGAGGGTGAGGCCGAATGCTAAAACCTAGGGTGGAGCAGGTTTGTTTCTGTAACACTCAGTGCTCTGAATTTATACCAAAATGCCTCTGATAGACTTGTGAGCAGCATCATATATTTAACTCACTGGAGAATAACAACCAATTTATAACTCAGGCAGGTGATCAGCCTTATGGAGTTGGGTGCATCACAGCAAACCAGTTAGACTGTCAGCTAATCTCCAATTTATCTGTCATCAGCTGATCAGTGTATCTAGTCAGACCATTCCATATCTAATAGGGGTTTAATTAAGTAAAATGATTGTTTTGGCTCCTCACATGGAGCCGTTTTGTTTGTAAGCAACCAAAGAAACTTATCAACCAGATCTATTTGTGTGTGGTTAATTTTAAATATAAATTCTTTTAGGCGCAGTTTTTGAAAGAAGGATGCGGTGACGATAACATCTGTAACAGTAACATGAAGATCTCTTACAAATTCTTCAGTAAAGACGGACCAGACACCTACAGCCAACTAAAGATGTACGCTGTGTTCTTGTGGTCTTCATATTAAAGTCTATATTATATGTAGAAGCTACAACTCAATGCACAAGGAAGCTCCAAGTAACAAGCTTTAGTGAAGTCTATCAAAAAATAGTATTTTTGATATGTCAGATCCATCCACACAAGCCGCTCTGTATTAGAGTAGGCATGTCAAACTCAAGGTCACCTTAGACTTCCCTTGGTCTGCATGACACTACCCTCTCCAGGCTCTCCTCCACCTCTCTGGCCGATCTTTCGCTGTCTTTTCTCATAACTCCACTTCTCTCCCTCTTCCACTATCAGAAGGTGTCCCCCAATGTTCTGTTCTTGGTCCCCTTCTGTCCTCCCTTTATACTCCCTCCTTAGGAGAGCTTAACAGCTCTTTTAGCATCCAATATTATCTCTATCCGGCAAGACCATTGTCTTGGAGCTTTCCTCGACTCAGGCCTCTCCTTCAAACCCCAAATTCAGCCCCCTCCCAGTTTTGCCACTCCCATCTTCTAAGATCACACCCTGTTTCACCTCAGAGACAACGGACACCCTCATCCACTCACTGGTCATCTCTCGATTGGACTATTGCAATCTCCTCTTATCTGGCCTCCCTGACTCCCACCTCTCTCCACCCCAATCTGTCCTCAGAACTGCTGCTTGGCTCATCTCCATTTCCAAACAAACTCTTTCTGCCTTCCCTCTCCACCAGGCCCAACACTGGCTCCTCTTCCCCTTCAGAATACAATTCAAACTCCTCACCTCCTGCATGTAGGTCTGACGGGCAATATCATCAGCGGGAGTCATGCTACCAAATGGCCCCCGCTGTCGCTCTCGGCATCGGCAAGTGTGTGTGCACCTGCCGATGCCGGGACCCACCACGGACGACATCGGCTAGGTACACATCGGTATCGTCAGCGACATGTCAGGTACACACTGCCCGATGTGGACGATATGGACAACATATCGTATATTGTGTACCCGGCTTTACATCTCTAACTGCATCTCCCTCCTCACACCTGCCTAATCACTTTGCTTAGTTAATGACTGACACTTCTCCTCCCAACCGATACCTCTTCTTACTCCCGCCTCCAACATTTTGCCTGTGCTGTTTCTCTTCATCTTCCTATCAGACTCTCCACCCCTCTTCAAAGATTAAAATGGGCTCTCAAAACCCACTTCTTTACTAAAGCCTTCCTGCTCTCACTCTAACCCACTGATCTATCCTCCTCACTCAGTCTTTCCCTTTTACGTCTGTCCCTCCCTTTAGATTGTTATTTTTCGGGAGCAGGGCCCTCTTCCCTCTTGTGCTTTTCCCTCCCTCAATTATACCACCATCTCTTCGTCGCTGCCAACAATTTCACTGAACCTTTAAGTTCAGCCGACACTGCTTTTGTGGGTATTATGAGTACCTATGTAACAGTGGGTCCATAGCTTGTATCCCATGTTCTGCACTGTGTTCTTGTGTTTGCATTGTCTATGCTTATGTACTCTGCAAGGCGCTGCGGACCCCTTGTGGCGCCATTCAAATAAAGGCTAATGAAAATTAGACTAGACAGCCGATTATGTGATTGACGGTGTGGCTCATATAATGGCTGCGCCTGTAAGCGGTGTGCTAAAATTACTTTTCAATATTTTCAATAAATTAATCATATTAGGGCTGATGCAGAGATGAACTTTCTCCCATTCGCCGAGCGAATCTTGAGTTTTTTCGAACTGCGCATGGTCAGGAAACCAATGGGTCTATTTACTAAGCAGTGTTAGGAGACAGAGTGAAAAGTGATAAGGTGCCAGCCAATCAGCTCCCAACTGTCATCTCACAGGCTGTGTTTGAAAAATGACAGTTGGGAGCTGATTGGCTGGCACCTTATCACTTTCTTATCACTTTTCACTCTGTCTCCTAACACTGCTTAGTAAATAGACCCCTGAGAGCGACTGACAGCACTGAGGCCTTGTGCCTCATGTTTCAATGATGTCACACTAGACTGGATATTGGCTCAGTACACAAATTGCTGCCTCCAACACAGGTGATAGGTAAACTTGAAATGTATTGGTGCCCTTTCTGTCCAAAACTTACTGTTACTATCTTGTTTGACTCCCCAGGGAGAACGGCGTTCCGGTACTGGCTCTTCAAAATCAGAGAGAGGTCGCTCTCGAAATTACAGTAACAAATAATCCATCGGATCCAAACAATCCCAAAAATGACGGTGACGATGCCCATGAAGCTAGAATTATTGCAAATTTACCAAACACCTTGTCTTTTTCATCATCCAAGAACCTGACTAAAACGTCTGTAAGTAATAAAAAGCACTACTCTGTGAGCAGGAAAAAAAGGGGTGTTCTGCGGATAACCGGTTTCTTTTTTTTTTTCTTATTATTTTTGCTTTCAAATAAAAAAATACAGGAACGATATTTGTGCACATCTAACCAAAACGGTTCAAAAGTTGAGTGTGATCTTGGAAATCCTTTCAAAAGAAATGCCAATGTAAGTGATTATTTGATTCATTTATTTATGTTTAATACAATAGCCTTTCTGAGTAAACTCTATTCATAGGCCGATAGAGTAGCTTGTAAAGCTGAAATGGCAAATTACAGGCAGAACTTTACCTAAATGTGTCTTCCACCTTTTGGAGGCGCGTTTTACACAACCTCTACCATCCATCGTTGGCAGCAGACTTCCATGGGGCCACTGCTACCCCGTACCTAACTAACTAATACAATAGTCCCGGTACTCCGCCAATAGAAGTAAACAACTTTGCCTGATGCATATAATAAGCCAGAATTACAAATCAATGTTTCTAGTAAATTGCTGGAGGTATGTACAAAGTACAAACCAATGTATTAAAGTCATCTGAAGGTAGACGAACCATTGAATTGAACTATAAAAAATATTTTAATAAAGGACCATTTCTACAAACGCACAATAGTTGAACTAACATCAGTATGTTTTTATTTTCCTCCAGATATCTTTCCTTCTGATTCTGAGCGCTAACGAAATATCAGTTGACACGAAGGAGCTGCAGATTCCTCTGACGTTAGAAACGTACGTGTGTTTTATTTGCTGATGTGATATTTGCTGATGTTCTATACTTCTTGTGCTAGAAGGTGCGGTGATACCAATTAGGTATTTTACAGTGTAATAGATTAAGGTTTACTGAAAGTACGATTGATGTAGCATTGGCATCTGTAGTTAGTCTCCACTGCTTAGTTTCCGCTGAATACAGGACAGTATTACAGGTAGCTACAATTATTGTGCTTACATCATAGCTGACAACTGTCTGCACTGTCCCAGTTTATAGATCAGGACAAATTAGTACAGTTTGGCCAATTATACCCAAAGCACATCAATTTCAGATGATGCCGCCCTACTTTCCCAACAGGCCCCCTTGAGTCAAACATCAGAACTGCTGGCAGGTGTGCCTTCACATAGTTGGTATATCAGTGATTCCCACACTAACAGTCCTAGTTTCAGTGATATCCAGGCTTCAGCACAGATGGTTAAATCAAAATAACTAAGGTACTAATAATAAAATACCTGTGCTCAACTATGGCTATCCATAAAACCTGGACTGTTAGTGTGCCTTGAGGACCGTAGTTGGGAACCCCTGTGGTATATGTTCAGAATGTCGACACCATGTTGACATTGTCTGAATGTCTACATTTAGAATGTCGACATGGACAGAATGACAATAGTTGATTTTCCTGATTTTAGGGTTAGGGGGCTAGGTTTAGGGATAGGTCTATGGAAAAACTGCATGGTCGACATGGCAACTGTCTACATTCTGGCAGTGTCGACATTTTGAATGTCAACATTTGACACGTCGACATTCGCAACATGTCGACATTCAGAACATGTCAACATTCTGAGCGTCAATTTTTTATACCAAACCCCATATAGTCATTTTAAAGGGATTATTATTGTCTATAAAGGAATTCTAACCTCATGCTTTATGTATTTATACTTACTGTAGAATAGTAAGTGAGAAAATGCTATCAGGATTTGTTTTATTAATATAAAAAGATATGCTGGTGAGAAACAATGTACGTGTTCAGACGCTGACAGTGACTTGTCCTTATCCCCCTCTCTGCAGCTGTGGACTAGGGGCCTGATTCAGCAAGGGTCACAACTGTGATTGCGGCTGAGATTACACACGCGGTCTCAGGGCCTGATTCAGCAAGGGTCGCAACTGTGATTGCGGCTGAGATTACACATGCGGTCTCAGGGCCTGATTCAGCAAGGGTCGCAACTGTGATTGCGGCTGAGATTACACATGCGGTCTCAGGGCCTGATTCAGCAAGGGTCGCAACTGTGATTGCGGCTGAGATTACACACGCGGTCTCAGGGCCTGATTCAGCAAGGATTGCTATTGTGATCGCGTATGCAGATGGGCGATTATTGCGTACTGTGCATGCGTACGCATCACAGTGTGCATACGCAAATGCTTCACTGCTATCATGGAGATCACGCAGATTGATTGACAGAACAAAAGCGTTTGGGGGTGGTGACGGGAGGGTGGTCAGATAAACGCAGGCGTGCCAGTGCATTTGAACGCTGTTACAGGGCCATGCATAATCAGCCACTACGGTGGCATACGCAGCTTCAGTGCTACCTGCGTACAGGAAAGTTTGCAATTTATAAGTGAGGTCTGACCTGCTGTAAGTGTGCGAGCGGCTCTGATGTACTTTGATGTTACCGATGTTTTGGATGGATTGCAAGGTATTACGGATGTGAGAGAGGGGAAGTGGGCGTCTGCATGCGGTCCGTGCGAGTGATTTGCAATTGCAAATATTAGCATACTCTCAGCAGCAGAACTGCTTACACGCTTGCTGCCGCGATCGCATGAGCAATCCTTGCTGAATCAGGCCCTCACTGCGATGATATGTTAACCCACCTTACCTTACACACATCTGTAATACTTAGCAAGACTGCGACACCATCGGAAACATCGAGTACCATCGCAGCCTCACGCACACTTGCACAAGGTCAGACCTTACTCAGGAATTGCTAACCTCATCGCACGCTGTGAGTACACAAGCTGCATACTGAGTGGAGCGTTTTTGCACTGCGATGCATACGCATGCGCAGAATGCAACAGTGAGCCGATGGCGTGCGCAATGGCAGTTGCAATCCTTGCTGAATCAGGCCCTAGGGGCTACTGTATGGTACATTTGTGCAGTGCACTATTATAATAAGTGCTGTATCCAGGTCCATCTATTTTGTAGCTCTCCAGTAAATGGTTAACTCCTGGTTCTGCAAAGAAGTCTTGATACCAGCCATACGCCCTTGTTCCTATTGATGTGAATCATCAATATTTTAATTTAAATTATTAATATGTTTAGTGCGTCAGACTAAATTATTGCTGAATTTAGAATACATTGATAATATAGAGAAAATGTATGTGTTTGTGACTGTAAATTGTTTTTCACCTATGCAGGACCAGTTCTCAAGCTGACCTAGGACCCGTAGTTGCTAAGGCTCGAGTGGTAGTTGAACTGCTACTTTCTGTATCTGGGTAAGTTTATTCTTTAAAGCAGAAGTTTGAATCCTCCGGTTATGCCTGACGTCCTGATTTACGTGTACAAGGCGGACCGTTTGCACAGGGCATGTCCTGACTGTTCTCCCCAGTTTAGTAACATCACTGAGCTCCTGCTCTCTGAATGCGAGCTCTGTGCTCTCACTAATGACGGTGCTGGAACAGCCTCACTGTCAGGGAAGATGATATAAAAGTTCCTCCTCCTGCAGTGCACCTCATGCGCCAGGTGTGTCCCGATAAGATGTCTGTGCCTGTCATGTGAAGATTGTGTGCAGCTGTGCTTCACGGTTTTGTCCCTGTTTTGATTTAAAAAAATGTGGTCATCCTATTGTCAGAAAAAAACCCTTATGTAACCACTGGCAATGCTTCTTCTTACACTTAAAATGGTAACTGGCGCAGAAGGGCTGTTGTACGGCACAACCTGTTAAACTACAATACTGTCTATTTCCATGTGCACTATACTAATCCTTTGCCATCACCAGGGTTGCCAATCCCTCTCAGGTGTACTTTGGAGGACAAGTTGCTGGAGAAAGCGCTATGAAGACAGAGGACGAAATTGGAAGTTTAGTTAATTTTGAGTTCAGAGTGAGTATTATAGTGTAGTCTTCTGAGGTACAGAGCTTCATTTCACTTATGACCTTAGAGCTCCCCCTGCTGACTGCTTTGCATAGGAAAACATGAGAAAACAGTGGGCATGATTCATTACCGATTGCAACTGCAATTACACATGCAATCGGCCGATTGTTGCGTTCTATACATGTGTATGCACCGCAGTGCGTGTGCGCGAATAGTCCACTCCGATCGGGACTGCGATCACAGTGACTACGCAGACCCATGCGTGCATAAATACTGCTATGCAATACGCAGCTTGGACTTTCACTGCGTGCGATGAGGTTAGCAATTCCTGAGTAAGGTCAGACCTTGTGCAAGTGTGCGTGTGACTCCGATGGTGTTCGATGTTACTGATGGTTTTGCAGTCTTGCTAAGGATTACGGATGTGTGTAAGGTAAAGGGAGCGTCCTTATGTTAGGCTGTATATGGCATTGCGATTGCAATCATTAGCATATCTACACAGTGAGACTGTGTGCGTAATCACTATTGCGATCCTTACTGAGTCAGGCCCAGAGTCCCAACCTATAAGAAACAATAGTAAATTTTAAAAAAGAGCACTGAAAAGTTACTATATTATTCTAAAACAATTTTAAATCTGCAAAATTTAAGAAGAAACTACAATGAGAATTGGCGTGTTTAAAAAATAAATGTATTTGTAAAACCGGAAACAATTCACATAAAAACACAGATAGTTTCATATCATATTTATCTTTCAGCAGAAATTTGCATTAATATCAGATGCAGGAAACATAAACATACAGATAGCATTGAGCAAAGTAAATATATGAGCCTTTTTGTTGTCGTCTCAGGATATATATGACCGTATGAAGTCACAGTTCCTGGCCTGGAGTATTTCTTGTACATAAATCAACTATAAAGATAATACATAGAAACATTTCACCTATATACCAGGGTAAAAATACACATACTGGGCTATATGTGATAGGAAGTTAGGGATCCTGTTATCCTGTCTCAGGAGCAGCATGTTGTCTCATACACGGATCCTTTTTGCATCCTCTTACACTGGTCCTTTTTGCGTCATATGGTGTAAAATGCATGGCTCGACTTAAATGTTCTGGTAGCGGTTTTTGGACTTTCGTACTTCTTCCTAAATGTAGCATCTTATATGCATTGTAGCCGCATACAAGGTCGCTTATAGGGGCATATTCAATTGTGTGTGAGAATCGCAAAAAACCCGTACCTGCGAGGTTCTTCCTTATTTATCGCGCCGGGAGAATTAAAATCACTAACCTACAGAGCAAGTGTGATTTTTCTAAAATCGATAATTTTAGGAAAAATCAGCGGGACTTGCTCTGGCACCCCGGCGGAACCCCCCCTTTGGACTAATTAAGCAATTTGAAGTTTCCAATTTGCTTAATTAGTCAGTAATTACTCACCTTCCGAAGTGCTGTCTTCTTCATCCATCGTCGGATCCTGGACTACTGCAGCAGCGGTGAGTATGTCATTGTGTATGAGTGATTGTCTGTGCATAAGTGTGTATATCCATGTGTATGTGTGTCCCCCCCAGTGTCAGTGTGGCCCCCCGGAATGGGTGCTGGGAGAACTACATCTCCCAGCAGCCCTTGCCCATCCCACCAGCCCCTGGAGCCTCTCAGCAGCCCCTGGAACGCCCAGCAGCCCCCTCTCCAGTGAGAAAAGAGAGGAGGCCACCGGGAGCCGTGAAGATTCTTTTTTTTAATTTCTTTTACGCAGCGTGGGGTTTTCAGAGCTGAAAACCCCGCGACCACTTTTTTAAGATTGGAATTTTTACCTTGCTTAACTTCGCGCCCAATTGAATATGCCCCATAGTGTATTAGGCACTCAGGAGTAGTATATTGGTCAGAAAGATATTGGATCTAAGTGGCAGATTAAGCCCAATGATGAGTGGCGTGGTAGCATGGCGTGGCTGACTCGTATCGAACCTTCGACTTTTGCTTTTTTTTTTTACACAGCTTAGCGTCAGAGTTGCACACAGCAGCTTCACACGATGCCGGCACCAGCGCCCAGGGTACCCGTGCATTGTCATTTTGTCACAATAGCAACGCAACTGAGGCACATAATTTATGGTAAAAATCGTTGGTGAGGGGCATGGCGTGGCTTAGTCGCAAAATCTGTGGTGCGCCAAACTAGGCTATCTGGCGCAATTTGAGAATAGGTGTTTGTGGACACATCTGTAAGGGGAAATAATATTAGCAGTTGCCATTTGTGCGCCCAATATTTTTTCTTCTTCTCTAATTTCAATTTATGGTTTATATATCACTTTTTTTTTAATATATATATATTTTTTAAATTTAACCTCTAAGAAAAGGTTTCACATAGTTGGCGCTTTACTTAAATGTAATTATTCTTAAAAGCTTCTATGGCTACAAATAGCCCTGGTAACCTTCCCCTTAGCCATCAGAAGAGTCTAGTTACCACATAAAAATAAGCATATATTAGCAATACCCACTATATATATTATACAAGACAACCATATATTGCCCTAAGGCACATTTTCTGCATCTGTATGTCAGAACCGGTACACTGTCACCCCCTAACACACACACACACAGTTATATGCCTATTTTTGTTATATGTTGGTTTTTATCTTTCTAAAAGATTTTTATTATTTTTCAATTACATTACAGGTCACAAATTTTGGACGCCCTCTTAAAGCACTCGGTACAGCATTTTTAGACATTCAATGGCCAAAAGAAATCAACAACGGAAAATGGCTGCTTTACATTGTACATATAGATACCAAAGGAATGGACAAGGTCACGTGTCAACCAGCAAATGAAATTAACCGACTGAAAGTGCTGGTATGTTGCCGCTGACCTTTGTGTGAGATTGAAATGTACATATGATATGAGTAAAAGAATGATAATGTTCACTTTGAGACATCATGGAAGTTTATATAGTGTTTTTACTTCCTGACAGGAATCTGGTAAAAGTCGGAACAGGCGTGAGTTAGCGGAAAAGCAGACAGATGTGGACGGCAGGCCGTTTTCTCTATTCTCTGACAGGAAATACCTGACACTGGTGAGATTTAGTAATACGTTCTTATTGCTGCAGAAGTGTAATTCCGCCGTGCACACGCTGTTTTGTGCTATCATGACACTGGTTTTGTGCGAATGTCCGTGAGTTACAGACAAGTAAAAATGGATTTGTATGGGCGACATGGCGGTAGATGAATTTGGCGAATCAGGGACATAAGGCCTGATTCAGACCCGGTCGCTATGAGCGTACGTTCGCATGATGTGTATGCAAATATTTGAAAGTGATGCGGCTGGGAGCGATCGCTCGCCAAGGCATAAGCACGCCCATCGTACCTGTACGAGCGTTCACTTTGTGTATGCCGACTCCCCTTAGCGTATGCAGAGACGCCCACTGCCCCACGTCATCTCCTGGTACATCGACCACTGTCGGATGTGAACACAGTGCTTGTGGTAGCTTTTTTTTACCGCAAGCATTGCGAGGAAAACTGAGGAAAAAAATGGCTGGTGACGTGTACTCTGACGCTGCCTGTTAATTATGCACGCCTCTAAAACGGTGTTGAAACACTCGGGCATGCCTGCGTTCGCATCTCCAACCCCCCGTTTTTACTGGACTGCCCCTGTCACCACCCACAAACGGCCTCTCCTGTCACTCACTCTGCTGGGCTGGTTTTGCTGGGCGAGCGAGGGATCTGTGTAGTTTGCGCATGCCCACTGCAATGCATAGGCATGCGCAGATTAGCAACCATTGGCAATTGCGAACGGACTACAGATACCGTCCAGGTCTGAATCAGGCCCATTGTGTGCTCAGCGCAGATTAAGTTCATGAGATAACATTATTTAAATTATTATTATTATTATTATCATTTATTTATATGGCGCCACAAGTGTTCCGCAGCGCCTTACAAAGTACATAGACAAAAAAGTAACCATTGACTTACAATACAATACAGGACAGGACATGGATAAACATTGCTATATTAGTGACATTAACGCCCGCATAAGCAGCCAAGTGTTAGTTGCCCTAGTGGCTAGTAAGAGATAAATTAAATTACAGTAGGGAGAAGCACAAGAGAGTAGAGGGCCCTGCTCGAAAGAGCTTACATTCTTTAAGGGAGGGGAAGACAAACAGGAGTGACACAGAATGGGGTGGGCCGGGAGAAAGGAAGATGTAGCAGCAAGTTAGGATGAGAGCTGGAAGACTTTAATGAAGTAGTGGGTCTTAAGAGCTCGTTTGAAAGATGGTAGAGAGGTGCAGAGTCTGATAGGGAGAGGGAGGGCGTTCCAAAGGTGAGGAGCAGCACGGGGCAAAGTCTTGGAGGCGGGAGTGGGAGGAAGTAATCAATTGGCATGAAAGGCGGCGTGTATTAAGTGAGCGAAGAGGGCGGACAGAAGAGTGAAGGGAGATGAGATCAGAGATGTAAATGGGAGAGGAAGGGGTGAGGGCTTTGTAAGTGAGTGTGAGAGCCTTGAATGATAATGAAAGGTTGGAGAGGGTAGATTTGCACCTTTAAGTTGCACTTGTATTGCAGGAGGGCATATATTTAGGCATACCTTGGCCAGTCAGTGTTATAAAAACCATCAGATTCACAAATGTGACACCTGTAATAAAGGGGGCGATTCAATTAAGCGTGAGTTGAATAGCGCTGGGAAGTTGGTCCGGGAGTTATTCAATTCAGCGCGCTGTTTAGTCCAACTGTTACAACCTAAGCCTGAGAATGCCGGTTCTTGCGACTTAACCTGGGTGTATAGTCATGTGAACCGGCATTCTCCGACTACAGTACCGGCCGTGAGGCTGTCAGCGCCGTGTTAAGCCGGAAAACAGCCTTGCAGCTTAGAAGAAATCCTAACAACGTGCTGAATAGCTGCGGGAACCCCTTCCCAGGGTTATCAACAGTGTGTTATTTGAATCTCCCCAAAACTAATGTTTAATGAAATGAAGGTGTTGAAGTAGTAGTATTTTGGACTTTGATGGGTCATTTTTACTAATTCCATTATGCGCAAACCCTCAAATGTAGTCGCAGGTTGATTTTATGCTCATGAAGCTGGCGGGCACCGTGAATTCCTCTAGGCAGACCTGTAAGCGCACTTGTACACATAAAGAAGGGTAGTGAGGCCATACTGATTGCCGTTTATAGTGTTTGCGCCTGATTCAGGGTTGTGACTCATTCCCATCTGTGGATGGATCTCGCGATATTTAGCAAACTGCCCCATGTGTCATTTCCTGCATACGCAACTGCGGGCAATTATGGGTAATTCGGAATCATACCGATCCCAGTCATAGCGGGTGTAACTGGATGGCAACGGGGCTTTCTCAAGTAGAATAAGTGTTCTGTGGGAGAGTTGATGGTATGCGGTCTATTCATAAGTGAGCGTATGAACTGATCAGTCTAACTGCAGCCAGATCTCCTGCACCACAGATATGACTGGTGCAAATACGCTGATATATTGGGTCACTGCAGTCACATAGATGCGGGCAACTTTGACTACAGGTGGAAATTCGCATTTATTATGGAAGTGGCAAAGTGACCACAGTTGATCTTGTTTTAGTTCCCTCAAGGTATTTACAGGCTGTTTTTGTCACTATAGTCCTACTTAGCATTTGGCTAATATGATAAACTGCACCAGTTGCCTACACCCTATTGGTCTCAGCTAAGTCATGGTCTGAACTGGTATTCACTAGAATATAGCTTATTAATTCAGCTTGTGGGTATGGGTGTCAGTAATGTCACTGGTTCCTGGTGAGGGTACTCTCGCGGATATTAATTCAGCCCAAATACGTCAGCGTCTACGCTATGCACCTGATTCTGAGTATGTTTGAATCCAGCTCTATCTAGCGATTTTAGCAAACTGCGCGCAATGTCGCGATGCTGCATACGCAGCTAATAACTTTTAAGGGCTTAGCTGGTACCATGACGGCGTGTTACAGAACACTTATTTAAAGTTCCATTCTTGTTAATGGATGTGACTTTAAATCAGTGCTCTTATATTACTTTTGGGTCTGTTTACTAAGCAGTGTTAGGAGACAGAGTGAAAAGTGATAAGGTGCCAGCCAGGGCCGGCCCTAGCCCAAATTTTTTGGTAAGCAAGTATATTTTTTGGCGCCCCCCTATGCAGTGCCCCTTTTACAGTGCCACCGGTAGTGGTCCCCCCTGTGCAGTGCCCCTTGTGCCCCCAGTAGTATTCCCCTTATATAGTGCCCCCAGTAGTAGTCCCCCTATGCAGTGCCCCCAGTAGTGGTATCCCCTATGCAGTGCCCCTTTTACAGTGCCCCCGGTAGTGGTCCCTCCTGTGCAGTGCCCCTTGTGCCCCCAGTAGTATTCCCCTTATATAGTGCCCCAGTAGTACTCCCCTCCATGCAGTGCCCCCAGTAGTGGTACCCCCTATGCAGTGCCCTGTATATAGTGCCCCCAGTAGTGGTCCCCCCCCTTGTAGTGCCCCCAGTAGTATTCCCTCCCTGTAGTGCCCCCAGTAGTAATCTCCCCTTGTAGTGCTCCCAGTAGTATTCCCCCCCCTTGTAGTGCCCCCAGTAGTAGCCACCCCTTGTAGTACCCCCAGTAGTAGCCCCCCCTTGTAGAGACCCCAGTAGTGGTCCCCCCCCTTGTAGTGCCTCCAGTAGTAATCCCCCCCTTGTAGTGCCCCCAGTAGTAATCCCCCCCTTGTAGTGCCCCCAGTAGTAATCCCCCCCTTGTAGTGCCCCCAGTAGTATTCCCCCCCTGTAGTGCCCCCAGTAGTATTACCCCCTGTAATGTCCCCACTAGCAGGGCCGCCATCAGGGGGGGACTACAGGGACTCTAGTACCGGGCCCGGAGACAGAGGGGGCCCGGCTGACAGCGGCAAAGAATGCACACAGCGGCTGGCAGGGGGCAGGGAGAAAGCATCAGCGCTGATGGCTGTGGAATTTCAACTATGCAGTACCCACTGGAGCTGTCCGTGAGCTGTGATTGGCTCGCACAACGGCAGCCAATCAGGAGCAGCAGCTCCTTATCAGCCAATCAGGAGCGGCCGCTCCTGATTGGCTGCCGTTCCGCGAGCTGTGATTGGCTCGCGGCCGGCTGCGTAGTTCAGATGCTGCAGTGGCGCGGATGCTGGTGGACGGCTCCAGTCCGACTCCATAGTTGAATTTCACAGCGCTGATGCTTTCTCCCTGGCACCTGCCAGCCGCCCTGTGCATTCCTCGCCGCAGCTAGCCGGGCACAATCTCTCAGGAGAACGCAGGTATGTTGACCCTGCCCTGTGCCCCCCCCTTCTCTAGTCCAGCCAGCGCTGTTCCCCCCAGTCCAGCCCCCCATTCAGCCAGCCAGCCTTCCCTGCCTTGCTCCTCCCCCAGTCCAGCTAGTCTTTCCTGCGCCCCCCCTCCTAGTCCAGCCAACCAGCCTGTCTACCCTGTGCCTCCTCCCCATGTTCAGCCAGCCTTTCCTGTGCCCCCCCCCCCCCCCATGTCCAGCCAGCCTGCCTTCCCTGTGCCCCCTACCCACATCCAGCCAGCCTTTCCTGCACTCCCCCCAGTTCAGCCAGCCTGCCTTCCCTGTGCCCCCTACCCATAACCAGCCAGCCTTTCCTGTGCCCCCCACTGTTCAGCCAGCCTGTCTTCCCTGTGCCCCCTCCCCATATTCAGGGGCCCTGCCTATTGTGTTGGTACCGGGCCCCAGAATTTCTGATGGCAGCCCTGCCCACTAGTATTCCACCCCTTGTAGTGTCCCCAGTAGTATTCCCCCTAGTAATCCCCCCCTTGTAGTGCCCCCAGTAGTATTCCCCCCCTTGTAGTGCCCCCAGTAGTATTCCACCTTCCCCCGCCCCCCGCAGTAGAGACGTAAAAAAACCTGGAACCCGCTCCTGGTCCCGCCGCCGATATCAGCTCCTCCGTCCGCCGCTTTGCATTATGGGAGTGACGTCATGACATCACTCCCATTACCCACTGCGGGAACCGGAAGATGTCCGGCTCTGGCAGTGGGAGCAGCAGCCGATGAGAGTCTGTCTGACTCTCATCAGCTGCTAAAGCAAACACAGTCTGCCCGCGGCCCGCATGGTAAGCAGCTGAGGCGCCCTTCACTATGTGGCACCTTACGCAGCTGCATACCATGCGTAATGGAAGAACCGGCCCTGGTGCCAGCCAATCAGCTCCCAACTGTCATTTTTCAAATACAGCCTGTGAGTTGGCAGTTGGGAGCTGATTGGCTGGCACCTTATCACTTTTCACTCTGTCTCCTAACACTGCTTAGTAAATAGACCCATTGGTTTCCTGACCATGCGCAGTTCGAAAAAACTCAAGATTCGCTCGGCGAATGGGAGAAAGTTCATCTCTGCATCAGCCCTAATATGATTAATTTATTGAAAAATCACTTTTCACTCTGTCATCTAAAACTACTTAGTAAATAGACCCCTTTATACTCTGGGGCACTGTCTGTGGTGTCATTCCAAGCATAGATAATATAATTAGCTGTAACAGTTCAGCTTTTTTTCCCGTATCACGTGCCCTTTGTGTGCTGTGGGGTGGCTATAGATGTTGATAATGGACTGGAGTGTAATACTACATTTAAAGTTTAATTTCTCATTTAACTGAGGATTACAAGTTAATTTTGTCTGTTATTGTTTCCAGGACTGCGAGAACCATGCCAAGTGCGTGTTAATTAGGTGCCCTCTACAGGGTCTGGACAGTAATGCAGTCATTAATGTTCGATCCAGGCTATGGAACAGCACTTTCCTTGAGGTAACATTGCGGCAATATATTTTATTTGTCCCACTTCTGTAGAATGTACTGAGTTCCATTTGCTAATTGTCTTTTCCCTTCGGTAACAGGAATATTCAAAGATGAACTATCTAGATATCCTTGTGAAAGCCTCAATCAGTATTGATACAACAGCTGAGAATGTTAAGTTGTCAAATGAAGGTTACCAGGTAAGGTAATGTATAGTATATATGAGTAGGAACATTATACTGATTCATTACTCTATATCGGGGATGGGGAACTTCAGGCCCGGGGGCCGTATAAGGCCCCCAGAATCATTTGGTATGGTCTCTGAGCTTTTCTCTGCTTGCCTCATCTGGCTAGCAGGGTGCCTAGAGTGGCACCCTGCAGCCAGAATCTATGCAGTAGTGCCACCTGGAGCGTCCTTAGGACGCTTCAGAAGATCACACCGCTGCCCTTACACCTCCCCGGATCATCCTCAGGATGCTCCGGGCAATGCTGTAATACCTGCCGATTGTGGTCTCGCCACTGTTTAACATCACTTGGAGGGGCATGGCCTCCACCAGGCCCTCGAATAATGTTATATATATCAAAATGGCCCTCTGCAGAAAAAAGGTTCCCCACCCCTGCTCTATATACATACTGAATGTGAATAAACTTCTTATTTGTAGGAGCATTTACTTGGGAATGTTATTAATATGTAAGCTCATTCTGAATGATTTACCCCCTATTGCTTAGTCTAGTGATGATACAGAAACGCACCTATAGACAGACTGTAGCACCCTTTTGGGGCTCATCAGTGTATAATAGGGTGCTCTGCATGTTAGAGACTGCCTCATTGTTACAAAGAAATCAGTTAAGCCGCGTATCCACTAGACGATATAATGAACGATAACGATATCGTTCAATCGTTCATTATATTGTGCAGTCAATATGCCGTCAACGACCAGCGATGCACGCTCCCGCTGGCCATTTACGACATCGCTCATCGCCCGAACCTGCTATCCAACCTGACGATATCGTCAGGTTGTGCAGGTCCGGGGATGAGGGAGGGTGCCGGCACTAAACGATATATCGTTCAGTGTGTGCTCAATGTCGTTAGGGACATTGAGCACATCACTGCCGGGGACACATTACACGATATCGCTCATGGTATCTTTTGATATCTTCAAAAATATTTACTGTCTAATGTGTGGAACAATAATACTTTGGGGGCTTTACTGCACAATAAGTGGATGTCTTTTAAATGTGCTTGTAAAGTAGTAGCAGGATTTACATCTGTACAGTTACCGTGTTTATCTGTGTATAGGTGCGTGTAACGGTATTCCCTGAGAAGACGCAGACACAGTATACTGGGGTGCCATGGTGGATTGTCCTCGTTGCTATATTAGCAGGAATTTTAATGCTTGCACTACTAGTGTTTTTATTATGGAAGGTGAGTACAATTATGGCTGTCATATTTCCCACACACCACAGGAATTGCATTCTAAGAACCTAGAATATCAGGTGCCTCTCTTAAGGGTATGCTCACAAAGTCCCTCAGTTAAGTGAAATGATTTTCAGGTAATTGTAAGTAGCTTGTCCTCTGCCTTCCGCTACAAGAATAAGTTGTTTCCACTCTACTTGTGATCTGGATGGAACGCCCTCGCTGTATTGCCATGTGTATTGGCAGAGGCACTCGCCAGAAGTGCGACATGCCTAATTGCAGAGGGCAATGCCAGATTTAGATAGGAGCACTCTGCTATTATTTCACACCCTACTCTAGCATGCCATCTCCAACAAGGTACACCCATCTGCGGCCATGCCCTCCGCCCATAAATATTGCAATGCAACAAGGATTTTCCATTCTCTTTAAATAGTGCATTGTGCAGGGACAATGCATTGTATTTTAACACCTGTTACATTTTTAATAGGCAGCATGTGTTGCCATAGTGATCGCCGATCCCGAAGCCTTGTGCCGTCTCAGTACACTGTGATAACACAGGCGCTGTGTACTTCAGTATTATTGTGTATTTATCTTCTAACACTGCTGCAGGTTTCTGCAAAACACAAACTTTGGTTCTACAGCGAAGACAATACATCGTTGTTTTTTATCCATAAAAAAACAACAAAAAATTGGATAAAGTATTTTGCAGTTAGGGGCCATTTCCTTTTGGGTAAAAGGCTGAAGGTTCTTGCCACTCTATCCCACATTTCCACCACAACCCATCCATAACTAAAGCTTCATTTTCCCTGAATTTGCCACCATCTGTAATCATATACACATGACAGTAACCACAACCATAATATCTCACTTTCACCCTCTCATCCATGTTCCCTTTAAGCTCAGTGATATGGAAATTACAGTTAAAACCTGAAGGAGAGCATTGAGAATCCGCTGTACAGCACAACTATAGACAACGGATTTTCCTGACAAGTAATTCTTTTATAATCACTCTAATTTTCAGATTGCTCGGCTTAGAGATAACCGTACCCATTGTCAGGATTTTATTTTTCTGAGGGGAACATACAATGACTCCTGCAATCATATCAAGCCCTATCTGTGCAATGATCTCCCGTTCCAGTGTCGTAAAAGCTTCCTCTAATTTCCGGGTATTGATCGACTACACTTCCTGCTGATTATAATTATAAAGAGCTGATGGAAGCCTACCCTTATTCTAAGTGGTTTTCTGAATCTCTTCTTGGTCAATTTCAGTTACCTCTTGAAGCGTATTTTATAGTGCACCGGCCGCCTACACAAAGGGGGAGATTCAATTACTGCTCGGTGGCACATCGCCTTTTTGATTGACTTTACCCTACAGTGTAGGCAGCCATTTTGTTCAGGTAATTTAATTTTCATGAGCTTATCAAGTCCCTAGGAAAGGGTAACCTCTTTGAGTGATATAAGTAGTGAATTGATGGGCTGGTTACGGCTTAGCCCATAATATGGATACTGTGGGTGCGACAGATACTCAGTTTTATTCATGCACTGTGACTGATGTTATTTTGCTTTTCTGTTAAATTCCCTCCGCAAATCAGTACAAAACTTTAAATGTATCTAATAACCTTGATTCTTTGTAGTGTGGCTTCTTCAAGAGAAATAAGAAAGATCAGTTTGATGCCACATATCACAAGGCTGAAATCCACGCTCAGCCATCTGATAAAGAGAGGCTGACGTCTGACGCATAGTATTGATCAGCGTTCTGTGATTTGGTAATTGATTGTTGTTTAAATTGCTGCTTGAGGGTGTTGGATTGGCTGCAAGATTTCCTAAAAATCTAACACCACAATGGCTTTTGCTGCAGGGGTCTTTCATTAATCATTGGGTTCTGCATCTTTTATCTTGTTTTTCCTGGGATGCTAATCTTGAAAAGACTTATTTAATCTTTTATCATCTACTCATGCATGTAATACTACTAAACATAAAACTTCCACAATGTACTACCCCTCTGTCCCGCAATCTGTCGCTGTTTATATCTCTGAAAGTACTGTACTGCCCGAGTCACTGCCCAGGAACACCGAGCACTCTCCAAGACGTTGCTGATACCGGGCTTCTTAATTGGCTGGTACTTTATCTATGCTCACTTTACCTCGATCCAAGGCTTAGTAAATGGAGCCCTGTGTTTGAAAAATGACAATTAGGAGCTGATTGGTTGGTACTTTATATCGGTCCACGTTATCTCCCTCCAAGGCTTAGTACATAGACCCCATAGTCTGTTTATAAAATTGCAATAAGCTACTTAGGGATGTAATACTGAAATAACATTTATATATGTCAGATCATTTATTTTCTCTAGGATTTGTGTGTTGTCACAAAATTATCATTATGACCTTTATATATATCTGGGTGAGCTTTCCTGCTCATTCAGTGCCTGCTTTTACAACACAATTATTAAGAAATGGCACAAACTGGGCACAGAGTCAGATCAAGGGGCATAGAGAGGTGGGGGGTACTGCTTTCCCAATCTGGTTGGAGGAACCCAGAAGGGTTCCAACTGCCCACTACCACTGGCCACTCCTATATAGTAGCAAAGCCACAGCGGCACATCAGGCAGTGAGAGAGCGTTTCCTCTCACTATTCCCACCCCCTTCCCAGTACCTGGGCCCGTCAGAGCTCTCGACAGCCCTGGCCAGATCTGGTTGATTGGTCTAAAAATGAACAACCAGATCTGTGGGCAGTATGGCTGCATATGTATGTAGTTTGTAATATTTTAAAATTATTTCTGTTGGGAGCTGGGCAGGGTCATACAAGCATATGGGGGAGATTTATCACACCATCTAAAGAGTACAAGCTAAGATGTTACCCAGACAACCAATCGGATTCTAGCTATCATTTATCTCCGTGAGAGGCAACCTGTTACACTACTGGGGCCTAATTAGGTGGTGCACTTACCTTCAAATGTGCCGCAGATTTCTTTTAATCACGATTATAAATTAAATAAATACATTTGCTCAATCACCTATCTGGTAACAAATAAGTAAGCCTTTAATACGAACGTTACAAGCTACAACGAAATATGACAATAAATTAATAACAACTAGAATCTGGGCAATACCTCCACTTTGATCAGACATAGGTGCAATACACAGTCAGTCGAGACATGTTCACTATGCTTAGTTAGAAAATGTTTTGCCTTTGTAAATGTTTAAAAATCTTTAAAAGGTCATTTACAAAAGTCTTAAAAAACAAAAACAAATGTGTCCTGATTTGGAGTTGGAAGGAATTCCATTTGGGCCACGTAAAGATGAGCTATATGTAAAACTTATCATACTGCACACAAAACTCACGCCCATATTTTTAATTGTGTGTATACTTTTATTGCACCCAATTGCCCTTGGAGAGGCAGGTCAGGGGCATTTACGTGTAGGATTGTGGAGACACATCCAGTTTTGATTTGCCTGTATCTATAACTTGCGCCTTTTAGAATGCATTGTAGTTTTACTTATAAATCTTAATCAGTGAGAAATTGTAAACTGTAAAAAATAGGGGACATTTCCAGGGAAGAGAACCTCTAGGAACCTGGCACTTTCTCTGAAATTACTTCCCAACTATTTACATAGTCAACCCAATTGGAACCTCTGATCTGGGACACAGGAGCCCCTATACAGTGCAGTCACCCAGTGCCAATACAGATATCTCGCTGCTGTCATAGTCCAAAAGAATTTAAGAACTGTTGGAGTCTCCACACACACGATTGGCCATCTCAGCCAAAAACTACCAACTTACCTATCTTTTCAAGACAGTTCAGCAATTGTCTGATCATGTAAACTTACAAAAAACAGGAAAGATGATCTTAATACTCTAGCTCTAGGCATGGGGATGAAACAATGATTATAAACTTTAGTTTTAGCCTAAAGCTTATTTGATGTTTTAACAATACTAGTGATTTTTTTTATTGTATTATAAAGACATGTCCACATTCATGCATAAGTTAGGCACTTTCTTTCACTTAAGCATAGAAGTAGGACCATGACATGTTACTCCGAAATAGTCAGCGATATATAGAAAATCAGTGCAGAAGGTAACTGATTGACATAACAACTTATCGAATTATAAGATTTCTAATACAGTTTAGAAAATGAGTTATAGCACCTCTGTTACTCAATTACCTGTGCGTAGATTTTCATGCATGTCCGACAGTATTTCCAAGTGCTTCATGGGACATAGGACCAAAGGCGCCAAGGTGGTGTCCTGACTTGAAGGCCCTGCCCGTTTCCCCACGTTCTCCGGCATCAGTATTGAGAGAGGCAATAACTAGGCGCTAGGTTTGATTTGTAGGTGGGGTAAGAGGCAACATAGAATTGCGCACATGCTAGGTATGCTTCCAAAGTAGCGTAGCCATGGCTCCATAATGGTTTGACCAGGCACCCAACACGGTGTGGCCATGCCTCCTTTTTCTCGGTGCCCTAAGTATCTAAGGAGGGAGCCCCAAGAAGCTGCAGTAACAGACTTGTAATACCTCTTGGCGGCTATACATACTACTTGGTCTAAGCACTAGTATACAAAGTTGAACACTTTTGGAAACTTGTTCCAGGCTTAATGGCACTCTAGATACAGAACAATAGTGAGTATCATGAAGAGCATCTTACATCATAGAGATTTCTATTATTTATTGTATATGTCTATGTCTCCACTGGAATGGCCTTGCTATTTTACCAAGTGTTTCTAACATTTGAGAACTATTCTAAACACTTTCATTATTTAGCTTATAAGATGCTTCTGTGCTGCCTTTTTCCACAGCTGGGCCTGGCAATGCGCTTTTCTGCCAAAGTCTTCTTGTAAAGTTGCCTGTCATTACCATGAATGATACTTCTATAATGCTCTAATAAAACCTGTCTCCCGTTGCAGTGTGGATTCTTTAAACGTTCCAGGTACGATGACAGTGTCCCACAATACCATGCTGTACGAATTCCCAAAGAGGAACGCCAGTTCAAAGATGGAAAATTGAAGCAGAACAGTGAAAAAAAGCAATGGGTCACCAATTGGAATGAAAATGAAAGTTATTCCTAGGAATATTTATAATTGTATATTTTTTTTTATAACGGTTACTAATAATTGAAAGAGCACCACGGTTGTTGAATTGGGTATGTTCTAAGCCATAGGCGTTATCGTGAATTGTCTTTGGGTGCTACTTCCTGGCTAGTTGGGAAAATGAGGCTTGCCGGGGGAATATGGAACTTAAGTATTAGGCTGCCCGATACGTGATAGTTATCATCAGCAAAGGATTTGGTTTATAGGTGCACAAAATGTCAGGAAGGGGTGCTAAGTTTTATTTAATGCTGATCTACTGTCATTATGCAATAAAGGAGAAAGCAGTCACTGAACTGCTTTTAGTGCATTAAAGTCTCTAAAAAGGCGTTTACAGTCACTATAGAACCCTTTTTCTGGACAGATTTCTATTTGCCTTAAACTCATCTTTGTGCCATTATCAATCTTAGCATGTAATAAATTGTGAAATAGTTTGGTCATATTTCCTATGCAAAAAATTCATTTCTTTACACAGCCATCACCAATTGCTTTTTTTCATATGTAGCCATGATAGACCCTACTGGGTCTGCCTTGAAATCCCTTCATTGCAAGGAGAGCCTTCAAATGTTGCATAGTGCTGAACGTCGTGTCTTACGGGCTCCATACATCGGCAACGGTTTGTCGCAATTCCCTGATCGCCAGACGCTGGGACATCGGTGAAATCCAACATGTTTGATTACCTTAAATTTGCCAATCCCGACCAAAATATGATCAGGATCGGCAAATCGGGGATTTCAACACAAATCATTTCTCCGATTCCCCGACATATTGGCTATCATTGATCTGTCAGCGTTTCCGACCGGCTGATCGGAACGGTGAATCGGAGCCTTTAAATTACACTACGTACAACTAACACTCACCTGGTTTAAATATACATTCCTTTTGCTTTCGAGGCTGCAAATTGACTTATGTGTAAAAAAATCCTGAAAATGTGCAATATGTCATTCAACACATAGTAACATTTGCAATTGTTTTCAGATTTATAACCTAACAACTATGTTTCAATGTTATTTCTGTAAATAGCATAACTTGTGGGGTATTTATTACTTCCCGTTACCTTTTACATTTAACTTTAAAGTGTACAGGTTGCCTACACACAGTGCACAGTATCAATGGGAGCGTGCAGAGTATCAATGGGAGCGTGGAGAGTAACAATGGGAGCGTGCAGAGTATCAGTGGGAGCACGGCCTGTCCGTTCAGTGTCATTACTGGGGCTGACTGTATTTCTGTGCCTTGGTCACGTCACATTTTTCTATTGCAGTGACGCAGTGACTGTCTACATTCCCATCATTACTGGTTCAGCTTACAAAATGGCTGCTTACACTGTATGTAGGGGGCTGGTAAACTTTAAGGCCAAAGATTTATTTTCTATTTTTTTTTGGAGGGGGGGTTTGGGTGTAACTAATCTGTCAGCTGTAGGCAATTAATTAATTCCAGTGGAATTCAACTGGTTTCTTTGTGTTTTTATTTTCTGCACAAGCAGCTATTATAATGCAGCGCTCAGTTTTGTATCTTGTTTGTTAATACATCGTCCTGCTTTTTGCCCATGTAATTCCATAACTGCCAGAGGACTCTCGCTGCGTTTTGACAGTGTAACAATTCATGTGCTAAATGTGTAAATACTGTGATGTGTAGATATAAAATGTTATTTCTAATTGTGGGACACGTTCCCCCTACGTCTTGGTTTACTACATGTTTAGTAAGCCTGGATCTTTCAGCCGTAAACTCTATTTCTTTGGGCTATGGGTTACATAGATTTACTAAAGATTTTTAAAAAGGAAAAGTGATGGTGTTGCTATAGCAACCAGTTACAGTTGCTTATAGCTATTCTTGAATGCACTAGATAAATGATAGCTAGCATCTGATTGGTTGCACTTTACCTTTTTTGGAATCTTTATTAGATCTATCCTAAAGAGTGCAAGCTACTGAAACATTATTATGTTGATAAGACATGAGTAGTTATACTCAGCATCACTATGCACTATGCTAGACTAGAGGGGATATATATATTGCACCTGGGGGAGATGTACTAAGCTCTGGTAAGTGATAGAGTGGAGAGTGGTAAATTGCCAGCCACTCAGCTCCTCACTGTTATGTTACAGGCTGTGTTTGAAAAAGGACAGATAGTAGCTGATTGGTTGGCAGTTTATCACTCTCCAATGTATCACTTTCCAGAGTTTAGTACATCTCCCCCTGGATGAGATGTACTAAGCTCTGGAAAGTGATAAATTGGAGAGTGATAAACTACCAACCATTCAGCTCCTGTCATGTTTCAGGCTGTGTTTGAAAAATGACAGTGAGGAGCTGATTGGCTGGTTGTTTATCACTCTCCACTCTATCGCTTTCCAGTGCTTAGTACATCCCATGTGCTGCCATTTTAATAGTGATCTGTAGTGGATGTGTAGTTATAATTCTAGTTTTGCTTTCGTTAAGTAGTAATAGCTGTATTCTTTACTTAGATTGTATGGGGGATAAATTCAGTTATCTGCAATGTGTCTCCAGAATGGCCGTGAAGGTACTCAGTGGCGATTTATCTTCACTCATATTTCCTCTTACCTCGTAGAAGTGCAAAGAAAAGAGAGGGAAACACTTGTTACCACAATAAGCCGTAATGTGCGCAGCCAGACATCAGCTGTACATCGCTGAGAATTGAATTCCCCTCCTATGTACATTGATATAACAGAGAGAAATGTCTGATCCTTTGTTATAATGCTCATATAACATGCACAACACTGTAGAGACAGGAACATAGCGATGTGTAACACACGTGTGCATGTCCTGTGACCTGTAGTCTTTGCTGTCCTTTCATTTATCAGCTGATAGTTCTTAATGTTGCTCAGGAAAAAAATTAAGGATCATTCTGTATAGATAATGCTGCTCCTATGTGAAAGAGCTTTCTGTAACATGTACATACATACTGATGTAAAATGTTTATGACCACAAAATATCATTTGACAGTAAATAAATGTTACATGAGGGAAGTAACTTTCTCTTCATTCCTGAATGCCTTATAAGTTCTTAAAAGTAATTGCAAAACAGTAAATTCAATGGAATAGAAAGTGCTAATGCAGATTATGTTAATGTGTGATAATGCATACTTATGTATATTTATATATTCCAAAAAGTCAGTTTACACACAAACAATGTGTATTTCAGCTGCTTTGGTTTAGGAAAGAGTTCTCGTGACAGCTGTAAGATATTTGTAGAGATAATATCATGCTTATATGGTTCTATAAATGCTCCTCAGATTTTAGTTATGCTGGGGATACACTGTCAGGCCTACAGACATTTTATCTCACAAGCTGAAACCAGCAGATAGCGTGGCCATGCACTGTGTGAGATATGTCACAGTGTATATGGCATTGATATTTGTTCCTTCACTGATCCTTGGATGATAGATATATAAGCTGAAGGAGCATGTACTACAGTTGGAGGTCCTAGCATTTTGTAGGAACTGATGGGGCATTTTGGCCGGGCTTAATAATAAGTGACAAATGAAAGTCAGAAAAACAGACACGTGGAGTGGGACAGAAGCTGCAGGATTTCTCTTAATTGCTCCTCACTTAAACACAAATAGTATAAGAACTTTCATCCTGTCGGTTTCAAAACCTCCAACATGACCTGTTCTGTTCCACCAGGTACACTGGACCTCATTCAGAGCCGGACGCTATTTGCGCTCGCTCGTTCAGAAAAAGGGTCTGGCTATTTAAATTGACCGCTTGCTCTCTGCGGTCTGTTGACGCCTCTATGTCTGAACGAGCGTACAAAACATGCGGTCGTTATTTTGTAAAAAACGCCCCCTGGCCGCTCGCATCATACGTCATCTCCGCTATTTATTAGATTAATCGAGTACATCGAAAGGCGTATGAACTGCTCGCTATTCTTGTGGTTGCATTTTCCTACCGCAAACATGCGAGCAGTTCTGGCTAAAAGACACCCAACTGACGTGGTCGATGACGCTGCTTTGTTAATTATGCACACCCTTAAAACGCCCGTTTTGACTGTTTGGCACGCCTGCGTTTGGATCTCCACTCCCCGTTTTCAAGCACCTTCCCCTGTTACCACCCACAAACGCCTCATCCTGTCACTCAAATTAGCAGGCATTCGCTATTTAGCGAGCACACGATTTTCGACCGCACTGACTGGTTCGCGCATGCGTACTAAAACGCATGCGCAGATGTGCGAACATTGCTCGGAGCGAATGAGCGGCCGCTTACGAGCGGCTCTGAATCAGGCCCACAGTGCTCTGCTCCTAGACTTCCCACTTCATGTAGGATTGCAGTCAGCTGTGTTGAAACATCTTCCTCATCAATTTGCTCGTTCATTACAGCTGATGGCAATCATAAATTAAGCGGGAAGTCCAGGAGCAGAGCATTTTGTACCCTCGTGTTGGAGGGCCTGTAAATAAGTTGTCTCTCCTCCCCACATATGTAACTAGGCAAAATGCTACATTTAATTTAAGGTTTTAAATAGCTTCATAATAAATATAACAGTCCATTGATGGAGTTTGTAACCATTATTAATGCTGTACTATATTGTTGGCAACTTGTCCTGTTAATCTAATAGTATTGTTTAATTCAGAGGTTCCCAAACGCGGACCTCAAGGCTCCCCAACAGTTCAGGTTTTAAGGTGCGTACACACACAACGATGTTAGTAATGAACGATTTTCGTTGAACGATTTTTGTTCAGTTTTTCCCTTGAAAAAGTGAACGAAAATCGTTTTACAAAGTAGTTGGTTTTACATTACATAATAAACGATTTTCTGTGTGTTGAAGGAAAAATGTTGCAACTTCTATTGAAAATCGTTCAGTTGGCCACAAACTACAATCGACAAACACGCATGAATGATAATCGTTCATCGTTTTACACTGAATGATTTTTTTTAACGATTGAACGATAACGACGTCATTATAGTTAAATCGGTAAAAAAATCGTTGTGTGTGTGTACGCACCTTTAGAGATATCCATGGTTGACCACAGGTGACTTAATTAGTACCTCAGTCAATTTGATTTAACAACCTGTGTTCAACCATGGATATCTCTAAAACCTGAACTGTTGGGGAGCTTTGAGGACCATGTTTGGGAAACTCTGGCTTAATTAAAAGTGTAACACTGGGGTAGGCTACCTGTGGCACTTCCGCTGCTGTGGAACTACACATAATAGCATGCCCTTCCACACTTTTAACATGATTTTACAGCAAAATCGTAGCAGGGCATGATGGGATATAAAGTTCCACAGCAGCCGGAGTGCCACAGGTTGCATACCCATGGTGCAACACAGGGCCGTAAGGAGGTCGGTGCAGTTAGTGTCACTACACAGGGCGGACTCCACCATGTTCACCGGCCGCCACAAACTTCCCGGCTCGGAAGTGTTTGTGGAAAGAGCTGCATAGCTCTCCGCCCACCCGCTGGTGGTAATGGTATGCACTCAGGCGGAGGGAGCGGAGCAGGGAAGGGGCGCAGGGTTTAGGGAGGTGGGGGCAGTGCAGCACAGGGCGCACTGCCGCCATGATACACCGCTGGTGTAATGTACCCATTTATGTTTGTTGTGGAAATAAATGCTCTTTATTATGAATCAATTAATCCTAAATCAAATTGTGGATTTAATAGAAATGCGCATACAGCTACCCGGCAGGTTTTAGCTTTCGTCAGTCTCAGCGGTGTGCAACTTTTTGTTAGTAGCGTCCCCAAGTGTCAGTTTGCCATTGGTCTAGGATCCCACATGTGTGGTTCTCAAGAGAGCGCTTTCCATATTTGATGATAGGAGACCCCAAAAAGAGGCTCTAGGACCCGCAGGTTACGCACCTATTGTTTAACATACACTTCAGCCTAAACAAAGCTAATATCTTGTTGAATGCTATGGGTTAAAGCATATACTTGCAATTGTTTAGTTTTATTAAAGTGATCCTCTTATTTATGCTTGCTGAAGGTAGCCAATTTGCTGGGAATGTGACCAATTGGCTAGGAACCTGTGACATCACAGAGTATAGCGCATACACCATAGTCAGTAGCATCTCTATAGGCTGCATACACGCAAAGGGCCTGAATATTGTGAGGTGACGGGGCCTAGTCTAGTCAATACTCCGCTCTCAAAATGGGTGCCTCCACTCTGTGTAGCTGACAGATGCACTTTCATTAGGGTTTAATGATATATAGTCACTTAAAAACAACTGGAAAAACACCACAGACTAAAGAAGAAATATAAACATTATTCTTATTTTTTTATGAAAAATCAGGAATTGGAGCTTTCCTGGAGATGGAATACAGGATATCACCTTTCTGAGTACTTGCATTACATTGTATAAGATATTGGTGCCATAGAGCTGTGTAGATATATAGGGGTATATTTACTAAAGTGCTGGTTTTTAGAAGTGGAATTGTTGCCCATAGCAACCAATCAGATTCTAGCTATTATCTTCTAGAAGGTGCTAGATAAATGATAAATAGAATCTGATTGGTTGCTATGGGCAACATCTCCCCTTTTATAAACCCGCACTTTAGTAAATATACTCCATAGTCTAATTTTACTGCTACTTTGAGGCGCTGAGGAAACACTGGACATATTTGAATTATCTTATCATGTATGTGTGAGATCTTGAAGACCATATAACCCTTTGTCCCAGGGGGTCATACTTCTGAGACACGAGTAAACAATATCTCTAATATGTTATGATTCAACATAAATTTCTGTAAACGTTTCCCTATTAATACAGAATTTGCCATGTTGTTTTATTATCTGTGCTCCTTCCCTTGCTGCACAGAATAGATACTGACCTTTCACATTTTAAATGGCCATAGATTTTAGTTGCAAAAAAACCCACTTATTATTATAGATCATTAACATAAACGTGAAGAACCTATGAGCACATAGGGAGTAGATTTACTAAGTGTGTTATTCTAATCTGACTATCATCGGCTACTTTCACCTATAGCTATAACATGGTAACAGGAATCCATGCTAAACAAGCCTGACCTAGCATTGATCCCTGTTGCCGTTCTAAAGCTATCGGTCAAAGCCACCGATGTTGATAGGCAGCTTTGAAAAAACGATATTTAGTAAATCTCCCCCCACAGGGGCTGATGCAGAGTTGAGCATAAATTGGTGGCTTACAAAGACGCAACCATCGGTCGATCATCGAACATCTGAGTAACCCTATGATTATTTTGGGGAAAGGGGGCCTGGACTGCACACCCTAGCTCTTTCTAATGGGATGTGCTACCTAGCTGAGACTTATTACAACATAGAAAAAAAGATGAAACCAGATGCACCATACAACCATTAATAATTATGCATAATATGCAAGGTTTTTGGCCTAGATTTGGTTGTATGGTGCATCTGGTTTCTCCTTTAACCCTATGATTACTCAGAATGGCCGTCAGAGCTGAGACGCCGGAGCCTTTGCAACTGCATTCGAGATCGCAGTCGCCACAAAAACGGTCATGACACGCCTGCATTTCAGTTGCCACCCACAAACGGTCCCTGTCTGTCAATCACTTTGTGAATAAATCCTCATTGCGACCGCTGTCGCAGGAAATTGGTGGCACCTACGCAGTGTGACGTGCATGCGCTGAAGTAAAAAAGTCGCCCGTTTGTGAAAACATTGGTATCGCTTCCATCTCTGAATCAGGCCCTGAGAACTGTGAATGCAAAGCTGATACAATCACGGCCAGCTGGCATTCAGCTCTATAATATACGTATATAATATACACACACAGTAGGGAGGGAGGGTTCAGAAGTGAACCAAGTCCATGAGAGTCAATCTGGAGAAAAGTTGTAGAACTGTAATAAATTAACCAGTAATTGTTTTTACTGCTTCAATAATGTAGAAGCATGTTTAATTTATACTATTTTATTGGTATTTTCATACCACATATAGCTTTTATTATCATATCACAGAGAATTTGAGTGTATAATGGACTTGGGACATGATTCATAGATCTACGCTGGATCGATATTTTCGCAGTTGGCCAATTTTTTCTCATCTGCCCATGTGCAGGGTGATTGACACGCTGCTGGCATTTGGGGAGGCCATGGGCAGCGTTCCAGAAAACGGGCATCAGCCCGTTTTCTGAGTGTGACAAAGCCAGTGGCTGCGTCCTCACAGCGTTAACTAGCCCCGGCTGCGTGATTTCACCTGAGTTACCTGACGTGTTCGCGCAGTTGATCCTCGGACGCGGCTGTCGATTAGAGAAGTCGTCAGGAGGAGTCTATTTACACAGGACACATCACAGTTCTGTACAACCCTTGGGTCACTGATAATCCATGTTATACACTTTCAATTTTGACACTTGAAAGGATATAATGTAAAAAACATTTCAAGCATTGGAAACGCATATTCATGGCTAGAAATGTAGGTATAACACCCATTTAGCCTTCTAAGTAAAGAAAACACTAGATGACTAGGGACAGTTTATGTTTAATTTGTTGTTGTTGGTGAGGTTAATCTTTAGGGAGCTTTGCAGTTTATGATCATTCAGTAAATACATGTATAACACTGCTCACACAAATATGCTTATTGTACACCAGAACAAATCAGCAATAAGAGCAATTTATGGCTCCTGGTAATTACACGTGTATGAATGGTTCCACCATTAGGAATTTCGGAGGTAGGTCAGCAAATCAGGGACCATATACTTGTCACCTGACTTATCTGTATCGAAGAGTGAAAATGGTATTTATGATAATTGTCTTTCAAAGTGCAAATATAAAAAGCTAACGCCCATCATCCTTTCCTGTATATTGTACAATATTTAATTGTATCTTTGTACCTAAATGGAAGTCAGCCTACAAGTTACTTAAACAATGGGGGTGATTCAGATTGGGACGGAATTGCAAAGCTGCACACAGACAGTTTTGCAATTCCATCCTTGTATATATGCAAATGAAGCAGGAGGTGTATGACACCCCCTGTATGACACCCCCTGCTGCATTTGCGATCCCAGCACTGCAACTGCGAGGCCAGGAAACTACATCCATGGATGCATCCCGTGGCCTTGCCACTCCCGGAAAACGGGCAGCCCCCACACCGCCCCTTAAACGCTGATTGACACAGTGGAAACAGGTGGCATAATTACTGACCCAGCAAAATAGATCAACGCATCTGTGCATGATTAAAGAAATCCAGAAAACATAACCTGCTGGGGGTACTTGAAGACTGGAATTGAGAACCACTGGTCTAGAGGTCTATTCAAATGCAACACAAATAGTTCTACACTATGCAAAGCTTTAGGCAGGAAGGGGCTGATGCAGAGTGGGTACCTTGCCAGTTGGCCACTGACGCCTACCTGTTCATAGGTGGGTGGAATGGGGGCATTCTTACATAGGCAGCAAGAGTACTTGTAAACACATACAGACATACATATACCTGGAAAAACCATATGGTAATCATGGGCAGGTGCAAATAGCAGATGTGATTGGCTGTTTGCTTTTTGTGAACGTGTTTAAGCAAATATTTTGAGGGGAGTTTGTTCTGCTGCATTACAGGAGTTCTTGTAGTTTACTTGATGCTTATTAGCAAATGTGTTTGTTGTCTATATAATAAATGGTTTGCAACATGGATAGAACTTGTGTGCCTGTCTTAAACCACATGCCTGTAATCACCTGTAATGCAGGCGCTTTTGTACCTAAATTCCGGGTCTGACCCGGAGGTTGGAACAGGGTTCCAAACTGGATCAGACCCGGAATTTAGCTGGCGCCGACCCAGGATATTCCCGAGTATTTTTACAAGCGACTTTTCATTAGTAGATGACACTAATTTTGTTACCAAATCGGTTTAGGTCCCAAAGCATTGTATGTCTGAGGTGCAAATCTACATTAATCCTTTAGAAACCAGTCAAACATTAACTTTTATCTGTCAAGTGCAGGTTAAACAAATATCTGATTGGTTGATATGATTTTATTTCGGAATTGAATATTTGGACAATATTGGTAAATAACCCAAATTGCTTATTTATCTATTTACTATAGAAAAACAGTGTCAACGCAGGGAATATACATTACATGACTTTAACTATTTAATGTACTTAAACCAAGTTGGAGATTTTTACAATTTTGAACATTGTATTTCCTTCAATAGTTGCTGTTTATTTTTACATTAGCAACAAGAAATCCAAATGTTACATTTGTTTGAGCTAATTGATTGAGATTGTGCAGTGTTAAATACAAGCTTTTGTCACATTGCCTCCTATGTTTGCAATTCATTTTGTACTAACTAGAAATGTTAAGCAGCTCTAGTCTATATAGTGAATATTCCTGTGGATATTTGTAAGATAAAGTGTGAAATAAAGTTTTTTTTTTTTTTTTTTCTTAAACAAAGTGATACTTTATTCAAATGAAAAAGTGACACGTGGATTGGTGCACATGAGGGGGGTCTGGCAGGAAAGCAGAGGTGATAAAGATCTCATCATTTCATATAGCTCCTTATTAGGTTTTATAAACTCTGTTTTTAGTAATATCCCTTTTATACCTAAGTCCTGTGTCTGACCCGGGATTTGGAACATGGTTCCAAACTGGTTCAGACCCAAGACAGACCCCTTTCACACTGTGGACCCGGGTTATTCCCATGTCGGCAGCGTTCACACTGCACCTGTGTGCAGTGGTACTCTTCTGATGTCATCTTCAAGCGCCGTAAAAAATCCGGGTCTCCACATGATGTAACCGGGACCCGGGTCAGAAGACTCGGGTGACCCGTTTACACTGCTGGGTTACATGGGTCGTTCCCGTGTTAAACCCTGCAAGTTACCTGGGAGGGATTGACAGGTAACTCGACCTAGGAATCCAACCCTGGCTTCCTTTTACACTGAGCAGCAACCCGGGATATAAGAATCTGAAACAATTATACCCCTTTTCCACCTAAATTCCGGGTCTGACACGGAGTTGGAACAAAGTTCCTATTCGGATCAGACCCGGAATTTTGCCGGCGCCGACTCGGGATATTCCAGAGTCAGCGCCGCTCAAACCGCAGTCGGGTCTGCATAGACCTGGCTTTTGTGGAGTGAAAGTGGTCGCTTGGTGATGATGTCATCTCCAAGTGCCACTGAAGCCGGACCAATCGGCCGGCTAGCAGCGCACTCCAGGTCATCGTGACCCGGAGTACGCTGTTCTCACAGCAGGGTTTCACGGGCTACGCCCGTTTTAAACCCTGCTAGTTACCTGGGTTGGATTGCCGGGTCACTCGACCCGGCGATCCAACTCTCTCCCCTTTTACACCAGGGAGCTGCCCAGGTTAACCCTTCAAAAACCCGGGTTTTAGCTCCGGTGTAAAAGGGGTATTACATGACAAAACACCACACAATAATAAATGGGAAGAGGCCAGATAATATTGCTGATAAGTCTGTAACTGCTATAGTCTTTCCAAAAACACTAGGGGGAATGTCTTTTTATCAATTGTCAGTGAGCATTAAAAAGGCTGTTATAAGAAAAAAAAATGTCAGGTAGTAAATTAAATAACAGCTCGTGATATAATTAAGTAAAAACAGGCATAACGAGGCATTGGGAAAGTGGTAGAGAATACATGTTGTTTTTTGAAAAAATTATATTACCCTCTTTGCTGTGTTGCAACCAAGATTGTAATAAAGTTTGTAATACCTCTTTTCCACCAAAAAACCGGGTCCGACTTGGGTTTTGAGACATGGGCCCTCATTCAGAGCCGCTCGCTAGCGGCAGTACGCTCGTTCCGAGCAATGTTCGCACATCTGCGCATGCGTACGGTTTTTAGTACGCATGCGCGAACCAGTCAGTGCGGCCGAAAATCGTTGGTACGCAATATAGCGAGGGCCTGCTATTTTGAGTGACAGAATGAGGCATATGTGGGTGGTAACAGGGGAAGGTGCTTGAAAACGGGGAGTGGAGATCCGAACGCAGGCGTGCTTAAAGGTCAAAACGGGCGTTTTAAGGGAGTGCATAATTAATACAGCCGCGTCATTGACCACGTCACTTGGTTTTTTTTAACTCAGAACTGCTCGCAAAATAGCGGTTGAAAACACCAACCACAAGAATAGCGAGCAGTTCATACGCTGTACGATGTACTCGATTAATCTAATAAATAGCGGACATGACGTATGGTGCGTGCGGCCAGGGGGCGTTTTTATCAAATAAACGAGCGTATGTTTTGCTCGCTCGTTCAGACTTAGAGGTGGGAACAGACTGCAATTTGCGAACGGATCATTTGAATAGCCACCCCTTGTTTTTGAACGAACGACCACAAATAGCGAACGGCTCTGAATCAGGCCCATGATTCCAACCCAGGTCAGACACCGTTTACACAGCACCATCGATCTGGGTTATTTTCAGGTTGCCCCGTTCACACAGAACCTGGGTCTGTCCTGCTAAACTTGTGAGGTCATAATTAGTGGGAGGTGACTTCTTCACAACCACCAATCAGCTCATTTTAGGCATGACTCAGGTCGGATAACTCGGGTTGCGCCGTTTACACTGCACTATTACCCTGGTAGCTACCTGGGTTGGATTGCCCGGTCACTTGACCCGGGTTATTTTTCAGGGACCCTTTTACACTGAGCTGTGACCCAGGTTTTTGCTCTGGTGTAAAAGGGGTATAACAATGCAAAGGTACGGTTCCATCAAGTTTAAGGAGCCTAAAGCCGCATACACACTAGACGATATTTATGAACGATAAGGACGTATGATCGTTCAACGATACATCGTTCATAGTGTATGCAGTGAACGACCAACAATGCGCTCTCCTGCGTGTCATTAACGATGTCTTTGACATCCATACGTGTAGGCCAACTAGGTCAATCTGACGATACCATCAAGAATTGCCTGTTCAGAGATGTTGCAGGACTTCACTGAAAGATATCTTTAAAGATATCATTCAGTGTGTACACCCAATATCGTTTGTCCTGCACTACAGAAAGTTCAAGGTAAATCTTTCACCAATATTGTTCATACAGCACATCGTCTAGTGTGAATGAGTCTATAAGGTGTATACACACGATTTTTTAAACGCTTATAGATAACGATATCGTTCAATCGTTGAAAAAATTGTTCACTTTCTGACTTAAAACGATGAATGATTATCGTTCATGCGCGTTCACGTTTGTAGTTCAGTCAGACTGACCAACTCAACGATTTTCAGTAAGGGAATATGCAAAAATCATTAGTAGTTCAAAAAAATCGTTTATTACATTTAGTAAATGAATGATTTTAGTAAACGATTTTCGTTCATTTTTCCCTTGAAAAAATGAAAAATCGTTTACTAAAATCGTTCAATTACTAAATCGTTGTGTGTGTGCAGCTTAATCGCAGTAGTGCCGTGATTATTAACACTTTGTATTGCGGCGGATATTTTCATTTTGAATGAAAATATCCCCGCTAAATACAAAACTAAATTTCTTGGGCGTGCATAAATTAGCCACTCGCATTCGCTGCTTGTGTACGATGACAGCGGCAATTTCAGAGTCACGTCAGACCTGCTGTAATTCTGCGTGAGGGTCCGATGTTACTCAATGTTACCGATGTATATGCAGGATTGCGAGGTCTTACGGATGTGAGAAAGCGGTAGTGGGCGTATGAATGCCGGGTGAGCAGTTGCAGACATTAGCATTTTCGCAGCAGAACTGCGTGCGTAATCGCAGCTGCCATCGCAACAGCCATATTAATACAAACGGTATAAATGAAAAACAATAATCATACAAAACAGATCAGTATCGATATATAAACACACTGCAGGTGTTTAAAAAAGCCACTTCAAAGAAATACTCAAGAAACTAATGGGCATATTTATCAATATTTATCATTATTATTTTTACTAAAATATTGTGAAAATTGGTAGTTTTACACCCTTTTCACATTATTTTAGTTTCCCCAAAATGTACTCAAGGGCAATTGTAGGAGAATTTGCAAAATTCTCCTCCAAGCCCTAATTATCTATCACATTTATTTTAGAAAGCAGATTGCATTTTCCATAATTGCAATGAGTTTTACTAAATTTGCATAGTAAAAAGATAACGGGGGAAGATTTGTGATAATAATGCAACCTGGAGACGGCATTAGGGCCTTTCCCTGTTTCACTGCCAGGAAGCGGTGATCTCTCTAGTCAGCTGATCGCCGGGCTCATGCACAGGCATCCGATGTATGTTGTAAACCGACATCTCAGTTTACAGCACACATCAGCTGACCAGGGGCCTGATTCACTACGTACGCAACAGCAATTACGCACGCAATTGACCGGTTGCGTACTGCGCATTCATCGCTGTGCGCGTGCTAACCATTGCGGTCGCAGTGTCTATGCAGACCTATTGCAGAGTGAGTGAGAGGAAGTGCCGTTTGTGGGTGTTAACAGGAGGTGGTTGGGTGAATGCAGGCGTGCCAGTGTGTTTGAACGCCGTTGCAGGGGCATGCATAAATTATCCACTGCGATTCCCTACGCAGCCTGAGGCCTGATAGCGCGCGTGATTGTTAACAATTCCTGAGTAAGGTCAAGGCTTGTGCAAGTGTGCGTGAGGCTGCGATGGTACTCTATGTTAGCGAAGTTTTCGCATTCTTGCTAAACATTACGGATGTGTGGTAAATAAAGTGGGCGTCCTTATGTTATGCTGCGAGGGCATAGCGATCGCAGTGGATTAGCATACTTTCGCAGTTGAATTGCGTGCGTAATCGCTACTGGATTCACAGTTGCGTATGGTAGAGAATTAGGCCCCAGGGTCTCAGAGTAGGAGCCCGTCGATCAACTGACCAGAGTCACAGGGGAGCTCACTGGATCAAGCGGAGCGGCAGCAAGGGTTGGGGGGCAGCGGTAGCAGTCAGTGGCGCATGTGCAGTCTCAGGGTATTTTTTGCAAAAGATACGGAGAACTGTGCAGAGAGAATTGGCAGAAACGGTGCTTTCTCGCAAGCTCTGTCGCTGGGTGTGATACATCCTTGTCATGTATTCAAATATCGAATGCGCATTTGGAGGAATTTATCACATCCCATCTGTACCTGAGATGCGGATTGTGATATATATATATATGTATTACTAGATGATTCTCCGGCTATGTAACAGTTCCCAGGTCCGACACATGCGCACTGATGGTCACCCGGCTCGGGAATTCCCAATGCTGCTCCGGATAAGATGAACCACACCAGCAACGTCGTCTACAGACAAGACACCCCGGTACCGATGATGAAAGTAATCTGCCAGTAAACTTCTGTAGAGATATGAATGTAGAATAGCGCTGGAGTGGCCCAGAGTCACTGACGCATTTCGCCTCTAACCATGGAGGCTTTTGCAGAGGTTCTGGGCACCCCGGTGCTCAATTCAGACCCGCTCGCTAGATGCGTTTGCACTCAGCGAAAGTATGCAAATCCGCAATCGCACGGCAAGGCTTTAGCACGCCCAATGTCTTGGCGTGCGATCGTGGTGTGTATGCAAACGCCCACCAGCCTGTCTTAAGATGCCCACTTATGCACGTCATCTCCAGGATGTGTATGCAACCATCGGTAACATCGAGTACCATTGGAAGCGAACGCAGCACTTGTGGTTGACCATACTCTACCGCAAGCACCGCGAGTGCTTCAGTGTGTAAAACAACCATGTGACGTGTACTATGACACTGCAGCTTAATTATGCACGCCTCTGAAACGGCGTTAAGACTCTCAGGCAGGTCTGTGTTCGCACCTCCACTCCCCCATTTCCTTCGACCATCCCGTCTCCACCCATAAACGGCATGTTCTGTCCCTCCGTCTAGCGAGCTGACTATGCACAGCGAGTGAACACTTCCCGATCGCATGGACTAGGTTGCGCACCCGCACTGTGATGCATACTTCAAACATCGGCAGGCTGCGTGCGTCTGATTCAGGCCCACAGTTCCTCTTCAGTTATAATTCTGTTCTTGGAAGTCTTTAAAGGACACATCAATTTAGAGCTTCATTTATTGTTTTTTTTTTACTTTTTTAAGTCATTTTTTAAAGCATTACTCATATATATGTTATGATATTTGTGTGTAACCAGTATTTCAGCTGCTTATTACAAGTAAGCAGTATAAACGTCACACTTTTCCAGCTATAAAAAATAGTCACAAGAACTTCTGAAGCCATAAAACGCCTGTGTGGCACTACCCTAATAACGTTTTTGCCTGTAAACTGCACAGTTTCTCTTCTATTCATAAAGACCTGTATGCAAAACCACACCTGACATTTAGGGTGTTATCTAAATACTCGTAATTACTTTGAAATTAGTAAAACTATGTCTCATGCCTGGTAGGATTTTATTAGTGTCAGGCAGCCATTGTAAGAGCTGGTACTTACTGTAGCTTGTTGCATGATCATATGTATTCTAAATCCTTACTATCTCTGATTTTCCGCACTTCCATCCTATTTAATGTTTGTGCAGCATATTTGCTACTGTGTGCCAGATTCATTACAAGCTTCTTTTATTGTCATTGAAACTTGTGCCAATTCCCTGCTCAGCTCGGCGTGATGTCCAAATATTTCTTAAGCGACTATTCCTGCTCTGTGCTGACAACCTTACATAGTTTGGTCAAACTCTACTAACAGGTGTATCTAGTTTTTAGTGGTGACAGATTAACATTACCTCTGGTCCCTGGGCAGTAAGCATTGCTGGGCCCTCAACATGACCATACCTCACAGCCATCCAAAATGACAGAGGAATACGGAAGTTAGGAAGGAAGGAAGCTAGCTAGCTACCTCTACAGGGGCACTTAGGTCCTGATTCATAGACAGACGTACATACACAACTGCACACTCTTGCAGATCGCATTTGCTGTAATATGCTAATGCAGCAGGTGGCAGATTTTCTATTGAGACGCCCACCGGAGCCTTCGTAGCTACCCGCCACTGCATACACAAATGCAGTATTGTACGCAGATCCTCAAAAGATCGACACCTCGAGTAAGTCTACGGTCACTCAGAATGGATGTTGTAGTTGAGACGCCAGAGCTTTGTTCTCTGCATGCGCGATCACAGATGCTGGCTAGTACACGCCCAGGAAACGGCCCGACACGTCTGCGTTTTGGCCTGTAACCAACCATAAAACGGTCTCTTCCTGTCAATCAATTGTGAGTGAATCATCGCAGCGACAGCAACTGCAATTCATTAGCAGCATGTGCGCAATGCGGCTGTGATGATGCGCAAACCATCGATAACTGCATAAATATCGGAATAGGGTTCAACTCTGAATCAGGCCCTTAGTACAGAGGGCCTGATTCAGAGCCGGACGCTCTTTGAGAGCGCTCGTTCTGAATCAGGGCGTCCCTTTTTTTTTTTAAAGACGGCCTCCTGGCCGCTCGCATAGCTGTGGGTGACCACCCACAGCTTATGCGAGCGGCCAGGTGATGGTCGCGATGGTCAAGGGTCTCGTGGCCGCAAGCCCCAGTGGACTTCCAGCTCCATTAGAGCAGGAAGTCCACCTACCGACATCGCGATGTCAGTAGGGCCGCCCATAAACATCAGGCGTTCCTTCGGGGACGCCTGTTTGTGTAGCCGCCCCGCCTACAAAACGGGGCGAGCTGTCGATCAACATCGACAGCCACCCCTTTTGTAGTGAGTCCCCGTGCGAAAGAATTTTTCTCTCGCTCCGTGGCTCGCGCATGCCGGAGCGGGCTCCAGCGTGCGCATGTGCAGTGGGGGACCATCGACCCACTTGCGAGCGGGGTCTGAATCAGGCCCAGTGTACATTGCTCTTTCCTCATTTCCACCACTACCCCTGCTAACTCTTGTAATTATATAACAAAAACATAATTGTTGGCAGATACCCTGGGACAAAGACCTGTGACTGCAGCTACCACAGTAGAGGGCAGAGTTATGTTTGTGGCTGTTGGTGCAATAAAATAGATGGTGTACCACTTTTATACCTACTCTATAACAAGTTGATATAGACAGTTCTGCAATCAGTTACTAGTTATAATTCATTAAATCTTAACAGTTGTATTATGAATATAAGAATAAAATAAATCAACAGGCAACGGTGTACAGAACTGCTTTACCAACTCACGCTTACTAGTCCCTGGTAAGACATGAAATAACATTTGTGTATTGTAACCAAACTGAAGATATTTAGATATTGTAATAAATATTTATGCAAGAGAACAGGAAATAGACTCTTCTGGGTAGGGGCACTCTTCCGCAAATAAATTGTTTATAATAATACTTAACTTTTATTATGGTTTACTGGCAGTCAGGATCCCTGGGGTCAGAATCCTGGCAGGGTTAACATTCCGACAGTTGTTGGTCGATATGCTAACCCTCCCCCTCTCCCTACTCTAACACTCCCTTCCAGGTGCCTATCCCTAACCTCCCCCTTAGTGCCTGAACCTACCCCCCTCCACACCCTAAACCTAACCCCGCACCCTAAACCTCCCCCTAACCCCCGATACTTATCTTCGGGATGCCGACGGTATTCTGGAGAAAGGATCCCAACTGCTGTTGGGATTTCGGCACCAGTATTTAGGCCATCGGTATCCCGCCAGCTGGGATGCTGACTGCATCCCATACAAAACATATAACATAGATTGTGAAAGAGTATTCATGTGCTGAAATGTGTAGTGATAGGTTGTGAAAAAACATGTGCAGCCCAATAAAAGTGTACCGCATGCAATTCACAAACGGCGGAAATATTGGAGAAAATAAATAAAGACATCACAAAAAGGTGAAGAACATTTTAAAATACACCAAAACACATTTAGAGGTCCTAATCCTCAGTATTAATGCTGTATACCGTTCACACAATATGGATTTATAATCTCATCATAAAAAGGGGTACATTGAGCACGTAAACTAATAATAAAGTGGCAAAGAAAGTTAGTAGGATAATTTAGGGTTGTTTTCCGGATTCTGCTGCTCACTGTGTGTCATAAGACAGTAAACAGTGAATGAGAGATAGGTACTAACAAGTATCCTGCGAAAGAAGAGAGAAAACTGTAGTCAGTCTGTCTTTTCACTTCTGCTTTTGGTTGCTTGTCACTAGGGCACTGAACAAGCAATGAGAGACTTTCTGGGACTCGTTATACTGCAGTTAGAAGGAAGTAGACCACTTAAGGTTTTGTTATGTTGTTACAGTATCACATTATAGAAACAGTATATTGGGCCTAGTTCAGACTTGCACGCAAACCCGATGATTTGCGTACAAGTCCGATGGTGTGTTGTCTGCACATGCACTGGAGCCACAGTGCGCAAATACCAAATGTTGTGATGCCACTACGCCCTGGACGCCACAGCCTGGTTGACAGATCTTGATAGAGAATTAAAGACACATTTACTGCAATACATGCTGGTAATTATAGTGTCACATCTGCTGTGTCAAATGAAGCACTTGCCTGTGTTAAAAATGCTGTTGAAGACAAATTCTGCAACAATAATACAACAAAAAGTTGTCACCTGTGTCTGCTGGTAAATATGGGGAATTAAAATAATCAAGCTTCCAGAAGAGGAAGATTGTCTACAATTCTCAATCTGGAGAGTTGTAAATCCAGGACTGGAGTCTAAAGGCTGGATGCAGGGCTGGCCCTGAGCATAGGTGACTTAGGCACTTTCCTAGGATAACCTAGCTCCAGAGGGGGCGCCTAGGGTTACCACCCATCCGGGATTACTCCAGACAGTCCGGTTGGACAGGTGTGGGGATGTGTCCCACTGGACCTGCGTTGGGATCCGGAGGAGCCACTGCAGCTTTTCAAATTTGACGCCGACCATGAGGTAATCGTGGCTCATGGACCGTTAGCCAATCAGGACCAGCTGCGGTGAGCCAATCAGCATGAGTGACATAAAGTCAATATGACGGCGTAGGGGGTGTATATAGGAACTCCCGAATAGGGGGGAGAGACACCGCACAGAAGAGGCGACCCTGCGGGAAGATCGAAGTTGCCAGTATACTGTAATTGGTGGCAGAAGGAAAACAAAACTCTGGGTCAAGCCAGAAGACTACAGGATGCCTAAGTTATGGCGGCAAGGGGGCTCTTGCAAAAGAGTTTATACTGGCTCACTTGCGGTTCAGGTGAAGTCCGGTGAGAGTCAGTAGCCGCCGGAGTCAAGTTAGCGCCGAGAGGCAGGAGAGGATCTGCGTCTGGCAAGCTGAGGACCAGCGCTGGCCCTGCGGGGAAGGGCTGGTACAGAGAGTACTCCTTTCTGCCCGCCAAAATCTGCAGAGCAGCTAACTTTCAGTTTGACCATATGAATAAAATATAACTTGAAAGACTTCTGTATAAATTGGAAGAGATAGTTGGCTTAAATAAATAGCCAGCTGAAAAGAAAATGTTGCATGAGCAAATGGTTGAAAAATTACAGTGAATTATCCTCCTGAAGAATATCATGTAGCCAAGAGGAAGTAAAAAGAGATTGTGAAATTATGTGTCTTAAGCTGTGTACACACTTACTGATGTGTGTACCCAGCGATGCCATGCCTGGCGGGCCTACATATCAAACGAATGGTACACATTACACGATCATGGTGCCTGACCACCCGATATTTCAGGCACCGGCTCCATTCACCTGCTTGGCGTCGGCAGCTGGGTCGTTCCGTCGGCCCTATGTGCAGGCCAACGAAACTACCCCAATGGACGACCTGCTGGAGCATGCATGGTCGTCTATAATGGGTACATATTTGCCGATGTGGACAATATATCGGCCTGATCTGCCGGATCGGGCGACATATTGTCTAACGTGTACACACCTTTAATTGTTGTGCAGAGCCCGAAAGAAAGAGACAGACCTCAAACTGGCAGGTAGGTTAAACTCCTTGAGGAGGCTGAACTAGTAAGAGACAAAGGGGTCTATTTACTAAGCAGTGATAGGAGACAGAGTGAAAAGTGATAAGAAAGTGATAAGGTGCCAGCCAATCAGCTCCCAACTGTCATTTTTCAAACACAGCCTGTGAGATGACAGTTGGGAGCTGATTGGCTGGCACCTTATCACTTTTCACTCTGTCTCCTAACACTGCTTAGTAAATAGACCCCTAATGTAGTACTTCAAAGAAAGAGCAAGAAGTTATTGAATTGAACCAAAAAAGTGAGATACAGTACATCAGCAAGAAGTGGAAGCATTAAAATATAATATATTAATTTGCAGCAGACCCATGCTCAATGGGTAAAATGGATGCAAAAATGATTGGTCTTCAAGCCAACGGTGCCACAGCAGGGGTGCTGTGTGTAGTCCAGTCCCCATATGAAATTATTCAGGCCAGTATGTTGTGTTGTTAGCCTAAAAAGGCAGTATGCATGTCTAATTAATCACCTGTGTCTGCCTGCGCTGGGAAACAACACTCTTGTGTCAGCTTAATAAAAATTACCTTGGTTTCACCTACTACAATTAGTAAACACCACAATTTAACAAGAAAACACAGTCATTCAGTGGTGAAGCTAAGCTTCCTGTCACCCGATGCAATATTCAACTTGGCACCCCCAGGGGCGCCGAGAGGGGGGGAGCTACTAATTACCCAGGCTTGCTAGAGGGGCCCGGTGCTTCCCCCCCCCTCTTACATCAAAGCAGCCCAGCACACGCTGCTGAGTGCTGAGCTGCACTAGGAGACTGCTCGCGGCTGCAGCCACAGCAGTCTCCTATGCCTGTGGGGGGAGCGATCACACTGATCGCAAACCAAACTGGCTATGCAACGGGCTGAGGGGCTCACAGCGCCCCCCCTCCCCAGCGCGGCAAAAATATAATTTTTTCTCTCTAAGGGGGCATGGCCATACATCCCCCAATTAGGTCACACTCCCTTCTTCCCCCGGGCCCGGCGCGGCTGTTGGCGCCCCTGGGCACCCCCTCCAATAGATAGTAGTCATTCTCGGCTTGCTTGATTACAGACATCGTTTTAAGACTGAAATAATTGTAGGGCGAGGGCAAAACCATTTTTAATCCCATTACATAATTTTGCCAGTGCCTACTGCATTTATTCTATTTTTCTGGGGTGTCTTCACTTTATTTGGAGCATGCAGGCTCCACTGTCTCAAGATCCAAAAGTACATTATTGCTCAATGTTACATTGCAGCTCAGTCAAGCAAATGCTTAATTAATATAACTGCTGAATGGGGATGTAGTTATGCGGCCGCCGGTCTCAATCCCGACAGCGGAATCCCGGCAAGGGATTTAACATAGGCGTCGAAATACCGATGCCTATGTTAATCCTAACGACGGAACACCGAGGACGCAGCCCGAATGAAGGTAAGTCCGGGGTGCCCTTAGCGTTAGCCACGCAGGGGGGGGGGGGGTGTTAGGATTAGGGGCTCTAGCAGGGTTAGCATTGTGTTTTGGGGGGAAACTAGAGTTAGGCACTCCTAGGAGCGAGGGTTAGGCACCACCGAGGGGAGGTTATCCACTCCCCCGGGTGGGGTTGTTTAGGGTGCGGGGAAGGGGGGTTAGGTTTAGGCACCCCCGGGGGTGACTTAGGGTTAGGCACCACCCCGGGAGTTTAGGGTTAGGCACCCCTAAGGGAGGGTTACGGTTAGGGGGGTGGAGAGTTAGGTGGAATTGGTATGTATGACCAGCGGACGTCAGGCCGGCGGTTGAAATACCGGCGGCGGCAGCCTGATGGGTGAAGATCCCGACAGCAGAGGTACGTAGGTTATCCCTACCCCTTTACCCCCCCCTTAGGGGTGCCTAACCCTAACCTCCCGCCCTAGTGCCTAACCTTCCCTGGGGAGGGGGTGCCTAACCCTAAGTCCCCCGGGAGTACCTAAACTTACCCCCCCACTGCGGTTAAGAGGTTCTGACGCCCAGCTTACCTTCAGTCGGTATGCCGGGCGTCAGGATTTTGGCGGGTGGATAATGATAGGCGTCGGGATTTCAACGCCTATCATTAGTCCCAGTCGGGAATGCTGACTGCCGGCTTCCTGACTACATACCGGTTAGGTAACTTACCTCACGCTGTCAGGATTTCATCCTCTCGGGCTGACGCTGCCGGCATTTCAATCCCATTCCGCTGACTGCAGTGACCAGTAAACTTTATCCGGCAAAAAGATGCACTACACTAAAAGTGCACTCAGCGGGAAGTGCTGGGGATGGGGGCTGCACTGTTCAATCTACCGATGTGGGCCATGGTACTGCCAGCTTCAGGAAATGCTGATCCCAGTACAATCCGGCCAGGGAGGTTTCTGGGCAACTGAAACCCTCCCCTGAGTTTGCCCCTGAAAGGTGCAGAAATTTTAGGCTCCTGAGAAACAGCGGCACAGCAATTTATCGAACCTGGACAAAAATCAGTGATCGGTCATTTTTTAATTCTACGAGCTGTTCCACCACATTAACATCTTTTGAAGTATATATTGGGATTTTCAACTGTGTGTTGCTGTGGTCTATTGTCCAATTGCACCATTCCTACTGTATTGGATATATTTATAGGTGCAGGATAATGTTATTTGGATTTGCGCAGATTTTTAAATATTACAGAAGTGAACTGAGTAACCACAAGCCTTTGGGAAAAAATATATACAAAATTCAATAAAAGCCAACACCATGCCCACTCTCCTAACAGAGTATAATATGGACAATGAACTTGTTTACCAGCAAAACTGGTAAAACAAGACATCGATATGCTACAACCAATCAGTTGTTAGATGTTATTTCCTGAACTGTGCTATAAAAGTTGAAGGAGCAATCTGATTTGTAGCTACACGTCACAGCTCACTTACGCATGTTGCACCATGTTATATTAACCACTTGGCAACTGTACAATGATATAAAACAGTGCAGGAGTGTCTGGTTAACTCAGTACTGTTGTATTAAAACTTGGGAAATCAGAGAACAGCTAGAAACTGTTTTATTGGATGCTGCCACAAATAAATACATTGCATAGGGGTTGAAGAATTGGAAGAAAATTGAGCATATGCTGCGTATTGTTGTATTTTCTCCTTGTGTAAATAGGAAATCTGTAGCGATGTTCCCCAGCAGATGGCAGCCCCAGCTCAGAGCAGGAGATAATATCAGTTATACCCCTTTCAGACAGAGAAAAGGAGCTGGCAATTTGCTGGGTCCTTTTTCTGTGTGGAAGGGTCAACTCAGGTCGAATTCCCGGGACTTCGACCCTGGTCACTACCAGGGTTATTCCTAGCTGATTGGAGCCCTTGGAGATGACATCATCTTCAAGTGCCCACTGAGAGGCGGAAGACCCGACTCACTAAACGACCTGGGAATAACCTGGGTCCATCCGGTGGTGTGAAAGGGGGTAAGTACTGAAACTCTGACTCACTTTCATTTTCACTGGTTAAGAAACAATTGAGGGATGAGAAAGAGATGTACCAGGGAACATGGAGGTGTGAGAAGGCACCAGTGCCAAAAAGCGTTGGAGAATCAGCACCCCCCACCAACCACCAGAACTCTGACCATTGTACTCATTACCACACCACAAAGAAAGGCTGCAGAGGATCCAGCACCGCGCCGCAAGGCAGACCCTGGGTCCCCCCCACCAGCCTCATCACTGTGCCCAATACCACCCATTGACTCCACGGGACCATGGATCAACCCCACCACTCGGCTCTCCGCATCGCATCACACCACCAAAGAACGTCGACGGGCGCACGGCTGCCAGACACCTCGCGGGCTCGTGGAGCTGTCACGTAGCATCCGGCTAACACCTGGGATCACAGTCAAAGCTGCAAAGAACCACAGGACAATCCAAACCTACTGGTAGCTACAAAGATCCCAGAGACAGAGCAGGACGCCGCTACTGCACTAAGTACCGGACTTTATTCACATCCCACATCCTGGTTCAGTAAGACTGTAGACCATAGGTCCAGCAGGGGAACGTGCAGGAGTAAGGACCGCACGGAAAGGAGCCCCCTGAAAGGGTACACCCACTCCCCAACCGAGGATCACAATACTTATCTGCTAAGCCCCACACCATATAAAGGAACTACCTAGGGTAGCATTGTGCCTTACCCAATAAAAGGTTGGATCCTACACTTATTGTCTGCCTCATTCGTATTCACCCAGCCACATACCCACACTTCCATTTCTTCAACAGCTCCGCATTTCCACTCCCTTCCTATCCCACAACCCCCCCCCCCTCTTTTTTTCCCACTCCCCCCCCCCCCTTTTTTCACCTTCCCTTTCTCCCACACACACACCTAGTGTTCCCGCTAGGCTGTTTTAGCAGGGCGCGCAAAAAGCACCCTGCCCTCCAGGAGGAGGGCAAAAAGCGCCCTGCCCTAACAGCCTGCGGGAGCCGTTCTCACCCGCGGGACGCAGTGTCCCGCGGGTGGACAAACATGCGGTGACCCGGTCACCGCCGGGGAATAGACGCCGGGCGCATGCGCCCGGCGTCTATTCTCCCTTTCTGCAGCGCTTGGGGGCTGCCCGGCATGTCCGTAAGCGCCAGGCACGCCCCCAAGTATGACGAAAAGGGGGACGCGTCTTATAGACACGCCCCCTTTTCGGAACCACGCCCCCTTTTCAGGCGCGTGCACAACATTGCCCTCTCTAGCTCCGGCGCCCTGCCTGTCGCCGGAGCTAGAGGGAACACTACACACCCTTAGCACGTGTACCACATATTCCTCCGTTTGGACCAACAGGCACAGGTAGTCCTGTTTTCATGCTGCTACACTACCATTTCCTCATCCCACCTCCCTCCCAGTCCCCCCACCCTAACCCCACCACACCACAATTGTGAAGCGCAGACCGCCCCCCTCATTAATTGTCAGGACGGCAGAAGACTAACACATGCAAGCCTATTTCTTGGCGATCCCTAGCACTAACTCATATTCCCCACAGAATGCTCTTAGTTACATTTGGAGAAACGTTAAAGAAAACCCTACTGCTGGCAAAAACAATGGAAAAAGGGTCTATCTCCTTTTGATATCACTACCCCGTAATTAGTCAGTTCTGCATTTCGCTCCCGTACAGCAGGGATGACCATCAACCATCATTGGTTATCAACCAAAGCTGGTTTGACACCGATGGCAAATAGTCTCTCCGTCAATGGATGAACATCAGCCTCACAGGTTCGATGGCGGCCAAGGTCTCTGCATGTGCAATCAGAGAATAATGGTTTCCTCCTGATGAGGGCAGATGCTAGGTTTCTAGGTACACTAGGCCAAAGGTTCCAAAACGCACCCTCACAGTCTGGATTTTAAGGATATCCATGCTGGACCACAGGTGACTTAATTAGTACCTCAATTTGATTTAACCACTTCTACTCAACCATAGATATCCCTAAAATCTGAACTGTTGGGATGCCTTGAGAAACGTGTTTGGGAACCTCTGCACTAGGCAAAGCTTCACTCTGCCGCCCCTGCTTGTTTCAGTGCATGTGCTGAAGTCCCGTGCCCCCTATCCCGTCTCCCCCGCCAACATAAAACAGTATGTCCCACACACTTTCTGCATGCCTATGGATAGCAGCATAACTAGCACAAAGAGACTGAGCGCCTGATGCTGAGCGCTCGCAAGCGGGTCGATGTTGGCCCAGTGTGCATGCGCACGACGGAGCCGGCTCAGTCGTGCGCATGCGCGAGACCCGGACAGCGACGAGCAAGCCGTCGCTCCGGGTCTCGTACCAAAGGGGGCGTGCTGTCGATGGGGAGTTGGTGGGCGTGGCTGCCTAGACGGAGGCGTTCCCATGGGAACGCCTACCGTCTGGGGCCAATGGGAGTGCTCTCGGCTCTGATAGAGCCGAAAGCACTCCAGGGCTTACGGCAATGAGACCCTACCACAAGGGTCTCGTCGCAAGCCCAATGGTCGTGATGGTCTTGACCATCGCGACCATCTTCCTGGCCGCTCGCTATAGCTGTGGGTGGTCACCCACAGCTATACGAGTGGCCAGGAGGCCGCTCTAAAAATTAAGGACGGCCCTGATTCAGAGCGAGCGCTCTGTCAGAGCGTCCGCTCTGAATCAGGGCCTGACTGCCAGCAGAATGACAAGCTGTAGTGCCACCCTACCATAAATGATAATCACAAAAAAAAGAATAGGAGTAGTATTGCACAGGTGCTGTCTTTATGCTGGTCTTATAATTTAACCATTTATGGTGCAATCCACCTTGGGAGTTACAGATAAGCTATTATAAAACTAGCAGTGCCTAATAAATCTGCCAGGTGGATTTAATACAATAAGCCCATCAATTGAATGGGCGTTAATGGGTGGCAAATGTGCAATGTCTATGCGTACACACTCAAGAAATTTGTCTGGCGTGTAGCGAGATTTCCGTGAGATTCTGAGACGTATGTGTGAAGAAAGAAAGCCTAAATGTGCATACACACAACGATGTTTTGAATGATTTAACTATAACGATGTTGTTATCGTTAAGTAGTTTGTCGAATCGTTCGTCTTTTTAAGCTGAACGATGAACGATAATCGTTCATGCGCGTTCACGTTTGTAGTTTATCGTCCATTCTGACTGTCCAACAAACGATCTTCGTTCAGAAAATCGTTCATGTTGTCCAGAATGAACGATAAACGATTAACGATATCCATTCTCTGTATGCATGATTAAAAAATCGTTCATCATTTTTGAAAATCGTTCATTATCTTAGTAACCAACGATTTTTAGTGAACGATTTTCGCTCACTTTTCCATGGTAAAATCTGAACGAAAATCGTTGACTAAAATCGTTGTTTACTAACATTGTTGTGTGTGTACGCACCTTGATTCTGACCTCGGATCTCTTGCATCTAGCATAAGGCTGGTGTAAGTGGTAATACTAATGATGACGGTGCAGCTGTGCATGATTGAAGCCGTCTGTAAACTCACATTTACCTGTTGAATTTGTAAATAAACCTTTTAATACATTCCTGCCTATAAACCTCTAAGATTCACCTGCCTAGATCCTCTAAGACAAAACCTGCCTATACCTTCTGAAACCACAAGATGTCGCTAATTAGCGCTATGTTTGATTATACCATTAATGAAATACTGAGACAGTTGAATAGCGGTCTAACGCGCTAAAGATTATTATTCAGGTAAAAGTACAGATGTTACAACGCTATGATCTAATAATGAGCGCAAATAAATTGTACAAACATTAGGTCATAAGGTACAGTTAAAATACATGAAACGGTTATTAAAGAGCAAAATACAATGAGCAATATGAGACAGAGAGAGAGAGAGAAAAAGAGACACATCAAAATACAATGAGAGAGATATCAATGTCTGCTGGGAGCACATGTTCAAGATGGCTGGTGATGGTGTGTGTGTGTGTGTGTGTTTGTGTGTGTGTTTGTGTGTGAGGGGGGGGCGGGTTTAGGAATGCTTCCTGCCCTATTGTCCAAACCGCATGGTCTACAAACAAACTCCATTATGAAGCTACCTCATTGAAATCTCCCATAATGCCATAGTTAATTAAATATGCAAGCTGGATATCATATGCCAACACATCAGGCAAACACTGCACCATTTAATATTCCAACATGTACAACACAAGCTGATTCCCATATACAACAATACCATCCTACAACAGACCTCATCCAGTACCCACTAGAACGTGGGGAGGGGGAAGGGCTGAAGCACATGCTCTTCCTTTGTTTGCAAGCCTCATGATCCCTAGGCAAACTCCAATTTGAAAACTCACATTAAGTTGTAACTCTGTAAATCATCCATCCATCAATGATCACAATTATAATAAGGACAATATACCTATCTGACCCATACAACACCATAACTGGGTAGAATTATAATTTCCTTTGTTCACCCCACATGGAAGTAGCCATCTCTAATAAACTGCAGACAATATACCTATCTGACCCACACGGCAATTACTTATGACCATTCAAAGCTGTTATTAATTCAACTTCCATAATATATAACTGATACCACCCTATGATTACATTCATGAGTACACAACACATACCAAGCCTATCTCTCCCAAGCAGAAATATTGTTCAAGCACATGGCAAGGCCCTAACACAGAACACATGGGAAGGCCCTAACACAGAACACATGGGATCTCAATCAACCAGCATCAATCATTTACAAATATTACAAAAACTCCATAATCAATCCCTTTCCTGCATGCTGATAACAGACTATTGTACCCTACAGTGTAGATGAAGAGTACAGATTAGATAACATATCATCCACTGTATGCTAACACAGGCTCATGAATATCCTTAGAAAACTACAAACCACACACCATGCTAAGCTAATAACAGATTAACACCAAACATAGCTACAGACACCCAAATAGGCTAAATATTGCACATTTTATACTTAGCTATAACCCAGAGGAACTGAGACCCATTTTTCCGTTGTCTTGTGAGAGAGGAAACCTCTCTCTCCTCCAAAATCTGCCAGTGTGTGTGCTAAGCTGTGTGTTCTCAGGATGTGCATGCTATGTTCCCGCCCCCTTTTACCTGTGAGGTCATCAGAAAGGGAGTATCCTTTTGGTTACCTGAACTACTATTCCCAGTTAGCTAGCTCTATTGATTAGACTGGAATAACCAGTCCTTTGGACAAAAATGTAAACAAGCCTACACCATGTTATTGTCTTTTGGTAAAGGTTAGAAATCTGTTACAGGGCATTTATTGAACAATTCCAAATGGATACAAAAGGTCTCCAACCTCCTTTTGTATCCCCCACATGCAAATCTAACATTTCAAATAGTTATTCTCTCTAAAATTCATATTTCATAGCCGCATGTTCTGATCTTCATATAGATGTCACCGGAACTCTGTGGAAACAGAGTAGATCAGTACGGCTCCACACACAGTCCAATTGTCATTTACTAAGCCATAGTTACAGAAAACATTCATTTCTTTATATACTGACATTGCGTTTAAACCAAGTAATAATTATCCTTTTTGCGTTACGGGACCATTGCTTTTAAATGTATGTATGCGGGGAAAACACCACTGCTTTGCTGTTGCTCAAATATAAGTCTGTGGTGATTTTAATGTGTTGGAAAGTTATTTTATGTATTCTGAAAAAGCTGTTCGTGTTACTTTTAGCAACTTTGCACTGTGGTTTGTGTACTATGTATTTTTGACAAAATGGCGCTTGTGTAAGCTTTCTTTTCTAAAATGGAGTCTTGCTGCCATTCACAAGATGGCGTTGTGCAGGTTTTCCTGATTGCAAACAGATTCTGTCTTACCCAATTATCCGGTTTCGACATACCACATGCAAAAGCCACAGGGGGACACAGAAGGATCCATCAGAGCCCTCTCTGTGGACTTATTGCATAAAAAGGCCTATAAGCTTCTATAGGCAATGCCATCTATACATGGCGTTGGCTATCGGGTAGAAGCTCCTGAAAGTTACATAGTTGAATTCTATGGAGACTGTTATGCCACGGGACTAAAGCAGATATCCACTGCGGACCTTAATTTAAAACATATGGGGATCATTATGTATTGCTGAAGAGCAACCCATGCTTCCTCATCTTTCATTATACTGTACATGCTTTATTACATATATATTACAGTAAAACCTCCAAAGAGCAACCCATGCTGCCTCTTCTTTCTTTATACTGTGCATGCTTTATTACAGAGATACACAAATAGTACACTCCTATACATAACCACACACAGACATATACTTATTTACACATGTATCCATATATACATACCCTCATATACATAAAAACACACACAAACTGATATACATGTATTCCCTTTTATAATGGAAAACATGCTGCTGCTCGTTTATAAATTTATTCTGTACACACTTTTTTACATAGGTACACCTATACTAATACACATAAACATGTACACCTATACTATTATACATAAACACGTACACTCATACATTGTACATAGGTACACCTATACTATTATACATAAACACGTACACTCATACATTGTACATAGGTACACCTATACTATTATACATAAACACGTACACTCATACATTGTACATAGGTACACCTATACTATTATACATAAACACACACACTCATACATTGTACATAGGTACACCTATACTATTATACATAAACACACACTCATATATTGTACATAGGTACACCTATACTATTATACATAAACACGTACACTCATACATTGTACATAGGTACACCTATACTATTATACATAAACACACACACTCATACATTGTACATAGGTACACCTATACTATTATACATAAACACACACACTCATATATTGTACATAGGTACACCTATACTATTATACATAAACACACACACTCATATATTGTACATAGGTACACCAATACTATTATACATAAACACGTACACTCATACATTGTACATAGGTACACCTATACTATTATACATAAACACACACACTCATACATTGTACATAGGTACACCTATACTAATACACATAAACACACACTCATATATTGTACATAGGTACACCTATACTAATACACATAAACACACACTCATATATTGTACATAGGTACACCTATACTATTATACATAAACACCTACACTCATACACTGTACATAGGTACACCTATACTATTATACATAAACACGTACACTCATACATTGTACATAGGTACACCTATACTATTATACATAAACACACACACTCATACATTGTACATAGGTACACCTATACTATTATACATAAACACACACTCATATATTGTACATAGGTACACCTATACTATTATACATAAACACCTACACTCATACACTGTACATAGGTACACCTATACTATTATACATAAACACGTACACTCATACATTGTACATAGGTACACCTATACTATTATACATAAACACACACACTCATATATTGTACATAGGTACACCTATACTAATACACATAAACACACACTCATATATTGTACATAGGTACACCTATACTATTATACATAAACACCTACACTCATACACTGTACATAGGTACACCTATACTATTATACATAAACACGTACACTCATACATTGTACATAGGTACACCTATACTATTATACATAAACACACACACTCATACATTGTACATAGGTACACCTATACTATTATACATAAACACACACTCATATATTGTACATAGGTACACCTATACTATTATACATAAACACCTACACTCATACACTGTACATAGGTACACCTATACTATTATACATAAACACGTACACTCATACATTGTACATAGGTACACCTATACTATTATACATAAACACACACACTCATACATTGTACATAGGTACACCTATACTAATACACATAAACACACACTCATATATTGTACATAGGTACACCTATACTATTATATATAAACACCTACACTCATACACTGCACATAGGTACACCTATACTATTATACATAAACACGTACACTCATACATTGTACATAGGTACACCTATACTATTATACATAAACACACACACTCATACATTGTACATAGGTACACCTATACTATTATACATAAACACATATACTCATATGCTGCACATAGGTACAGCTATTCTAATATACATAAACACATACACTCATATACTGTACATAGGTACAGCTATACTTACATAAAACACTCAAATACTGTACATAAGTACACAAACTAATATACATAAACACATACACTCATATACTGTACATAGGTACACCTATACTAATATACATAAACACGTACACTCATACACTGTACATAGGTACACCTATACTATTATACATAAACACGTACACTCATACATTGTACATAGGTACACCTATACTATTATACATAAACACACACACTCATATACTGTACATAGGTACACCTATACTATTATACATAAACACACACACTCATATACTGTACATAGGTACACCTATACTATTATACATAAACACACACACTCATATACTGTACAAAGGTACAGCTATACTATTATACATAAACACATACACTCATATACTGTACATAGGTACACCTATACTATTATACATAAACTCATACTGTACATAGGTACACCTATACTATTATACATAAACACATATACTGTACATAGGTACACCTATACTATTATACATAAACTCATACTGTACATAGGACCACCTATACTATTATACAAAAACACATATACTCATATACTGCACATAGGTACAGCTATTCTAATATACATAAACACATACACTCATATACTGTACATAGTTACACCTATACTATTATACATAAACACACACACTCATATACTGTACAAAAGGTACAGCTATACTATTATACATAAACACATACACTCATACTGTACATAGGTACACCTATACTATTATACATAAACTCATACTGTACATAGGTACACCTATACTATTATACATAAACACATATACTGTACATAGGTACACCTATACTATTATACATAAACTCATACTGTACATAGGACCACCTATACTATTATACAAAAACACATATACTCATATACTGCACATAGGTACAGCTATTCTAATATACATAAACACATACACTCATATACTGTACATAGGTACAGCTATACTTACATAAAACACTCATATACTGTACATAAGTACACAAACTAATATACATAAACACATACACTCATATACTGTACATAGGTACACCTATACTAATATACATAAACACATACACTCATATACTGTACATAGGTACACCTATACTATTATACATAAACACATAAACTGTACATAGGTACACCTATACAATTATACATATACACATATACTGTACATAGGTACACCTATACTATTATACATAAACTCATATACTGTACATAGGTACACCTATACTAATATAAACACATACACTCATATACTGTACATAGGTACAGCTATTCTAATATACCTAAACACATACACTCATATACTGTACTTAGGTACAGCTATAGTAATATACATAAAACATACACTCATATACTGTAAATAGGTACACCTCTACTAATATAAACACATACACTCATATACTGTGCATAGGTACACCTATTCTATTATACATAAACATATACACTCATACACTGTACATAGGTACAGCTATTCTAATATACCTAAACACATACATTCATATACTGTACTTAGGTACAGCTATAGTAATATACATAAAACATACACTCATATACTGTAAATAGGTACACCTCTACTAATATAAACACATACACTCATATAGTGTACATAGGTACACCTATACTATTATACATAAACACATATACTGTACATAGGTACACCTATACTATTATACATAAACACAAACTGTACATAGGTACACCTATACTATTATACATAAACACATATACTGTACATAGGTACACCTATACTATTATACATAAACACATAAACTGTACATAGGTACACCTATACAATTATACATATACACATATACTGTACATAGGTACACCTATACTATTATACATAAACTCATATACTGTACATAGGTACACCTATACTAATATAAACACATACACTCATATACTGTACATAGGTACAGCTATTCTAATATACCTAAACACATACACTCATATACTGTACTTAGGTACAGCTATAGTAATATACATAAAACATACACTCATATACTGTAAATAGGTACACCTCTACTAATATAAACACATACACTCATATACTGTGCATAGGTACACCTATTCTATTATACATAAACATATACACTCATACACTGTACATAGGTACAGCTATTCTAATATACCTAAACACATACACTCATATACTGTACATAGGTACACCTATACTATTATACATAAACATATACACTCATATACTGTACATAGGTACAGCTATACTAATATACATAAACACATACACTGATATACTGTACATAGATACACCTATACTGTTATACATAAACTCATACTGTACATAGGTACACCTATACTATTATACAAAAAATATGAGATATGGTAAGAACTTACCTTTGTTATCTCTATTTCTACGAAGTCCATAGGGTTCCACAGGATACCTTGGGGTATAGGTGTGACGTCAGTCATCGGGCACCATAGAGTTAAGCTTTCAGCCTCCCAGGATGCACTAGGGTCCCCCTCCTATACCCCGCCCCCGAGCCAAGGCACCTCAGTTAGTTACCAAGCCATAGGCCGGAGGAGGAGGAGAAGGAAGAGAGAGAAAGAAGATCTGGATACACACAAGAATCACACTCTCACCAGAGGGAGACGGGAAAACCGGTGACCAGACCAAAGCCCATCTGCAGCACAGGTGCGACAGGGCGGGAGTCCTGTGGAACCCTATGGACTTCGTAGAAAAAGAGATAACAAAGGTAAGTTCTTACCATATCTGATATTTTCTACTTCAGGGTCCATAGGGTATCCACAGGATACCTTGGGGATGTCCCAAAGCAGTATCCTTTAAGGGTGGGGATGCTCCAGTGCTGAAAGGAGAATCCGCCGCCCGAAGGAAGCATCCTGAGAGGCGAAGGTGTCAAACCTGTAATACCTCACGAAGGTATGGACAGAGGACCACGTAGCAGCCTTGCAGATCTGGACTGCAGAGGCACCACGTCGAGCTGCCCACAAAGGACCCACAGACCTAGTGGAATGAGCCTTCAAAGAAGGAGGAACCGGCAGACCTTCATGAAGATAAGCTTCAGAAATAGCCATACGGATCCAGGCTGCCAAAGTTTGCTTTGAAGCAGGCCAACCCTTTTTACAGAAGTCATAGAGGACAAACAAGGCGTCCGACTTCCTAAAGGAAGAAGTGCGGTCAACATAAGTCCTTAAGGCCCGCACAACATCCAAAGTGGCCTCACCCACTGAAAGACCAGGTGAGTTAAAGGCCGGAACAACTATTTCCTCGTTAACATGAAACTGGGAAACAACTTTGGGAAGAAATTCAGGCCGAGTGTGGAGCACTGCCCTGTTCCCATGAAAAATCAAGAAAGGGGGTCTACAAGAGAGAGCCCCTAAATCAGAAACACGTCTGGCCGAAGCTATGGCCAGAAGGAAAACAGTCTTAGCTGTTAGCCATTTAAGATCCACTGAGCCCAGTGGTTCAAACGGCGGTCCCTGGAGAACCCTCAGGACCACAGCCAAATCCCAAGGCGCCACAGGTGGAACAAAGGGCGGCTGAATGCGGAGAACACCTTGCATAAAGGTGCGCACATCCGGGATTGTAGCAATCCTACGGTGAAACCAGACAGGGCCGAAACCTGTACCTTCAAAGAAGCAAGGCGAAGCCCATGGTCTAGTCCCGCTTGTAGGAAGGCGAGTATCCGAGACAGACGAAACTCCCGAGGTGCATAACCTCTCGGTCGACACCACTGGAAGAACGTATGCCACACGCGATGGTATATCCTCGCGGAAGACGGTTTCCGAGCTCGTAACATGGTACGCACTACAGAGCTGGAAAACCCCCTGGACCTCAACATGGCTGTCTCAACAGCCACGCCGTCAAAGACAGCCGAGCTAGGTCCGGGTGAAGACAAGGACCCTGCGACAGAAGGTCCGGTCGTAGCGGCAACCGGAGAGGACTGTCCACGGACAGACCCTGAAGGTCTGAGAACCAGTGCCGTCTGGGCCACGCGGGAGCTATCAACAGGAGCGTCCCTCCTTCCTGTTTGAATTTCAGGATTACCCGTGGAAGAAGAGAAACCGGAGGAAACAGGTATGCGAACCGGAACGTCCACCGGACGGACAGAGCATCCACCAGAGACGCCTCTTCGTCTCTTGTGCGAGACCCGTACACCGGCAACTTGTTGTTGTTCCGGGACGCCATGAGGTCGATCTCTGGAAGACCCCACCTGTCCACCAGCAGTTGAAAAACGTCCGGGTGCAGGGACCATTCCCCCGGATGAACGTCCTGGCGACTTAGAAAGTCCGCCTCCCAATTTAGCACTCCCGGGATGAAGACCGCTGATATGGCCGGAAGATTGCGCTCCGCCCATACCAGGATCCGAGACACCTCTACGAGAGCCGCCCGACTTCGTGTTCCTCCTTGCCTGTTTATGTAGGCCACGGTGGTAGCGTTGTCCGACTGGACCTGCACCGGCGACCCTGAAGAACCCGATGTGCCTGCTGGAGAGCATTGAAAACCGCACAGAGTTCCAAGATATTTATTGGAAGCTCCGCTTCTGTTGGCGTCCACCTGCCCTGGAACAAGTGTGGACCCGAAACTGCTCCCCAGCCCCGAAGACTGGCGTCCGTTGTCAACAGGACCCAATTTGGTACCCAGAACGGACGTCCCTTACTGAGATGGGTCGTCTGGAACCACCAGGCAAGGGACAGGCGAATCTCCGGGTGAGCACTATCGTCTAATAAGTCCAATAAGGCTCTGAGATGCAGAATCCACAGAGACGGGATTAGAGTGGACTTCTGCCAGTTGATTAACCAGCCGTGCCGTTGCAGTAGTGCAATGGTCAGGTCCAAGTGGCGTAGAAGGAGCTCTGGAGATCCTGCCACTAATAACAGGTCGTCCAAGTACGGCAACATGCGGACTCCCTGCAGCCGCAGAGACGCCGCCATGACCGCCATCACCTTGGTGAACACATACGGTGCTGTTGCCAGGCCAAAAGGTAACGCCCGAAAATGAAAGTGGTCGCTGCGGATTGCAAACCTGAGGAACTGTTGATGGCGCAAAAGAATAGGGACATGCAGGTAAGCGTCCTGTATGTCCAATGGCACCATGTAGTCCCCAGGTTCCAGCGCCAGTATGATGGACCGTAGGGTCTCCATCCGAAACTTCGGCACCCACAAAGACTTGTTGAGAGCTTTGAGGTTGAGAATCGGATGATACGACCCATTGGGTTTCTGCACCCAAAAAAATTTGAATAGAAACCCTGGCCCCTCTGGGAGAATGGAACAGGCACTATAACTCCAGCCTGGAGCATAGTGTGCAAGACCTTCCGCAGCTCCGTGGCCTTGTTCCGGTCTGATGGTAGACCCGTGGTGAAGAATCGAGCCGGGGGTCTGTGCCGGAAAGAGAGGGCGTACCCGTGGGAGACCACCTCGAGAACCCAAGTGTCCGTTGTGGTGACCGACCAACACCGGGCGAACTGCAGCAGGCGGCCTCCCACTTTGGGATCCCCCAACGGGAGGCCCGGACCATCAGGCCGCAGGCTTGTCATCAGGCTTAGGGGCCGGACGTCTGGTACTCCATGCCTGCTTCCGGGGCTTGGCCGATTTCTTGGGACCAGCCTGTCGGGCAAAAGACTGTGGTTTGGGCCTGCCCTGGGCCCTATAAGACCAAAAGGACGATGGTCCTGAACCAGAAGGAACCGCGGCCGACATGCCGATTTGGCTGCCGCCAGCGTGGCCACAATCTTGTCCAGATCTGGACCGAAGAGAACTTCTCCATTAAAGGGCAACGCCTCCAAACCCTTTTTGGAGTCAGCGTCCGCCTTCCAGGATCGCAACCACAAGGTGCGACGAGCAGCCACTGCTGCTGAAGAAATTCGAGACACCAGTGTACTAATGTCTAAGGCCGCCTCGTTGATATAAGTGGCCGAATCACGGAGATTACCAATCAACTCCGTTTGTTCGGCCGGACAGTCGGAATCAAAGGACGCCTCCAATGAATCCGCCCAGCGCTCCATCGCTCTGGCAACCCAGCAAATGGCCATAGCCGGCCGCGCTGCCCCCCCCGCAAGGGAATAAGCGGACTTCAGGCAGATCTCCACCTTGCGGTCCGTAGCATCCTTAAGGGAGGACATGGATGGCATCGGTAATGTGGCACTACGGACAAGACATGTCGCATGAGAATCCACCTGTGGAGGGGATTCCCACTTAGCAAAATAATTATCCGCGAACGGATAAGCCACTGCCAGGCGCCTCTGCGGCTGGTATCGCTTGCCAGGCTGTTTCCACGCCTCCTCTAAATGGTCCATTAACTGACCCGAAAGAGGAAAGACTGTGGCGTCACCCTTCACATCTTTAAAAAAGGCATACTTGGATTTAGCAGCTGGGGGAACTTCGTCCTCAATCACCAAGGCTGTGCGGACTGCCCGAATAAGTCCAGGAATATATACCTTGGACCTAGCGTCAGCGTCCTTAGTATGGAGAGGTTCCTGATCGTAAGGATCCAGAATCTCCCCATCATCAGACGTCCCTTCGTCATCCTAAGGAGCCGACAGAGACGCCACTGGCCGTTTATGTGGCCGCATCACAGTCTCCCCCTGCAACACATCCGACAAGTGCTGTACAGAACTCGTCAGGGAGTTAACCCACGCCGGCTCCTGAGAAACCGGGAGAGGGGAAATAGGGAGACTGCGGGGTACCACCAATTGTCTTGGGAAACCCTGCATGGGTGACGACACCACTGACTGCTGGGACAAACCCATCTGTGTAAACGCGGGCTGCGGAGCTAACTGGCCCATTAAGGTTGTAAGCGCCTGAGCGAAACAAGCCAAGGGCGGCCCCTGTACCGGTGCTGTAACCGTAATAGGCCGCGCAATTGACAAACACTGCCGGCAGAGGCCCTCCGCGCTACCCTCCCCCTCCGCTAAAGGTACTTTACACGTTGTACACTGAAGCCAGAGAGGAAAACCACTTTCAGACATGATGGTACTAAGTATGTGTCCCCTCTCACCAATTGTATTTTAAAGAGGTGAGAGACCACCCTGCAGCACCGCACCGCAAGGGCTTAGCAGAAAGAACAGGGACAGTAATAAAGCTGACAGAATAGAAGATACAGGCAGCAGCGCTAGCACAGTCACATACAATGCAAAGAAAATCAATTCCTGCACTAACCAGCGCTGATCACTCAACTACGCAGACACAGGGTCTGGTAGGACACATCGCTGCATACACAGACCTGACCACAGCGGAGGAGAGGTATGCGGGGGGACCCAGACCAAGATGCTTCCTTCCAGGCTTCCAGCAGCGTTCACCATGCGTTCAGGAAGATGGCTGCCGAGGAGCAGAGAGGAGGCTGGCCTGGGGGAGGAGCGCTGCCACAGGGCCAGTCGGCAGAGTGCAGAGAGGGCTGTGTGCAGCGGGGGAGGCGCTGGCTGTGAGACAGGGAAGGCGCACTCCCCTGGCATGCATTTAACCCCCGGGACGCCGCAGCGCTACCGCTCTGCTGCGGTCCACTGTCCCTGGGGGGTAGTGGAAGTGCAGGTTCTTACCTGGCTCCACGCTGCAGCCAGTCCCCAGGGAGCCCCCTGCCTGGGGACTCTGGACCATGTAACAGCGGGGACCCACCGCGGGACCCCGCTGCTTACCTTGCTGTCCCCCTTGAATCCGGCCATGGTCCGGAACATCTGGGGTCACCGCTAGCTGTGACCCCAGATGCTCACCAGCATCCCCGGATCGGTACCGGCGTTCTGGTACCGGCGGGTGTAGGGAAGACAGCATGGACATCAGGACTGACTGTCCATGCTGTACATCCAGATGTGCAGCCACAGCTGCATGCAGGAAAGCTTCAGGGGCTCTTCTTAGCCCCCACTCCAACAGGTGCACCCGACTCCGGCAGGGCACCAAACTAAACTAAGGTGCCTTGGCACGGGGGTGGGGTATAGGAGGGGGACCCTAGTGCATCCTGGGAGGCTGAAAGCTTAACTCTATGGTGCCCGATGACTGACGTCACACCTATACCCCAAGGTATCCTGTGGATACCCTATGGACCCTGAAGTAGAAACACATATACTGTACATAGGTACACCTATACTATTATACATAAACACATATACTGTACATAGGTACACCTATACTATTATACATAAACACATACACTCATATACTGTACATAGGTACACCTATACTATTATATAAAAACACATATACTGTACATAGGTACACCTATATTATTATACATGAACACATATTCTGTACATAGGTACGCCTATACTATTATACATAAACACATACTCATATACTGTACACAGGTACACCTATACTATTATACATAAACATGTACACTCTTACACTATACATAGGTACACCTATACTATTATACATAAACACATATATACTGTACATAGGTACGCCTATACTATTATACATAAACACATACTCATATACTGTACACAGGTACACCTATACTATTATACATAAACATGTACACTCTTACACTATACATAGGTACACCTATACTATTATACATAAACACATACACTCATATACTATACATAGGTACACCTATATTATTATACATAAATAAACACATATACTTATATACTATACATAGGTACACCTATATTATTATACATAAATCATACACTCATACTATACATAGGTACACCTATACTATTATACATAAACACATACACTCATATACTGTACATAGATACACCTATACTATTATACATAAACACATATACTATACATAGGTACACCTATACTATTATACATTAACACATATACTATACATAGGCACACCTATACTATTATACATAAACACATATACTCATACTGTACATAGGTGCATACATACACTCGTATACATAGGCACACTCATATCCATATGTACACATATATTCATGTTCACATTTACATATTAGCATACGGTGGATAGATCCCCTGCACTATTTGTACGGTTGGTACCCTGACGTCATCAGTTACTGTCCAAATTCATTCCTTACGATCCACGTGGATAGAGAGCGGGGAATATAAACCTGGGGTGAGCGACTGAAGGGGATTTATGCACGACTACCGTAATGTAACTAACAATAACACCGGTGCCAACCTGCCATTCTCTACGTTACCCAACGGCTGCTGCTAGAACCAAGCACAACAACACAACACAACCACGGCGATGATTGCTGATTGGTCAGGCATAACCCAGTGTTCTCTTCTGGCTGCTGTGATTGGCCAGAAACCGCACCACGGCGCCCCCTGCTATTGGTGAGCTCCTTCCCCTCGTGCTTTTTTCTAATGGCTACGATTGGCTAGGAGGAGTAAGATGGCGCTTGTTGTTTATTCGGGTGGCCACGGTCCTGATCGTGCTGTGCTGGCTGTGATTGGCCGGGCCCGGTGATACACGTAACAGTCCTCTCTCCGCCGTGTCCTAGCTGCATCCTTGAACCAGAGAGGACATCGCCGGCAGTCGGTGTTCCTGGTTCATGGGGAGGCTCGCCTCATTGATGTGGCAGTAAGGGGGTGTGTATGTGACTGGCCCCCAGGGGCCCCCACCTGTCACAGGATGCGGCTACTTAGGGCCCTGATGAGGCATGCTACCATCCCCGGGCTGGTGGATTACTATTCCAAGTTCTCCCCGTCCCCACTCTCCATGAAACAGTTCCTGGATTTCGGTGAGTTGGGTGCAGAGTGCAGACCCCATGGGGCCCTGCTGGTGTGGCCTCCTGCCAACATTGCATTCATTGCACAGCTACTAGAGGAGCAATGCTGTCCTGGCTCCAGTGGTGTAGGTCAGTGGGGTATAAATAGCCAGCAATGCATTGCCTGGGTCTGATGTGTGAAGGGCAACGTGTTCACCTCAAGCCTGGGAGATGTTGGAGCACATCTTTATGTACATGGGGCTGTATGATCAGGAGCCGATGCAGCATGTGTGGCTGGAAGGGGGCTCACAGTAATCGCTGTTTTTTTTTTAAAATGTATAAATGTTAATACTGGTTATGGTGCTTGCACCCCTCATTAGCACAGGGGATGGGTATTTAATGCCGACAGTTGGGATCAGACCACTCCCCCGTCACAACCCCCAAATGCTGACAGCCTGTCACACACTCTGCCATGGATTCCAAATCGTACGTAATCGCAGTGCGATCACCGCAGACGCACAATAGCTAACAATTGCTCGATCTGCATACGTAGTTGCAATTGCGATCGTTGCTGAATCATGCCCATAGTACTCTGGATCTATCGTAAGTAGGCAGAGATGCATATACAGCCTGCGATACATGTGCAGTTTGCTAAAAAAAAAGAAACAAAACCATGAAATGTGGCCATGTTCGGACTTGCGTGCAACTGACAATGAGGCCATAGTCTTCCTGTGTTTCAGTTGTCAAATCTATGAGAAGGCATTACCTACTATGCTGGTGACATATTTAATTACATTTCTTTGAAACCACACTCTAAGCTATATTTGACCTTACTTAATGCTATACATTTAGTTTATGGGCAGTGGATACTTTATGCCTTGTCAGTTATTTATTTGTTATTAAATATACTTATCTGAAAAAGGATCTTTATATTAAAATGGTTCAAGTAAGAAAGTTTAGCACGCTTGTCTGGATGAATATTTACTGGTAAAGGTCTTTCCTTCCAATTAGCAAAATGTTTGGTGGGTTCTGTTGTACAGTATCCCTGTGGTGGTACAGGCATCTTCAGTGCTCTGCTGATTACAGTATTCTATCTATCTATCTCGCAAAAGGTTTTAATCCACAACATTCTTCAACTATCTGCGGTGACAGACCACTTTATTTAAACTAAAATGCAGGAGATGAAATCCTGAATGTGAAAGTGGGATGTGGTGATCGGGGAGGAGGTGAGGCAGCTATCATTAGCAGAGCAAAGAGGGCTGGAGGGGAGTATGTGAGGAAGAGGCTGGAGATGTAAGCAGGAGCAGGGAGGTTAAGAGCTTTGTCGGTGAGAGAGAGGAGTTTCACATTCATTCTGGGGATGGCCATCGGTGGTTATCATGGAAGGCACACAAACCATCTATGGTGAACCATTGATAATTTGCACCCCTTTGATGGCCACCGCTGCGGGGAAGAACAGCGGGCCAATAAATAAAAATGGGGGGCTGGGCTAACCTCCATCCCATCCAAAAAAAAAAATCTGCTCCCACATATTCATCAAGGGTTAAAATATTCAACATCGGCCATAAACCATCGATGATTTTGATTTGTAGATGGCCATCCCTAATTAATCCAGTGTAGTATGGGGATCAAGTGATGTGATTAGCGGATGTACAGCGATGAGAGAGGGAAATGAGGTGGGTAGCAGAGTTGAGTATAGACTACAGAGGAGAGAGGCAGGAGTTAGGGAGACCAGATAGGAGCAGACTACAGTAATCCAGGTGTTAAATGATGGGAGCATGAATCACAGCTTTAGTAGCCTTCAGGGTGAGGAATGACCTGAATCTGGGAATATTGCTGAGGTGGAGCGGGCAGAATTGTGAAAGGAACTGATAAGCTCGCAGATGGAAGATGTGTACAGTGAGAGGAAACGGAAGCAAGAACAGAACCTTGGAGGACCCGAAGTGGAGGTGTAGATACAGAGGAGGAGCGGTGGTTGGACAAGTAGGAGGCAAACCAGGAGAGAGCTTCTATCACAATCACTATGCAAATAGCAAGGAAATAGCATGGCATGAAAATGAACTGAAAGATATCTGCTGTTTAGGAGGCAGAAGGGAGGGGGTGGAAGTGATGTGACATGTTCCGAAGATTAAACAAATCCACTGAATCTTCCTGTGAGGGGCCTTGCACATCGGTACCCCATAAGTCTGCTGCTTCCGAGAATAATGTAGTTACAATACCATGAAATATTTATGTAAGTGGATTTCTCATTTACAGTAAAATTTTCTGATTTGTATAATTGACTTTCATGATTTTCACCAATTCACATAATTTAAACCTTTTCAGCATTCCTCTATTACATTTAAATTCATTTTATAGGGTTTATATGCCAGGATATATGAAGAATTTATTATATAGCTGAGCCAGGTGCGGTAAATGACCCATCTTTTATTCCATGAATTGAAGACAATGGTGCTATGCTGCGACCGCTTTAGCATCTGTTGCTGCAGACGCATCTGTGAGTTTATGCTCATGCTAGTGTCAGATCTTCCCCCTGGTGTACAGCCGGGAATGGGATGGAAATGCCGGCGGCTGGTTCAGATCCCGACAGCGGCTGCCCGACAGGATGAAAATCCCGACAGAGGCAGATAAGTATGCGTCCGAGTTCGGCACGCCTGCAATACTCCCATAACATGCCCATGAAATGCAAGATAAAGCCACCTAACAGTCACTGCCCAGGAAGAGCCAATACTTTCCAGGGCTGTGCGTCTCAATCCGTCCTGTGACTCTGTGTGCATACACCGTTGGGTGTATGCACCCTGTGACTTTTTAGGGGTTTAGACATACGCGCAGCTGCAAAAAAAAATCGCCAACAGAACATCACTTTGCGTCCGACTCAGAACGACCTCCAATGTGTCTAATCCCAGTACTAAGCTCTTCATTGGAACACAAATTGAGCTTGACGCATTTGCTTTAGGACCTCATGCAGTACTATTGCAGCTCCGATTCTCACAGCAGTATTCCCCAGTACTGCTGTCTTTATCACCCGAAGCAACAGTTTTATTATTGCGTATGTGTCAGTTGCATGTGTAGGAGTATGTGGTTATATCTGTAGCTCTGAAAACCTCTATATATTTTTTTGTTCCCTAGGATCTGTTAATGCTTGTGAAAAGACGTCATTTAAATTTTTGCGGCAAGAATTACCTGTGCGATTAGCGAATATAATGAAAGAAATTAATTTGCTTCCAGACAACCTCCTAAAGATGCCTTCCATAAAGCTGGTCCAGAGCTGGTAAGTGTCGCACCGTACGATGATGCCGCAAGCTGCTTGGTTTAATATGAGTGTTCTTAACGGCTAGCCCGTGACCCAAAACGCAGGTTGAAACCATATACTGTGGGTTCCTGTGATTCTCCATTTGTAAACCTTTGGTATCATTTCTTCTTCCTCCACTAGGGGGCACAGGGATGACAATGGGTATAGCCTGGAGAGGAGAGTCTGAGCACCAAATAGTTAATTCTGAATTCCCAGCAGCCTGGGCTCCCTCTCCAATACCCTGCCTCCAGCCACCGGCAGCCGGTTTTAGTTTGGCGCTGGCAGGAGCGGGCACCGTTTTGAGGGGGACTGCTTTAGGTGGTCCCCCATTGTTTTTTGTTAGCAGTTTGCAATGTAATTATGTTATAATAATTAAATGTAAACGGCATAGTGCTTACGTATATAGACTTTGTGTTCTGGATTCTCAGTATCTTTCATTCTACAATAGAACAAAAAATATCAGAAACGTCTCTTTGGTAGGAATACTTATTTTGGAAGAATATTGGGGACATTTATGACTACGGATGTTAAAAATAACAGTGGCATTATTATATGGCTCCTGTTCTGACTTGCTGGCAATTACAGCTTAAATGTTATACTCTCTGCATGTGAGCTGTTATCAATGACATCCAAGTTCCTGGCATAAGCAAAGCTGGTGAATGTGAAAAGTAGGAAAGGAGTATAATACTAGTTGGCCTGTGTTCCATGGTTTGTCCAGCCCCGTTTACAAGTTGATGTGCTTTTATTTTATTACAGGTATGTTCAGAGCTTCCAGGAGATAGTTGATTTTAGAGACATGAACGCAGAGGACCCAGGAACAGTCAGACAGTGAGTATGTCAGAGAAATTAGAGAATTGTAGATTTTGGCATTCGTTACCGTGTGTAAAAATAAATAAATAAATATGGTCACCTTGCCGTGGTAGATCTGTATCCATAATGTAATTTAAAAAAAATATAAAAATGTGGCTAATCCTTATTATTATTTATTTTTATTTGACATAAGGGCCACTAAAATAACCTGGAGCAGGAAGTCTATTAGACGTATGTAGTGCTATATAAACAATGTAAACTTTTATTTACAAAACAAACAAACAAACTTTTAAAAACTAGTCTGTGTTTTACTAACGCACTTGACGACTGAGGACTCCTAACAGTCTAGTTTACATAAGCATATCTTGTTTTCCATGCAGCAGATTTATATCCATAAACAATACATGTTCCTGCACGTTAACCATGAAAAAGCACAACCCGTAGTGTAGATCTGGTGTGTGAAATAGTATTGTAAAAGCCTAATTTGCCTCCTGCTGCAATTTATGGAAGAAGATAGCCACCTCCATAAGTTTGCCAGTATTTTACTTCGTCTTATAGTTTTGTCTGGGTTCCTTTGCTATTTCACAGCACTTCATACTGTGGCATAAAACACATCTGCACAAACACACTTACAATGGCTACTAAAGGCTGCAACATTGTTTTAACTTTAGTTTTGCAGAAACAGTGACCACCATCAGGAATCGGCACAACGATGTCATCCCAACCATGGCTCAGGGTGTGGTGGAGTACAAAGACAGCTTTGACGTTGATCCAGTGACGTCTCAGAACGTGCAGTATTTCTTGGATCGCTTCTACATGAGTCGCATATCAATTAGAATGCTACTGAATCAGCACAGTAAGTAAGGTCCGGTCACTGACTGTAGAGGGTTCCATGTGTGCAGACTGGGCTTCCGCTGGAGCATTTGCTTCAATGTAAAGAAATGAGTTTTGTTTATTGCAGACTGTTTATGTAACCCTGCCTAAGTAAACTAGAACTTGCCTTGCTCAATAATTACTGTGAGCAGTGGTTACATAATAGGCCATTGTTGTATGAGAACACATCCCTAGAATTATGTACAGTATGGCTTCACGTAATCTCAGTAGGGGTGGGGCAACTGTGCCGGGGGAGAAGATAGAAGGCCGGAGGTTATATTAAAATAGGAACTGGGGAAGGGTGAAGATTAGAAGCAGGGTGTAATACAGTGTAGACCAAGAACAAGGCTTCATCAAGGAAAATACGAGTTTAGCAGAGATGTTTAGGTACGTAGCTTTATAAATGCACTGGTATTAATAGCAAATTGCACTGTGTTTTGCTTTTATTATCTTTTATAAAATTAAGGGTCAAACCCTCTAGCCTCTGCTGATTTACACCTAGGGGGTAGATTTCCTAGAGCTCCTTAAAATGAAAGTGATGCTGGTGCCCATAGCAACCAATCAGCTTGTAGCTATCATTTATCTAGTACATTCTGTAAAATGATTGGTCGAAGCTGATTGGTGGCTACTCTTTATACATTTCCCCCCAAAGTCAAAACTGGGTAGGGAGAATACAGCCTGTGTAAGATGGGTAGGAGAACTGGAGGGGTTTGTTTATACGTCTGTCCATGTACAGACTGGGGTTGTCGTAGGCGGACTAGCTTAACTGATTGTACCAAAATGCACTTATTGCAAATTGAAAAGCTGCAAAGAACAATGTGGTCTATACCTATACAGACATAAAATGGGACAAAGAAACTAGTTAGCCCAGCAAATGAAACCCTTTTTTTTTTTTTTTTTAAATCTATTTTAAAGGATAACTAATTTTTTTTTTTTTTTTTTTTTTATACAAGTGGTAGAATTATTAACTAGGGGGGGGGGGCTCTGGCCTTTACACACTATATTATTGTTATTATTAATAACAATCTAAATATTATAATAACAATTTTATATACAAAAGCTGTACGTTTTAGAACTGCAAAGCATTAATGCCTGTATGCTGCATACTCCTAAAGAAAAGCGCTAGGACATAGGGGTCAATTCTATTAGCTGCGATGATCTCGCCTCCCTTTAACACTTTCTTCCCACTTGGATCTTCTCCCCTCCCCCTCTCCTTTTGCTCTTCTCCCCACATCTCTATTATATAGATAAATACTGTGGCTTGTACATATAACACATGTATAGCAACAAAATTCCGAGGTATGAAAGGCGGTCAATGTAGTTAAAGTGTTTAGATGTAAGGGAGTACAGAGCATTTGAAATAATAAAACTAGATAGGACAGGAAATGAATTGTAGGGTAAAACAGTGTAGCAGTATGGTTGGAAAAGACTGCAGCTGGAATGTTAGAGATGGCAGGTCTAATCCCAACATGTTTTTTTCAAGCAGTGAAGCCAATAAAATGTGGCCGCTATATGATAATTGGAACAAATAATTATTGCAGATGACAAGTGAGCGGATCTTTTAAATATGTTGTTTGCCTGGGATTCACAAAAGGAGGAAAATAACAGAATTTACTTGTCTAACAGAGGAGGAGGAGGAGGTGCACTTATGTTTAAACTGAAATTATACTTCCAAAAATCCCCATGTGTGCTATGGGAAATAAGCTCAGTAATTCATAGACCACTGTTTCTTATATTTATGGATTCCCTCATAACCGGGTCAGCACCACTAACCGGTGGAAAGCAAATGTGGCACCAAGAAACCGATCCTGACTTCTGTACTGGTGAAATTGAATTGTGAAACACTGTATAAAATCTATGGTTTACCAGCATGGGTTAATGTAGAATAGATCATGCCTAGCAAATATCAGTCTCTATGAAGCATAAGTGTCAGACCATATAATTAGTGTGGTTGACGTGATATCTTTTGGCATATGCAACATTGTTCAATACAATTTTACATTTCATTCTATGACATAGGACACAATTGACAGGGTTCAGACTGCAGGAAATAAATTCGTACATGGGTAAAGGTGAGAGGACAATTTTCAGATCGTACTCGGCTAACTTATGGCATTCCACAAGGATCATTTTGTGTTCAGCCTAGAGAAGTCACTGTGCTGTGCGCATCTCCCCTGCTTTGATACTTGGGGGTATATAATAATAATTATTAATGTATTTGGATGGACAGCATCTTTTTAATGGAAAAGCTTAGTTTATGTACTGTACTAGTTTCCACTATTTATTTCCATAGTGACTAAATCTTGGCACGTCCGTGCTGGATTACTCACTGTAATGGTCTCGCCTGCTGTTCTTTAATCTTTACAGCTTGGTCCTGAAATTCTGCATTCGCAAGGGTGCACTTTGCAGGAAAACTTCCCTACATCCGTTTTGTGAGTCATTGAGGTGTGGCAGATATTTCAAGGACGCACCTTTCTTATGAGCAATATTTCTTTTTTGTTTTTCCTTGTGGATCTTCTCCTCTTAGTTCTGCGTGTGTATGTATGTGTGTTATCCATCTACAACCAAGCCAATTTGCAAATTGTAATCTATTGCAACCTTACAAACACAGAATGCATCTTCTGCCCAAATATACTACCATAGCTTGGCGGGAGCAAGACCCCAAAGCCGCTGAGAAATCTTACGGTGCTGCTACTCCTCCTGTCCGTGAATTGGAGTGTCAGCCTTACGTCTCCAGGTCCTCCCTGGGTCATTGCAGCAAATCCCGAAAGGACCGCCAGGAGAAATACACTTTTAATACAGATTTCATTACAGTTCATCAAAAATACATTATACACATACAATATGCTCTCCTGCACATGATGGGGCTTATGTAATAGGGTGCGATCTGGTGCCGCTGAAGGAACTCCTGCCAGTCTTCCTGTATTTTTAAAGCGGCAATCATTTGAAAGGCAAAACCAGGTTGGTTTTGCCTTTAAAATGATTGCCGCTTTAAAAATAGGTAGAGGCTCGAGGGAGTTCCCGCAGCGGCTCGGGATAACACCTTATTATGTAAGCCCCCATAACTTATTAAATTTGTCCCACAAACAATAGCCTTTAATATGGACTTGCCCAAGTATACATTTGTAGCTAACAGCAAGTACAATAAGCTTTCAATGTATCTGCTACTATCAAATAAGTTAATTCTCTTTATTTGCAGCTTTGCTGTTTGGTGGAGAAGTGAAGGTGAATCCGGCTCACCCGAAGCACATCGGCAGCATAGACCCATCATGCAATGTGATTGATGTAGTAAGAGGTACTGATCATTTTTACCCCGTCAGTGAATGTAATTAGGTCAAAATAAATAGATATTTTTAAACTTCAGTCCATATGAGGAATAGTTTATGGACCTGCTGAATCATTTTATTTATTTAGTCTCACCGTATAGCTTAATTTGAAGTTACCATAGCTCCCATAAGTAATACCTATAGTCTCGCAAAGCTACAAGATATTCAATGTGCTCTAGTAATATGTGCAGCTGTCTCGGTTATATTCATAACTACTCATCTTTTGTATCTGCATTAATGTACAATATACGGGTTGGTAACTGAAAAAGGCAGATTTTTAGCCTATATTCCGTGACATTTGTCAATGTAAGAGCAGATTCAGGTATTGTGCTAAAATAAATTGGGAGGGGGAAATTGGAAATATTATTTAGCTTAAAGATGACCACCTGTAATGCCAACTCCGCAATCAACAGAGTATATTCAAGAAAAAAGGCAAAATATAAATTGGTTACAGCTTCTGTCCATTAACCCTAATGCCATGTTGAATACACAGCGCCTGTCCTGGTAGACTCTATGGCTGTTACACAGCACTACTGCACAGGGGGAGAAGGAGGATTATTTGGACTGGTGCTACAAAATGTACAAGGCCTTAGGCAAGAATTTTATCAATACACGTTCTGTTGCTGCACTATAGTAACACTTCTCAGTCTGAGAAGTTTATTTTTCTTTACCTTGTTCTGACTGTAAGCCTATTAAGACACTGAAGGTAGCCTGATGTTCTATAGTAACAAAGAACAAATACTTGCACGGCAATGTCAAACATTGCATATTCTGAGAACTATTATTACAAGTATAAATGCAATGCCATTAGATTAGACATCATGGCTGATTTTGCAAAAGTATTGAGTTTCCTGCTATTCAATAGAGCAGTGGTTCCCAAACTTTTTTGAATCACGGCGCCCTAGTGTATCAGCAATGTTTTCATGGCACCCCTAAGCCAAAAGTTTGTTATTGAGAAATTCTGAAAAAAATGTAGTGAAGTAAATTGTGCTCCGGTCATCCTTAGGTTTGGTTATATAGCGGTGGACAGGTTTGTGCTTCTGTTTGTGCACATATTTACATTACATTGACCAAAAAGAATTTGATTTGGTGCTGGACCACCAACCTGTGGCAACCCTGCAATTGTCCAGAGTCACCCCAGGGTACCACGGCGCACAGTTTGGGAACCACTGCAATATAGTGCAAATATATTTATTTTTCTCTATGATCGAAGTGCAAGTACAAGTTTCAAAATCACCAGGAAATAATTGTGCCTATGGGAATGGTTATCAAGTGCCTGGTCCTGCTTCTCCTAGATCCTTACCTACCATTGTATTGTACAATCCTGACTGAATTCTCTCCCCTGTTATCGCTGGGATATGTCATTCTCTTCAATCTGATCCTTCACGTTTTAGCTGTGACAGCTCTCCTGGATTGTAGAAAGTGCTGTTGACCAGGAGGAAGAGGAGGCGGTATACTGGTTACATACCATTTACTGACCAGAAGCCATTATAACTTTTTGCAGGACCTTCTTGAGCTGCTCCACTCCCTGTGCCCTATGTTGACAAGGCAAAATCTAGGGACAGAGCATAAGCCCCCCCCAAGGAACATCTGCTTGTCTTTTACTTATTGGTGCACTTTAAACCTATGTGCATTCAGACACTACGCTGAGTCGCAGTCTTGCCAAACCGGGGAGAGTATACAAAAACAGTCTGTGATAATGTGTATTTCACTTGGCAGTACATATGTTAGAGATGGGGAAGGGAGGCTGTTGTGTGCAATGACCACTGCATTATTGTCAGACCATTTATTTAAAGATTAAAAGGGTGAGTAAGAATTATGGATTGATGTAACTTTACTATGGGGTCTAGTATTTGCCCAAAGTCCACTCTGCTGTTTTCCCTCTTTGTAGTGGGAACTGGTCCAACCAGTTTAGCCTGGGTCTGGTCTCCACTCTTGCAGGTCATTGGCCCAGACTAGCACAGTGGCTGGTTTAAAGTGACGGAGGCTATGCTGCCCATTCTTATACACAAGGGCTGCATGAAAACCCCCAGGGGCAGATACAATATGTGTTGCCAAATAGTTTTCATTTTAAAGAAAAAAAAAAAGTTGTACAAAGGTGGCAAATAACCCCCCAGCGGAGATGGGAGGAGTGGTAAGACTTTTCTTAGCGCATGCTTCCTGTCTGGCACAAGGAGTGGACATCATTTACAAGCCAGACGCATGCAAACCTTTTTTTTTTCAGACAAGTGCGGAGGTTCTCGGGGCTTTACGTTGAGACAAAAGGACTTTTTCAATGGGTTTGACTGTGCTGTGAAATGTTACAAGAAGCAACCAAAATAATAACCCCACAATTCATGCTAAACACACATAAAATGAAAAGGAAAATGTAATGGGTATGAAGCGACAGGATAAAATGTTTTTGTTTTCTTTTGTAATTTATAATGTTAGAAGCACTAACAAGAAGCCTCATTTTAATGCTAATGATGTCTTGATGGCGTTGGGACCTTCAGACGACCTATTTCCGGGTACATGAGTAGCCCTGTATAATACCAGTGTAGTGAATCGAAAGATAAATATTGCAGTTGTAAATGCTACTATAGCCGTATATTGGCAATGGGTATTATATAACTAAGAGAGTACCTTATTACCTCTGTAGCACACAAGTATTTACAGTATTGTAGCTCTAGCATTACACTGCATCGATAACACATGATATTGTTTAAACATAACTTCAGTCATAAATAGGGGCATATCCAATACACATAAGTAACATGTATTTGGAATAATTGCAATCACACACTGATCTATGTGATTATTTGTTATACTTTAGGGATCTCAAAAATGCAGTAATGTTGTGTCATCCAGGAAGATCCTGCTGTCACAGTGTAGCAACATTTGGCCTATAAGTGTGCTCTCCTCCATAAAGGTTCAAGTACAATATCTTTGTTTATTATTTTCTATAAGTATGTCCAAATGAATAACAATTGTGTAAACAAAATGACCAAGCACACCGTACATTTTAGCAATGCTAATCGCCGATAAGGCTGAGCCGCGCAGCTGAGCAAATACAGTACAGAGGGCCGTATTCAGTTGAGACTTAAGCCTTTTTTGCGCCTGTTTTTTTGGTGAAAATATCGCCTAAAATCTTTTCGCCTAATTCAATTCCAGGACGATTTTGCCTAAGCGGCAACTGGAAGCATTGAATTAGGCAAAAAAGATTCTCCAATGAATAGCAGGTGAAAATAAGTGCAAAATCTTTTATTTTGGGGTGCAAACGTGGTGAAACGACTCAGAACCCTTAGGACAGCCCCCCACAGGACAAAGAGCACCTCAAAAAAGACATATAATTTTTACGGTGAAAATGTAAAAAGTGGGGGGACAAGCATAAAAACTAGTTAAATAGGCTTCTTGGGGGGCTGCAAGGATGGGTCAAGGGTTTTGGGATTGCAGGTGCATGCAGCAGGTGGATGTTTTACGTTTTTAAAAAGTTCACTTTAGAGACATAAAAATATGCTAGCACCCATTTTCAAGTACCCCAAATTTGATGGGACTACTTATTTTCACCAAAAAATGCCATTCTTCACCACTTTTACAAATACGCTAATAGCAAGCAATTTACAAAACTTAAGTACACAAAATAGCTTTATTAGGGCTATTGGTACACATCTACATTGATTTCCTATGTTAGTGTATCTTTTTCTAGGGTACAGACTGATTTCTCCAATTCTTTCTGTACTTTTCGCCTGTTCTGCATTCGACTATTTACGTTTTCGCCTGTTTTGCAATTGAATTAGGCAAAAAGCGGGGACACGCACGGAATGAATTCGCCTCTGAAACAGGCGAATGAGGCGGAAAGTCGGACAGGCGAAAACTTTCCGACTTTTCGCCTCTAATTGAATACGGGTCATAGAGTATATATTGCATCCATGTAGAAAAATACATGTTTTCAGGGGTATTTTTCTGTACTTATTTAAACTAATTAATTATGAAGCAGTCCTAAAATAAAAATAAAAAAATATATATATAGAGAGAGACACCCCCACCCCACCCCACAGACCACCCCCAATGCACACAAAATCATAGGCGGCACTCGGAGACTCGTAGAAAAGGTGAAATCCTCAACTGAGGGACTTTATTCAATCGACGTTTCGGGGTCTTCCGTCCCTTCCTCAGGACAACAAGCTTGTTGTCCTGAGGAAGGGGCGGAAGACCCCGAAACGTCGATTGAATAAAGTCCCTCAGTTGAGGATTTCACCTTTTCTACTAGTCTCCGAGTGCCGCCTATGATTTTGTGTGCAATAACCGTTCAAAAGTTTGGGATCACCCAGACAATTTCGTGTTTTACATAAAAACTGACTTTTATTTAGCAAATGAGTTGCAAAATGAATAGAACATATAGTCAAGACATTGGCAAGGTTAGAAATAATGATTTTTATTTGAAATAATAATTTTGTCCTTCAAACTTTGCTTACGTCAAAGAATGCTCCTTTTGCAGCAATTACAGCATTGCAGACCTTTGGCATTCTAGCTGTTAATTTGTTGAGGTAATCTGAAGAAATTTCACCCCACACTTCCTGAAGCACCTCCCACAAGTTGGATTGGCTTGATGGGCACTTCTTGCGTACCATATGGTCAAGCTGCTCCCACAACAGCTCAATGGGGTTGAGATCTGGTGACTGCGCTGGCCACTCCATTACACAGAATACCAGCTGCCTGCTGCTTCCCATAATTTGGAGGTGTGCTTTGGGTCATTGTCCTGTTGGAGGAGGAAATTGGCTCCAATCAAGCGCTGTCCACAGGGTGTTGCAAAATGGAGTGATATTCAAAGTCCATTTTACCTTGTACAAATCTCCCACTTTACCAGCACCAAAGCAGCCCAGACCATCACATTTACCTCCACCATGCTTGACAGATGGCGTCAGGCACTCTTCCAGCATCTTTTTACTTGTTCTGCGTCTCACAAATGTTCTGTGTGATTTAAACACCTCAAACTTCAATTCATCTGTCCATAACACTTTTTCCAATCTTCCTATGTCCAATGTCTGTGTTCTTTTGCCCATATTAATCTTTTTCTTTAATTGGCCAGTCTCAGATATGGCTTTTTCTTGGCCACTCTGCCTAGAAGGCCAGCACCCCAGAGTCCTCTTCACTGTAGATGTTGACACTGGCGTTTTGCGGTACCATGTAATGAAACTGCCAGTTGAGGACTTGTAAGGCACCTATTTCTCAAACTAGAGACTCTAGTGTACTTGTCTTCTTGCATAGTTGTGCATCGGGGTCTCCCACTTCTCTTTCTACGCTGGTTAGAGCCTGTTTGTGCTGTTCTCTGAAGGGTGTAGTACACACCGTTGTAGGAAATGTTCAGTTTCTTATAAATGAAAGCTATTCCATGCGAGAAATTGCCAAGAACTAGAATAGACTGTCGAGTTTCACATGAAATTTCTCTTTTTCTGGCCATTTGGAGAGTATAATCGAACCCACAAATGTGATTCTCCAGATACGCAACTAGCTCAAAGGAAGGCCAGTTTTATAGCTTCTCTAACGAGCAAACCCATTTTCAGCTGTACTAACATAATTGCATAAGAGTTTTCAGGGATTTCCTAATCATCCATTAGTCTTCTAACGCGCTTACCAAACACAATGTACTACCATTAGAACACTGGAGTGATGGTTGCTGGAAATGGGCCTCTATACACCTATGTAGATATTCCTTTAAAAACCAGACTTTTGCAGCTACTCTAGTCATTTACCACATTAACAATGTATAGAGTGTATTTCTGATTAATTTAATGTTATTTTCATTGGAAAAAACAGTGCTTTTCTTTCAAAAATAAGGGAATATCTAAGTGACCCCAAACTTTTGAACGGTAGTGTGTGTGTGTGTGTGTATGTATGTATGTATGTATGTATATATATATATATGTATGTATATGTGTATATATATATATATATATATATATATATATATATATATATATATATATATATATATATATATATATATATATATATATTATAAATCAAGATTAGGTTTCTTCTTGATCTGCAGTGTATAATATGATAACCCTGAGCTTTGCTTTTAGATGGATATGAGAATGCAAAACAGCTGTGTGACTTGTATTATATGAGCTCTCCGGAGTTGGAGCTGGTGGAGTGCAATGGTAAGTGGCCTAGTTCTGTGTATGCTGTGCAGGGTTTTGCGGGACACTGCACCAGCTATAACCATACTGATGATATATGCACATCGTATAGAAAGACCAGGACACTGCAGCCTCTCAGTCATTTATACAAAATAAGGTTTCTATTCTGTAGACTACTTTTTGGGTCAGAGCAATATCACAACTCCATGATCCATACGCTGCCTGTGTGTCTGGATACTGTATTCAATCAGTAAAGTATATCATTTCATTTAGCTTTTTATTGGCTCTAGAAATTACATTAAAATTGATTAAATATACTGGGAAATGAAAGTAAAGACTGGGCACATTAACATTGGGACAAGTTATCAGTTTTGTTTAAACCAATAATGGTATTTCTTTTTATTTTATTCTAACTTTAGCAAAGAATCCAGGGCAACAAATCCAGGTGGTGTACGTGCCTTCCCATCTCTACCATATGGTGTTTGAACTTATCAAGGTCTGTGATGTTCTCTTAGTGACTTTTATATTTGGAAATTCCATTTAGTGACTTGTACGGTTGTTTACATTTGTAAACGTATCACAATTGTTTTGATGTTTGTGGTTTGATTTGCTTTTCTCTCTGTAGCCTACTGGCTGTAGTGATGGGGGTGAGATACACACACTCCTAGACATTTATTGTGCTGTAATGCTGGGTACACACCCGAGCGACCGAAGGGCCAGCTGACCGTCACACTGGCACACTTACCAGTCAGCTGCTCCATATGTCTGGACTGACCTCACAACTGGGCAGGCATTTACATTTTCATGTACAGTTGTGATGTTCGTGTTGGCGGTTCCTGCAGCCATCTGCCATGCTGCATGGCCGGCATGATTCATCAGTAAAAGGGGATGTAGTTTAAATCCCGGCTGTCAGGATGCCGGTGCTCAGAATGCCGGCGCCGGAATAACGCCATCCAGTCAGAATCCCGGCGCCTGAATCCCGACTGTGATAGTAAAGTTAGGGAGAAGGTTAGGGTTGGACAGTAGGGGGGGAGGGTTAGGGTTGGACAGTAGGGGGGAGGGTTAGGGTTGGACAGTAGGGGGGAGGGTTAGGGTTGTACAGTAGGGGGGAGGGTTAAGGTTGTACAGTAGGGGGGAGGGTTAGGGTTGGACAGTAGGGGGGAGGGTTAGGGTTGGACAGTAGGGGGGAGGTTAGGGTTGGACAGTAGGGGGGAGGTTAGGGTTGGACAGTAGGGGGGGAGGGTTAGGGGTTGTACAGTAGGGGGGAAGGTTAGGGTTAGGCAGTAGGGGGGAGGGTTAGGGTTAGGCAGTAGGGGGGAGGGTTAGGCAGTAGGGGGGAGGGTTAGGGTTAGGCAGTAGGGGGGAGGGTTAGGCAGTAGGGGGGGGAGGGTTAGGGTTAGGCAGTAGGGGGGAGGGTTAGGCAGTAGGGGGGGAGGGTTAGGGTTAGGCAGTAGGGGGGAGGGTTAGGCAAGTAGGGGGGGGAGGGTTAGAGTTAGGCAGTAGGGGGGGGAGGGTTAGGGTTAGGCAGTAGGGGGGAGGGTTAGGCAGTAGGGGGGAGGGTTAGGCAGTAGCTGGGAGGGTTAGGCAGTAGGGGGGAGGGTTAGGCAGTAGTGGGAGGGTTAGGGTTAGGCAGTAGCTGGGAGGGTTAGGCAGTAGGGGGGGAGGGTTAGGCAGTAGGGGGGAGGGTTAGGCAGTAGGGGGGAGGGTTAGGCAGTAGGGGGGGAGGGTTAGGCAGATAGGGGGGGAGGGTTAGGCAGTAGGGGGGGAGGGTTAGGCAGTAGGGGGGAGGGTTAGGCAGTAGGGGGGGAGGGTTAGGGTTAGGCAGTAGGGGGGAGGGTTAGGCAGTAGGGGGAGGTTTAGGGTTTGGCAGTAGGGGGGAGGGTTTGGCAGTAGGGGGGAGGGTTTGGCAGTAGGGGGGAGGGTTTGGCAGTAGGGGGGAGGGTTTGGCAGTAGGGGGGAGGGTTAGGCAGTAGGGGGGAGGGTTAGGCAGTAGGGGGGGAGGGGGAGGGTTAGGCAGTAGGGGGGAGGGTTAGGCAGTAGGGGGGGAGGGTGAGGGATAGGCAGTAGGGGGGGGGGAGCGGAGGGTTAGGCAGTAGGGGGGGAGGGTTAGGGATAGGCAGTAGGGGGGAGGGTTAGGCAGTAGCTGGGAGGGTTAGGCAGTAGGGGGGAGGGTTAGGGTTAGGCAGTAGGGGGGAGGGTTAGGCAGTAGGGGGAGGTTTAGGGTTAGGCAGTAGGGGGAGGGTTAGGGTTAGGCAGTAGGGGGGAGGGTTAGGCAGTAGGGGGGGAGGGTTAGGCAGTAGGGGGGGAGGGTTAGGCAGTAGGGGGGGAGGGTTAGGGTAGGCAGTAGGGGGGAGGGTTAGGCAGTAGCTGGGAGGGTTAGGCAGTAGGGGGGGAGGGTTAGGGTTAGGCAGTAGGGGGGGAGGGTTAGGGTTAGGCAGTAGGGGGGAGGGTTAGGCAGTAGCTGGGAGGGTTAGGCAGTAGGGGGGGAGGGTTAGGGTTAGGCAGTAGGGGGGAGGGTTAGGCAGTAGGGGGGAGGGTTAGGCAGTAGCTGGGAGGGTTAGGCAGTAGGGGGGGAGGGTTAGGGTTAGGCAGTAGGGGGGAGGGTTAGGGTTAGGCAGTAGTGGGGAGGGTTAGGGTTAGGCAGTAGGGGGGAGGGTTAGGCAGTAGGGTAAGGCAGTAGGGGGAGGGTTAGGGTTAGGCAGTAGGGGGAGGGTTAGGGTTAGGCAGTAGGGGGGAGGGTTAGGCAGTAGGGGGGAGGGTTAGGCAGTAGGGAGGAGGGTTAGGCAGTAGGGGGAGGGTTAGGGTTAGGAAGTAGGGGGGAGGGTTAGGCAGTAGGGTAAGACAGTAGGGGGAGGGTTAGGGTTAGGCAGTAGGGGGAGGGTTAGGGTTAGGCAGTAGGGGGGAGGGTTAGGGTTAGGCAGTAGGGGGGGAGGGTTAGGCAGTAGGGGGGGAGGGTTAGGCAGTAGGGGGGGAGGGTTAGGGTTAGGCAGTAGGGGGGGAGGGTTAGAGTTAGGCAGTAGGGGGGAGGGTTAGGGTTAGGCAGTAGGGGGGAGGGTTAGGCAGTAGGGGGGAGGGTTAGGGTTAGGCAGTAGGGGGGAGGGTTAGGGTTAGGCAGTAGGGGGGAGGGTTAGGCAGTAAGGGGAGGGTTAGGGTTAGGAAGTAGGGGGGAGGGTTAGGGTTAAGCTGCGCCGTGGGGGGTTAGGGTTAGGCTGCGGGGAGGGAGGGTGGTTTTTGGTAGGGGCAAGATATCCTAACGTGATTAAGATATATTTTGTGTACACACGAGCTGACACACTACGGCTGTACGAGCGATATATCGCATAATGTGTATCCAGCATAACCCAAGCCTAACTCCAGTGTGGTGGGAAAGGGAGAACCACTTTTTCTTACCGTTTAAGGCACATAGCAGATTGCGGTAACTTTACCTTTTATTTGGGCACCTGTTTTCATGACTCTATTCTCTCTTTGTACTATGATGCTTAGCAGGGTTTTTTATATTAAGGAAACTTTATTATTTTCTTTACCAAAAGCCTGGAAGCATAATAGGTGCATGTACAGCATTGTGCTCTTGTTTTGCTGCAGAACTCAATGCGTGCGACCATGGAATTCCACGCCGACAAAGGTGTCTACCCTCCAGTCAAAGTGCAGGTGGCCGTGGGGAGCGAAGATTTAACCGTTAAGGTGACTGATTGCGCTTTTGAAGGGTTTATGTCTAGACAAAGCAAATTAGTCTCATAGTGTAGTTAAGTGCTCTGATTCTAGTTGTTGTTTGTGAATCTTTCCTATACCCAGAGAAAATAGATAATTATATATAAGTGCGCTTAAAAAAAATCAAACTACTATCCTAACAATAAGCTACTTTGACAGCTATGAACCCATACTCCCAGTTATGCTTCTGTAAGCCTATAGATTGAGGTTAGGACATTTGTCTTAGACAGTTTATGTGGTTAGATAGTTTTCTGTACTCTTTATTATAGAAGTACATGTAACTTGCATACAGTCCATTCCATTGACACCTAAAATAATCAGAAGTTCTATTAATTGTCCTATGTTTACACATTTAATAATATTTAAAAATGGAATCAGTATGATTTACCGCCTAACACTAACATCCCCTCTAAGTGCCTACCCCCCGTCTCAGTGCCTAAACCTAACCCCCCTTCCCCGCAGCCTAACCCTAAGTCTCCCGGGGGTGCCTATCCCTAACCCCCCCCCTTCCCCTAGCTTAACCCTAACCTCCCGCGGAGCCCCTAACCCTAAGTCCACCCGCGGCTGTTGATCGGTAAGCCGGGTGTCGGGCTCCCAGCGTAGGTCTAATGACAGGCATCGAGATTTCGAAATCCAAGTGACTGCATACAAAGACCCAGTATCGGTCTCAGAGATGGACTTCTGAGTATCCCTATGGTCTCGCATATTGGCTGTGGGGATTGAGACACAATTTTGACTGCGTTTGATCAGTTGCAGGTAGAGACGTCCCCGAAACTGGTTGTGACGGGCCCTGGGGGTGAGGTGACGGGCCCTGGGGGTGAGGTGACGGGCCCTGGGGGTGAGGCGACACGTCTGAGTTGCCACCTCTGCGAATTAATTCTCACTGCCAGCGACATCGGTAATGAAACTTGACTCGTGCACAGTGCGACTCGGACACATGTGCAGACCACCGATAAACGCTCAACTGCGGAATAACGTCCATCTCTGGATCAGGCCAAGAGTGTTCGGAATATCCATCTCCTCTCTCAAGGTGATAAATGTTGGACATGTGGGGTTACTAGCTAAGGCCTGTGAGATGCCCCATTGCGCCGGGCGGAAAACTGCTGCACCAGGCAGCTCGCAGGTCTCCAGTAAATGGGGCACTGTGTAGGGTTAATTTTTATATATCTATTCTAGTAAAAGCAAAAATGAAATGTTGTTCTGTGACGTCATACACCTACGTTTGCGCCAGTGCCCCTGCATCATCTGAGGACCCAGATGCCGATGGTAAATGTGAGGAGTTGGGTGGTTTGTGGTCTCACCTCTGTAATTGTACATTAGACACTTCAGTATATAGTGAGAGAAACAGGCAAAGCTTTGGTCTGTATCCAGCCAATGTGACCCTTGTATTATAAAGGGAATGTTTTATATGTGTTCCCGCAGAGAGTGCTTCTATCTCAGCACTGTAACATAAACGCTATGTACAACCCCACAGAGTAATAACGGCTGGACTTGCAGGTACTGTGTAACAGTGTACGTCCCCATTCACCTGCTCATTCCTTATATGAGAAGCGCATTGTTCTGTTGTGCTGAGCTGGATATATGTACAGTCAGGGCCATAAATATTGGGACATTAACAGAATTTTCAGATTTTGGCCTCTATTCACCACCACAATGGCTTTGAAATGAAACAAACAAGATGTGCTTTAACTGCAGACTTTCAGATTTAATTTGAGGGTAATTACATCCAAATCAGGTGAACGGTGTAGGAATTACAACGGTTTCTGTATGTGCCTCCCACTTTTTAAGGGGCCAAAAATAATGGGACTATCAACTCAAAAGCTATTTCATGGACAGGTGTGGGTTATTCCCTCGTTATTTCATTATCAATTAAGCAGGTAAAAGGTCTGGAGTTGATTCTAGGTGTGACATTTGCATTTGGAATCAGTTGCTGTCGACTCTCAATATGAGATCCAAAGAGCTGTCACCATCAGTGAAGCAGGCCAAAATATGAAAATTCTGTCAATGTCCCAATATTTATGGACCTGACTGTATATACATGGTAATTAGGTCACTTCCTAAGGGGTCATTTCATTCAAAAGGAAACCAGAGCAGTTAGTCTAATCTTTCTTTATAGCATAAGCCCTCCGTTCCCTACAGTTCTCCTCATCTGACCCCTCTCATGTTCTATGTTCTTGTAGATTAGGGATAAAGCTGCTGTTGTATCACCTGCATCTGTTCTCCTTTTATTCTGTTTGTTATAACAAACCAAACGATAAACAGAACACCAGCATTATTAGGTGTATTCTAGTTAAACTGGAGACTGCTTTGCACGAAGCACATATCCAGGCATCCCCAGGGCAATTGGTACAGGATTTCACTTGAAGCCATGGATGAGGCTAAACTGAGCACTGTGCTAGGAGAGTAATGGAAAGACCAGTTCCATTTATTAAAAAAGTGGTAGAAGGGTGCACATCTATACTTCTGTATAGTGCGCTTATTCCATGCCATGTAGCACATCTACATTTTTGTATAGTGCACTTATTCCATGCCATGTAGCACATCTACACTTTTGTATAGTGCACTTATTCCATGCCATGTAGCACATCTACACTTTTGTATAGTGCACTTATTCCATGCCATGTAGCACATCTACACTTTTGTATAGTGCACTTATTCCATGCCATGTAGCACATCTACACTTTTGTATAGTGCACTTATTCCATGCCATGTAGCACATCTACACTTCTGTATAGTGCACTTATTCCATGCCATGTAGCACAGCTACACTTCTGTATAGTGCACTTATTCCATGCCATGTAGCACAGCTACACTTTTGTATAGTGCCCTTATTCAATGCCATGTAGCACATCTACGCAAAGACAGATCAAGACCCCATTGGACCCTAAACAATGCCATGCCTTTCTCACTCATGACGTTCCACTATACCACTCTGTTTACCATATGTACCCTATACATGCCCAAAGCATTCTCTTTGTCCAGACATCACTGAGTATACTTATGTCCTCCCCCCACATAAGCATAGACATCAGGTTTCCATTCCGTAACACCGTCATGCAAGCCACAATCAATCCCAGGATTTGTCCCCCCCTTACCCCTTATACCAGAGTCATTCATGTTTGCTCTGTACAAGTCAGACTTGCTGAAGGTGCCTCAATGGCACAACGTTTGGGCTGGGAATATCTTCATAAAGTCTCGATCCCAAAAATGTTTTTTGATTTCATTGTACAAGAGCTGATGATCTATTCAAAGGTTTATAAACCCGTTTGGTCTATCTTCTAAGTACAACCTCCCCGGTTCTTTTTATTTAATTACTGTCTTTTGTGGGTGAGATGAATCTGGTGATTTTCTGAGTAGAATCCGATGGAAACTGCAGAAAGTTTTGGGTGAGGATGGGAGTAAAAATATAGGTTAGATATTTATTCTATCAGCCTTGTTGCATTGCAGCTCAGTGATCGCGGAGGCGGCGTACCTCTCCGGAAAATTGACAGACTATTTAACTACATGTATTCCACCGCTCCGCCGCCGAGGATGGAGACCTCTCGTGCCACGCCATTGGTAGGTACATCCCTCTCTAACCGTTTTACTAAGTCCAGCAGCCAGATCACGGTCATCAAGAATCTTCTGTTAACATTGTAATAAAAAATAATTACATGCAAGCATCTTGGAGCACAAGCAAAGTCACAGTTTCCTATTGTTATTCCAGAATTGATCTATTATCCATAATGCATGTGGTGTCTGAATAAATAGATTTATTACACTGGGGAACAGTCAATCTGTTGCCAGGTATTTAAGAGTCGATTTCGATTAATTTTGTGCTCCTGATCATGAATATGCCATGTTTATTTTTCAATTGGCTCTAGTTTTTGAGATATGCATATGTCTTTATTATTTATGAAAAATCAAATTAAACAATGTTAAAAATAGTTAAAAAGATATATTTTTTTTAATTTAGATTAAATTTGATTTGTAAAATGTTATAAGAAGACAGGATAATTACATACATAAGTGTTAGGAAGCTATGAGAACCGTTTTTTTGTAGGATTATCTTTTGTATTCTTGTTGCGGGCAGTCCCTCTGCAGACTCCAACAGTAATCGGCCATCATGTGTCAATTCCATTACCTGAATATCCTGGTGGAACCGTTCACCCTGTTCTTCGCTTAAATCTCCTAGATTGGATGGGAAGTGATCTAAATGGCTGTACAAAAAATGTACTTTAATACTCATGTTGCCACCTACTTTCTCGAAACATTTTAGCATGTTGTGGACTAAGTCATGATAGTTGTTTGCCTTGTGATTGCCTAAAATTTTTGGAATGACAGACACATAACTCAGCCATGCTTCAGATTCGGTTTTAGTCAGAGATGTGGTAAAATTTGGATCCTTCACCAGTTTCCGTATCTGTGGGCCGTCAAAAATTCCTGCATTTAATTTTTCTATACTAAGAGATGGAAATGTTCGACAAATATACGTGAAACAATCGCCTGACTTGTCCAATGCTTTTACAAATTGTTTCATTAAACCCAGTTTGATATGGAGAGGGGGCAGTATGATTTTTTTCCTGTCAAGGGCTCATGAATGATGTTGGCTTCTCCTACAGTTATAACTTCTCTTGGAGGCTATACGGTTTGCTGCCAGTGCTTTTGTTTTGCATGACTATCCCATAAGCATATGTGACAAGGATACTTAGAGCCGTATTCAATTTGAGCGGACCCGCTTACTTTTTCGCCTACTTCGCCTGTTTTGCGGAAAAGTCTTGCTCGTGCCCGCATACCGCCGTATTCAATTTGAAAGTAGGCGAAAACGGGACCCGGCAAAACTTAAACAAGAGGAAAGTACTGTCAGATTTGGGGAAATCAGCCTGACCCCCCAAAAGCTGCTCTGACATGGGGGTTCCCTATGGTACCCCCCCGATTTGGCTTGCTGAAGGTATTTGGTGTTTTTAAATGGGCTCAGTAGCTGCTAAATAGCGTTTTTGTATAAGTGGTGCAGAATAGTATTCAGGAGTATTTTTTGCAATAAATAACTTATCCCAGCAAATTTGGGGTACTTGAAAATGGGGGCCACCATATTTTAAAGTTGCTAAAGTTAAGTTTAAAAAATCTTGAAAACTCCACCTGCCGCAAGCCCCTGCAATGAAAAAAACACCTAGGGCATAGGACCCCCCCCAGAGTCAAGTTCACTAGTTTTTAAGTTTGTCCCCCAACATTTTTTTTTCGCCCCCAAATTCAAAGTGATTTGACACAGTTTACCTTTGGGAGACTATCTGAAGGCTGCACGGGGGTTCCTGCAACGTTGCACCCCAAAACCCTAATTCTGCACTTTTTTCTGCCTGCTATTCATAGGCGAAACTTTTCCGCCTATTACATTGCATTGACTTTCTGCCTAGGCAAAAAACTTTCCAAATTGAATACTGAGTAAAATCAAAACAGGTGAAAATGACGTCATCGATGAAAAAGTTTCTGGCAAAAACACGCGAAAACGGCTTTTAGCTCCAAATTGAATATGGGCCTTAGTATATCCACTTTGCTGCCCAAGAAGAAAGTTTTTACCATTTTTAAATAGACACTGACCACTGATGCTGAGAATAAGCAATTTTTTCTAAGACTAACTTGACATTTTCATACTGTTCTTTAAGTTTTGTTGAATGACCGATAGGAATCGACGCAAATTTATTCCTATTGTGCAGTAATACTAATTTTAAGCTCCATTTAGAACTAACCAAAAAGAGCAGCCAGTCTTCTGCTCGATATTCTGGTAAGCCCATCATCTGGAGAAGTTCCGGAATATTGTTGCAATACACAAGATTGTTATATTGGCTAAAGAACGGCAGTATGGCTTGTTCTCTATATCGATACGGCGTTATAGTAACATCCGGCTCAAAATAGTGCTTTTTTTGAAGTCTGGATGCTAAAAGCTCAGCTCCTTTTTCCCATAAATTCAAGTCACAAATTAAATTGTTTAGTTCCTTTTGAGAAACTTTGTTTGGAGTAGAGGAACTTTCTTCAAACTCACTTTCATCTGTGTTGTCACTTGCACTGGATGAAATAACATTTCCACATCATCACATTCAACTTCGCACAATGAACTGAATGATGATACAGGTAAATCTTCGGTATGTGGTGTCGGTTGTTTTGCAGAATTCATACTTTGGTATTTCCCATTTGCGTTTCTTAAATCGATTCATACCCTTCACATGTAGAGCACAAAAATAGTCACTCAAGTGATCTTTGGCTCACACCACATCATAGGTATGCAGAAATGAAGTCCTTTCCGATCACCATTAGTCCAATTGCAGAGTGATTCCACGCAGGTTTTACAAACTTTGTGAGGCACCCAAATCTTGTCTTGCTGGCTTATGTGACGTCCAAAATAAGCCTGATACGCTTATTTTACAAATACAGTTATATTTTTTCATACTTTTGCAACACTATATATGCCACAAATATAACAAAAAACATCAGGGTTGTTAGTACACTGTCTCCGAGAAGAACTCATTTTTACGGTGAAACGTTTTGTTTCACACATTCAGTGCTAACTCCCAACAAAAGCTGAGGAACAGGAGGTGTGCTAACTGCGTCACTCGGTCCTCTCCATTGCTCCTCTCTGTATGCTGGGAGGAGGTGTGGCTGTGGACTGAGGATGTCCCAGCAGGCTCAGCAGTGCATGGCCACGCCTCCTCCCAGCGTTAGTGAGGGGATATGAATGTGTTATGTGTTGCTCCTCTCTGTATGCTGGGAGGAGGCGTGGCTGTGGTCTGAGGATGTCCCAGCAGGCTCAGCAGTGCATGGCCACGCCTCCTCCCAGTGTTAGTGAGGAGATATGAATGTGTTATGTGTTGCTCCTCTCTGTATGCTGGGAGGAGGTGTGGCTGTGGTCTGAGGATGTCCCAGCAGTGCATGGCCACGCCTCCTCCTAGCGTTAGTGAGGGGATATGAATGTGTTATGTGTTGCTCCTCTCTGTATGCTGGGAGGAGGCGTGGCTGTGGTCTGAGGATGTCCCAGCAGTGCATGGCCACGCCTCCTCCTAGCGTTAGTGAGGGGATATGAATGTGTTATGTGTTGCTCCTCTCTGTATGCTGGGAGGAGGCGTGGCTGTGGTCTGAGGATGTCCCAGCAGTGCATGGCCACGCCTCCTCCCAGTGTTAGTGAGGAGATATGAATGTGTTATGTGTTGCTCCTCTCTGTATGCTGGGAGGAGGTGTGGCTGTGGTCTGAGGATGTCCCAGCAGTGCATGGCCACGCCTCCTCCTAGCGTTAGTGAGGGGATATGAATGTGTTATGTGTTGCTCCTCTCTGTATGCTGGGAGGAGGCGTGGCTGTGGTCTGAGGATGTCCCAGCAGGCTCAGCAGTGCATTGCCACGCCTCCTCCCAGCGTTAGTGAGGAGATATGAATGTGTTATGTGTTGCTCCTCTCTGTATGCTGGGAGGAGGCGTGGCTGTGGCCTGAGGATATCCCAGCAGGTTCAGTGGTGCATTGCCACGCCTCCTCCCAGCGTTAGTGAGAGATATGAATGTTTTATGTGTCTCAGACATGACTACCAGCTACGTTATCACAAATAAAACAAATTCTTGTTATTGTTGAAAGAGGGTAGTTGTTAGAAAAGCAAAACTAAGTCGATTCTGTTAAGTAAAGCAGCCTAGATTAGTAAGGTACCCCATATGGAGAAAATAATTGAATTTTATAATTTTTCATTAATTTGAAATCTGGAGCCAATTCAGCTATAGCGAAGATCTAATGCGAAAATAGGACCTGCAAGTACTCTCACACTGATCTTAAATCCTTGGCAAGAAAAATTACATATTTTTTGTTCCCCAGTGTTATTTTTTTTGGTATGTGTGTGTGTGTGGTAGTGCTGCTTGTACAAAATGTAGGGATAAAGTACTTGACCATGTTTGTGTGTGGGCTTTTCATTGGACAGTAAAAATGTTTTTTTTCCCCTACACCCCCTCCATTTGTGTTTTTGGAATATCGTGGATAATTTGATTCCATATAAGAGATCCCATAGCTGATTCAATTCTTTCAAAGTGATAGGATGTGTGCAACTTGCTGGGCGCTAGGTGACCCTCTAGGAATACCCAGGACAAAATCAAGGCATTTTGATGTGCGCTCCTTTGTAAAATCCACCACAGGTTGGTTGATTTAAATGTAATGGTAGGGCCGGTGATGTCACGGTAGTTTGTCATCACACTGTCGGCGTCTTGCTCTATTGGATACCATTAGGACATGTACCTAAAGAGGTGAGAGGAGCGTCTGCTGACTGTAACGGAGTAGGGAGTTACACTGACACTCCAATGTAGCGCTGTTAAACCGTTAATTAATTTTACCTTCTCGGTTCATATATGAAAGCTTCCATTTTGGTCCTGTAATTCTATATTGGCATATAAATGTCTACAGTATATTATACATTTATTAATATAAAACTTGCACAGTATTTTAGGCTGGAGATTTAGTGGCCCTTTAAAGGCCTTTTTGTCTTCCCTTCGTTCTGCCCAGATTTGCTGCATGTTAAATGTTTAACTCTGCATAGTTTGCCAATTGTACAGAACTTCTTGGTGTAATCAAACCTTGTTGTCCTATGTGATATATTTTATATCACTTCTAGATTTCTCCATAGTAGTCATAATGGACTTAGGTCCTGTATACACTGAAGACCGCCATCTTGTGGGCTCATCAGACTGCACGTTATCCGCTATGTAGCGCACGGCCACCCTTTATGTCACTCTGCACTGTAAGCAAATGTCATTAATTGTATTTGTTTCTCTGGTAAACAGGCTGGGTTTGGCTATGGCCTGCCTATATCAAGACTCTATGCCCAGTACTTTCAAGGAGATTTGAAACTATATTCTCTAGAGGGATATGGAACTGACGCAGTAATCTATATTAAGGTATGACCTATTATTTGTGTCACGTACACTTATCCATTTTCTGAATTGCATGAGAGTGGAAAACCTTAAAAACAAAATGTGTATATGTGTCTGCCCCGTTATCAAACTATCGTCCTCCGATGTTCACAAGATGCCCAGGAGACGAATCCCCACAGCATGAAGCTGCCACCCCTATACACCAGTGGCTATACATCAGTGGGATGGTGTTGCTGAGGAGTGGGCAGTGTTGGCACACAGTGGTTTGAATTTGGACCAGAAAGTTCCTTTATTTTTTTTTCCCGTCTGCCCGCAGAACCTTACCCCACGTATTAGCTGGGACACATATTTATTTGCCAATGTCCAAACACGCTTTGATGTGGTTTTTCTTCAGTGATGATTTCTTGTTGGCTACATTTACTGCCCAGTTATATGCAGAGCTCTTGGTATGGATGAGTGGTGCAGCTTCACTCCAGTCTCTGTCCCTGAACTCTGTAGCTCCTACAAAGTGATAGTCGGCCTCTCTGTGGCTTCCCTCACTAGTCTGCTTCTTCACAACTGATACAACAGTGCTCACTGGGATATCCAAGCGATTGGATATTATTTTGTCGCCTTTTCCCATTTATGTGCATGCCTGTAACTTTATTTTACATTCTATTAGCATGCTCTGTGGTCTTCCTAATTACAAAACACTATTGCAGTAAGCAAGCAGCAGCCCACCGTGCACCCCTGCCCACCCACTGCCCATCGGGCTCCAGGCAGATGGGGTAGGGGAGGCTGTGAGTCCACAAGGCCTGGGTGGGCTGGGGTGGAGGTGTAGGGGGCAGGGGCGGGATCCTAACTCCGGCGAGGGCAAACGGCTCAGTGAGTATCTCCACTGCCCGCGGCACCCTCACTGGGTGGCACCAGCGCACTCTGCAAGCCAGTTTTGACCTCAGGCACCTGGCGGTGTAAGAAATATGCTGGACAAAGCACCCATCAAAAAGGCCCTGGGGAGAACACTGGTGTCTATCATAGCGAGCAACTGTTTTGTTATCTTCGTCTACATTAATTTTAATGCAGCCTATCGATTCATTGGAGAACTTTATGATAAGTATTTAGTGTTCACTCTAGGTCTAGCGCCGGACCGTAGAAAGGGCCACAAGAAAAGGGGGGGTGTCTCTGCCCCCAAGCTTTCCCCTCTCTGTGACTAGATGCTGTGCGCATGCGTACGGCATCTATTTACCGGCGGTGATCACTGCACCGCAATTTTTCCCCACCCGAGGAACCCTGCGGGTTGGGGCAGCACCCAGCATTTTGTTTTAGCAGGGCGCACTCTGCCCTTTTGAAATCGGGCAGGGCGTGGCACCCCACTAAAACTGGGAGCGCTAAATATTAATGAGCGAAACAAATTGTTGTAGTGCGCACAATATACCCCTATGTTCTTGGTGTCCGGTATACTCTGCTTCTGGTTGGGCGTGCTTGCCTTGAAAGGCTAGGTGCAGGGAAGACCACACCCACTTGAAAAGCAGTACAATACTGTTGTTGAAATTCTGTTAGAATTCAGTCCCGATTCAGAGATGGACGGAACGGCAGAGCCGCACACAAGCCGCTTTGCGATCCCGTCCATCTTGATATAAATGCAGAAAGGTGTCAGACACCTCCTTGGTGCATTTGCAAGCACCATCGCGAATGATGGTCGTGATGGTTGTTCATTTGGTCAGCCTGACCAGGTGCTGGTCACTTCAGAGGCCAGGAATCTGCATCCACCAACGCAGACCCTGGCCTCGTCCCTCTCGGAAAACTGTGAGCGGCCTCGTCCCTCACGGGAACAGTGAGCTGCCAAGCTCCGCAGCAGGTCAATCATGCTGGTGCTTGGTGGGGTCTGCGAGCGTAATTCTGACACTTCCCGTTTTGTCGGCATTCACAATGACGACATGAGAATGTCGACGCTGATGAAATGTTGACACTATTTTATAATGTTAACAAAGCGTGGGCTAGTGGTGACTGACTGCGGGTCCGGAGATGATGTCAGGATGACTTCTGACTTTGTGTTACTTCCAGTTGTTAGTATTACTAACCTTGACTCCCTGACCAACCCCTAGTGCCTAACCCTAATCTCTCCTCCCGTAGCCTAACCCTCCCTTTAGTGCCTAAAGCAGACACGTAGCATAACCTCTGATGTCATTAAAACTTCACTATCCTGGTTTGCTTGTGTATTAATATATTATGAAAAGTACAACATACTAACATTTATTTTACTTCCTCAACTAGGCATTATCCACGGAGTCAATAGAGAGGCTCCCGGTGTATAATAAGTCAGCGTGGAAACATTACAAAACCAACCACACTGCAGATGACTGGTGTGTGCCGAGCAGTGAACCAAAAGACATGACCACGTTCCGCAGCAACTGATCTCCCCCCCCCCATTCTTGCCCCAACGCTAGCACTTGGATTGTTAGTTTGTCCTGTTCGCATCTTTTATATAACTCAGTGGTTATATATTGCGCATTCTGCAATAAAATGTATTTTTTAAATCTGTAGACTCTTGCTTGCCCCAAAGGAACATGTATATATGGCAAAGTAGCTTGTAAAACGCGTGGGGTGTTAATCTACAAACAGGTGAGAAGAAGTTTAAATTCCTAGTACTCACAATCCCGATATAGCTTAGCCTGATGTACATATACACTAGTGTGAAAAAGTTAGAAAAAACGTTTGAGCTCATTTGATGAGGGCAACTTCACATAATGGTTGACATTATTGAAAACCAATACAGTATGTTTTAAGTGAATATACGACCCCTTTACATTATTTGTTTTAACTTTGCACTGTAACAAGTTTTCTGCCGATTTCCTTTCTTTACATGCTTCCCCACCCAGCACATTTCATAGATGACATTTTTTTCTCTATTGATCTTTGTGTTTTTGTGTGCTAATTTATGTTTGTATGTGGGCCCTTTTTTTTTTTTTTTTTCTTAAATTGTTCAGTTGCTAAAAGGAAAGCTAAGACTCAACTCATTTTATTTAACTTTTGTGTGTTTTGTTTTTATTTGTTTTTTATTTTTACATTACATTCATTGCTCAGTGACTTTGCATTTAAAATATCCGTTTTGTTGTGCCTTTTTAATAATTGAAACTTAAAAGATGACTGTAATCAAATTGCTGCTGTGGTTTTTTTATTTACATATGCTTCCGAGGCCAAGGACACAGCCACTGGCCTCAGCATGCCAAGAATATGGGCCAGGCTCCCACCCCCTTTACTGTGACTCTGCCCATCACCACCCCTTCCCCGCACCTAAACGACCAAGGTATACTGCGGCTTGAGGCTCTGTGACCGCCTTCGCAGAGGCAGATTTGCACATATCAGGCCCATAGGGGGGTATTGTATTACAGGCGAATTCAGCTGCAAACGGGTTTTGCGGGCAATTTCACCAACGACTGCGAAGAACTGGAGAAAACTTTTCTACAGCCCAGGGCAGGCGAAAAAATTAGCAAAATCCCTATTTTTGGGTAAAAATGTGGGGATTTCTTACAGAACCCTTTGGACACTGAACCCCCCTCCCCCTAGTGATACTTTAGCGTGAATAAAATCGTAAGTTGCGCACTTCGGCGATAAAACGACCGCTGAAATTTCAGTAACTTTTTTTTTTGTGAAAAATGAGTTTAATGTATTGGGGCTGGTAATTTGGAGTGGCATAAGGATGCGCCAATTGTTTTAAACATCTCACGTGGCTGGCGCAGGCGGTTTTTTACAACCGTTAAAAAAACACGTTAAATGCATTTTTCAGGGGGAAAAAATAATTTTGCCCGAAATTCCAGCGGTCGTTTTTCGCCAAAGTGCGCAAGTTACGACTTTTTTGGGGGGGGGGCTAAAGTATCATTAGGGGGGTGTCCAAAGGGTTCTGCAAGAAATCCCCACATTTTTAGCCAAAAATAGGGATTTTGCATTTTTTTTCACCTGATCTGCGATTGAGAAAACTTTTCTCCATTTTTATTCGGCAATTGCGTTTTCGACAGTTTTTTTGGTGAAAAACGTCCGTTTTCCCCTATTGCAATAAATAAAATTGAATACGGCCCATAGTTTCAATTGATAACCTTCCCAGAGTCTTCTGTCATGAAAACCATCCAGCTCATGATACGGTACTTTTATTTAATTTTTTTTCAAAAACTTGTAACTAGGGAATCCCCACTAAGCTATAGATATCACTGCTGGAGAAAGGTGAGCCAGGCAAATACATTAAATAAATGCATATGAAAATCTGACCCACGCGTAGGTGTAACTAATCTATAGGATTATCTGAAATATTTAGAAATGATCTGATATGAAGAGAGATTTCCCATATTCTGTTTTTATTTTCTATAACGCTTTCGATCAGAAATGTACCATCCAAATGCCCAAGATGAATTCTCCCCAGCTCACACGAAACTTTTGCTAGTATGTAGCTATTTTTCAAGTAAAGGTGGGTATGTGTCTCGTTAATTCCTTTTAAACATTTATTTAAACCGGTAATCCAGGATCAAATGTCAGTTGTTTTGTTTGCTTTTAACTTTGTCCTAGTAAATGTATTTGATTTGACGTTGGCTATCTCTCCATGTATTGTTACTTTGCAGTTTTGTTTTTTTAACTGTTGAGATTAGATCATATATTTGTATGTCTGTATGTATAGACATGCAACATTTTATTATACATTCAATGTAAAGGTCACTTCTACTCTAGTGCAGAGGTTCACGCAATCTTCCGTAATAGTCCAGGTTTCGAGTATATTCATGCTCGAGTCCAGATGGTTAAAACAAAATGGCTGCTGTTCTAATTAAGTCACCTGTGCTCAAGCACGGGCATCCTTTATAACGTGGACTGTAATGGTAGAGTTTGGGAACGTCTACTCTAGTACAAGCTGTGTAAAATATATAGATATTGCTGACAGTGCAGATATTGGGGTAAATTTACTACGGTGAGAGTTTTTGGAAGTGGAGATGTTGCCCATAGCAACCAATCAGATTCTAGCTACTATCTTCTAGAAAGTGCTAGTTAAGTAGAATCTGATTGGTTACTATGGGCAACATCTCCACTTCTAAAACCTCTCACTTTAGTAAATTTAGCCCCATTGTCTCTGCAAAAAAAAAAAAAATCAGTACCCAATGAAAGTTGGTTTTATTAATAATATATTCTGAGCACAAATAAAAATACCGACACATCATCTTAAAACATATTAAGGCATATAAAGTGGAAGTCTTCCTTTCTTTTGACATCAACAATATTATTTGGGACAGTTTGTTCCTGAAAGAGAGGAGGATTTTGACTACAGTGACTGTTTATGTGAATGTTAATTGCATACTTGCATTACTATACCTCATATGCCTTAATATCATTTTTTAAGATGAGGTGCATTTAATATTGTTTATTTATTTATAGAATTTTGTATGAAAGTGGTGACTTCAATGACTATCAGAATTTCTAGTGTCTTCATAATTTTGAACTGAAACCGTATTTTCTTTTCAAAGTCCTGTTTAAAAGTGAAGTAGTGACACAAAGTAATTGTTTTGCTGAACTCTGTGGTGCATCGATTGTGTAAAGTGAAAAGGTGCCCACACACATACCGATGTCCTCACGATACGATTTTATGGCCAATTTCCTCATGAACTTTCACGGGAGCTCCGTTGCCGTCGTGATCACGATTTGGAGTTAAAAATGTCCCATCTAAAGATCTATCTTGCAGCCAATGCATTGTATCCCAGATTGGCTAATCTGCCCTACAGCACGGCAGATCAGAAGATGCGATGAGCGGGGACGCGCATCGGCATCGTGCTTGTCAGTATAAATTAACGATTTGTACTTTTTTTGTACCCGATTCGTCGTCACGATTCGTCGAAATCGGCCAAATCGTTTAAAATGTCGCTATGTGTGTGGGCACCTTAACATCTCATTATGGGTGAGATGCATCATTACTACAATTGCAGTCAAACCTCAGAAAACTGCCTATTCCTGAGGCTTACCGCAATACCTATGGATCCCCAAATGTATTAAGAATCTCTGCAGCAGATATCGGAACTGCTGAGCTGCGGCACCGTCGCCCACCATAGAATGATATGGGGCTGTGATGTGTCCAAATGAATCAAGCTCCAGAGCTTGAGCCCCATGGGCAACACGGCCTATAGAAGAATTTGGACATCTTTTCGTAGCAAGTTCCGGAGTGAGTTCCAAAGGATCCCTCTCCTCCCCCTCGTGGCTATTGCATGCGCTGGGCTGGGGCTGTGCAATAGGACTCGCGTGTCATAGACCCAGAAGTGAGTACATTGATGGGACAGCTCTACATCGGAAGAGCGTTGCCAGCAGGTAAGCGATCTTGCATATTGGCCTGATAAGCAGCTTGTATGCTGGTGCATGGGGGAAGGATGTAGCACAATATAATTGCAGTACATGGTACATCCCGCCCTATGTCCTGTAGCTGTAAAGAGAAAAGGCCACCCAGTGACAGCCATTGCTAAACAAGAGATTATCAGACTTTCTTGCAGCATGAATTGATACAGAAAACAATCAACGTCCTGTTCCAATGCTTTACTACAATTCTGCTTGTCCTGTTTATGTATATTGGAATGTTTGTATGACACGCACACATATATACACTACAGTGACCAAGAGCCTGATGACGCTTGTGATTTCCTAGTTCCTATATTATGGCCTATTGTAGGTTCCTGGTTTCCATAGTGACTTAATAAATATTTGTATCCTGTTTATTTCTGAAAACCTGTATGAGGAAATAATATACAGTATAAGACCTAACTGCCATTCCCTATTTAAACTCCATCTATAAACACTGTATATAAATGGGTCTGACGGCAGAAACCACCATTTCTATTTTTATGATCCGCATTGGTGTAATTACCCGTGTCCCTGTTTTTGGAATGCACCTTCTGCTTCCAATGCTTGTAATACATATTCCACTAGTGTTTTTAAATGAGTGGGGTCTGTGGCTTTACACTACTACTGTGGCAATAGAGCAAAATAATTCCCGACTTCAATATTGCTTCTTTTAATTTTAGACTGAGGCCTATGGTTTGCCAAATCTAGGCTGCTTCCCCACATTCCTGTACGTCTGCTAGTTACTACCATACCAGTACTGCACTGGGCTAGGGCAGCAAACATATCCTCTAGTTTGGCAGCATTCAATTGGACATAATCTTGTGCCACTGTGTTCCCTCCACATTGTTAACCTAATCGTATTAGCACCGATAAGTCTACTCTCCATCCGCATCTCATGTGTAGACTGTACTACCTCTGCACCAAACCTCTCCCCTCACCGCTACTGTTCTATCACCATCCGATGAGTTACCACCACACTATATCCAAGTCCTGTGCCTGTACTTTCCTTGTGTTTGCTGTCTTTCCTCCTAAGATACAGTCCCTGTGAGTGAGCAGGGTTTTCTTATTAACGGTGGGGGATATTTGACTTCCTAATCCATGTATGTAATATGTTAGCATGTATTATACAGTCTGGGCCTGATTCAGGAAAAGACCGCTATTGCGTACACGGAACGTGGCTGCGAATGTATGCTAATGCCTGCCATAGCCCATCAGTCATAGACGCCCACTGCTGCTTTCTCACATCCGTACTACCGCGTAGTCCTGCGTATACATCGGTACCATGGATGCATACCAGCCCGTCACGCAGCATTTACGGACTATTGTAGGTTCCTGGTGTAACTCTCCACCAGGTCTGACCAGCCGCAGAAACTGCAAGTCTCGTCGCACACAGTGAGTACTCCAGCTGTGCGGAAATATGAATCATCTGTCGCAGATCAGCCAATTATCAGAGTTCTGAGTAACCCGATGTTCGCACAAAATGGCTGCTGGAACTGAGGCGACGGGAGCCATATTATCTGTGTACACTGTTACAGTTTGTGACATGACCCCAAAACGGTTAGGACATGCCTGCGTATGAGCAAAAGAGTTCTGACTCACTGCGGGCAACTCCTCGCTGCAAGCGCCAGCTGTGATGGAAGGGGACTCAATCACTCAATAGCATACATATCGGCTAATTTCCATCGCTGAATCAGGCCCTGTAACATAAACCTGTATCCTATAAGTTTATAAAATTATTCCCCAAGTTTGGTCATTTACAGAGATGCATTAGTTTATAGTTTATTATTACAACCGAATGAGAAATGTATAAATAGTTTTGTGCAGTAAAGATCCTAATATGTTGTTCCAGATCAGAGCCAATTTTGTATATGAATTATGTATCAGAATTTGCAGTCTGAAGAAACTAATACAGGCAGGTAGCCCTGACGACCCTGCAGTGTTATTTTTCCTTATACTATGGAAGAATTGTACTTCTCATGCATGAAGTTGCTAACCTCTACTGAACTTCTGTGCATTATTCTCCAATTTGTTACGTGTGGTGTAATTCATAGATAGATATTTATTTTTTTCTCAAATGTAAAATTTCTGCTTGAAAATAAAATCTTTTTGTACCATTTGGAGTAGATCAGTCTAATAATTTATTCAAGTACGTTCGCTATTTTCATTTTGACACTCAGGTGGTTTTTTCACTTTTTTTAAATAAAAAAATACGGGTTATGTCACTTTTACTTATTGTTCCCTCTTCATTTTATCACGTTACATTATAGTTCCTGTATAAGGAACATAGTTAACGTTACAGATCGAATAAATACTTTTTGTTCAGTGCTCCTATTCCCACATAAGGGTCACAGTCACCCGTTACCAGACTATTCAGCGAAACACAAACAGTGACCACTCTGGATTCAAGATAAAAGTCTGAAGTATATTTAATAAAATTTAAGTGATGAGGATGCTATGGGCGGAATCAGTATGTTATGCCGCCGGATGTCAGCCCGGTGAATGAAATACAGATGCTGGAAGTCTGGCAGATGAAGATACCGACGTGAGGTGAGTAGGCTATCCCTAACCCTCTACCCTCCCTTAGGGGTGCCTAACCCTCCTGGGGGGGTTGCCTGACCCTAACTCTCCTTCCCCTAGCCTAACCGTAAGTCCCCCTGGGAGACCCTAAACCTATTATGTAGATAAATACAGGGTCAGTCTTTCTTTCCTACACAATCTATTATACAACACTAAGGTTGTGTGTGTGTGACAGCTGCACAGAGCTCCCAGCTCTTACTGATCACCCGGACACCACAGCGGCTCCTTTCTCGTAGCTAATTTCCAGCTCCGCTCCCCCCTGCAGATGTCACCACCCTGGAGCACTCTCACTGCAAAATATTAAGGCTTTCCGACAATGACTCATGGCACAATGCCCCCATCCCTGGCGCACAACCAATATTTATCCATTACACCCCAGCAGCACTGGAACCTCCCCACTGCATTCACTGCCAAGACCTAAGCAGCACCCAGACACACCCTCCCCCCTGCATTCACACCCAATCAGCACCCAGACAAACTCTCCTCCCCCCTGCATTCACTGCCAATCAGCACCCAGACACACCCTCCCCCCTGCATTCATTGCCAACACCCCAGTAACAGCACCCAGACACACACACTCCCTACCTGTTGCTGATCAGTCTTTCCTTTCCAGACCAGAGAGGAAGGGAAGCATTACATGCCCCTAGGCTGCCCTGCTTATTAGTGCTCTGGGCGCATAAAGCAGAACCTGGAGCAATAGATGTCAGTGTGCACCCTTCAGAGCTGGGGCCTGGAGGCAAGCACCTTCCATTGTCTCCTGTATTTACACCCCTGGTCAGCCCCCTCACTTGTCTTCATTCCTCTTTCCTTCTCCCCATGTTAGTCTTGTTATATATTCCCCCACCTCGCTGTCTGTCTTTGGTTCTATGTTTACAGTGTGTGTGTGTCATCTGTTCTGTTCAAGTGATGTCACCATAGTCAATTTAACAAAAAATAAACTAACATGCAAATACTGGTTAACTTAATTTAAAAAAAATAATAATTATATATATATATATATATATATATATATATATATATATATATAGTAGTGCAAATGAGACCAGCAGCACACTCTTAGTAGCAGCAACAATGAGGAGTGCAAACACATAATATGATATATAATATATATATTTAGAATTAGCAAAAAAAAACTCCAAAAAAATAGAATCCTTTTCAGGTGGAAAAACTTTAAAACAACCTAAAGTGAAACAAGTTGTATTTACTTTCCTTCCTTTAAACCCTTATGACTGAATATGAGCATATAAAATTGCCCGAAACACTTCAGAATTCATTCTGCTGCTTTTGTCAGCAGTCACATCATCAATAAATACAAGGGGACCAGTTCCATTGGCAGCCATACATGCCCACGTCATGACACTACCACCACCATGCTTCACTGATGAGGTGGTATGTTTTGGATCATGAGCAGTTCCTTTCCTTCTCTTCCCATCATTCTGGTACAAGTTGATCTTTGTCTCATCTGTCAATAGGATGTTGTTCCAGAACTGTAATGGCTTTTTTAGATGTTGTTTGGCAAATTCTAATCTGGTCTTCCTGTTTTTGTGGCTCACCAATGGTTTACATCTTGTGGTGCACCCTCTATATTCACTCTTGTGAAGTCTTCTCTTGATTGTTGACTTTGACACATATACATCTACCTCCTGGAGAGTGTTCTTGATTTGGCCAACTGTTGTGAAGGGGTTTTTCTTCACCAGGGAAATAATTCTTCTGTCATCCACCACATTTGTTTTCCGTGGTCTTCCGGGTCTTTTGGAGTTGCTGAGCTCTCCGGTGCGTTCTTTCTAAGAATGTTCAAAACAGTTGATTTTGCCACACCTAATGTTTTTGCTATCTCTCTAATGGGTTTGTTTTGATTTTTCAGCCTAATGATGGCTTGCTTCACTGTTAGTGACAGCTCTTTGGATCTCATATTGAGAGTCGACAGCAACTGATTCCAAATGCAAATGTCACACCTAGAATCAACTCCAGACTTTCTACCTGCTTAATTGATAATGAAATAACGAGGGAATAGCCCACACCTGTCCATGAAATAGCTTTTGAGTTGATAGTCCCATTACTTTTGGCCCCTTAAAAAGTGGGGGGCACATATATAAACCATTGTAATTCCTACACCGTTCACCTGATTTGGATGTAATTACCCTCAAATTAAATCTGAAAGTCTGCAGTTAAAGCACATCTTGTTTGTTTAATTTCAAAGCCATTGTGGTGGTGAATAGAGGCCAAAATATGAAAATTCTGGCAATGTCCCAATATTTATGCACCTGACTGTATATAAGACATCAAGAATCTTTATTCTCTCTCTCTACATTATTAAACTAAAGCAGAGGTTCCCAAATGCGGTCCTCAAGGCTCCCCAACAGTTCAGGTTTTCGAGATATCCATGGTTGACCAGTAGGTGACCTAATTAGTACCTCAGTCAATTTGATTTAACCACCTGTGCGCAAGCATGGATCTCTCCAAAACCTGAACTGTTGGTGAGCCTTGAGGACCGCGTTTGGGAACCTTTCGACTGAAGTGAACATTTCGAAAAATTCTGTATACAATAATTTTACCTGCGTCACATGTGAAATGTTGTAAAGCTCTGCGGGAACAAAAGGTACGTGCAGACTTGGCGCAAGAACTTACTCATCTATGGCACATTACATCTGGACGTGTCCATCTCATAACCAGTTTAGTAAAATGAAACCCATACAAGGTCAGAAAAAGGTCAGTTTTATTATATAAAACTTTTTATTTTTTTTTATTTACAAAATGTTCCTAAGTTTTCATGATTTTGTTTAAAGATCTACATTTAGTGGAAAAAAAACCAGAGCATGAATTGGTCCACAATTGACAAATGACATTTCATAAAGCACAGAAGTAATAGTACTGTAACATTCTGCTTCAGTATAAACATTTCATTCTGACTGTGAAAAAATAGAGTTCATTTGGCTTCTACAAAGATATCTTCTACCTAAAGGGACAGTATCACCTACAATGAAGCAATTGACAGGCAGAAGGAAATGGGTCAGATCGCGGGAATGTATAGTTGCTTCAATATCCACTGAACAGGTTCTCAGGATATATGGGAAAATGATTAGACGTGGCTTCTAGTATCAAGGCATATACATTTATATGAAACCTGTCCTTTTGATACTGTCTCTAAAACCTGAAAGTATAACAAATGGCATTTTACGGCCTTTCCTACATTTAAATTCATATAGAAGGATGCAAAAGCAGACTTATAAAACACTCATCACGCAGCCTCATCGGTCTCATTCATCATACTACAACCAGTATATCAGCATTAGTCTATAAAGCGGAATAGTGGGTAAAAAGCCACACTATTCAGCTGAAGTGGTTGACATATCGCATGGAGCACGGGTGACATTGGATCAGCGTCTCTCTACGCTGCGATTTCCGGTCTGAGTGCGAATACACACCAGCCAATCGGATCTGTGGTCCCATTATATAAGGAGAGCAGTCTCCCAGCCACAGCTGCCTGCTGGTCTATTAGCACCCTAAGGCAGTAGAGTACCAGCAATATTAAGGGAGGGGGGACAAACAAAACAACAAAGTATAAGACTTTTTTCCATAAACTGCTTCTACCACAATTGAAAAAGCCCATTAATACAGCGTACCACAGATGTGGATAGATTCTCATCGCCCCGTCAATAGTACCATCATCCCAGCCATCATTTTACATAGAAGTGATTAAGTATATTTTTGCACAGGGAAAAAATAAAAAAAAAAGAGAAAAATATATAGTTGCCACGTGTTAACTGCACTGGAATTTTTGTCCTTGTATAATGGATATTTAATTCTTCACAGGAAAATGTACAAGCAAATCCTCTGTATGAAGAAGTGCATTAGAACATGAAGGGGATGCTGTACATAGACTCTTAGCCCCATCTGAATACAGGCAACTATATTGAAATCACACACAGAGTTAGTTATTTCGTTACCGGTTGTCATACTGGATTAGTTCTACTGTTCGTTCACAAAGCTGCACAAACCATTCACAGTCCCCATCAGAACAGGTCACGGTGGATTACTTATCTCTCAGTAAAGTACATGTCACTGACTTACAGTTAGCAGCCACAGATTGGATTAGAAAGCAATCTGACTGACAGTGGTATTGGGGTGACAATCACACAGGACACTCACTACAGACATACTACAAGCAAACCAGTGTTGTTACACAGACATCAGCACATCTTGCCCTGGAGAGCGACAGGAAACCTCCTCGTCTCTGGCGTGTGGAGGGTTCAGACGCCATCCATGCTATATTAAGTGGCTGTTTGGGGGGCATGGGGGGTTTGTTTAAAATATGCAAATATAGTAACTGGTTTTAATAAAAATACTAAATAAAATTATGCTCCTTTGGCAGCGTTAGTTTCAGTAGCCGACGCTAGAAGTAGTTAAGAAATGTTCTATATATGTTAAAGATCTGTCACTCATTTGTAATTGTACACCTATATACATATACAACACTTGGTCTGAGAAGGATCCTGGTGGGATGTTTTTAGCAGCTCGATTCCACGGTTGCCACCACTTTGCCACTTTTCTTTTGTATTTCCTTTTTGGAACATTTTTCCTTTTGCTTTTCCAGTTTCTCTTGTGCTCTTTTGATTTCTTTAATTTTCTTCTTGATGGTGGCTCGGTCTGTCTGGCTCGCAACGCCAAGTGCCTTAAAATGAAGAAAAATATATAATACATAGAGATATATACATACATTTACATATAGTCAATACAAGCAACTGGTGTGTTGAAAAAACAAACCATAGGTAATCTATATCAACTTGTTTAGTGAAATAAAGTGCAAAAATGGGATAGATATAGAAAAAAAAAAAAAATTATATATATATATATGCGCACACTAAATCAATATATAGTGAAATAAAGTACATAAAATAGTTTTAGCTTCCAGAAATAGCTTTAAAACAATTTATTCACATGTATAAAAAAAAGAAGGGCCAAACATAAAATCAATAAATCCGCACAGATTATAGCAGCAACGAGTTACTCTACAATTGTGCAAACAGTGCTGAAAAGTGCTATGTGCTGTGCAAAATATATAAACAATCCTTTTGTTGTTTCATACAGCTTTCAGATAATTAATGTACTTAATAAATACCATAAAAAGCTTACACAGAACTAAAGCTCACTCATAAAAATACACAGAGAAAAAGAAATTACATTTAAAAGTAATAAGGCAGGAGGCTGCTTCCTCCTCCTGCCTTATGAACTTTGAACTGTTCTATCAGATAAGAATTATTTAAAAAAAAATGCTTGTAACTTTTAAATATGTAATTTATTTTCCTCTGTGTATTTTTATGAGTGACCTATAGTTCTGTGTAAGCTTTTTATGGTATTTATTAAGTACATTACCTGAAAGCTGTATGAAACAATAAAAGGATTGTTTAGATATTTTGCACTGCACATAGCACTTTTTGCACAATTGTAGATTAACTAGCTGCTGCTACAATTAATCTGCGGATTATTCAATTCATCGCCCTGTTTGGGCGCGCTAAGGATTTCTTCTCGCACCCCCCCTGGGGATGCGAGGAGAAATCCGACCAAAGTGCCGGGCGCACAGCTGTTTTTCCGCTCAGCGCGGCGTTAACAGCGGCGCGGCTGGCACTTTGTTCAGAGAATGCCGGTTAACGCACCTTAACACCCTTGTTAAGGCGCGATAACCGGAATTCTCCGACCACACAGCGCAGTGTATTGAATAGCTGCGGGAGCTCCCTCACGCGGCTATTCAACATCGCATTGAATCCCCCCTATGTTTGGCCCTTTTTTATATATGTGAATAAATTGTTTTAAAGCTATTTCTGGAAGCTAGAACTAATTATTTTATGTACTTTACTTCACTATATATTTATTGATTAATATAGCAAGTATATATAGTGCACATTTTGGCACTTTATTTCACTAAACAAGTTGATATAGATTACCTATGGTTTGTTTTTTCAACACACCAGTCGCTTGGATTGACTATATATTAAACATAATTTAGCCTATGGGCAATTAACCCAATGTCCTACTTACAGTTAGTCTAGCTGACACCTGATATTTAAAGGGAGTGCGGTTGCCACACACATTTATAACAGTCTTGTTGTATAGAGTGGACATCTATTGGGTTGGCGCCTTTACCATATATTTATTTTAGATATATACATACACAAGCTCCATGGGAGTAGCCAAGTTACACATCAATGGTGTTAAAATCACCCCCAGCCCCATCAGGAGTAGCATTTGATAGTCAGAATACAATTCTCTCCTGTGGGGTCCTTGTTGAGCTTCAAAAGTAATCAGCATTTGGCCTGTGATTAACAGTGTTGCTAGTAGTGTAGACAAACCAGCAAATTAATGGCCAAAAGTGTAAGGTCACCTCTGCAAGGCGAGGAGAGAGAGAGAGAGAGGGAGACTGAACTGTTTATAATGCGTTTGGTACTGGCTGCGTCATGACACAGAACCACTAATGGTGCATACACATGGTCCAACCCAAAAGAACAATATAAACGATAACTATATCGTTTGATCAATTTTATCGTTCTTTTTTCCAACCCCTCTAACGACTAAACTATGGTCGATACGCGGGGCGCGGATGGTCGATATCGATAATCGCCCGTGCATGCATGCCAACCTGGTCGATATCGACCAGGTTAGCCTGTTTACTATAGGGACCAGAGATCGTTGATCGCAGGGTCGTTATAACAGTTGGGGGGTTGATGCATGTGTTGGATGTTCAATATCAAACATCCAACACATGCAGGACGATCAGATAACGATCGTTATCTGATGGTCTCCAAGTCTGACCGTGTGTACCCTCCATAAGAGAGAGGCCCTGGTGGGGGAATTCTGTGTTCCAAACGCTCATCCAAACATGGGATGAGGAAAAGTGGTCAAATGTTTCTTGCCTCTAATCTCTACTATGGGATTTGCATCATCATAGATTAGTACAGTGTTAATATTACCAGCAGGTGGCACTATTTGACTTGTGTTAAAAAAAAAAAAAAAAAACTGGTCGTGGAATTAAAAATGCATTATAATATACACCAAATTAAGTGAACCTTTTAAGATAACATTTTTAAAACCCACACACACTACTAATTTCACTTTACAGGAAAGCCAGATCATCTCATCTCTGCTTCTTGGTCTGATCTGCATTTTGTACAGAGGGGGGGGCCATGCTAAAATGGATACCATGACAACCTTTAAAAAAAAAAGAATCCCCTAAATTAGTGGTGGGCAATAAGCGGCCCCCCAGCTGTGGTAGAACTATACACCCCAGCATGCCTTACCACAGTTATTCTATTTGGCCATGCTAAAACTGTTGCAAGGCATGCTGGGATTTGTAGTTCAACAGCTGGAGGACCGGTTATTGCCCACCCCTGCGGCCTAAACGATAGGACTACAACTGTCTTATCCAGCAGATATGACCACCGATGTAAAATGAGTTTAATCACCCATCACAAACTTGTTGAGTACTTTGGGCCTGATTCAGAGATGGACGCAATGGCGATTACGGACGCCTATCGAGCGATTGTTTGACACTGCGCATAAGTCTCCATGCGTGTGCGCAGCGTTCACATTGCGATTACGGACGCACAGAGGAATCCATCGCAAAGTAGGCGACAGGTTGTCCTCCTACAGGAGGGGCTGGTCCGAAAAACGCAGACAATTCTGACCGCTTAACCGCCGTTACATGGGCGTGCATAAATTATCCCTTGCGATCTCCTACGTAGCATGAGAAACCCTCTGCGTGTCAGGAGAGCTGCAGAGTCTGCAGCTGGTCAGAGCTGCCGCAAAGGGCAAGATGGCCGCTCAATGTGCATCGATGTCACATATTACGCAGGTAAGCGGCGTCGTACGCATACGAGAAGGCAGCAGTGGGCGTCCTTCTGCTCGGGGAAGCTTTGGAACTTGTACAGATTTGAAGCGACTATTATCGTCCTTCTCCGAATTAGGCTCTTTGTCCCACCTTACAGCACTTATCCTGCTCCTTAGTGTTAACAGCCAGCTCGCCAGTCAAACATAAACTGAGTGTGCGGCCCCTGTGAGCTTATATCCCGCAGTCCTGAGTCAGAGAACAGCGCAGTCTGTATTTTGCACATACTGGACCGGATTCAGAGCTGCAGGCTAGCTGGCTGCATTGTGTGCGAGGAAAGGAATGCTGATCTTTCGTCTGTATACAGAGCTGGCGTCAGCAGCACTCATCTCCATCCGCTCGTACAAGTTGCGTTATCACTATGAGTGTGCATTTGCAACAGCCCTGTACCTGGTGTCTGAGTAAATGGATCTCTCTGTACGCTCACCCCTGAATAGTACACAGGACACTTCCTAAGTATGAATGACCATCCGCCACCCAGTTTATGCCCATTCAGCTGCAGCAAGTGGGTAAGCGGCTGAGATGCATGAACCTCGGCATCGTCATAGTGGTTTATGGGTGGTATGTGTGCGGCACCGACACTTGAGCAGTGCCAGAAATCGCAAGATCCGTCCGCAAAATGGAGCTGTAGAGTAAGATTATTTGTGAAATCAGAAACCAGGCTGGCCAGCTTTTCTGGGACTATTATGCAAGATAGAAAATATACTGAAGCTTACCTTCAATCTATCACTGTCCAGCAGCATTAACTGCTGCCCGTCAATGTTTTTGGCAGTGAAATCAGTAATATATTGCTCCATGTTCATTCCCATTAACCAGTGACACACTTGCTGAGCGGTCCAGTCAGACACAGGTCGGCTATGCCACTGATTCTGTTTCCCGGTCGTGGTGACATCATCGTCTAATGCCTGCAAACAAGAGAACTGCTTAGTGACTCTTTTTAGAGCTTTGCTGCTGGTGGTCTGCTGGGTATAGCTAACTGGATGAGCTCCAGAACACGAAACAGTTTGGCCAACGGAACACTCATTTCTTCATGATCTAGTACATTCTTGGCCCTGATCCTGGAGTTCTATCTAGTTGAGCTTATTTGGTAATTCTAAGATTTCAGTTTAGGACAGCAGAGTATGATAAAAAACATTAGGATATAAAATATACAGAGGCTATATATAACGGATCAACAGCGCCCTCCATCCATGACCGACCAGAAGCCATAGACCCGCTGCAGATTTCTATGGATGGGCTTTGTCACAAAGACCTGTGAGCATTCGGCCAGCTACATAAGGCAGAGTTATGCTGTTTTTCTGAAGTCACATCCCAAACCTCTCTCTATAAAGGGGGAAGTATAACCGATTACAGTAATATTATGGGCAAAGCTGGTTCAACTTTGCAATGTATTTAAGTAAAGATGTCTACACATTGCTATTAGGGTCTTTGAGGAGTTTGGTCAAACGAATGCAGAAAACAACAAAGCAGTTAAGTATGTTAAAATAAAATATAGCCCTAGTCAAATCCCATATATTTATCACAAAATATAAAAAAAATATATAGAAAATTTCAAAACTACCAATATCAGTGTTTTCCAACCGCTGAGTTATGTTCCATCCTTATTATCTATATGTTTTTAGCCATTACCCCTTATTTATGTAACGGTTTATAACATTTGCAGAATGTCAGAGTAAAATGGTATCATGGCTGCAGAATGTCTCAGTAATACTCCCTCAGATTTCTCTTTTATTGGGACCATAACCTGTTACTTTGAGTTAAGCTGTACAGGATGAAGTACTCCCTTGTATCACTCTCGGTACATGTAACAGGTATGTAACACTGACATTCTCCCCCTTTGTAGCTTGCAGATATGTTGTCAGCTCTCACGAGCAGGGCCCTCTTCCCTCAATTATACCATCACCACCTTCCCACTACCAACATCCGCACCAAACCTTTGGGACCGGCCACCCCTCTGCGCATTTGGGTACTATGACAGCTGATGCAGTAATGTTTATAGACCTTGTCCATGTTCTGTACTGTAAGTCACTGTTTTCTTCATACGGTTTCTGTACTGTGTAAGGCGCTGCGGACCCCTTCTGGCACCATAAATATAAGGGATGATAATAATAATAAAATAGTAGGATTATAGTGTTCTGCTTTGCTACACAGCGTCTTTAGTATGCAGTAAGACTATGGAGCTGCAGAGTATGATAAAACCAGAATGTCTTTTAATGGTGTGGGAAGGGGGCTAGAAATATAATTAAGAGCAATTTGTGCGGCCTGCTTTGCTGCCCCCCTATATAGGGTAGGAGAGAGTTGCAATAAGAAGCTGGCCTGGAAGTGTGCACAAAATCCTGGAAGAGAGCGTTCTGCATTACCACCACTTAGGGGCAGATTGAATTATTAGCAGGTTGTGTCAAGTGATCTTTTAATGTGGGTAAAGTGCCCGATGCGATTTAATTAAAGACCAGTGAGCAGCCCTAATACTGGGTACACACCTATACAATTGTCAGGGCTCTTTTTTTGATTCTCAAAGCGTTCATACGATCTCAAGAGTGTGTACACAGCTTCCATCCTGTTTTGTCGGAAGAGAACTGGTCGTATTGAAAGATCTGGTTTTATGTGCAGTTTACTTTTCATTCGATTGATAGATTGTGCAGGTGTGTACGCGCATAATGGTACGGTGTTAGGACTTCCGACTAAGTGAAATCCAAAGTAAAATGGCAAGGAAAGTGTTTAGACAGCAGTAAATGCCGATTTCGGCTCAGACCTCAGGAGGGTGTGAGTAGAAGTCAGCAATAGCAGTTACCCCGGGGCTGCTCGCAGGTCTCTAGCTTTGGAAGATTTACCCGGGAAAAGACAACCCGAGTGGTAATTGTATCTCTCCCTTTGCTAAAAATATATTACTTGCAACAGGCCACACATGTTATATTAACAGACATGGCCACAAGCAGCTATTGTACAACAGAGGTTGATGAAGATGTAATATCTATAGGTGCGTACACACAACGATTTTTTTAACGATTTAACTATAACGTCATTATCGTTTGAACAATCGTTCAGTGTAAAATAAACTATGAACGATTATCGTTCATGCGCGTTCACATTAGTCGATTGTAGTTTGTAGTTCAGTCAGACTGGCCAACTGAACGATTTTCAATAGAAGTTGCAACATTTTTCCTTCAACACACAAAATCGTTTATTAAGTAAAGTAAAACCAACTACTTTGTAAAACGATTTTCGTTCACTTTTTCAAGAGAAAAACTGAACGAAAATCGTTCATTACTTACATCATTGTGTGTGTACGCACCTTATGGAACTACCTATGTCCTAAAGGGCTGACAGCTCTAAGTATGCAAAAAAAATAGCAGCACATGTAAGGCTGTGATTAGGCTTTGCCTTTCCCTTTGATCAATAGGTAGAAAGCCCTGTGGATTTCCTAGGAAGCGCTCATACTCCAGTATAACGTTAAAGCAATGCACAGCAGGGTATAGCCTAGTCTTATGAGTGCTTCTCTTTGTAGCACAGGACCACTGAATTCTGGAGGAAGCCTTTGAAGTCTGAGAACACTAAGGGATTAAAATTACAGCACAGTTACACTTTGACCTCTACCAACAGAAAAACAGACATTAGTGTAGCAACGTTGCTATTAATTCACCTTTAATTACTTTTCACCCTCATTTGTGTCTGTAACGTAATGTAATTTACAATACAATATTAGTACGAGAACAGATAAAAATACTATTTTCCACACTACAACAGAATGAGGTCCTGGGTATCCCAAACTTCAGGAATTAACTTCTGCCAGTGCAATTATAATCTGCATTTGCAATATTTTCATTTATCATCTATCATATACTAGCAGTGGAAGGAATTTAATTTTTTTTTAATAATGCAATTTCTACTACAAGCACAGCCATGAAAACGTAGGGTAATTTGTAGCTGTAGGTAAAGCCTATGAAATAAAGTATTGAAAGACAATGTCAGTCCCGCTGTAGAACACTGTAATGACAGTACTAGTTTGATTATAAAGAGCCACCACATGCTGCACAGCTATAGATTAAGGGAGATTGGGGGGGGGGGGGGGGGAAACAGTAACAAAAAAAGTCCTCAAGAACACATAGACCAACCAAAACACTGTGTAGTGAACACAGCCCTGTTAGTGATCAATGATCGCTATATCTGGGAACCCAAGTCTGAAGAGTTGATTTATCAGTCCTCTCTATGAGCTATATTTACTAAAGTGCGTGTTTTTAGACGTGGAGATGTTGACGGTAGCAACCAATCAGATTCTAGCTATTACCTTCTAGAAGGTGCTAGATAAATGTTAAGTAGAATCTATGTTGCTATGGGCAACATCTCCACTTCTAACAACCCGCAGTTTAGTAAATATAACCCATGGTTTTGCACTATCCTAATCATCAGAAAGAAAAAAAGACAACACAGTCTGAATGCAAGTGAAGTAAAGCCCCCAACATATAGTAAAGGGTGTGCATTACTGAGCTGCATAATACACATTAAATATTTGGAGTATAAGAGGCGGGGAATTCAATTAGCTGCGGGAATTGCTTTGCAGTTATGGCACAGCAATAGGGAAATTATTACATTCTCATCTTTCTGACCCACATCCCATCCCCGATCAGTACAATGTCCTGAAGATGAGGTAGGAGTAATTATCTAACTAGGTTCCTCCTTATTTAAATGTCCCAGGTGGAACTCAAGGCATGAAGGCAGTGTTTATCTAATCTGCTGATCACCCCATGGCTAATCATTCATATCTGAATAATGTCCAAAACTTAACAATACACAAAATGAGGAATGTTTGATAATTGAGAACATTTTCAATATTTCCTATACACCTCCATGGCAGCAATAACGTGTGTTAACGTGTTAGTCAGCTGAGCAAACGCAGAAAAAGAAACACCCCAGTACATTTCCACATGGGGGGCAGATTCTGAATTAGGAGCAATACAAGCAAAGTAGTAACTTTGTACCTGGACAAACCATGCTGCACTGCAGGGGTGCAAATACATGTATTATTTTGCATACAGGGTAAATACAGTCTGCTTTTGAATGTAGCTCACAAAACGCTGAGAAGCTTTATTTTTACATTGCAATTTCGATCTGAGCTAGGACACGTCCCTACAAAATTAGTGTTCATTCTAGCACCCTGCACCTGTCACAACCCGTGCAGTTCCTCTGTCCTGCCTGGGATGTCGCTCTCTGCTCTGGTGCTTCTAGCACACTCAGCTGATGCAACAAACCGCTGAGATACAGACCAGAGTGTGTTAGAAATACCAAAGCAAAGCAATGAGTGACACCTCAGGCAGGAGAGAGGAACTGCACGGGTTGTGACAAGTGCAGGGTGCTAAAATGAACACTACAAATCTAAATCTCTATGCAAGTTAGGAGGTTTTTTTTTTTTTTCTTCCAACTCAGAATCAGCACCGAAGTGAGAACAACCCATTCTCGTGACAGTATCAGGAGACTGTTACATCAATAGATATAGAAGATGTGTAACTCCACATTCCTAAACTCCACACCAATAGTTCCTCAGATTCTTTGTGCTTGGCCACCATTTTCAGTTCATGTGTCTTGCATGAGAATTCCATCATGTGTCATACAATTCTCCAGGAGCCTTGACCTAAGTAATGGTAATTCTTATGGACGCCGGCTCTCTGAAAACAAGCTTTCACAGTACGTTCCAATCTGGATGACATTCTAGTAACAGGATAATCTGAGCCCTTGGCCAGACCCAGAACAGTCCATTTGATAAAGTTCCTACAGGAACATGGCAAGATCATCAATACAGCAAATATGGTGCCTTCTACAGTTCTTAGGGATACGGGATAAGTCTGCAAATTCGCAAGGACTATGGAGGTGCTTCCATTTTCTCCATGCTGGCCCAGCTTTGCAGTAAGCTAGGGGAATGCATGTGGAACAGACTTGGCCTCTGCCACCTAGTTCAGATCTATCAGGGGCTAACTGAGCATCCCAACACCAATGTCCTACCTTTGAAGGCAATGAGATTGCGCTGTCATTGCAAAGGAGCCCTGACAAAGTCATTAAAGTATGCAAGGAGTAGTACTGGAGCCGCACTGAAAAAAATTCTACAAGATTATAATGTAAGTATCTCTTAGGTATACCTAAGATAGACTTTATGGATACCACACTAATGTGTATCAATATTCCTAATATGGATCATAGGACCACAGTCTAGACCTGTCACTAGGAAAGTCTATGGTGCTCCCCAGAGTCAATATGTGAATATATAAGCCAGAAGATAAAGAAAAAAGGACTCTTGGTGGGGGCACACTAGGTATAATTGTATTCAATAAAAGTTAATTTTTAACGGCCAAATCTCTATAAGAATTGAGCAACTTAGAGTGATTAAACAAATACAAAAACATACAATACACATATACATCAATCAAAGGAGATACACTCTCCACCATGGATTATAAATAAAGCTAGGTAAGGTGGTAAAAAATAGTATAGATACAGAATGCGCCTTAGGCCACAATTAAGGATACCATACCATTTAACTCCTAGACGTATATAGATAAATCCAAGGAGATATATACCTCCACTAAGGATTTAAAAGGCCAGATAATTGAATACTATAATAATGTGAATGCGTGTCTATGCCTATGGCCACAAACATACTCCATCAAGAAAAAATAAATATGTTACTAAAATCTACGTTCCAACAGAATAATCTTCTGAATGTACATTGACAAACAAGGGAACACACAATACATATATAAATAAATCCAAGGAGATCTGTCCTCCACTTTCGATTATAAGAAGCCAGGCGAGATAATCTTAATAATTGACCGTATTTGCCTATAGCCACAGTATGATAATTATAATAAATACACAGTTAGGGCATGCAACGATAAAACAATCACTGTTAATACTAGTATTTATCTCCTAATGGGATAAATCCTTATTAGACATAAGAAATAATCATACATATAGTGATATGCCCGCATGCACTGAAAATTAAACCAGACAAAATGTTGTCAAATGAACATTCCTTCAGTGAGATGATTGGACAAAATTGAATACATGTCAATAACATATATAATGCATCTCACTTATAGAGATTACAAGGGATTTAACATATAATCAGCACTGAAAAGAGCCAGGATGAACCTCATTAGTGAATATACATGTGATAAGCTTCACAAATTGTTGGTATAACATGAGGGTATATGAACAGATAAATCGCTGGTTCCTCTAACATAATGAACTATAATACTGTAAAATAGAAAACAATAATGAGGTGTAGAGGTGATGCAGCGAGTGTCTGTAGAATAAATCAGTGAGCTGTCTGGTCAGGTGGCCGTCTGCCCTGATGCGCTAGGCAGTGCAGGGGGTATGCGCCACTTACCTGATCAGCGTGCTGTCCTGGTTGATAGTTAGTGATGCTGGAAATAATACTAGTGCATGCCGCTGTGTGTGGCTGGAGAACCGGAGTCACGTGTGCGCATCACGTGACCCGGAATTGTCAATCTGACGCGCGTTTCGCCACTGGTAGGCTTGCTCACAGTTCCAACCCTGTATCCATTGGCAATGGGTCACTCCTCTTAAACCCATTAGTAGCCAATCACAACATCTCATTGAATGAATGCTGAACCCTATGGCCTATCATGACATATATCATGAGGTCTAGAAATGGTATTTTCTGTTGACTGATTTCATGTGTAAGGACAATGTTGAGATCATTATTGTTCAATGTTGAAATGAACAATAAATAGTAATTGAACATCTCCTTCCCAAATCAACAGTATGTATCTTATCCATGTGATGATATGTGATGAAAAATCATCATTATCCTCATGGAAGACACATTCCTTCTCCCACCAGCCTAGAAAAATGTTTGCATAAGTGGGGGCACATGCTGCCCCCATTGCAGTTCCTCTAGTCTGCAGGTACAGTTGATCATTGAAGGTGAAGAGATTATGATATAATACAAACTTTAATAATTTCAAAAGAAAATCATGAAAGTCTGCCAATCCTTCCATTGACATAAAATAATGTACCGCCTTGATCCCTATATCATGGGATATGCTCGTATACAGAGCTTCAACATCTAATGTGACAAGATATTGGTCTTTCTCTAGTTTAATGTCATTAATTTTGCGTAGTACATCAGTAGTATCCTGGACATAAGAGGGCAGGCTTGTTACATGATGTCGTAGATGTATATCCAAGAATGTGCTGGCCCTCTCTGTCAAACTTCCTTTTCCAGATACTATCGGTCTCCCTGGTGGAGTATCAGTGTTTTTGTGTACTTTTGGCAACATGTAGTATGTTGGAATCCTAGGATGTTTCATTTGTAGATAGGCATGTTCTTGTGCAGATATCACTTGGTCTCTAAATGCTTGATCAATGATACCATGATATAGGGTTTTATAATCCTCAATAGGATTGAATATCATTTTTTGATAGCAATCTGACGATTCAAGTTGTCTGTTTGCCTCGATAATATACATCTCCCTAGGCCAAATTACTACATTTCCTCCCTTATCAGAGGGTTTTATTTTTTTATTGGCTAATATAGATGTTTATCATATAATATACCTTGTCGATTTCCTAGCCCTCTGATTGGTTTGCATGTATGTCCATCATAAACTATTCCAATGAAATGGACAGAGGGATCTCTGATGTGGATAGGCTATGGGAGTCTAGCATTTATCTGCCTCTTATCTTACTATGCATATGTAATATCACATGCTATTGATGTATGCACATTAAATTTGCTCCTACAGTGGCACCAATCATCATCATTTTTGATAATCCATGTTATGAAACCACTACTTATTAGGAATAATCGGCTATTGTATATTGCAGTTTTTTAGCCTTTTTAATTGGCTAATACAAATGTCCATCATGTAATACACCCTGCCGATTTTCTAGCCCTCTGATTGGGTAGTATGTATGTCCATCATAGATTGATCCAATGCAATGGACAGAAGGATTCACGATGGTGATAGGCCATAGGGTTCAGCATTCATTCAAAGAGATGTTGTGATTGGCTACTAATGGGTTTAAGAGGAGAGACCCATTGCCAATGGATACAGGGTTGGAACTGTGAGCAAGCCTACCAGTGGCGAAACGCGCGTCAGATTGACAATTCCGGGTCACGTGATGCGCACACGTGACTCCGGTTCTCCAGCCACACACAGCGGCATGCACTAGTATTATTTCCAGCATCACTAACTATCAACCAGGACAGCACGCTGATCAGGTAAGTGGCGCATACCCCCTGCACTGCCTAGCGCATCAGGGCAGACGGCCACCTAACCAGACAGCTCACTGATTTATTCTACAGACACTCGCTGCATCACCTCTACACCTCATTATTGTTTTCTATTTTGCAGTATTATAGTTCATTATGTTAGAGGAACCAGCGATTTATCTGTTCCTATACCCTCATGTTATACCAACAATTTGTGAAGCTTATCACATGTATATTCACTAATGAGGTTCATCCTGGCTCTTTTCAGTGCTGATTATATGTTAAATCCCTTGTAATCTCTATAAGTGAGATGCATTATATATGTTATTGACATGTATTCAATTTTGTCCAATCATCTCACTGAAGGAATGTTCATTTGACAACATTTTGTCTGGTTTAATTTTCAGTGCATGCAGGCATATCACTATATGTATGATTACTTCTTATGTCTAATAAGGATTTATCCCATTAGGAGATAAATACTAGTATTAACAGTGATTGTTTTATCGTTGCATGCCCTAACTGTGTATTTATTATAATTATCATCATACTGTGGCTATAGGCAAATACGATCAATTATTAAGATTATCTCGCCTGGCTTCTTATAATCCAAAGTGGAGGACAGATCTCCTTGGATTTATTTATATATGTATTGTGTGTTCCCTTGTTTGTCAATGTACATTCAGAAGATTATTCTGTTGGAACGTAGATTTTAGTAACATATTTATTTTTTCTTGATGGAGTATGTTTGTGGCCATAGGCATAGACACGCATTCACATTATTATAGTATTCAATTATCTGGCCTTTTAAATCCTTAGTGGAGGTATATATCTCCTTGGATTTATCTATATACGTCTAGGAGTTAAATGGTATGGTATCCTTAATTGTGGCCTAAGGCGCATTCTGTATCTATACTATTTTTTACCACCTTACCTAGCTTTATTTATAATCCATGGTGGAGAGTGTATCTCCTTTGATTGATGTATATGTGTATTGTATGTTTTTGTATTTGTTTAATCACTCTAAGTTGCTCAATTCTTATAATTGTATTCAATAAAAGTAAATTTTTAACGGCCAAATCTCTATACCTAGTGTGCCCCCACCAAGAGTCCTTTTTTCTTTATCTTCTGGCTTATAAAGTCATTAAAGTACTTAGAGGAAGATTTTAGAGTTTTCTGACTTTATTTGCTAGTTTTAGTAAGCCACTTATTCTGTGGTACTAAACTATTTTTGCATCTAGCCCCGTCCCACACATTCTGAATCGTATGCAGAACGGAATAGACAAGCATCCTGCTCTCGCTACCATTACAGATAAGGTGTCTGCACTCCGTGCTTCTCTGGACACCAGTTTGGCATCTGATCAATCTACTGAATTCTTAATTTCCTTGTAAGCTCCAGAGCTATATAGACCTTGTATTAAGCCTTCAGCGGCACCTTAGCACCTCAATCCTGTTAGACGCTCTAGCGTCTGGTTCCATAAAACTTCAGGTTTGGTTTCTGGGAGCCATCATGTTTACCCATAGAGTGGGAGGAATACATGCTCCATGGTGTAAGGAGAACAAAGTGGAGATACAAGAGCAACCCTACGTTTCTCCCTAGTGTCTGCCATGCACAATGAGCAGGAGATCAGAATTCCATTCCATCCAGGAACATTTATGTGCATCTGAAGGACGCCACCAAGAACTTGCTCCACCCAGACACACTCTAGCAAGATGGAATAAGGACGTCATTGTGTAGATTTACAAGGGGACTAAACATGAGGTGGCAAATTTAAAAGAGGGTGGAGGATACCTCCAGGGCACAGACGATTTATGCAAGCCAGCAGGGTGGTCATCTTTCCGTGTCTTTACCAGACATTATCGGAGGTGACAGATTCTGCTGATGCTCAGTTTGGAAGGAGAATCGTTCAAACAGTTCTTCAGTAAGTCTTTTGTTGCACTTCATTTGCACCTCCTGTTGATTATGCTCATTCCACCCTCTAATTGTACATACTCTTTGGGTACATCCCAAAATGTTACGGCTGCCATGGACTTGAAACTGAAATAGTCAAATCAATTTAATTTAATTTAAACACTTCATGGCAGTTGCATATTCCTCCCACCCATGTTGTGGTTTATACCTTGTAGGACACTTGGGGGGGAGGGCAGGGGTACGGGGGGAGAGAGGATTCTCAAGGTCCCAAAAGGGAAGGAGGAATCCTTATATATAGCTTCCAGAGGGGATTCTTTATCCTGTCTCTACTCAGCTGACAAAGTCGTTAGCTCACATCTTATGGTTGTGTGTCTCCTGCTTCCCCTCCTTACCCAATACCTTCAATAACATGACCTAAACATACGTGGAGACAGAGTACTGCCCACTTCTTAGGATTCTGATGTTAGGGATTGGGCAAGCCAGGAAGGATGAGCAAGCAGCACTGTAACATAGAGGGGTCACTGTATCACTGGTCAGTAGGAATATTTAGATTTATGTAAGTCAGCTTGCTCAGTACCATAAGGTCTAGTAATGTAGGTCATTAGCAATATATGGTATAACAATTCTTAAACTTATTGGGACGAAAGAACATTACTCCAAAATTACTAAAAGTTCCCAGATACACATGGTTGACATACATTAAAAAAATAAATTGTTGTATACCAGAATTATGTATTCTGAATTCCAAGTATTATTATTTTTTCTTTACAAGTGCTATGAATTAAAATGAAAAACACTCACCAGGAGATGGAAAACCTGGTCGGTTACTAAATTTAGGCTACATTCCCTTATCGGTTTCAGGTTTTGTAGTTCTGGTAAACTCATCAATGGGGAAATGAAAGAAATGCTCCATAAACCTTTTCAGTGCCTTCTAAGTGTATCTATAAGACGCAATGGCCCCAAGATTTACCTTACTGTGCCATTGTCCCAGTATTGGTCTAATCATATTGGGCACTGAAAAAGTTACACAGTCGCACACATTGGCTGCTTCACACGTAGGCCATAAGGTGCAAGCATTTTCCTCCATTTACTAGATATAGACATGCGGTTACACAAAACACTACAGCACACCACACATGACACACACTAAGGAACTCACCTCATTAGAAGAGAAGGTGATAGTGTGTGAGCGCCCCGATAGGGAGGGCTCTGCCACTAACCCTGACAGATCAGAGTAGGGGCTGTAACTGTATGAATCATCTATGACAACTCTACTCTGAAAACAAGTAGAAATAAGATTGTATTATCCATGCCCCTTACAAGGAGAACATCCATAACATTTGTGCACTTCTATCTGCAGCGTGCACATGTCCAGGCACCGTGAAGGTGCGATGGCAGAATAGGGATTACTGCCTTACTACAGATCTACAAATAGGCCGTAGGTCAAAGGAGGTTTATATGCAGTAGAGTGCACCAAAGTCCTAACGTGTTACAGTCTGCCATGTAAAATCTCATAGGACTCAATAAAACCAAAGCACTTGCCTGTACGTCTGCTTATAGGGGTCATTTCTATTAGGTGCGAATTGCAAGTTGCTATTTTCACTTCGAATTCGCATAGCGAATTAATTTTGCAATCCAATTAGCAACTCGCACTGAATCAGTCAGACTGAATTCACAACTTTCCACTCGCACCTCCCTGAGGGCGAGAGTTGGAAAGGAAAATCTTTATCTTAAGGTTAAAAATGTCGGGACACTGTGCTGAACCCCTTGGATACCCCCCCCCCCCCTAATGACCAATCAGGCATTTGGAAGTTTCCAATTAGCTTAATTAGTCCAATAATTACATGTCATTTTTTTGGGTAAAAAAAAAAAAAATTGTCCACAAAATACCCCCAAATCAACTGTTTCGTTAGTTTAGGCACTTCAAATTTAATTACAATAATTTTTTAGTTGAAAAAATGTTTTTATCATTTTGTTTACATTTTTCAAGGTGCCCTTAAAGTACCCCATAATCACCCTTTTTCCTACTTTTTTGGGGGGGGGGGATTTTTAGGGAAGTATTAAATTCGTTTCACACCCGCGATACTTTTTCGCCAACATCGCGTGATTTGCATGCGGAAAAGTTTTGGGCGCGCCCCCGCTATTTGCCGTATTCAATTAGAAAGAACGTAAAAAAAAAGCACCAGGCAAACCTGAAACAGGCGAAAAGTCGTGTAAAAAATGGGGAACTCAGCCTGACACCCCCCAAAAGATGCACTAACATTGAGGATCACTATAGATGTCCCCGATTAGCCCTAATGAAGGTATTTGGGGTACTTCAGTTGAGTCAATTGTTGCCAATTAGCGCATTAACACAAGTGGTGAAGAATAGCATTAAGGAGTATTTTTTGGAGAAAATAACTACTCCCAGCAAATTTGGGGTACTTGAAAATGGGGGCTAGCATATTTTTAAGTTGCTAAAGTGAAGTTCTAAATTATATACAAAAACCACCTGCCACAAGCACCTGCAATCATAAAAACACCTGCCCCATACTTGGGGTCCCCCCAGAAGTCTAGTTTTTAAGTTTGTCCCCCAACTTTGTACTTTTTGCACACAAAATGAAAGTACTTTTTTGGGGTGTTCTAATGTTTTTTTGACAGTTTATCTTTGCGGGACTGTCCCCAGGGTGCAGGGGGTTTCCTGAAGTTTTCACTCCTAAACCGCAATTCTGCACTTTTTTCCACCTGGTTTTCATAGGCAAAACTATTCCGCAGATTACATTGCATTGACATATCGCGTACGCGACAAGTCTTTGGAATTGAAGACGGCGGAAACTTTCCACCTGGTGAAATGATGTCAGCCACGATGCTTTTCCGCGGTTTTGGACTTTTCTCGTTTAATTGAATACGCCCCTTACTTTAATTCGTTTGAGATTAAACGAAAAAAAACAAGAAATATGGTAAGAACTTACCTTTGTTATCTCTGTTTCTACGAAGTCCATAGGGTCCACAGGGTTGACCTTGGGGTATAGGTTGGGAACCAAATCCGGGCACCACGCAGTTAAAGCTTTTAGCTCCCAGGATGCACTTGGGTCCACTCTCCCTATAACCCCGCCCCCCCCAGCCAGAGGCACCTCAGTTTGTAAGTAGCCAAAGGCCGGAGGAGGAGAGAAAAAGAGAGAAAACTGTAACACTCTAGAACCATACTCACAGAAAAGGAGACGGGAAACCGGTGACCAGTAACACAGCCCATATGAAGCCAGGTGCGTCAGGGCGGGCGCCCTGTGGACCCTATGGACTTCGTAGAAACAGAGATAACAAAGGTAAGTTCTTACCATATCTCTTGTTTTCTACTTCAGGGTCCATAGGGGGTCCACAGGGTTGACCTTGGGGATGTCCCAAAGCAGTTCAACCAAGGGTGGGGACGCTCCTGTGCTGAGAGCAGAATCCGTCGCCAAAAAGGAAGCATCCTGAGAGGCAAAGGAAACCAATGCCTAAAACCTTAAAAAGGTGTGGACAGAAGACCACGTGGCCACCTAGTAAGGTAAAACTGCCGAGGCGCCACAGCGAGCCGCCCACAAGGGTTACATGGCCCGAGAAAAAAACAAGCATCAACAACAGAAAGGCCTACCCCTAGGTAAGCCCCTGAGGAAGACATACGAGGCCATCCAGCCAACATTTAGTTATAGGCCGGCCATCCTTTCCTGTGAAAACTAGAAATCGCAGACCACCAATAAGGAGTCCGATTTCCGTAAGGAGCTTGAACGGATCACATAAATCCAAAGAGGCCGGACCACAGTCAATGATGCCACACCAGCCGAGAGGACTGGGGGCTGAATGGCTGTACCATAAGTTCCAGAATAATATGGAACCTAAAAACCACATTAAGAAGAAACACAGGGCGAGAGCAACTCACACCCTGACATGATGCCCTCCAGAAGAGGACGCTCCCAAGACACATGAGAACGCTCCCAAGACAGACACTCTCCTGGTTAATATAAACACCCTGAGAGAAAGAAAGAGCCTAAGCAATAGACCATGTAATGGCTATCACAACCAGCGGTTCCATCGACTGTCCCCGGAGGGAACGAAGAACCACTACTAACTCCCAAGGAGTCCCTAGGGAGGACAAATGGAGGCAGAGGCCAGAAAACACACCAAAGGATGAACTGGATACCAGAGTGGAGCAATTCCATATCTTAACCATACCGACAGTGTAGAGATCCGCACTGTCAGGAAGGCCAGGCCGAGGGTGAAACCCAAGCCAGCCGGCAGGAATGCCAGAATATCTGGAAATCCTGGACACCGGAGGATCATATCGACAGGTACGATACCGTAAGAATTATGTATGCCACAGTCTGTGGCAGATCCCAGCAAAGTCTGGCCTGTCTGCTCTAAACATCTCAAGGAAGACAGAGCCAGGGAAGCCCTAGGACCACAGCAGGGGCGCAGTCATAGACAAACGATCCAGGTCCAGGGAAAAACAAGGACCCTGAGACAACAGGTCCAGATAGTGAAGCAGTAGGAACGGAGCATCGATGAGAAGACTCCGAAAATCCTAGTACCAGTGACGTCTGGGATGAACTGGAGCCCCCAGAAGGAAAGCCCCTCCGTCTCGAATTAAACTTCCGAAGACCTCGAGGAAGAAGGGAGACCGGAGGACACAGGTACACAAAGTGGAAGGACCACTTCACTGACAGAGTCACTGAAGGTAGCTTCAGTACTCCTAGAGCTGGACTGTAACACCGGTAGTGTGTGATAGAGTCAGAAGGCGATGAGGACCAATCACCTCAGGGAGGCCCCCTCTGCTCACCAGGAGTTGAAACCTCTCTTGGAGAAGAGACTAGTCCCCGGGATGCACGTCGTGACGGCTGAGGAAGCCCGCTTCCCAATGGAGAGCTCCCGGAATGAACACTGCAGAGTTGGCCAGGAGAAGACCCTTGGACTATGTGAGAATGTATGACATTCCTGTCATTGCCACCGAACTACCAGTGTTGCCTAGATGGAAGCCACTGTTGTGACACTGTTGGACTGAACCTATGCAGGTTTACCGTGACATAAGGGTTAGGCCAGAGTGAAGGCCCAAGACAGCCGAAAGTTCCAACAAGTGGCAGGGCGGAAGCGACAGACGTCCAGCTACCCCGAAATGAATGCGGACCAGACACTGTCTGCAGCAAAGAATACCCTAGACGAGATGGCCATAGCCACCCGGACAGAGACCGACTCGCCTCCAGAGAGACCATCAACGTCCGAACAGCGATCCGATGGAAAAAACTCGATCCATCTGGAGTCAATTATGGCAAGGCCTGGAATGGAACTGATCACATTCCCCCCTCCCAAAAGGTAGACACTCTGGGAGACCGCGCATCACCAAGAGTAATGACATATGTCGACCGCGTAGACATCCGCACACTCCAAGTTGAAGAGCGGAGAGCTTGTTTTACGCCAGAAAAATTCCCAGATTCCTGAGAATCCAGCAGTGCTCCCAGATGAAGAATACTCTGTGAGGGATGCAGGGAGGACTTTTCTCCGGTGACTAATTATCTGTGCCGAGAAAAAGCCACGGTTATCCTGACCCGGCGGTAAAGGACCTCGGTGATCCTGCTAAAAGCAGGATGATGTCCAGAGAAAGGAGCATTCGGATACACTGAACAGGTGAACTGTCAGAAAATCCGTAAAGCTGGTAAACCCCGGTGGAGTTAAGGACAGTCCCAAAAGGAAGAGCCCGAAACTTGCAAGTTTTGCTGTGGCACAGCAAACCTGAACCCCTGCTGATGAGAGGGCTCTGTATGTACCCGTAGGTACGTATCCTGAATACTCAGATATACCATAAAGTCCCCAGGCTCCAAACGTCGGATGATGGAGCAAGGAGGATTCCACCTGAGTCCAGGCACCCTTGGAATCTGATTCAGGGATTTGAGACAGAGTATAGGCAAATGAAGGACCAGTCAGTCACTGCCCCAGAAAGAAAAAAGAACAACCAGTCCCTCGCTGAGATAGTGAGGCTGGCCGAAATAGCTCTGCTTACCGCAAAGGCTGTATAGCTTTCTGGGTTTGTAAGGCCCTGATTGGAAGAAGGGCCCATGTAACAACGCCTGTGAGGAGGCCGCCTGAGCAATGAGAGGCCGTTGAGAATCAGTATCTCACTCTGGAATCCCCCAGATGTAGACCTGCCCCGTCAGGCTGAAGGCTTATCCTCCGGCGTAGAAGCAGGGCAGTCCAGAAGTCCTGGACAGCTCGGTACTAGATATGGTGGCCCCCGTGGAGGCCAACAGCCTAGGAAAAAACAGGCCTTTAGGCTGACCCTGAGGACAAAAAGACTTAACAGAGTTAGTCCGAATGTAGTGGGAGTAGCTAAAGACGGCATCTCTCCATTAGTGATACTGCCAATGATGCAACAATCTTGTCAAGGCCGGACCAAACAAGATCTTCCCCATGGTAGGAGACTGCACCTCTGCTTTCCCATAACGCAGCCATAGGGTATTGCGGCGGATACAGACGCAGCCGAAACACTGAAAGTTAGAAGACCGGCATCCAATGTAGGTAATCCCACATATGACAATTGCATATTTTATGTGAGCGGCAAAAGACATTTGAATCCCAGACGTGTTGAAGGGGAAAAACGTTACAAATGCATCAGCCCAGCATGCAACAGTATTAACCAACCATGCGATGGCCATGGTAGGACGGGCAACAGACCCTGAAAACGAGTACATTGATTTCAGGTAAAGTTACCACCTACGGATCCGTAAAATCCGTCCAGGCCAGGATGGGAGGCATATTAATGCCTGTAACCCGACGATTAACATACAAATCCACCCCAGAAGGAGTTTTCTATTACTTGTGAGGACCCTCAGGGAATGGGAAACAGGAGGCCTTTGTGACCCCTCATACCTGGCGACAGCCAGACTCCCGCCATGAGATCCACCCGCTGGGCAGAAACGAGGAATGTATGATACAGGTTCAGGATCGACATTCTATATATCCAGAATGAACCCGGCTACCAGCCCCAAAGCAGGAATAATAATACTTGAAATCGGCTCCCCCCATGTGAGGGGGAAAGAGCCGAAGACACCCTCCAGTTCACGGCAGAGCCACTGGGAAGTAACCACAGGGCGTATATCACGCCATTTAGTATTTCGTAGAAAACGACATCCACCAGGGTGGCCATTGCGGTAATCCCTGCAAGGGGAATGACAGACCGATGCGGTACCGGAGGTAATTCATGTACCATGAAAAACCCCGGCAGGGAGCAATAGTCTGTGACACAGGGGTAAAGTGCAAGTAATTGCGAGATACCCCGAGTTGAAAAGGGCAGTATGGTGAAGTAACCACAAGCGAGTTACGACAATGGGGCCCGCCCGGCGATCCTCAAAGGAGAGGATCCTGAGAAATAAAACGCCCAAAGGGGTCGTGCAAGGGGCCTGGCACCAGATGGCGCCGCATACAAAACCTTTCTGAGTCAAATCCACCGCACTAATACCTGCAGCACATGGCTTGCAGGATAGCAATAATGGGTGCAGTATCGTGCGCAATCTCCTGGTCAGATATATTTGACTATCTTGACGGAAATATTAAGCAGCGCCATACCGGTCCTGACTGACGCTAAGATTAGCTGCAGGGACCCATTATCAGCGTATGCAACACACAGTTCCATTTAAAATATGGCAACGTGCAGCACGCAACAGTGAGACACCTGGGAGAGCAGGCAGACGAGCCTGTTCAGAGACACTTGGTGATAATCCTTGATATATGAATGGTTGATGAGAAACTAAAAGTACAGTGAAGGGGACCCCAAAAGAAACTACTACGGACACTGCTAGCGTATCCTATATGTGAGTTAGGTACGCAGTACCACCTTTGTGTTGGGTCCATTATATACTCTAATTAGAAAAACTGTTGTTTCAAAAAGTGGAAGGATAAAGATACCGAGATATTCATAAACTCACAGCTTGTCATGTGAGTTCGGTACGAAAAATAGCCATGATATTTGGGTTCTAAATTATGAATAAGTCGCCATACTTATTGCAATTTATGTGAAAATTGTTTTTCCATTAAGAAGTGTTTTTTTCTGTATGTTTTTTCCACATATGCATCATATGGAATCTCCTGTGTTTGCCTGAAATTGTACATAAAAGGATTGGGGGCGATTAAGAGAATTTCAGACTACCTAAAAGATTAAGTATCGCTCTTGTTTCTTTACACCACTCTTTATTGTATATCCAGCGCCAACTTAGGGCACATTAAGGTTTTTTTTATTATATTTTGTGGGTTTAGTGAGACCCCTATTTTTGTGCCTATAGGGGCGGCAGGTATTGCGCACCTTATACGTGACCTTTTTTCTCTGTTGCATATATTACTTTTGCGCCTACATTAAGATGCTTTCCAAGCCAGCAAGGAGGAACCTGAATAATATACAAAGCCAAATGAAAATTCTGCAAAAAACTTTTTTTATATTTTGTTAACGGATTTCAAATTCTGTCCTCTGAACTAAACTTCTACCAACATAACCTTCCATTTGCAGTACCACCTTTATTTGCACACAGAGAAACATTAAGTGGTAATTTAGAAGTGGAAGGAGTTCTGTAGCAGATGATAATCCTTGCACAATTTAGTACGATACATTAAATGCATCCACGGGCTGGCTTTAAGCTTGCTCTCATTCTCAGACTGGTTCTAGGAATGATGGACTTCAATTATCCACTAAAATAATAAATACGTAAGTCGCAGAAGGAAATGTTCTGCTTTGCAGGATTCCACAATTATTGTTTTTCAGCAACTGACTCTGTCCCGGATTATAAATACACTCTGAGATAATTAACACACACATGCAAACAAACAAGGAGAAGGTACAATTAAATTGTAGTGTGTTACTTAAGTCAGACTGTGAGCGAGGCTCTGCTGCTGTACTTGCCGAGTTTCCAGGAATTTAACCGTATTGCTATAAACTGCATAAAGTAATCATGAATTTACACCATTTCAGGTGTGTAAGTTGCATTAATTTTACACTACATTATAAACTTCTAAAAAGCAATGAGAGCATAGAAATATAATCTTACAATACGAGCGACTGTTAGAAATCAAATAAAAACAATTTCCTTACATATTATGGATATTATAAAAAGTCAAAATTATTGGTTAAATTTGGCTAATGAGAAAGCACCACCTTTTACACTAGAAAAATACAGTTACAGTATTACTACGGCTGTATTCAATTAGCCGCGATAACGATAAGTTTTCTCAGGAGAAAAACGTTTTGGACCCATAGCACAAATTTGACGCTTAACTCATGGATCCTATTGCAAAAATGTCCAGAACGCATTTGCACGATAATTATTGCAGGGATGACAGAGCAAAAGTACAGGTGAAAATGGGAACATTAGCCTGTACCCCCCCCCCCCCCCCCCCAAAAAAAAAAGGTACACTAATATTGGGTAACAGTATAGAAATCTGTTAGTGGCCATAGGTGCTGGGGTTCTTAAATTGTGTCAAATGGCGGTTATATGCATTCTTCTGTAACAGTGAAAAAATATTAGAAAGCTATTTTTCTTTGCCCAAAGTTAATGCTCTGGTTAAATTTGGGTACATAAAAATGGGGGTAGTTTTGAGTCATTTTAGGACACTTAAATTTTTTAAAAAATACACCTGTCACTGCCTCCTGCAATGTTTAAAACACCTACCCCATCCATACAGCCCCCCTCCCCAAAATACCTAACCCATTACACTTTGAACCCATTTTCCTACACATCTTACTTTTTCACCCCAAAAATGACATGTGAGCCCAAATAAGCTAATTAAATAAATCTTTTTGCCTAATTATCCATTAAGGATGGAGTCCCAGGGGTTCTGCACCAAGTCCCAACATTTCCAGCCAAAAATGGGGATTTTGCACAACTTTTCACCTATTCAGAGATGGTGAAAACTAATTCGCCATATGGAAGACTTCGAACCTGCAAAAGCCGCGCCTAATTGGATAGCCCAATAACCATTTTTGGAAAAAAGTTTTCAGAAGTGAAAACTTTCCCCCTGAAAAACGGGTAATCGCAGATAGTTAGATACCCCCCAATATGTAAAGTTTTCACTGCCAAATAATCTGTTTTATGTTTAGCCCATAATTCCAATATCACCTAACACCAGCCTGTCTTAGTCCAGTATAAGCATATAAAAGGCCTGGGCAGAGTGGAGGCAGCTTTAAATAAATGAGGTTTACTTCCTAATATAGTATCAATAATGTGCTGCAACCTATAACTAAACATATCAGCTTTCTACTTCGGCTAAGAACAGATTGGTTGCTTAGGGTTTACCTGTTAGCACTCCAGATACTGTGGAACTACACATCCGGGCATTCCCTGCCGCAGTTTTGCAATAAGTGCATGCTAAAACTGGCAGGGCACGCGCTGGGATGTGTAGTCCCATTGCAGCTGGGGTGCCACAGGTTGCCTTCCTCTGTACTAAGCAAAGATCTTTCTTGAGGTTACAGCGAGTCTTCTCGGCGTTTACCTTGTTCCTGCTTCTCTCCTGCTCCGTAGTGAGGTCGGGGCCGCTGTGTGGGAAGCTCAGGCTGCCACTGGAGGATTCTTTGTGGCTCTCGCCAAACCAAGAGAAAGGCATACAGGTGGGGACTGGGGAGTCGGAGTCCGACAGGGACTGATTGCAGTCTTCATCTAGCAAGTCTCTAGAGCCGCTGGTAACATGGAGAAAGGACAGAGTTAGGAAAGTTCACCACTGAACAGCATCATACAGAGTAAAGCTAGTGAGAAAAAGTTAACATCAGAAGATCGGAAATTATTATATAACCTTTTTATATTATATTATGATTGTTCTTTTTCTTATATTGTACCAGTCAAAAGTTTGGACACCTTCTCATTCAATGGTTTTTGTTGATTTAAATTATTTTCAACATAGTAGATTAATACTGAAGACATCAAAACTATGAAAGAACACATATAGAATTATGTTGTAAACAAAAAAAAGTGTTAAACAAATCAAAATATGTTTTAGATTTTAGATTCCCCAAAGTAGCCCCCTTTCGCTTTGATGACAGCTTTGCACACTCTTGGTATTCTCTCAATCAGCTTCATGTGGTAGTCTCCTGGCATGGTTTTGCATTAACAGGTGTGCCTTGTCAAGAGTCAATCTGTGGAATGACTTGCCTGCTTAAAGTGTTTGAGACCTTCAGTTGTGTTATGCAGAGGTAGCGGTTAGTACACAGTGGACACCACTATTTGACTACTGTTGTAATCCATTCTATGGCACCAACCACTCAATTCAGTAAAGAGAAACGACAGTCCATCATTACTTTAAGACATGAAGGTCACTCAATATGGAAAAACAGGATTTTGGTACTTACCGATAAATCCCTTTCTCCGATTCCACAGGGGACACTGGAGTTCAAGACAGTGGGGTATAGACGGTGGTAGAGTAGAGCCTGGCACTTTAAATAATTTAGAAGTGTGACTGGCTCCTCCCCCTCTATGCCCCATCAGCCCCAGTTTAAGAACTGAGCCCGAGAGGAGACGGAGGACAACAGGAAAACGAGGAGAAGGAGAAGACCACAGAACGGAACAATACCGACTGAAGGAAAACAGAGGAAACCACTGCAGGGAACACATGCAGTCACACAACTATATAAAGACCCACAACAGGCAGGTACGCCGCGCCGGGCGGGCGTCCAGTGTCCCCTGTGGAATCGGAGAAAGGGATTTATCGGTAAGTACCAAAATCCTGTTTTCTCCTTCATCCACTAGGGGACACTGGAGTTCAAGACAGTGGGGACGTCCCAAAGCCAACCTCCCGGGTGGGAAGCGCGGAGAACATGCCGACCCTTCGGCCAACCGAACAGGGACCGCATAGAACCGGAGGTTCAACGGAAGGCAAGAGCTGAGAATCAAGTGTCGTGAGCCAGGAGACAAACAGAACTCCGTGCGGAACAGACACAGAATACCACAACGTACAGTAGTCGAATGGAATAAGCGGCTAGCGAGAAAACACCCTCAGATGAGAAGCATCAGAACACTGTAAACTCAGCTGAAAACAGACCAAGCCATACTGTTGGGAGAAGAGAACTCCTACCCGAATCCATAGGAGAAGGGCAGTAACCCGAGAAGAAACCTCAAGGAAACCGTACCAGAGTCGGAAACAGGAAGCTGCCACATTTTGCAGATAGCAGAATACCAGCACTGCTGGACATAACTCATATAGATAGAAGTATAACGATACCAATCTACAAAAACAGAGAGTCCACAAACTCCTCACAAAGAGTATACAGGGAGGTAAAAGTCAAGGCCGCACAGTCGCCCTGAACCCTTCTGGAAGTCCAAGTACTACAAAGTTGTTAACCAGCGGAAGGATGAGACCATAGAAATCTCCAAAGAGAGGAGATCACCCTGGCCATGAGGTGGCTTCGAGAGGATTGAGATTACAATACCTTTCAGAGGGTCAGACCGCAGTACAACCCATGCTGAGAACAGGAATAAACCAGCAACTGAAACCCTGACGCTAAAGAGAAACAACGGACAACTTCCAACATGATGGAAGTGCATAGGCAGTAGTAACTGCTGGCCTGAACATAGCATGAGAAAAACCAGGAAGATACCAGTCAGGTACCTGTCAGTATGATAAAAATATCAACAGCTACTGAACAGGAAACCCACCAGGCCCCCTGAGTGGAACATAGTGACTGTCACACTTCTATGTAAAGATGTGCAGTAGCCCAGAGATGTGCTTTGGTCCATAACGCCAACAGATTCTAGTAGAATTGGTTCTCAATGTTGTAACTATGCACCCACACTCCAGGAAAATTCTAAAGTGTAGAGCCAACTGATTAAAAGAGCGGATGGCTGCTAGGAGGCAGTAAGGGAGAAGAACTCTATGTATGTCAGTTTACATGAAATAGGAGCCTCTACCGAGGCATTAGTGGGTAAGCTCTCACCTGTGAGCGACCAGAAGCCCTCTGGCCGAAATGTAGAATGTCACTGACCTGTTCTATCGCAAAGCAACCCGCCACATTAGGAATAGAGAGTAGCTTCAGTGGGCTAAGACCAATGGTCTACAGCACATACTTCAGTCTGGAGATGTGCAGTAGAAAATACTGTGGAAACTAGCAAAATGTTAGTGGAGACAAGAAGGTCGTAAAACAGGACTCTATACCTGAGCCTGTTCCATTAGAGACGTGTATCTGTAGATTATACTTATACCCCAAAAACGGTCTGCTAGTTTAAGTATCCTTACACCAATATTTACAATGTGTATTATGCCCACCAATCTAATATAACCCAGGTCTGTCCCTGCCTAAATCGGTAGGTGGCCCTAGGCCTTCAAGATATGAATTGTACCTAAGGGCCCTTTAGACTCATTCTATTGAGATATGCGACAATAATATGGAGTACCGGAATCGATACTGAGAAGGGTACCTGTACTTAGACATAGAACTCGTTAGTTATCCCAAGCAAAGAAGGGAGTGATAACCCCAGTAGGGTTAAACAGAAAACAGGTTTTTGTTTCCCAATTATTAGGAAATATACAAAGAATGGGCATCTTACAAGCTTGCTACCAAGTGCATCACTGTAATGATAATAGGTCCCCCGAAACGGGGCGCCATAGATATAGACTGACATGAACCGAGCTATATAAGTATATATCCTTATATACATGTGACATGTCTAGGGTCCATGCTAGAAGCAATGCCTTAGGGAATTGTGACTATCACTATGTAAGCTGCAGCACATGACTTTAGATTATAGAGCCACCATATAATATGTATGGATATAGCCTACAGCTTCTGGTAATCCCAGGCGGCTTCCCATGCGTGGTATTATAGGTAACCTAATGCTTGTGGAAGTATAGGCCTCCTACACATATACATGTATATACACACACAACCCAATCCCCCGGGAGAGATCGTGTTAAGCGGAGTTATTGTACCAACTTCCGCATCAGGAGTCCAGCCTCCAATCGCAGCCTTCTATCAATATGCTAGGTATCAGACATAAAACTGATAAGAACAGATCCTACCCCTGCTCTTATGGGAAGGATAAGAAGCGATATCCATATAGGCATACGCATACCTACATACAAATTTAGTAGGTGACGATAATATTGTAAAACTAGAACATGAGCAAAAATTAAAGCCATAGAAGGAACTCCAAGGACAAATTTCACTCTAGCATGTATATGTTTCTACTGCAGGGCTAGTATAAAATACAATATACATAATATATATATATATATATATATATATATATATATATATATATATATATATATATATACACACACACACACACACATATATACATACCATACCCGTGGCTTACCCCCCCGCAGGGGGACTGCTCATGTACCGCGTGTGGCCGTCACTCAGCTACTGCTCAGGGGCAGGATATGGTAGCTGCGTGCTGTCCCAGACTGGTTTCGATCCTGGGACCCTTCTGTTACAGGTGTACTCGCCTTAGCAGGTGAGCCCTTTTAGCGCCAGATTAACCCACTTTTCGAAGTGGGAATCAAAAAGACTACCTCAGTGCTGTGAGGCAGTAATGCCAACAACTACACTAGCCGCACGTTACTAACCTCTTCCTGTATGTGCTGCCGAAGGGAACACATGAGATATAAATAGATGCACATATGCATACCTTCTAAGGTAAGCACAGAAAACTGGTGAAAGGTTTTAAGACCAGCCTATAATGTAGTATATGTGCTGCCACATATATGCATGGGAAGTCTCTTTAAGGCGAGCCCATGTGAGGCATAAGCCTGGGGATGGGACGCCAAAGTGTGCTAACCCTGGGTGAAGGGTATGCTATAACCATAAGTTCTGGCAGCAGCACCAGAACAGTAGAGCTAGTACACCATGAGGCTATGATACTTCACAGGCTGAGATATCAAGCCATTAGATTAAGCTAGGCGCCCTTTGTTAAAGAACGAAGGGAAGCCTGCCAAGCGGCGCTGCATTGGCGGGACTGTCTCGCCAACCCCTCGCTTCTAGCTGTGATGCATCGATTGAACTGGCCTCTTTCAGAACCGCCTAACGTGGTGTTATGTGCAAAAGGGAATTGGGCTAGTGCCCATACAGCTAGCAACCAGCTATCCACTGTAGCTAGCACTAAACTCCTATTATACAAGGACAGGGCCTCCCCTACCTTTTGCGCTGAAGCACTCCCAGTGTGGTAGTCGTAAGAGACCCACGCTAAAGCACTCCCTGCTGCAGGTAGTGCACTGAGCTATACTGCTTGTGTGCAGGCAGTAACTACAGTCCTTAAAAGGGAAACAGGGGGCGCTGTTTGTTCATGAATACCGCGCTGTGCGTGTGCAAACTGCTACACTCCAGTTAGCACAGCGCTGCTAGCCCCCTTAATAGTATAAAGCGGTGATGCTGTCCTGCTGTGACAGGAGTGTGATGGTCATACAGCGCTGCATCGTGGAGCCGCATTGTGCTGGTATAACGTAAGGCTATTAGCCCTATGTTATAGCTAACAGGGAAGCCTGCTCAGCCCAGCCAGGAGCTGCGGGACGCGGCATCTCCTCCTGAGATTTAGATGAGGAGCGTTGCTAATTGTTAAGATGAGCCTAAGCAAAAACAGTGCTGCCTGCACCGGGAGAACATACAAACTCCACACAGCAAGAGCCGTGGAGAGATCCGAGCCCTGCGCTGATACTTATTTGTAGCTAGCACTTAAAAGCACTCCCTCCTACTTCTACTTTTGTGCTAGCAGCACTCCCAGCGTGGGAGGGGGAGGGAGTCGCATTAATTAACCCTGTTGCAGGAGTTAGGAGGCAGCCGCGCTCATTCAGGCGCTGGTCTGCACTGCACTGCATCTTTAACCAGCGGTAGGCAGTGGTGGCTGCCCCGCTGGTTGGGCTGTTGCGTGCTCGCAATTAGGGCCGCGAAGGGGGCGTGGCTTTGCCCCGAGTGCGGCCGCCATTTTAATACTGGGGGGCTACTGCTGCCTGCTTTAGACGCGGCAGGATGCCCTCCCAGGTACCTCTGAGGTCCCTTCACGGGGGGACTAATGCCGAGTATGTCTGCGCAGCCGCGCTAACGGACCGGCAGACCGCGCTGCTCTCAGATGAGGGCTTAGAGCACGAGCCCGACTACAGATGGCGCGGCTCTTATTAGACGCGGCAGGATGTATGACGCCCTATCAGTGTGTGCGCGCGCGTGCACTGTAAGGCTCGCCTCTGCCCACTTACTAGGAAAAAGTGGGCTGGGCGTAATGTAGGGAAGACATCCTTCCTCCCGGCCCTTCTGAGCGGGGTACGGGAGCATCAGCAGACACATCTATAAGGCTGGGCCCTTGTCTCAATAAGGGAAGCCTCTATACGCGGGTACTCCTACACCAAGGATCGTGCTGCTTGTCAGCGCTGCCTCATGTAGAGGGACTCGTCTGGTCTCCTGAAGCCCGCCATTACACTACCAATGGCAGATGGCAGGACCTCCCCTGTGCTTCACTATTTAGTGAGCAGCGGTGCGGCGTCTGTCATCTGTGTGATCTTACTCACACCGCCCAGCGTTTCTACTCCCATATAGAGAAGGGAGGAACAGGCGTCTCAGTGACAGTCACGGAATCACTGCCGCTTAACACGCACTTGCAGGGGCCCGCGCTCCATCCCCTCGTTAATAGGAGGGGGATGGCTAGGTATAAGCCAGAGACCCGGACGCTGACTGTCGAGTGCAGCGGCAGGTCTCGTCAGCAGCTCCGACACTACCACTTTCACTGGCAGGGGGAAGGAGCCGTGTGCGACAGCCATGCAGTGTGCGCTGTCCCTGAGCCCAGCGTTTTGGCCCACCACTCCAGCTAGTCAGGAGTAGTGGGATATACTTACGGACTGCTGCGGCCGGGTTGCTGGGCAGGGGGGCAAATGAGGAAACCCGGACACGAACCGGTTTCAGTTGTGGCGGGTCCTCATGGAGTCCGATGACTCTGTTTAAAGTCCCCCCTCAGGGTCACCGGACACAGACTGCAGTAGCCGTGTGGTGCCCTCCCGGCGGCTCCCACGTAGCAGGCAGACTGCCACAGTAAGCAGCCTGCCTGTCCTCAGCTTGTTAAATAAAAATAAAAAATAAAAATAAAAAATTATATGAGAAAGGCTGGAGACAGCCTCATGTGCGACCGGCTCTCTCGGGCACATTCTAAAAACTGGGGCTGATGGGGCATAGAGGGGGAGGAGCCAGTCACACTTCTAAATTATTTAAAGTGCCAGGCTCTACTCTACCACCGTCTATACCCCACTGTCTTGAACTCCAGTGTCCCCTAGTGGATGAAGGAGAAATTTCAAGAACTTTGAATGTATCCTCAAGTGCAGTTGTGAAAACCATTAAACGTTATGATGAAACTGGCTCTCATGAGGACCGCCCCAGGAAAGGAAGACCAAGAGTTACCTCTGCTGCAGAGCATAAGTTCATTAGTTACCAGCTTTAGAAACCGCTACTTAACAGCACCTCAGATTAGAGACCACATAAAGTCTTCATAGAGTTCAAGTAGCAGACAAATCTCAACATCAACTGTTCAGAGGAGGACTGCGTGAATCAGGCCTTCATGGTCGTATTGCTGCGAAGAAGCCACTACTGAGGATGAACAACAAGAAGGAGAGAATTGTTTGGGCCATGAAACACAAGGAATGGACATTAGACCATGGAAATCTGTACTTTGGTCTGATGAGCCCAAATTTTAGATTTTTGATTCTAACCGCCGTGTGAGACGCAGAGGTGGTGAGCGGATGGTTTCTGCATGTGTGGTTCCCACTGTGAAGCATGGAGGAGGTGTGATGGTGTGGGAGTGCTTTGCTGGTGACACTTTTGGTAATTTATTAAAAATTCAAGGCACACTTAACCAGCATGGCTACCACAGCATTCTGCAGTGCCATGTCATCCCATCTAGTTTGCGCTTACTGGGACCATCATTTGTTTTTCAAAAAGACAATGACCCGAAACACACCTTCAGGCTATGTAAGGGCTACTTGACCAAGAAGGAAAATGATGGGAGTGCTGCGTCAGATGACCTGACCTCCACAATCACCCTACCTAAACCCAATTGAGCTGATTTGGGATGAGTTGGACCACAGAGTGAATGAAAAGCAGCCAAGTGCTTAGCACCTCTGGGAATTCCTTCAAGACTGTTGGAAAACCATTCCAGGAGACTACCTCATGAAGCCGATTGAGAGAATGCCAAGAGTGTGCAAAGCGGTCATCCAAGCAAAAGGGGGCTACTTTGAGGAATCTAAAATATAAAAAACATTTTGATTTGTTTAACACTAATTCCATGTGTGTTCTTTCATAGTTTTGATGTCTTCGTTATTAATCTACTATGTTGAAAATAATTTAAATAAACAAAAACCATTGAATGAGGTGGTGTCCAAACTTTTGACTGGTACTGTATGGCAAAGCCTTTTCTTTTAAAGATGACTGCGGGCAGCGGGTTTACCGAGACATGTTCTTATACTATCGCGATGTGGTATGGAAATTCCACATGTTCTCACCATGAAACCATGGTTAGTCTGCTCAAAGCGGCTGAGAGAACCAGTGGCCAATCTTTGCCAAAGTTGGGGGACATTTTTGCTAGGAGTTTAGTAAAAAGCTAATAAGATCATTGCTGATCCGAGTCACCCATGTCACTCCCTTTATTTCTTGCTGCCCTCTGAGAAACGCGTTACCCGCCTTAGATGCCATACTAGCAGGTTGCAGAACAGTTTCTTTCCATCTGTAACGGTTAGCTTAAATTTTTCCTATTTGTTGTGTTTTATTTCTTTTTATTGGAGCTGCGAGATTGCAATGTCATTTCACTTGTGCATTTTGTAATGTTGTAGAGACAATAAATTGAGCTGAATCATTGATTTTCTTAAAAAACTAAAGCAAAGTATGCATTAACCCTTTCTTTCCCCTATTTATCAAAACAGGGAGAGGGGAAATACTAGTAAAGCGCATGACCAATTTCGGTCTTATTTACCGGCTGTCCATTGATCCTCTCTGGCTCTCCCGCTCATGTTTTTTGCCTTTGCCGCCAGACTTTCTCAGTCCCCTAAAGCAACAAATCCATGGTTAGAACTCTGGTTTAGAACATTGGACAATATTCTGTAGATCGATGACTTGGTGACTTTATCAGGGAGACACTAACTCAGGAGAAATAGTTATACCAGTACGCAAGTCCATGCACAACACAATTACATCATGGAGATTGTTCTCAATACACCAGCTTCCCCCAGTGACAGGCAGATTTCACCCAGTGACGACAAGCACTGCACTGCGCACAGGACAGTATTACAAGAAACATTTTTAGGAAGTTGTTTGTCAAAATTGTACTTCATTTTGTGAATGACTTTTAGACCTTTGGCTGCAGTCTGGTTATACCCCTATAAAAGTTCTAATAAGCAACTGCCCTTAATAAAAATCTAACTAAAACTGGTACACTGTACAAATCCGATCATAAATATAAGATATTAAGTGGCCAATAAATGAAATAAAAAAGGTTTTAATCTATTGGGATAACAACTTTTCTGCACCGCACAAATGGTTACAAGTCTTGACATAGCATCCATATTGTAGTAGATCTGCTTCGTAAAAACAAAACCTGACAATTTAAACATAGCGAGCTTCGAATTCTAGATGATCAGTGGTGTATAGTGGCAGAATGGTAATCGAGACACAGGTGGATTGCTGCTGCTGTTCCCCTAGAGACATTTGTTCCCTTTAGTAATGAGAAGCAGCCAAGGCCAGGCAGAGAGGTTACATCGCACAGACGGATGGATAGAATACCTGCATACTGTGGGAGGGACAACGCTGCTTTAAAAAACAGAAACTTAGGGTTGTAAAAACAAAGTTAATGCAGTGATGATATATAAAAATGTAAAACTCTAGCTTATAGTAGAACTACTTACCCAAAATCAGGGAATCTTCTTCTGTGCTTTCCTGCGTTTTCATTTAGTTCAGCGGCTTTGTCGTCATTTCTCTTCTCATCTACAGAAACTAATTGAAAAGGTACATGGTCACTGCTAAGAGATGGTAACATTATGAGATTATAAAGCCCTTTGAATGGTCTCAAGAACAAGAACTTGCCTGAAACGTGCTTGAGTAGAGATGGGCTGATCAAATAGACCGAGCCCAACTTTGCTTTTATCGTGCAAATATATCTGAACACATCTATGCGTAGTGTACGGCAAACACATCAATGCAAAATACGTAAACAAGAGAGCCATTTTCCAGGAGAGAAAAAGAATAAACTAGAACGAACAGAATCAGGTTAGTATGTAAACCCGATGGCTTACGTACTAACCCATTGGTGGGCGAGCTGCATTAGCTCAGTAACCCATTCTGCCCGACGGTCGCAGCTTGATCGACAGGCCGCAGCATTTGGGGACAGGGAGAAGATGGCGTGTTGCAGATTTCCCGGCCTTGGCAACGTAGGTAAGTCTGAATTCTGATGGTCGCGATGGTGAACCGTTCCCGCGTCTTTGGACGCGGCACCCGGCTCTGCGATGTTGTCAGGAGGTTACTATTTCCTTCAGACGCCTCCTACAGACTTATGGCCCGTACACACTGTCAGATAAACTGCATGATTTTAACGATAACGATAACGATCAGATCGTTAAAATCGTACAGTTTCTGGCCCCTGCAAACGACCAAAGGTCGATGTGTGGGCACGAATGGTCGATGACGACCATCGGCCGTCGCCCGTGCATGCAGACCAACCTGGTCGATATCGACCAGGTTAGCCTGTTTACCATAGGGACCCGCGATCGTTAATCGTGGGTCGTTGTAGTCGTTAGGGGGTTAATGCATGTGCTCTATAACGATCATTTAACACATGCAGGACGATCAGATAACGATTGTTATCTGATCGTGGTGCTGAATGACCGTGTGTACACACCATTAGAATATTGTATCAGGCCCGGTGTGGTATGAAGCATTTGTCCTCTAAAACATAAATATTTAATGTAACAAGACATAGTTACTTTCCTCTTCTGGAATGCACAACTCTATGGACACGTGTGCCATGGAAGGGTGATGAAAGGAATAAATATACTTATTAGTAAGGGAGCAATGGTGATTGAGCCGGTTAGCAGGAGAGTAATTATATACCTGGGGTCAGCGAGCAATGGTTATGCCCTGTATTATTTGGAGGCACATGCATGCAGCTTGATGAAACCAGTGGAACTGATATACACAAATATATAGCAGATTAGAATTCTGAGAAGAAAAATGGTACCAATGGCTATTGCCCTTACATACTATCCAATGGTCTTTAAATACTTTAATACAAGGATTTGTCACAAGTTCTGCAATGAATGCATAGTTTTATACAGTGTATCCTCAGAACACCCGTCACTTCATTCACAGTGCCTTATGTGGGGCAGTACACAACGTTAGGACTGTCCTCACAGGAGAGTCACATGACGTGGCATGTAACAATGCATGTTGTGTGTGGCCTGTGCTATTCCTAACATAAGCAAATACAGCTCTATTCAGCACTGGACATGAATACACTGAATCTCTGCTAAACACAATAGCTCGCTTCTTGCTGCAAGTAACTCCAGGAGCCGCTCTATATAACTTCACGTCAATCACATGATTCCTGCTCATACAGAGATTATATGAATTAAGCACTTGATATTACCACTCCCCAGCTAATATGCTTAGATCTTATGATTACCATCAAAATGTGCTATGTTTCAACACACTAACGCCTAAGCTTACCTTTAACGACTTTGCCTTTTCCTTTAGATTCTCTTAGCTTGGTATTCCTAACGCATTCTCCTGAGGAACTCTGAGCTAGCCCTTCCCCAGTAGGAGACTGGCTGGAGGTTAGAATGGTTTCAGTGTTAGTCCTGTGGGCGGGGGAGGAGGAGGAAGTGGAAATGGAGGGGTGGGACTCCGGGAGACTACCTAAACTTTCTGCCGCTCTGGACTTTTCAATCCTTTGATCGCCATCTTGGCCTCCAAGCTGTTCTTCAGGGTCTTCAGGTCTTTTCTCACAAGGTCTCCCAGTTTCTGCTAGCAACGTCTCTTCTGCCTCGTCCTCCTGTGTATCCAATTTAACAGAATTTGTCAAGATAACCGTACCATATGCAGATGTTAAAGAAAAAAAAAAAAAAATTAAACATTTTATTTTTCATTTTGGCTTAAAAACATTTAACCCTATAATAGGATTTTTGGTACTCACCATTAAATCAGTTTCTCAATCCATTTGGGGGACATTGGATACCATGGGACATAGAGGGCGCTATTCAAGGAGCAGGCACAATTGTAAACTAAAACTTGTTTGTGTGCTGCCTCCTAGCCCCTCTACATACCATAGTGCCTTACTTTGACTTTAATAAGCTCACAGGAGACAAAGATAACACACCTAACTAGGGATAGGCAATCTGAAGTCCAGCATTGAATGGTTGCTGGGCTTCCGACATCAATCCATACGATGTGATGGCAACTAGCCATACATTGCAACAATTTGATAGTATAACAGTTATACTTTCGTGCGAAAAGGGGACGAAGCCTGTGGCAAAGGGAGCAGAGCCTCACGGATCACCTGTCTACACACTGTGGGGATGTGCCCAGAACTCTCCGAGATGCTGGGTTGTTCCTAGGCAACCCCTACATTGTGAATAGATGCCGTGAATACAGTAGCTGCAGTGTGTGCTCCCCCGCCCTACAGCCAGCCATCGGATGGGCATTAGAAAGCTACATCAGATGGCTGGCAACCATCGAAATCCCGGTATTCGATGGAAAACTTATTTCCATCGAATTGGAAACCTCGATGGTTGCTAACCCTACATATAACTCCACTCAAACAAGACCAGGTGACAGACTTGCATAATTGCTCCACAGAGACATCATGTCACGCTGTCTAAGAGGTGCTCACCGATCTGGTAGAATGACCCACCAGGCGACCTGGAATTGACGGTCCCTCCAAAACACTTGTTGGTTGATCTACCTTACCACCAACTGTTTTGTCGCTGGCCAACTTCTCTTCATAGAGCGCCAGGAGGCAGTCTGTTTTACAGAATAAAGCAGATCTCTCCACATAGATCCGCAAAGCTCTGACATCAAGAAGGCCCAAAGCATTCCTGCTGCCAGAGGATGGAGTCATCATCCAGAGTCGGAATCACAATATCCCAGTTAAGATAAAACCGGAAGACTACCTTCAGCTGAAAATAAAGTCTGGTTCGCAGAACCGCCCAGCCTTCATAAAAATGAGAAACGGTGACCTGCAAGAAAGTCTCGTCTGGCAGATGAAATGGCCAGCAAAAAAGAAACAGTCTAGGTTAGAAAGTTGAGATCCATGACATCTAGGAGGTACAAAAGCTGGCTGGATAGGACCAAATTAAGATCCCACTTAACCAACGAAGGAACAACGGGTGGCTGGACATGAAGCATATACACCCTGAAGAAAGGTCTAGACTTCAGGAATGTCGGCCAACTGACATTGGAAAAATATTGAAAAGGGACAAAACCTGAACCTTTAGTGAAGAAAGCATCAACCCACAGTCCAAGCCATCCTGCAGGAATGACAACAGACGAGCCAAGTTGAATGAAGAAATATGAGCCCATGTCCGTACACACCAGAAGTGTAAATCCTCAATAACTTGATATTGGCTTTCTGGCTTTTATCATGGTCTGAATGACCTGATCAGAGAGGCCCTTACCTCAGAGGGTCATGGTTTCAACAGCAATGTCGTCAAAGCCAAATGAGCCAAGTCCTGATGGAAAAACGTGCCTCGACTGAACAGAGGGATGGATGGGGAATCGCATGATCCGCCATAATGCTGAATTTTGACCAGTTCGGAGCCACCAGGATGATGAGAACTCCCTCTGCTTTTGCAATCGGTAAAAACGGATACACTAATCGGAACTTCCGGGAGACTGTCATTGCATCTACCAGTTTAGATCCCTCAGGCGTGTGCCGTAGAGTGGTACCTTGTGGTTTAGTCGAGAGGCCATCAAATCCATCACTGGCACGAGTTGGTTGAAGAGCTCCTGATGAAGGGATGAACCTCATGCCAGCTCAGAAAATAGGCTTCACAGTTGTATATGCCTGGGATGAACACTCCCGATGTTACTCACACATCTTTCTGCCCATCGAAAGCTTTTGACTGTATCTGCCAGTGCCATGAAGCTGCGTGTTGCGCATTGGTGGTTGATGTAAGAAAGAAAGGGGGGGGGGGGGGGCGAGAAAGAAAAAAAAAAAACCCTCACAGCTCTTCAAAGAAGACCATGACCACTCCCTTGAGCACAAAAAAAAAACTAAGGCACTATGGGATGTAGAGTGGGGACGAGGCAGCCCACTAACACGTTTAGTTTACACGGTGTCTGCAAATTCCACCATGTCGAATGCCGACACCATGGACCCTAGGACTCTCATTGCCGAGTGTACCGACACCCTGCAACTGGTTAGGCAACTGTGAATCCTCAGTTGTAGGGAGGAAACCTTTTCCGGAGTCAGGAAGATCCTTTGCTGCTGGAAATCCAGAAGGGCTCCCAAATGAACCATCCGTTGTGAAGGGATCAGAGATGACTTCTTCCAATTTATCAACCACCCGTGTGCTTGAAGACAAGCAATGGTCAGGTGGAGATGTCGAAGCAGTACTTCTGAGGAGCTCGCCAACAGAAGGAGATCGTCCAGATACAGCAGCAGCCGTATACCCTGGTTCCGAAGGTGGGCGGCCATAATTGCCATTACCTTGGTGAATACCGTTGGAGCCGTGGAAAGGCCAAAGGGCAACGCCCGAAACTGGTAGTGATTTAGCAGAATAGCAAACCTCAGATACCGCTGGTGTGCAGGTGCTATGGGCACGTGGAGCTAGGCGTCCTGGATATCCAGGGAGACCATGTAATCCCCGGGTTCCATCGCCAGAATGATGGAACGTAACGCTTCCATCCTGATTTTGGGAACCCTGAGATATTTGTTCAGAGACTTCAAATTGAGGATAGGGCGATGAGAACCATTGGGCTTCTGCACCAGAAACAGTAGAATAGTACCCCGTCCCACGTTGAGACTGTGGAATGGGAACAATGACCCCTGCTTGCAGCAAGGACTCTATAGCTAACTGAATCTGCGAGGCCTTAGTTTTTTCCAGAGAAGGAGTCGTGCAAAAAAACTGGCGGGGCGGCCTGAGTCGAAAAGACAGGGCATACCCCTGGGAGACTACTTCTCGAACCCAGGCATCCGTGGTGGTATTGTGCCAGCACTGGGCGAATTGAAGAAGTCGGCCTCCCACTCTGAGGTCCCCCAGAGGGAGGCCCGTTCCATCAGGCAGAAGGTTTATCCTCCTGCTTGGAAGAAGGGCGCCTAGCACTCCATGCTTGCTTCTTGGTCTTCGAGGCGACCTTGGATGCCGATTGCCTCGGGAAGGACTGACCCTTGACCTTACCCTGAACCCAAAATGACAGAAAGGCAGAGCTCCTTGCCTTAGCTGGCGCTGAAGCCGAAGGGAGGAAGGCTGACTTGAATTTAGCCAGGGTATCCACTATTTTGTCAAAGTCTGGACCAATAGTAACTCTCCATTAAAAGGCAAAGCCTCCAGGCCCTTTTTAGAGTCTGTATCAGCCCTCCAGGACCTCAACCACAAGGACCGACGAGCAGACACAGCTGCAGCCGAAACCCTAGAGGTCAGCAGACTGGCATCCAACGACGCTTCCCCAATATAGGAAGCCACATCCGTCATCTGTCCTATTAACGCTCTCGGAATATCCGGAGCATCCTCAGGAAAGGAATCTTCCAAAGCGTTGGCCCAGCTCTCGATGGCTTTAGCCACCCAGGAGATGGTCATGGACGGGCGAGCCACCGCCCCAGAGAGAGAGTAAATGGACTTCAGACAAGTTTCCACCTTCCTGTCCGTGGGATACTTCAAAGAGGAGATAGACGGCGATGGCAGCGTAGCGCTTTTAATCAAGCGTGTGACATGGGAATCCACCGCTGGTGGGGTTTCCCATTTCCTGCAATGAGCTTCAGGAAAAGGATAATTAGACGCCAGCCTTTTCTGTGGTTGGAATCTCTTACTGGGCAACTGCCAGGCCACCGCCATATGATCCGTTAATTGGTCAGACAGGGGAAAAACATTCAAAGTTACCTTAGCTTTTTTAAAATTAGGATACTTCGCCCCAGGAGCCGGCGCATCATCCTCTATATGGAGGATGGCCCGCACCTGTTCTAACCAATGCCAGCACATTAATGGAGGACTTAGTCTCCACCTCCTGGCCCATGGCATCAGTCAGAGTCCTCATGAATCTCTCAGTCATGTGAAGACACAGCAGAGTCCGACAATTGCGCCGTCAGTGAACTCACAACATGACGCTTGGACGCCTTTGGTGGCACATCACTTTGCAACATCGACCGAAACGCCGAAGATGAGGCCGCCAGACTCTGAACAGAGCTGGAGAGAAAATCCACCCAGGCACCACAGACTGCTGCGTCACAGGGGGAGACTGAACATACACAGGCAGCCCTGTATAGGGACCCATAGTCTGGGACCCGGGGGAAGACCGCAACAACTGCGGAATACCCGGGGAATGGGGGATGGTGGGCTGGGGCAACGCCCCAGAAGGGACCATTGTTGGGACCAATAAACGGTCCGCAATTGACGCCAGCACCTGGGAAAACATCGCCCAAGGCGATATAGGGGGTTTAAAGGGGCCAGGTACCAGCTGGCACCGCCCGCACAGACCATCCTGAGATAAATCCTCCCTATCAACCCATGTAGAACAGCGTCTGCACTAAAACAACACAGGAGCCACAGAGTGCTCAGTCTCCTCATCAGACATGATACAGTAAATACTCAATGAATACGTATCACAAGAGGAAGGATGGTGATAACACCTGCGCACTCACAAGTATGCAACTCAAACAGTCCACAATATGATTATAGAAGTGAGGTCCACAGAAAACGCTCTTCCCCCATACACCTGCCGGGCCGCAGAAGAAGATAAGGGACAGGTATAAGCTGACAGTAAGTAGAAATAAGTCACAGACAGGCAGCACTAGCAATAGTCACATACAATGCAGGAAGATATACTCACTGCACTTTTCGCTACAATCAACCGCCCAGATTCAGTGTCTGGGAGGGCTATAGCGCTGTGTACACTGTCCTTCAGCAGGGGAGAGGTACACAGGGGGACCGGTCCACTTGATACCGCCTGGGAGCTCTGCGATCTGCCAGTGAAGATGGCCGCCGGAGACCTCAGAGGAGGAGTGGCCGAGAGATAACAGCAGCTCAGCGACGCCAGACCCGTGTAGAAAGGCGCGCTGAGCTGAGGGGAGGAGCTGCTAGACAGGGAAGGCTGCCTCCCCTGGCTAGCAATTAACCTCCCAGGTTGCCGGTCCCGCTTCCAGCATATCACCCTGGTGGTCTAGCGGTCATGCGGGGTATACCTCAGAGAGGGGGAGCCCGCCACCGCTGCTTGCGCCTCCGGTCTGTCCCCAGAGACCGGAGGCATCTGACTGCATTTAAAGTATCCGCGGGCCGCCGCACGCAGCGACCTGCGGCTTACCTGATCCCCGTCGCTTCCGGCAGCAGTCCTGGGATTCCCCAGAGCCCAGCTACTACAAACTGGGGTCCCGCCACGATCCCCAGATCTGAACTGGTGTCGCGGCGCCAGCAGGGATATGAGCGGCAGCGTGGACGTCCTAAAGGACAGTCTGGTGCTGCCGCTCAAACAGTGTAAAAAAAATATGAGATATGGTAAGAACTTACCCTTGTTATCTCTATTTCTACGAAGTCCATAGGGTTCCACAGGATACCTTGGGGTATAGGTGTGACGTCAGTCGCAGGGCACCAAAGAGTTAAGCTTTCAGCCTCCCAGGATGCACTAGGTCCCCCTCCTATACCCCGCCCCCAGGCCAAGGCACCTCAGTTAGTTACCAAGCCATAGGCCGGAGGAGGAGAAGGAAGAGAGAGAACAAAGATCTGGACACATACAAGAATCACATTCTCACCAGAGGGAGACGGAAAACCGGTGACCAGAGCAAAGCCCATCTGCAGCACAGGTGCGACAGGGCGGGAGTCCTGTGGAACCCTATGGACTTCGTAGAAATAGAGATAACAAGGGTAAGTTCTTACCATATCTCATATTTTCTACTTCAGGGTCCATAGGGTATCCACAGGATACCTTGGGGATGTCCCAAAGCAGTATCCTTTAAGGGTGGGGACGCTCCTGTGCAGAAAGGAGAATCCGCCGCCCGAAGGAAGCATCCTGAGAGGCGAAGGTGTCAAACCTGTAATACCTCACGAAGGTATGGACAGAAGACCACGTAGCAGCCTTGCAGATCTGAACTGCCGAGGCACCACGTCAAGCTGCCCACGAAGGACCCACAGACCTAGTGGAATGAGCCTTCAGAGAAGGAGGGACCGGTAGGCCTTCATGAAGATAAGCTTCAGAAATAGCCATACGGATCCAGGCTGCCAAAGTTTGCTTTGAAGCAGGCCAACCCGTTTTACAGAAGCCATAGAGGACAACAAAGCGTCCGACTTCCTAAACAAAGAAGTGCGGTCCACATAAGTCCTTAAGGCCCGCACAACATCCAAAGAGGCCTCACCCACGGAAAGACCCGGTGAGTTAAAGGCCGGAACAACTATTTCCTCGTTAACCTGAAACTGGGAAACAACTTTGGGGAGAAACTCGGGCCGAGTGCGGAGCACTGCCCTGTTCCCATGAAAAAAACCAAGAAAGGGGGTCTACAAGAAAGAGCCCCTAACTCAGAAACACGTCTGGCTGAAGCAACGGCCAGAAGGAAAACAGTCTTAGCTGTTAGCCATTTAATATCCACTGAGCCCAGTGGTTCAAACGGCGGTCCTTGGAGAGTCCTCAGGACCACAGCCAAATCCCAAGGCGCCACAGGTGGAACAAAGGGCGGCTGAATACGGAGAACACCTTGCATAAAGGTGCGCACATCCGGGATTGTAGCAATCCTACGGTGAAACCAGACAGATAGGGCCGAAACCTGTACCTTCAAAGAAGCAAGGCGAAGCCCATGATCTAGTCCCGCTTGCAGGAAGGCGAGAATCCGAGACAGACGAAACTCCCGCGGTGCATAACCTCTCGGTCGACACCACTGGAAGAACGTATGCCACACGCGATGGTATATCCTCGCGGAAGACGGTTTCCGAGCTCGTAACATGGTACACAGCATAGAGCTGGCAAACCCCCAGGACCTCAGCATGGCCGTCTCAACAGCCACGCCGCCAAAGACAGCCGAGTCAGGTCCGGGTGAAGACAAGGACCCTGAGACAGAAGGTCCGGTCGTAGCGGCAACCGCAGAGGACTGTCCACGGACAGACCCTGAAGGTCTGAGAACCAGTGCCGTCTGGGCCACGCGGGAGCTATCAACAGGAGCGTCCCTCCTTCCTGTTTGAATTTCCGGATTACCCGTGGAAGAAGGGAGACCGGAGGGAACAGGTATGCGAACCTGAACGTCCACCGGACGGACAGAGCATCCACCAGAGACGCCCCTTCGTCTCTTGTGCGAGACCCGTACACCGGCAACTTGTTGTTGTGCCGGGACGCCATGAGGTCGATTTCTGGAAGACCCCACCTGTCCACCAGTAGTTGAAAAACGTCCGGGTGCAGGGACCATTCCCCTGGATGAACGTCCTGGCGACTTAGAAAGTCCGCCTCCCAATTTAGCACTCCCGGGATGAAGACCGCTGATATGGCCGGAAGATTGCGCTCCGCCCAAACCAGGATCCGAGAGACCTCTACGAGAGCCGCCCGACTGCGAGTTCCTCCTTGCCTGTTTATGTAGGCCACGGTGGTAGCATTGTCCGACTGGACCTGCACCGGGTGACCCTGGAGAAACCGCTGTGCCTGCAGGAGAGCATTGAAGACCGCACGGAGTTCCAAGATATTTATTGGAAGCTCCGCTTCTGTCGGTGTCCACCTGCCCTGGAACAAGTGTGGACCCGAAACTGCTCCCCAGCCTCGAAGACTGGCGTCCGTTGTCAACAGGACCCAATTTGGAACCCAGAACGGACGTCCCTTGTTGAGGTGGGTCATCTTTAACCACCACGCAAGGGACAGGCGAACCTCCGGGGTGAGCACAATCGTCTGGAACTTCAGAGACTGAGGCAGCCCGTTCCACTTGGACAGGATCAGGTGCTGCAGAGGTCTAGAGTGAAACTGGGCGTATTCCACCATGTCGAACACCGACACCATGGAGCCCAGTAACCTCATCGCCGAGTGTAAGGACACCCGGCGGCTGTGCAGACAACTGCGCACCCTTGACTGTAAAGCAGAGATCTTGTCCTCCGTCACGAAGATCCTTTGCTGTCCCGAGTCCAATAAGGCTCCAAGATGCAGAATCCTCCGAGACGGGATTAGAGTGGACTTCTGCCAGTTAATTAGCCAGCCGTGCCGTTGCAGCAGTGCAATGGTCAGGTCCAAGTGGTGTAACAGGAGCTCTGGAGATCCTGCCACCAATAACAGGTCGTCCAAGTACGGCAACATGCGGACTCCTTGCAGCCGCAGAGAAGCCGCCATGACCGCCATAGCGTCCTGTATGTCCAATGACACCATGTAGTCCCCAGGTTCCAGCGCCAGAATGATGGACCGTAGGGTCTCCATCCGAAACTTCGGGACCCGCAAAGACTTGTTGAGTGCTTTGAGGTTGAGAATCGGACGATATGACCCATTGGGTTTCTGTACCAAAAATAGATTTGAATAGAAACCCTGGCCCCTCTGGGAGAATGGAACAGGCACTATAACTCCAGCCTGGAGCATAGTGTGCAATACCTTCCGCAGCTCCGTAGCCTTGTTCCGGTCTGATGGTAGACCCGTGGTGAAGAATCGAGCCGGGGGTCTGTGCCGGAAGGAGAGGGCGTACCCGTGAGAGACCACCTCCAGAACCCAAGTGTCTGTCGTAGTGAACGACCAACACCGGGAGAACTGCAGCAGGCGGCCTCCCACCCTGGGATCCCCCAAGGGGAGACCCGGACCGTCAGGCCGCAGGCTTGTCATCTGGCTTGGGGGCCGGACGTCTGGTACTCCATGCCTGTTTCCGGGGCTTGCCCGATTTCTTAGGGCCAGCCTGTCGAGGAAACGACTGTGGTTTGGGCCTGCCCTGGGCCCTAGATGACCGAAAGGACGATGGTCCAGAACCAGAAGGAGCAGCGGCCGACGGGAGACAAGCAGATTTGGCTGCCGCCAGCGTGGCCACAATCTTATCCAGATCCGGACCGAAGAGAACTTCTCCGGTAAACGGCAACGCTTCCAGACCTTTCTTGGATCTGCGTCCGCCTTCCAGGATCGCAGCCACAAGGTGCGACGAGCAGCTACCGCTGCTGAAGAAATTCTAGACACCAGAGTACTAATGTCTAGAGCCGCCTCGTTGATGTAGGTGGCCGAATCACGGAGATTGCCAATCAACTCCGCTTGTTCGGCCGGACAGTCGGATTCAAAAGAAGCCTCTAATGAATCCGCCCAGCGCTCCATCGCTCTGGCAACCCAGCAAATGGCCATAGCCGGCCGTGCTGCCCCCCCTGCAAGGGAATAAGCGGACTTCAGGCAGATTTCTACCTTGCGGTCCGTAGCATCCTTAAGGGAGGACATGGATGGCATCGGCAATGTGGCACTACGGACAAGACGGGTCACGTGAGAATCCACCTGTGGAGGGGATTCACACTTAGCAAAATAATTATCCGCGAACGGATAAGCCACCGCCAGGCGTCTCTGCGGCTGGTATCTTTTGCCAGGTTGTTTCCACGCCTCCTCTAAATGGTCCACCAACTGACCCGAAAGAGGAAAGACTGTGGCATCGCCCTTCACATCTTTGAAAAAGGCATACTTAGATTTAGCCGCTGGGGGAACTTCGTCCTCAATCACCAAGGCTGTGCGGACCGCCCGAATAAGTCCAGGAATATATACTTTGGACTTAGCATCAGCGTCCTTAGTATGGAAAGGTTCCTGATCGTAAGGATCCAGAATCTCCCCATCATCAGACGTCCCTTCGTCATCCTCATAAGGAGCGGACAGAGACGCCACCGGCCTTTTATGAGGCCGCATCACAGACTCCCCTTGCAATACATCCGACAAGTGCTGTAAAGAACTCGTCAGGGAGTTAACCCACGCTGGCTCCTGAGAACCCGGGAGCGGGGAAATAGGGAGACTGTGGGGTACCACCAATTGTCGTGGGAACCCCTGCATGGGTGACGACACCACAGACTGCTGGGACAAACCCATCGGAGTAAACGCGGGCTGCGGAGCTAACTGGCCCACTAAAGCTGTTAACGCCTGAGCGAAACAAGCCCAGGGCGGCTCCTGTACCGGTGCTGTAACCGTAATAGGCCGCGCCATGGACAACACTGCCGGCAAAGGCCCTCCGCGCTACCCTCCCCCTCCGCTAACGGTACTTTGCACGTGGTACACTGTAGCCGGAGGGGAAAATCACTTTCAGACATGATGGCACCACGTATGTGACCTCTCTCACCAATTAAGTATTAAATAGGCGAGAGACCACCCTGCAGCACCGCACCGCAAGGGCTTTAGCAGAAAGAACAGGGACAGTAATAAAGCTGACAGTTTAGTGAAGAATAGTTACAGGCAGCGCTAGCACAGTCACATACAATGCAGAGAAATAACAATTCCTGCACTAACAGCGCTGATCACTCAACTACACAGACACAGGGCCTGGTAGGACACAGCGCTGCATACACAGACCTGAGCCACAGCGGAGGAGAGGTATGCGGGGGGACCCAGACCACGATGCTTCCTTCCAGACTTCCAGCAGCGTTCACCATGCGTTGCAGAGAAGATGGCCGCCGAGGAGCAGAGAGAAGCTGGCCTGGGGGAGGAGCGCTGACACAGGACCAGTCAGCACAGTGCAGAGAGGGCTGTGTGCAGCGGGGGAGGCGCCGGCTGTGAGACAGGGAAGGCGCGCTCCCCTGGCATGCATTTAACCCCTGGGACGCCGCAGCGCTACCGCTCTGCTGCGGTCCGCTGTCCCAGGGGGTAGTGGAAGCGCAGGTTGGTCGCCTGGCTCCACGCTGCAGCCAGTCCCCAGGGAGCCCCCTGCCTGGGGACTTAGGACCATGTGATCAGCGGGGACCCACCGCGGGACCCCGCTGCTTACCTCTGTCCCCCTTGAATCCGGCCATGGTCCGGAGCATCTGGGGTCACCGCTAGCTGTGACCCCAGACGCCCACCAGCATCCCCGGATCAGTACCGGCGTTCTGGTACCGGCGGGGTGTAGGGAAGACAGCATGGACGTCAGGACTGACTGTCCATGCTGTTCATCCAGTTGTGCAGCCACAGCTGCATGAAGAATAAGCTTCAGGGGCTCTTCTAGCCCCCACTCCAACAGGTGCACCCGACTCCGGCCGGGCACCAAACTAAACTGAGGTGCCTTGGCCTGGGGGCGGGGTATAGGAGGGGGACCTAGTGCATCCTGGGAGGCTGAAAGCTTAACTCTTTGGTGCCCTGCGACTGACGTCACACCTATACCCCAAGGTATCCTGTGGATACCCTATGGACCCTGAAGTAGAAAATAATAATAATTTTCTTCTAATAAAAATAAGCTTAGGGGCTGCTCCTGCAGCCCCACTGCGACAGGGTGACCCAACTCCGGCCGGGCACCAACTAAAACCGAGGTGCCTGTGGCTCGGGGGTGGGGTATAGAGGAGGATGGATCCAAGTGCATCCTGGGAGCAGTGAAAGCTTTAACTGCGTGGATCCAGATCCAGTGATACCCCAAGGTCAACCCTGTGGACCCCCTATGGACGCTGAAGTAGAAATTTTTCTTGAGTACCGGGACATTACCATTTCATCTGCATCCCAACCCCCAAATCCCTTTACCCTCACTATAACACACATCTGTCCCTGTCTGTATCACGTTCCAAACACACACACTCCTTTCCTCTGTTCCATATTGGGCACATACGTGTCATGTTTTTTGTGGTGTCTAACGTAAACAACTTAAAGCCGGCTGGTAATAGGGAGCACAAACTGTATCAGAGCAAAACAACAATACTAAAAGGTTCATTATTTTTAAACGATATGTTAAAATTAAGATTTTAATAAAATGAAATACTGTATGAAGGAAATTTGACTGCATTACATTATTTAGAGGGAGCAATATACATAGGTTGAGCGCTGTGGTACGACAACATTTTCAAACAGTACATATATCAGTTTGCACAACTGACATGTGGTTCCGTTCCAGGATCCATTAATCCTACTCGTGGATCATTGAAGCTGCCGTGCACCAAAGGGAGGAGAGTAATGGTGCATACACACTGTCAGACTTGCGAGATCAACGACAAACGATTTCAACGATTTTACCAACGATCTCATTAACCGATTTGACCGATTTCTGACAGTATTTAAATGATGAAGTTGTCCAAGTTGGACTGCAAACACAGACTTCAGATACCATTATCTGACATGCGGGCATGAGCATCGTTGGTCGATGCATGCCAAACATGTCAACGATATGAACCATGTAACGATTTTTTCCATCGTTATCGTTCATATCGACAAGAATATCTGACCGTGTGTCCCCTCCATACGGGTGGTTACACATCAGACGATATGTTGTCCGACCACGCAGAACGGAGTGATATACCATACACATTCTCTGATGTGTACCCATGATTGCGCCCTGCCGACATCGGGGTCGTTCCATCTGCTGTGCTGCACGGCAGATGGGATAAGCCGGCAGCGGACAGCACACAGCTGAATGCGGCCATGGACGATAAAGCGCAGGGTGGTATGTGCACCTGGTTAGATGCCCACTACTCCTGTTTAAGTGGGTGCCAGCTTACAGCCATTGCTTAACAGCAAAGTAAAGGAGTTTGTGTAATAAAGTGCAGAAATGATGAGGCATTCTAAAAACCATCAAGTCCTGTATTGAAATGTATACACTAAAGCCAAAATCCCCTGCTTCCAAGCGTGTCTAAGAGATGGGAAAAGCCAAGACTGGGTATCTATGGCAAACAGCCTATTAGAAAAGGAAATCCTTCCAGCTGGCAATGCCAGGAGGAGTCCAGGCAGAATTTAGCATATCAATGTGGTGAGTAATGTACCCTGTGCACAATTGAAATTTGAGTCAAAGAATCTCTAAGACCAGGAGAAATCTTATGGGATACCTTTAAAATGTTTTCAAAACCTGACTACGAATTGGAGCTACAACCATTTCCTAAATGGTTCTGGATGTAAATGCAAGACGATCAACATTCCAAAAGCAATGAGACTGAAGATCCCTTACGGGTATATTTATAGAAGTGGACGTGTTGCCCATAGCAACCAATCAGGTTCTAGCTATTTTCTTCTAGGTGCTAGATAAATGAAGCAGAATGTGATTGGTTGCTATGGGCAACATCTCCACTGCTATAAACCCGCACTTTAGTAAATATACCCCTTAGAGTATGTCGACTTCATATACCTATTCCAGCGACCACATCTCCCCCCTGCTCTGAAACACATATCTACCATTTCTTAACACAAGTTCTAAAAAAAATGAAAAAATTGTATTTAATATATGTAATATTTTTAGTATAATAAAAAGGAAAGGCCTACCTATGTGCGTCTCACAAGCGTGTGTGTGTGTGTGTGTGTGTGGTTGTGTGTGTGGATCTTACCCTCTGTACCTGAGAGGGGAGTGCATTTTTAAGCAATTTAATGGTGTGTTGGGCATTTATGCTCGTGTAGGAACTTGCAGAAAGTTGGGGTACTGACGATGGGCTTCAAGCAGGAATGTTTTGCTCAAAATATGAACAATCTCTACGTTTTATTTGCTAGATATACACAGATTTGCTGTATTAATGATAGCGCCGGCAACAACTGTCGATCCAAGCGCGGGCATATTTCTTCGGTTTTATTTCTGGTATAATAATGCCCACTTATAATCTCACCTCTGTGCACAACTTTTGTCCCCCGCCAACAAAAGGTTCCTTTAATTTGTTCCTTGATGGTCGATTTCGCTTTACTTTCAGCGCAAGCTGAGCTTTGGCTCGGTGAGCGCTGGTGTCCAAACGCTGGATCTCTCCCACGCATGCATCAAAATCTAAAAAGGTACAAACCAGGTTACAACGCGAGTCATATTCATCATGTGGATCAGGATCTTATATTGCTAGGAAGGTGTCATCTTTGCTTGATACTCTATGTAAAAGATGCGCTCCATTTAACTGACTGATTAAAAAAATAAACACAAAAAACTCAAAAAAATATAAAATTTCTACACAAGTAAATCCAGTGTCAGAATTCTGTATGATATACCTGTAACACAGAACTAACATTTTCACACTTCATGAATATCATTCTCTACAACGCTTTGTTATAGGAAATAGTGGTACAGTAATAACAAAAAAAGCAGCCAATCAGGCACTAGACATCATTAGTTTGGATGTATTAGACAGAAGGATTGGTTGATATAGATCGCAGCACGCCACTGTTCAGGTTATTAAATAAGCATTAGTCATATAAATAATTGCTGCCACTTAGTTTTACCGAATAAGGAACTTTCTAGAAGTGCGGAACTTTCTGTTTCCGGATCTTCTGAAGTTTTCTCTGCAGCCGTCTGTGCATGTTCACTGCTGTCCTCATTCACATCCTCGTGTTTATTGTTGGGGGTCACGTGAATCGTTTCCTCGTATGCACTAAGTTTGTTCTCAAGAGCTAAAATCTGTTAAAGGAAAGAGCAGAGCCAGGTTATCTGGATCTCACAGACCTCTCACGTACTGTAACATGTACACTGATACAGTAGAATGAGGTATCCTAGTGAAATCGCTGGAAACTTTCCTCATTAAGTCTTCCGCAAGACGGTATCTTGTCAGATGCTATTTTAATAAAAGTACAAATTCCACCTAATCCATTAGTTAAGAGGCGTATGCAATTATGTCTATTTTAAGACTGCCGGGAATGATTAAATAAATTTTAAAAGTATCATCCTCATGTTCGTGAAGAGGTTTAAGAAGCTGAAATTGCCGCCTACACAACTGCTGCATTTGGCCGATTTTAAATTCTAATCAACAGTTCCAAAGATGCCAGTTATACGCAGTGTTTAGGAGAAAACAAATATGTTTAATCAGTGACTACTTTGTCACTTCTGCACAATTTATAGGACCGTTAGGGCCTGATGTAGAATTGCATGCATGTCTGTCACAAGCGTATGGAAACAAATCCATATGCAGCATTCCATATGCACCTAGGTGGCCGTACAGTCCCCATCACTATCAGCCTGGTGCAAGAGAACTGTCCAAGATGAGACTGATCTTAGAACACTCAATTCTGCATGGCTTGTGATTCTGCATACAAGCCATGACCTCAGAACACAACCTAGATGCAAATGTCCAGTTGCCGTCCAGTAAAGCTGGTTAGACACTTGAGCGATGTTGTTCCGATTTGGCTGAATTTGAACGACAAATCGTGCAGTGTGGATGCACGTTATGCCCTTTCCCGCGGTCGCATGCATCGTCGTCAGGTTGACTGTATCGCATGTGGCGCAATGCAGCATTCTGAAGGGCGGAACGAGTGATCGTTCAGTCATTCATTACATCGTTCTGATGGGTACCCATGTACGGCCGTCGGGCTGACATATCGGCCGGGTACACATCGATCAGTGTGTACCCAGCTTTACACACATTCGGCTGCAAGTAGAGATGTGACCGAGATAAGTCTCAGATTCGTCCGTAGGCGCTCATTGCTGTGTCTGTTCTGTCCGAAAGCGTGCGCAGTGAGGAAAATAGCGAGATCCGGCCGCAAAATGGACCTGCATGCGATTCTGAATCAGGCCCTCAATGTATAATAAAAGTCATTAAATGAGAAAAGGCATCATTTAACACTTACAAATGAATATAAGAGATTTTTGTTTATAAATTAATATACAGTATTCCTCATTGCTAACTAGTTCTAGGCATTTTAAGATCTGACCATATCCACCTATTCTCCTCCCAAACAGGGTTACAGACAGGAAGGATGAACAAGGGGCCGATGACTTATTTAAATGTTACTAATAGACAGTAGCTTGTAGTTTTGCATGTCACACGTGTTCCAATAATCTTTCATGTCTAGATAATATACAAAAAGTCAGCTAAAAAAAAAAACAACAATAATAATAATAATAATAATAAAAAAACAATTAAACAAAAACAATGGTTTGGCATTAATGCAGGACTGTCCCTGTACATTTCGGAGCCCTGCAGTTGCAGATATCTCACATATTGACCTTTGCTTCATCTATTTTTAGGTATTGGAAGAATGTGCAAACAGGACAGCTTTTCGGCCTGCCTGCATCTGTATGACTTGTATGAACATTTTTATGCAATTATTCTTCCTTATATTTGTATCACTAGTTAATGTGTAAACTAGTAGAAACGTAATACAAATTTAAATATTTCTATAGCAAAGTTTGTGGATTCAATACATCTTGAAAAGAAAGTCTGAGATCTGGTTGCGCTAAGTCAGGCTTACCCTGGCATTTAGCAGAGCCATTTGATCGGTATGCCGCTTGTCTTTTTCCTTCAGAAGTTCCCTGTGCGTCTCCTCTTTCTTTTCAAATTCTATTTCCCTTGAAAAGTAAAGAAGCACAATTATGTTACCAAGGCATTCTCATGACAGGAATGATCATTTTAAAAACAATACTATAAATATCTTTCAATGACTAAATCATGAGTTAATTTATAAGCCCACCTTTGCAGGCTCACTCATTCCCTTTCTAAAAGGAATAAACATGCAAAATAGACCCTAGTTCTGTTCTGCCATTAAATGCCCTATCCTCTGTATATTTGTTGGGTAGATACGCTCTCCAGTAAAGTATCAAGCAGCTGCCTTCCCTGCACCGGAATCTGTATGATTTACCGGCAGACGGGATGCCGGTGGTCAGAAGACAGACAGCAGCATCCCAATGGTGAACATCCCGACAGGGGCCAGTAAGTATCCTAACCCTCCCCATCCCCCAGCCTTAACTCTCCCCCGGTGGTCCCTAACCTCCCTCCTGTGGAGTCTAAACCTAACCCCCCATTCCCACACCCTAACCCACCCAAGTAGGTCCCTAAATCTAAAACATCCCCGGCCTAACCCTAACTCGCAATACTTACCTTCGGGAGGCCGGCGGTCAGAATGTCGACGTTGGAATCTTGATCCCTTCAGGATGCCAGCGGTCAAGATGCAGACGTTGGTATATTGATCCCTTCGGGATGCCGGCGTCTGTATAATGATGTCCAGCATCCCATCCGCCGGTATTTTGACTGGATTCCCTCTAAGCCATTTCCATCTGTGTCTGCCTCAGTGTATAGAACCCTCTGCTCAAAGCCAGAATCTAGAGTGTCATTTAATGTCTCCAATGTAAGGCTGGTAACTGTGCAGGTTATATGTGCAATCTATATAGGGGGTATGCCCTCCACACGCATTACAGGAAATGAGATAATAAATTATTGTATGCCGTGTCTAGGAATATCACAAACAGATTACAAGCAATGCTGGCAATGTGCCACTGGAACAGCCTGGAAACACTCTCGATGGTGGCACATCCTCACCGATCTGATCTTGTACCCTCTATAGGCGTGCGTCGTGAAGTGAGCAATGTTACTCTCCAGTAAGCATCTAGCATGGGCACAGCGGCCACACATACACAATGACTTATTTGTAGCCTGTGTAAGCAGACATGGGAGGCAAACATGGAGTGGATGGGGGGAAAGCAGACCTGAGGGGAAATTTATCAAACCTGATAAACAGTGTAGAAGTGGACAGATGCTGAAGTTGGCCATAGCAACCAGATGATACTTATAGTTTTATAGAATGTATTTCATAAATGCTAGCAAGAAGCTAATTGGTTGCTACAGGAATCATCTCCACTTGTCCGCTCTCTATGTGGTTTGACACATTTCCCCCTGGTGAGCATAGGGAAGCACACACCGGAGGAGAAGATAGATACTTTGGGACAACAGATATCCTAAGAGGATTTAAAGGAAGACACAGAGTGTGTAAGATGATGACAGGAGACAGAAACAAACACGTTCCATACTAGAAGAGAGGACAAGCCACAAGTATTGCATAACTAAACACCACTTTCTATTTAGTTTATGTGCAACACACTTAGTGTTTACTTTTCTTTTGCCTTTTAAATTATGAATAACGCGAGTTAGGACGGGGAGACGAGCGTACTCTAAACTGGGTTAATGGCTTTTATTTTCCTTTTAAGAAATGTAAAACTAAGTGCTATCATCCCACTTGCAAGGCGTCACTGCTCACAACCGCCTAGAGCGGCATGACCGCTGAGCACCGGCCTGTGTGTATATAGGATTTTGCAGAGTCACGCTCAGATAAAAATAGATCAGCTTAGAAAAAAAAGAGGAATGTGTGTTTCTGTGTATTATTGAACATTTAAGCAAAAAATTCAAACAAAATAAAAACCCAACCGACATACAATTTGCCTTTCACCAGGAACTAAAGGGAAAAAGGTGTCACATGTGGCTGCGTCACATTACTACATGGATAAGGGATAAATAACATACTTTAGCTGGAAGTCTTTCAGTAGCTTCTTGGCCTTGGTATATTTCTTCTCCAGGGCATCATACTGTTCCTGGGTTTCTTTCAGATGTTCATTGACGGTTTTACATAGGGCCTGAGCCTCCAGCCAGTAGGTCTCCAACTTCTTAATCTTCTCCTTGTTCTCCTCCACAGACTGCAGATACTTCAGGCGGTTTGTTTCCCAATCCAGTTTCTCAGCCTCTGCAGCCTTTATCTTTAAACATGAAGAAGAATAAAGGTAACTTTCTGAACAGCTCCATCATATCAAATATTCAGGTTTTATAGTCAAACTCAAGTGGACATTCCGTGATCGCATTCTGTGGTCAGCACTGGCGTAGCAACCACCGTTACTTTGTGTTTGGTCCTCCGGGCCAGGGTTGGATAGAGGTTTGTGTAGGCCCTCAGACAATTGACTTATAAATAAAATTGGCAGTAGGATATGCTGGTGATACTGTGTAAATGCTCTCAGCACCACATGTGTGTTAAAACACTGTAGTGATAGATTATATTATGCCGCACAGAAGCCCCAGTTCACATATGCTATAGTGTCTATAACATTGTGTGTGGGGGTACCTGGGTGACCGTTCCAACTGCACTCTCGTTAATCCGGCACTGCTCAAGGTCTCACAAGTACATTGGACCTTCATGTTTTATATAGCAGTATTTACATTTTAGAGTTTATCATCATGTAAGGTATTTCATGGTTAGACTGAGCTATGCTTTATATAATGTATTCGCAACATAAATTTGCATTACAACAGTTTAAAGTTTATGCTATTGAGCTGCCCAACTATACCTATCGACTGGTTTGCGAATTTGTCGACAAACCACCAGACGACAAGCAGGGCATACAAAGATCTACAGTTAAATAATAGCAGGTAAGCCACCTGTTGTTGTTACGACTACTGCTCTACCCAGCTCTATGTAGAAGCAACACAGGTGGCGATTGAAACCCGGACGCTAAGCTGCGCTCTCTCGCAGCCGACGGGGTGAATATGCAAACGCAGCGATCATACAGCCAGGCTCACCCACACCCTCTATGTATTAGAGAACGACGGCAGATTGAACGCTCGCCGGTGTAATGACGCCCACTTTTCTTTTAGCACACGTCATCTCCAGGCAGTGTGTGATTAATCAGTAACATCGAGGGCCATCGGAGTTGCTCGCAGCCCTTAAGGTAGACCCTACCCCGCCGCAAGCACTGCGATCACTGCAGGCTGAAATACAAGCAGGTGACGTGTACAATGACGCTTCCATGTTAATTATGCATGCCCAAAGAACGCCGTTTTGACGCCAAGACACGCCTGCGTTTGCAAATCCACTCCCCCGTTTTCCCGGACCTTCCCGTTACCACCCACAAACGGCCCTGTCACTCAAAGTAGCGCTCAGACTTTGTGCTACAAGCGCACGATTCCCGATCACAGTGACTGGTTCGTGCATACGCATGCGCAGACGGCCGACAATCGCCCATAGTGAGCGATCACGGCTTAGCGTCTGGGTCTGAATCAGGCCCACAGTCCCCAAACTTTCTTTTAAAATGAGGGAAGCTGAATCAGGTCTATGCAGACTGCAGTATTGCATATTTATATGAGAGAAGGAGAGCTGCAGACTTACCCGGTCTTTCAGCTGGTTCACCTCAGCCGTGGTGACTGCGTGCTTCAGTTGAAGCTGAAATAAAATGGCACACGTTTTAGCTAATATACAAACTTTTTCATTTATGTCTGTACATTGAAATCAATAAAATAAAACCAGAAGAAAACTAGAGCTGGACATAAGCACAGTCATGGTTTTCTACTATTTTCCCAATTTCTTATAATAAAGTATTGTGTATTAGTCCCCACTTTCAGAGACTAATAAAAAAGCAACTTTAAAAGACTAAAACAAATTACACGACTCAGACAATGATCTGATACCTGTAACTAGACAGCCAGCATGCTGAAGCCCAATTATAGACCATTATTCATTGCGTATATCTATAGAATCTTTGTGTGTGTATTCTGGAATTGTTTATGGGCATGTGGTGTTTGAGGCACTGAGGGTCTCATGTACAGTTAGAGGTAAAGCAAGAGGAAAAAAAAAAAAAACTAATGTGGTGCTGGTGGGTGGCAAATGTATAATGTGATTTAACTTGGGGAGGGGGCACAGCTCGAAATTGCTGTGTAACACTAAAGCTGCCCCGCATTTGTGTGCTACATGTAAAAGCAGCAGGTATTTTCCCATCTTGTGCGAGTGACATAGATTCTTAAACCTTTCAAAAGCTAAAGTTCGGTCAGTTCTGCCAAGGAAGACATTTGACCAGCTGCAGACTACTGGGATCCATCCGTGCCATGTACTGTAGTTACAGCAGAGTAAGGGTACTCACTGCCAGCGGCAGTCTGGGTTAAACTGATACCCATGGGAATGCAGCCTCCAATACACTGGAAGTAATTAGTAAAAGGTTTGCCGTGCTGCGTTCTCCCCACAAAACGGCTGCTGTCTGTAAGTCACAGGTTCGCTTTATAGGACCAATGATCAGGTACTTCCGCATATAAAAATACGTCTACACCGTGACAGTATGGTGATCAGCCGCAAGCTGAGCACACTGCCGGCCATCAATCATAAATATTAAACTTGTATTTCTAAATACCTCACAAAAACGACTCAATTTCTAATAATTTTTACATATTAAGGGAGACATTGGGGCTGATGGTATAAAGGTGTCCATGCCCACACAGCACTGTCCAGAGCTCCCCCGCTTCACTCAATAGGCTCCTGTACATTTCCAGCCCCAGGCCCATGAGACCATTAAACCCGGCCCTGATCCAAACATGGTAAATTATCCCTCTAAGTGCCACCCTGAGTGTAATCTAATACACGCAGCATCATAACTGAAAAGAACACGATATCACACAGATCCCTTCGGTTTAGACCATGTCCCCAGGCTACGGAACTGCAAGAGGGCCATCACACCACAGTAACATTGCCAAAACAGCTCTGAGAGGAGATAAGAGGCATATAATGGGCATGAGAAATGATAAAAAACAGAACTAAACTAAACGGAGGAGTAATACTAATACTTTCATGGGGTTGAGTACGGGATACCAGCAGTCACAATACAGACAGTGGCATTCCAACAGTCATAACCCTGACACAAGTACGTAAGTATACTAACCATAAATCATAACCCACCTTTCCCGTAGGCTAACCCTCCCACACCCCCATAGTGCCCATCCATAACCCTTATACTTACTGTTGGGATGGAGGCGGTCGTGATTCTGGAGCCGGGATTCAGACTGCTGTCGGTTATCCCAGGACCGGTATTCTGACCGCCGGCACCCTGACCACCGGGATGGAGACTACATCCCCTTTCATACAGTTATCCCTCAATATTGTTATCAGGCAAACTAAGTAGTAAAATTAATAGGTCTAAAACCCCTTGAAAATTGTGAAAGACAATAAGTCAGTACAAGTGCGACATGCCTCGGGCCAACAATCTACCTCTTTAAACTTAAGAGCCAGCTGAGACGCATCCATATCCAACGGGAAATGTAGGTCCTCGCTTTCCGACAGCTCAAACACTTCAACAGAATTCCCATGTAGCTGCGGCTCTAGATTATATTCATCATCTTCATCGTCATCATCATCAGAATCTTCTTCCTACAGGCACAACGGACAAATGCAAAAACTACATATGTAAACTTATAGATGGAAATGAAAGCTGTAATCAATCTAAAACTATAGACCATGGATGGGGAACCTCAGGCCCAGGGGCCATATAAGACCCCCGGAAGCATTTGGTCTGGCCCTCTGAGCTTTTTTCTGCTAGCCTCATCTGGATAGCAGGGTGCCTATAATAGCACCCTGCAGCCAGAATCTATGCAGCAGTGCCGCCTGGAGGGTCCTTAGGATGCGTCAGACGGTCACACCGCTGCCCTTACAGCTCCACCAAGGCATCCTCAGGATGCTCTGGGCATTGCTGCAATCACTGGCGATTGTGGCCACGCCCCCTGTGACATCACACGGCTGGGACGTGGTCTGCATCTGGCCCGCGAATAATGTTAATTATATCAAAATGGCCCTCGGCAGAAAAAAAGGTTCCCCACCCCTGCTATAGACGAAGGCACTCACAACTCGCTGATCAAAGTTTGACAAGTAAATAAAATAAAACAAATGAATGAATGGAGGAAACGCAGAGAAAGATTTCCCCTACCTGCCCGGTGCTGCCCTCTGAGTAGTGCTGGTCATACATCTGCTGCTGGCATCGCTCCTGCTCCAGGGTCTCACTGATAAGACGGGCTACCTCACTCTGCGATCCCGGCTTTTCTCTTCCAATCAGAAATCTAAATGTACAAAGCACGTAGTATAATAAAAACCTTTGATTACCAAGTAACAGCAGATTGGTCAATGTTAGAAACCGATGTTAAGGGCGTTTAAACTTTAAATGCTTCTTAAAGCTCTGCCCCATAGAACACCGATGCTCAGCCCAAGAGCCATCATCACCACCCAATTCAGCCACACAAGCAAGTTGCTGTCATTGTAGGAATTTCAGTCATCTGGCACGTAGGCTGGATCACTTTTGCCATCGCTGGGGTCTAATAGTGGAAATAGAAGGGGGCCACACATGAAGGTGGACAGCCATCACCCCCCACCCACATAACAAAGACGCCCAATGACCCTATGGTTTTGAAGGACCATTATTTCAGTCACTTTGGGGCCCACACATGGTCTGATATAGGGCCCACTCCCTGACACCAGCTGTAGTATCCCATGCACGTTATGACATGAAGTTTATTTGACAGATTAATTATATTCAAGAGTTTCACTGACCTATGAAAACATGGGAGCAGATTCAGAATTGTTCAACAGTTGGCCGTAATCACACACGCACGCACACACACACGCACACACGCACGGACCTGAATGCGGATATTTGCCTAGTGTTACACATCAATGCGGCCCCACCAACCTACCCATGGTGTCACAGCAAACCCCTCAACGCCTCGCACTTACATCAGCCCTATACTGAGTGCAAGAGATCCACATTGCTGCGTAGAAATCTGCATAGCAGCAGTCCTGTCAAAGCGCTCTCTCTGTAGTGAGCCTTCATGCGGACACTCCATTGCCAGCCAGTTATGCCAAGTGGAGATGCCACAGAGTTACATAGGCCTAGTCCGTGGATGCGTGCTCTAAGCAATGGAGCATGCACACTGCTACGATACGCAAGATTAACAAGTAGAGGTTCTCCAATTTTTGCTTCTGAGTTTATAAACTGGCAGCCATTCATTTTGGTCCAGGTCTATTGACAAATTTGAAAGACTTAGTCCAGCCGATGACGGCACAATGCTGGATGTGGTTATAGCCTGATCCCAACCATCAGTCATCCCCATTTGACAAAGGATATAGGTCTATACTGAATTTGAATGGAGAGCTGTGGTCTTTGTACCTATGCATACAGCAATCCAAAGACTATAAGACCGGGAGAGAACTGTTGGAATAGACAGTCATATTGACAGGCACAGACAGCCAGCCAATCAAACTAAACATGATCACAATCAATAACAAATGTTAAATATATTTAGGATTTATGTCGCAGTTTTGGCTTCTAATCACTAGGACAGTAACTCACGATAAACAGCTGGGACAAAGGGAATAATAATAATCTTACAATCATCACTTCTAATTAAATAGTAATATAGAGAAGATCATACAGTTAAATTGAAAGGTATTTCCCTTGTCAGGAGATTTTACAAAGAATATTTGGCCAGGAAGTAAATCGGAATGTGTGGAGCGATTACTCTGCAACATCCAATGAAAACATCAGTTGTTGCCGGTTCTATAAGAATCGCAGATAAGCAATAGGAAACGCTTTGAAGCCCCGTCCTTATTCAGCCTCCGTTGACGCACCTCTGATCAACAGGGCGCACTTCAGTGGCATGTAGGCTAGTATAGGAAAATATTACTTTGAAGATAGTCTCCTCATTCAGCAGGGACACCAGGGGTTTCATCCCGAAGACCCCAACTGTACCCTGCACGGGAGCCTAGAACATTAGGTACAGATGTTTCCACATACACCTATCCTCAAGTCACGCCAAATCTGTAATCTTATTTATTTATCTCACCATGGATGTTGCAACGTAGCCGAGCCAACACACTAACCCCAAGTACCTAGTACGCTATAAGCGAACTAAAATGCAAACTTGTGTAAAAAGTAGCAAAATAGAAAAAACAGTAACATAATTGAGAAAATTAACACAATCTAGGGCAGTGGTCAGGGAACAGGGGTAAAAATGAAATTCCTGGGGGTAATGGACAGACAGCCAGGCATGCATATGAATCATTCTATAATATAGAATGATTCATATGCATGCACGGCTGTGCCGCAGGGAGGCTCTAAGACGGACGCCTAGCTCCTTCCCTGCAGCGCCACGTTAGCCGGAGGCTGGAGTTCTCTTCTGAACTCCAGGTTTCGCCTCTCTCCATGCGCACTATGGGAGAGACGTCATGACGTCTCTCCCATAGTTCCGAGGAGCAGCCAGACGGACAGGATGGCGGCGGATGCAGGACCGGGGATTAAGGTAAGTGTTTTGTACAAGCGGCACTACAGAAGCTATGGGGGCATTACTACAGGGGATAACTATGAGGGCACTACTACAGGGGCATAACTATATGATTTCCTTCCTTTCAAATCAAGGGGGTAACGTCGGCGTATCTAAATATATTTTGGGGTAAAAGGTAAAATAGTTCCCTGACCCCTGATCTAGGGTAAACCGGCGAAAAACAGGTCCAGTACGAGTGGCCAGCGCCATGTATCGTTATGCTTAATCTGCAACTGTATGCCAATTACTTTGCTACAAAAATACCAATCTTAAGTACCAATTCCTTTGTGACAAAAAAAACCCAGAATTAATCCTAAACGGTATACTTATACTAAAGTGCGGGATTACAGAAGTGGAGTTGTTGCCCATAGCAGCCAATCAGATTCTAACTATTGTCTTCTAGAAGGTGTTAGATAAATGATAAATAGAACCTGATTGGTTGCTATGGGCTTCTATAAACCAGCACTACGTACCTACTACACTACGTGCAAAATATAGGATAAAAAGAAAAATTCAGGAAAATGCAGAGTACGGGAATCGCGCCAGGCGTTTTCACCCGTCATATGGCGCAAAAAGTACAAGTGTATGATGACACATCTGTATAGAAACTACCAGAACACAATAGAACTGACTAGAACACACTAGAACACACTAGAAATGACGCAGTGCTGAATGTACACTCTAAATCTATGGCTTTCAGAAACACAGAACACAAAATAAGGGCCGTATTCAATTAAAGGCGAAAAGACGCGATGGGCAAATGGTTTTCGCAGATCTTCGCCTGTTTTCAAAGTATTTTCCAGGGTTTTTTCTCCTAGGCGAAACCTCCATAGGCAAAAACAGGCAAAAAAGTTTCTCCAGCAAAAGGCAGGAGAAAAGAAGGGAATCATTATGAATTACCGCTCAACCCTCCCCTTCCCCTATACTAACCCTAACCTCCCTAAATCCCCCCCCACCCCCGGGAGTCCCTAACCTAAACCCCCCCACGGCAGTCCACTCCTGGCGCCCGGCTTACCTTCGATCGGTAAGACGGGTGTCGGGCTCCCGGCGTAGGTCTAATGACAAGCGTCGAGGCTTCGACATCTGTCATTTTACCTTGCCGGGATTAAGCAGTCGGAAAGCCGGCAGTCGGCATTGCGACTGCCGGCTTCCCGACTGCTTCCCAAAAGAAGTGCATAATCCATACTTTGTGGTACAAATGTGGGGACTTGGTTCAGAACTCTTTGGACATCGCCCCTAATAACTAAATTTGTCCAAAAAAATTACCTTAATGCACCCCCAAAAAAACATCATAATTTGGGGCGAAAATGTAAAGAGTGTTGGAAAATGGGTAAAAAAAAGTAGTGGGCCTGGTATTTGGGAGGCTGAGACAGGTGTATTTAGGATTGCAGGAGGCTGCAGCAGGTGTATTTTTTAGATTTTTGAAATCTTCACTTTAGAGACACCAAAATATACTATTACCCATTTACATGTAGCCCAAATTTAACTACGGTACTTATTTTTCTCATAAAAACATTGCTTCATATTTTTCTATGCTTACGCGACTATGCATATAACAGCCCTTTGACTCAATACAAGTCATTAGCCCTAAATACTTTTTTAGGGCTATTAATACCCTTCTATATTGATTCCCAGGGTCACTTAGGCTTTTTATGGGGTACAGACTGATTTGCCCCAAAATATGCTGTCCTTTTCGCTATTCACTACATTCGCCTATCCTCGTTATCGCCTGTTTTGGAATTGAATAGGGAGAAAAGCGGTGACGCGCATGGCGAAAACATTGCGTCCAAACAGGCGAATGAGGAGAAATCATCGCGCTTTTCGCCTCTAATTGAATTTGGCCCTAAATCTAGTATTACTGTCAACAGTGAAAAAAGAAAACAAAAACCTTTGTAAATTAGATGATCTTTTTATTGAATCATACAGCACCTCAGTGAGATTCCCAGTATATGGCAGGTTTCTACTCTCCCAACAATCTCATTTATTAATCTCCCAAATATCGTTTTCATACATAATATTCACCAAAGTATTTCTCCAAACAATAAAGAACTCATTTAAACTCAATGCAAGAAAAAAACCTGTATATGTTTTTGAAAGTTATATGTGGACAAAATGCACGAAATGTTGCAGGATCCATTAAATATATTCTTGCATTAATAATTAAAGGTACGTCCATACAAGCAGAAGTGGCCTTCTTTGTAAACATACAGAGATCACGTCAGGCTGGTATGGAGGGATTATACGGAGATTCCACATCTCAATCAACAAACCATTACACCTGTCGCTACAGAGTTTATTTTGGCCCTTTTTGGGCCAACATCAATATCCATAATAATTTATGCAACACTCACACAAAATTATACCTTGGATTATTTTTTTCCCAGAAGACTTTAATTTCTTGAAAATAGCATTAATGTTTTGGGTTTTTTTTTTATTAAAATTGCAACAAAATAAACTAAAAGCAAAACGTGTGTATTCTTTTTGTAACCACCATCGATAAATACTTTGTGGTTCTTAACCCACCCATCTAAACGGGCAAAAAGCGGGATTCTACACACAGGATTTCATGATAGAATCTGCATTTGAAAATATATATATTTTTTTATTTACTTGTTTAAATGAAACGCATAAAAAACTTATAGGAATAATACAATACATAGATAATCGGCTGAATTAAAAGAGGGGACCCCTGTATTTATTGATGCCAGGATGTGGAATATCTGGGCATTAGAGCACCCCCCCATATGTGGACTTAACACTTTTATAGCATAAGGAGTCATGGTCTTGTGATCACTAGATAAAAAAACTCCTAAGAGGGATATTGCTTGAAAGAGGGGGCTCCCTCCATCAGACAATGGTGTCCTCATCTCATACGCCAGGTCTACTAGCGTTTCTGCCATGCATGTTGATATGGTCTGGTGCCCACTAGACAAAAACTACTGGGGCCACATTATGATAGTTGGGACTCTCGTCTTTCAAATAATGGTGCCCCTGAATTTATTGAAGCAAAGATAGTACAGTTCCCCATCCCTGTGCTCCATAACGATTTATGCAGTCCAGGGCTGTGCTCTGTATGTCCCCATCGCAGGTATGTGACAAGCCCCTCCCCCTCTCTAACCCGAGTGACAGCAGCTGTAGGGGAGTGTGGGGGGAGACTTTTAGGAGTGCTTCCCCCCTATATGAGCCCCTGCAGTGCTTAGAATGAGTCCCACTCACAGTGAAAGGGTTAACTACTACCAAAGCAAACCCCCCCCCCCCCCCCCAAAAAAAAATCATTGCACTGGCTACAGTCTTCTCTTTTCATTTCATACGTCTGCAAAAATCAGCTTTCAAATAGCACAGGACCCGGTTTTATATGCAAAGACAACCTCAAGATAATGACCACCAGCGATTGTCTGTTGTACACGAAAAAGTGATGTAACAAGTAGGGACAAGTACTATATACAGGGAGCAAGTTATAACATTACTTCAGTACAATTGCAGCTTTTCTGACATCCAAGAAAATGGTAATTATCACCTCTCACACACTATAAACACCGCATTACAGTAATGTCAGAGAGAATTGCACCTATACTCCAGGTGGAATAGGTTCTTGTTTTTCTATGACGCAGGAATAAAAATATATAAACTCAAGTTTACCTACCTGACTGTGCCTTTGGTGTTCTTCAGTACCGTTGCAGCAAACAGCTGTGTAACTCCCACTAAACTTGTACCATCTACTTCCACAATTTGGTCGTTCACCTGAATCCTAAAAGGTACAAAAAAATAAATAAATTTATATAAAAGTAGCGAGAGGTGTTCAAACTCAAAGTAGATCAAATATATCATCAGCCCAAGAACTGTCACAACATTTCTGTTCTGAGCGAAGAGGCAATATCAATCATTAACAGACATTTCATGATTAGGTTATCAGAATCAATATCGACCTGGAAGAGAGTAGGTACGGTGACCTGCACTGGTCACTTTTACACAGTAGTTCAAGCATTCTAACAGTAGAACAGAGACGCACAGCGACCTGCCAGTCACTGCTTACAGGGACGGCGACGCATTAGGGTTCGAGCCAATTGGAGCAGATGCAATCTGGCTGGACAAATTGCAATATGTAGCACTTATCCTCCTTGTATTAAATACCTATTTCCCTATAGATTGCAAGTATACAAGCAGGGACCCCCCTCTCACCTGTCTATTATTACCCATTTTATTATTTTGTTATTGTTATGTTCCCACTTGTAAAGCGCAACAGTATGTGCTGGTGCTATTTAAATAAAATGTTAATAAATAATGTTAATAAAGTCAGTTTTGCCAAATGTTAAGCTATCCATCTCAGTATTTACTATGTCTACCATTTACTTCCTATTCTGTGGTTACTGCGCGCCAACTACTGCAGTGATATTGCGTCAAAGCCTTCCCTAATTTACTTCAGACACCCTTTAATAGGTATACACAGTCACTCAAACCTACATGCCATATGTACCAAACAAATGATAGCATAAAACCTAAACCTGCAGAGGGGAGACCATGACTACTTACACACAAGTGCCAAAAGCCATGGGATAGATGCCTAGTATCGTGAATCACCCCCTCTAGCCCGGTGAAGTACAGCAACTGGACGTGGCATCAATTCCACAGATAAGCGGGAGACCACTGGAGAGATGCTAACCCATGCTGTCTGGATAGCTTCCCACAGCTCTGTTATTTGTAGGTGCAGGATTTTGGGTGCGAATGGACCTCTCCACAACGTCCCATAAATGCTCGATTCGGTTCATGTCGGGCAAACGTGGCGGCCACACCATTCGTTCGAACTCTACAGAATGATCCTCGAACCAACACTGGACAACTTGGGACCAATGACATAGTGCTGGAATATTCCATCGGTGTGAGGGTACATTAAGTCCATGAGGTCCTGCAAATGGTTATCTTGCAATGAAATGTAGCAGTTACCAGTCAATGACGTGTTCAGGTGGACCCAAACCATGCCACGTGAACACACCCCACACCATTATGGAACCACCACCAGCCTGCATGGTGCCTTGTTGACAACGGGGCTCCATGGCCTCATGGGGTCTGCGCCACACCCAAACCCTACCATCAGACCAAAACAACTGGAACCATGACTCAAGTTGCCAATTTTCCAGGGTCCAACTAGCGATGTCACAAGCCCAAGCGAGGTTCGGCGTCTGGTGTCAGAGTGTTAAAAGGGGCACTCTAGTGGATCTTCTGCTCCCATAGCCCATGGAAGCTAAGTAATGTTGCACTGACTAGCTGCATTGAATGTGGATATGATTTGAGCCAGTGTCACTTGTCTGTTACCATGGATAATTCTGGCCAGACACCATTGGTCGCGGTCATTAGGCAAACGTGGCCCGTCATCGCGCTCTCCACAGTGGGTGGTAAGGCCCTCCATGATTTATTCCTGGTACAAACGTGACACCATAGATTGAGGAATGTTGAATATCCCCACAACGTCGGAAACGGAATGTCCCATCCATTGGGCACCCACCATCGTGCCCCGTTCGAACTCCAATAATTTGCGTCACCTTGTCATGAGCGGCCTAGCCAGTGTTTAAATTGACTCACAAGATGCCAGATTACTACTGATGCAGGTGTCGGCATTTCCAAGAGTGTCGCAGTACGTCGATGCCATCTACCATTACATACTGCTATCCCATGAATTGTGGCACGTCAGTGTATAGCTCCAGGGATTTGTCCAGCAACCAGGACCCAACAAATGACTATCTTATGAGCCATATATTTATAACCTGTAAACTGTGCATGCTGCAGTTAGACCTAGTTTGTTTCTGTACGCTTTTAAAATATCATTCAATAAATGTTAGGTGTCAACAATCAGCAAAATATTGCCAGTTTGAACTAGGGGTGAGCGGGTTCGGATTTCTGAAATCCGAACCCCCCCGATCCGAGTCCGATCAGAGTCAGGCTCGACTTTTCCCGCCTGACTCGGATCTGAAATCGAGGCAAAACTTCATCATCCCGCCTTCCGAGTCTCGCGGGTTTTGGATCCTATCTAAGGTACCCGCGTCGGCGCCATTTTCTCACTCGGCTGTGGACAGTGAAGAGGGAGGGTGGGAGTTAGGGCTGTGTAGTGTAGTGTAGTGTAGTGCTGCTGTTGTCCACTACTTCAAAGTCCATAGGGGCTGGCTGTGTTGTGCTGTGCTGCTGTTGTTAATAGGGGCTGTGTCCACTACTTCAAAGTCCATAGGGGCTGGCTGGACTGTGTTGTGCAGTCAGTTCTCCATAGGGGCTGTGTCCACTCCAAAGTCCTGTGCAGTGTCCCAGTCCTAAAGGGGTGCTGTAGTGTTGTCCAGGGGGTGCTCTGTCCATCAGGGGTGCTCCCCCCAAGTGCTAAAAAAATAAAATATTTTCTGTGTTTGTGAATTGTGTGCGCAGTAGCCGCACGTGCATCAACAAAATAGTGCCAAGCGTGCGCCTGTGTCATAAGTAAAGGGCCGGCTGGCTTGACCGTTAAGGGTGCTGTAACCCCCGAAAGTACACTCCAGTCCAAACCAAAAAAAAAATAATTTTCTGTGTTTGTGAATTGTGTGCGCAGTAGCCGCACGTGCATCAACAAAGTAGTGCCAAGCGTGCGCCTGTGTCATAAGTAAAGGGCCGGCTGGCTTGACCGTTAAGGGTGCTGTAACCCCCGAAAGTACACTCCAGTCCAAACCAAAAAAAAAATTAATTTCTGTGTTTGTGAATTGTGTGCGCAGTAGCCGCACGTGCATCAACAAAGTAGTGCCAAGCGTGCGCCTGTGTCATAAGTAAAGGGCCGGCTGGCTTGACCGTTAAGGGTGCTGTAACCCCCGAAAGTACACTCCAGTCCAAACCAAAAAAATAATAATTTTCTGTGTTTGTGAATTGTGTGCGCAGTAGCCGCACGTGCATCAACAAAGTAGTGCCAAGCGTGCGCCTGTGTCATAAGTAAAGGGCCGGCTGGCTTGACCGTTAAGGGTGGTGTAACCCCCGAAAGTACACTCCAGTCCAAACCAAAAAAAAAATTATTTTCTGTGTTTGTGAATTGTGTGCGCAGTAGCCGCACGTGCATCAACAAAGTAGTGCCAAGCGTGCGCCTGTGTCATAAGTAAAGGGCCGGCTGGCTTGACCGTTAAGGGTGCTGTAACCCCCAAAGTACACTCCAGTCCAAACCAAAAACAAAATTATTTTCTGTGTTTAGCTGCACGTATATATCAAATCGATATAACATAAATGGAGGACCAAACTTTCTCCGATAATAATAAAATAGAGAAAGATCAAGAACCACTTCCTCCTAGTGCTGAAGCTGCTGCCACTAGTCATGACATAGACGATAACATGCCATCAACGTCGTCTGCCAAGGCCGATGCCCAATGTCATAGTAGAGGGCACATACAATCCCAAATGACAAAGTTCAGGAAAATGACCTTGAAAAAAACATTTAAATCAGCTGAAGAGAAACGTAAACTTGCCAATATGCCATTTACGACACGGAGTGGCAAGGAACGGCTAAGGTCGATCCCTAGTATGTTCATGACTAGTGGTTCAGCTTCACATGACAATGGAAGCCCTCCTCCCACTAAAAAAAATCAAAAGAGTTAAGCTGGCAAAAGCACAGCGAAGAACTGTGCTTTCTAAGAAGATATCACAAATCCCCAAGGAGAGTCCAAGTGTGGTGGTGGTTGCGATGCCTGACCTTCCCAGCACTGGACGGGAAGAGGTGGCTCTTTCCACCATTTGCACGCCCCCTGCAAGTGCTGAAAGGAGCACCCACAGTCCACTTGCTGATATGCAAATTGAAGATGTCACTGTTGAAGTACAACAGGATGAGGATACTGGTGTAGCTGGCGCTGAGGAGGAAGTTGGCGAGGAGGATTCTGATGGTGATGTGGTTTGTTTAAATCAGGCTCCGGGGGAGACAATTGTTGTCCGTGGGATGAAAAAGCCCATCACGGTCATGCCTGGGCAGAAGACCAAACATTCCACCTCTTTGGTCTGGCAATATTTCTATCCAAATCCGGACAACAACTGTCTTGCCATATGTACCATATGTAAAGGTGAAATAAGTAGGGGTAGGGACGTCAACCACCTAGGAACATCCTCCCTTATACGGCACCTGCAGCGCATTCATAAAAAGTTACTGTCAAGTTCAGAAACTTTGGCTAAGACCGTAAGCAGTCCAGGGACACCTAAATCCTGTTGTCCTGTTGTATCCAAGCGCCTGCAAACCACACCGTCAACTCCCTCCTCGTCAATTTCCTCCTTAGTCAGGATCGGAAGTAGTCCTGCAGGCCATGTCACTGGCATGACTGACTCTCCTATCCGGGATTCCTCCGGAGGATCCTGCATTGCTACGCCTACTGCTGCCGCTGCTGCTGTTGCTGCTGCTGGGAGTCGTTCATCATCCCAGAGAGGAAGTAGGAACACCACTACTTTTACTAAACAATTGACCCTCCAACAGTCCTTAGCGAGGAGGATGAAGTACGACAGCAGTCATCCTGAAGCAAAACGTATAACAGATGGCCTTGACTGCTATGTTGGTGTTAGACGTGCGTCCGGTATCCGCCATTAGTGCAGTGGGATTTAGACAATTGATGGAGGTAGTGTGTCCCCGGTTCCAAATCCCGTCTAGATTCCACTTCACTAGGCAGGCGATACCGAGACTGTACAGAAATGTCAGAAAAAGTGTCCTCAGTGTCCTGAAAAATGCCGTTGTACACAATGTCCACTTAACCACGGACATGTGGACAAGTGGAACAGGGCAGACTAAGGACTATATGACTGTGACAGCCCACTGGGTAGATGTATCACCTTACGCAGCAACAGCAGCAGCGTCACCAGTAGCAGCATCTCAGAAACGCCAGCTCGTTACAAGGCAGGCTACGCTGTGTATCACCGGTTTCAGTAAGAGGCACACCGCCGACAACCTCTTAGAGAAACTGAGGGAAATCATCGCCCAGTGGCTTACCCCACTTAGACTCTCCTGGGGATTTGTGATATCGGACAACGCCACCAATATTGTGCGGGCATTACATCTGGGCAAATTCCAGCACGTCCCATGTTTTGCTCACACAATAAACTTGGTGGTGCAGAATTTTCTGAAAAGCGACAGGGGCGTGCAGGAGACGCTTTGGGTGGCCCGAAAAATTTCTGGCCACTTTCGCCATTCAGCGACTGCGTGCCGAAGACTGGAGCGCCAGCAAACACTCTTGAACCTGCCCCGCCATCACCTGAAGCAAGAGGTTGTGACGCGGTGGAACTCAACCCTCTATATGCTTCAGAGGATGGAGGAGCAGCAAAAGGCCATACAAGCCTATACATCCACCTATGACATAGGCAAAGGAGGGGGTATGCACCTGACTCAAGCGCAGTGGAGAATGATTTCCGTGTTGTGCAAGGTTCTCCAGCCCTTCGAACTTGCCACACGTGAAGTCAGTTCAGACACTGCCAGCTTGAGTCAGGTCATTCCCCTCATCAGGCTTTTGCAGAAGCAGCTGGAGAAAGTGAAGGAGGAGCTAAGACGGAGCGATTCCGCTCGGCATGTGGGACTTGTGGATGAAGCCCTTCATTCGCTTTGCCAGGATTCCAGGGTGGTCAATCTGTTGAAATCAGACCACTACATTTTGGCCACCGTGCTCGATCCTAGGTTTAAAGCCTATGTGGTGTCTCTCTTTCCGGCCGACACAAGCCTGCAGAGGTGCAAAGACCTGCTGGTGAACACACTGTCAGCTGAAGCGGAACGTGACACGTCAACGGCTCCTTCTTCATTTTCTCCCGCAACTGGGGCTGCCAGGAAAAAACTTAGGTATCCTAAGCAACCCGCTGGCGGTGATGCAGGGCAGGCAGGACCAAGTTTGGACATCTGGTCCGGACTGAAGGACCTGGCAACAATTTCTGACATGTCTACTGTCACTGCATATGATACTGTCACCATTGACAGAATGGTGGAGGATTACATCGGTGACAGCATCCAAGTAGGCATGTCAGACAGTCCATACCTGTACTGGCAGGAAAAAGAGGCAATTTGGAGGCCCCTGTACAAACTGGCTCTATTTTACCTGAGTTGCCCCCCCTCCAGTGTGTATTCCGAAAGAGTGTTTAGTGCAGCCGGGAACCTTGTCAGCGAAAGGCGTAGGAGGTTGCTTCCACAGAATGTGGAGAAGATGATGTTCATCAAAATGAATTATCAGCTCTTCCAGGGAGACCAGCCTCCAGAACGTACAGAGGGACCTGTGGTGGTGGATTCAAGTGGGGACGAGTTAATACTTTGTGAGGATGAGGATGTACACACTGAAGAGGGTGAGGAATCGATGGATGAGGAGGATGAGGATGACATCTTGCCTCCGTAGAGCCAGTTTGTGCAGGGACACATTAATTGCCAGCTTGTTTTGTGGGGGCCCAAACGAACCAATCATTTCAGCCACAGTCGTGTGGCAGACCCTGGCGCTGAAATGATTGGTTTGTTAAAGTGTGCATGTCCTGTTTATACAACATAAGGGTGGGTGGGAGGGCCCAAGGACAATTCCATCTTGCACCTCTTTTTTTTCTTTGCATTATGTACAGTTTGGGGCCTAGTTTTTCTAACTGCCATCCTGTCTGCCACTGCAGTGTCACTCCTAGATGGGTCACGTGTTTGTGCCGCCCACTCGTGTCGCTTAGCATAGTCATCCAGCTACCTCGGTGCAACCTTTTGGACATAAAAACACTATTGTGAGGTGTTCAGAATAGACTGGAAATGAGTGGAAATTAAGGTTATTGAGGTTAATAATAGCATAGGAGCAGAAAAACCTACAAATTCTGTGATTTTAGCTGTTTTTATACTTTTTTTCAAAAAAATACAGATCCAAAACACAAAACCCAGAACCCAAAACACGGAAGGGTGGTTTTGGCAAAATCAATCCAGATCCAAAACACGAAGAAAGATCCAGATCCAAAACCAAAACACAAAACACGAAAAGTGGCCGGTGCACACCCCTAGTTTGAACTCATTTATACCAAAAAGCACTACAGACATTGAACACACAAAAATACAAAGCAAAACTCACTCCTACTCGCAGTATAGTGCACATTTGACAGAAAAAGAGCATCCACAAACAGGTTTTTCCCCCTATACAAAAACATTTGTGAGCTATTAGTACTTTTTAAATAAACAAAAAACAAAACAAAACCACCACTAAAGATAGACTACAAAGGCGTAGCATGCTGCATTCGGGAAAATAAGGTCCTGACAAGCACCTGGCTATACTGTACAGAGGTTGGGACAGCACCATGCATCGGTTTTCATAAGCAGCTTAAGTTTAACATGCATAATAACCACCTGTAGCAAAGCACATTAAATGTACGCCATCACGGTTTACTCATTAAAAATAAACAGATGCATTTCCTACTTCTCAAACTTTATTTTTAGTTTAGCATAACAACATGTGACATGTGATAACCATCTCAGTAAGAAAAAAAAAAAAAAAGTTGTTCATGTAGAATTCCTGACATTGATTAAATACTAAACACACCCTGAAGGTAAAACAGTCAAGTGATTATTACACTATGTACATTGGGGAGCAGTCCACAAACTATGTCTATTGGTTTATGTACACAGCACATGTACAATGCATGACCATCGAAGCATTACATCAATAAAAAAAATACAACATTAAACCCTATGCAATACAAAGCCTTATGGAAAACTTAATGCCTCGCCCAGCAATCCTGGCCTACCATTCATTTGTTTACCCTAGAGTGGCTCATCACTAAATGGTCCTCCAGACTCAGAGGTGCATCCCAGGAGGACCCCACCTACAGTATGTTAAGAAGTTGTAAAATACATGATACCCAGTCAATGGTATCCTCCAAACAAATGGTCTACAGAAAACTCTCTGCAGCATTGTTTGGGAGGCACCAATGGCAGGTCTGAAGCAGCCTAAGGGTCCCGCTGTGCTTAGAGCTTTGGTAACCTCCCTGTTAGCAGATTAACCCCTTATATGTGCACTTATGGTGAGCCGACCCTCCCATTATTTGCATATATTCCTGGTTATATACAAATGGAATGAAGCACTTGCTTTATCTGTATACAGACCTACCCCATGCTCAATAAAGTCAGGTAAGGCTATAAATACTGCACTTCTGCATTTTGTAAATGAACAAAGTGTGTTTGTATAGAAGACAGAGTTATCTAAGAAAGAAAAAAAAAAAAAAGGATAAAAGAATTATTATTATTATGTAACCGGCTACTTACCGTCCATCCCTTTGGGCTGCTCCTCCCTCTGTAATCGTTTTTACAAATATTCCCAACTTCTCCAAGCCCTGGTCTGCGCCAACCCCCATTCCGATTATGCTGATACCGAGGCCACTATCACCTGGACACAGAGAGACGACAACAACTGTATAATCAGGAGATCAGCTGACACACAATGGCCAATCAAAAGGCCTCCACAATCCAACTCCACCAAACTAGATACATGGGAAACTATCCAATTGCATGGATGCAGACTGGCTGGTTTCCAATATACATAGGGATCTGTTTGGCCCAACCTGGTGAGAAATTTGCACACAGTGGCTGTTTTCCAGGACACATAATTCTTACCGCTATGAACATAGGCCACCTTGACATTGAAGGAAAGTATTATATTAGAGGCCGATGTTCCCTACGAATGTCCGTGCAATATAGACCTTCTAAGGGGGCGATTAATTTCAGTGCGATGTTGAATAGCGCCGGAAATGAGTTCCCGGAGCTATTCAATTGTCCCCATCGTGCACGACACTTGAGCCGTGAGATGCAGAAAACCTCCAATTTGTTTTAACAGCGCAGCCATTTGAATAGCTCCAGGAACGCCTATTTGGGAACAATCGTGCCGACCTTTACAACGAAATAACACAAATTTTACCTTTTTCAATCTCTGCAGGAAAAACATCCATTTTTTCCACTCTTTTCTCCAACTCGTACTCTGCAGAAGCTGCCACCGGGTCCACCTCCTCATTGCGTCTGTCATAGTCTTCATTGGAGAACGTAGAGAACACCTAGACAAGATGAAACATACAAAACAAAAAAATAAATCTATAGATGTAATGTGTAAATTAAGATTAATATCCATATTTACAAGCTAGAGGTTTGTGGTTACTGTGAATCAGTGCTTGAGAACTTAAGATCGATATCACTAGCAGTGCACTGCAGGGGCCGGCAGACACTAGACCAGGGGGTGGGCAATAAGCATCCCTCCAGCTGTTGTAGCACTACATATACCAGCATGCCCTGCCACAGTATTGCCATCAGGGCATTTTAAAAGTGCGATACAATATTTTTCCATTTTAATATAGTAGTTATCTAAAATGTTCTAGTGCTCCTCAATATACTGCTGATGATGGTGGGCGTAGAGGATCAATTTCTTGGAAGTGCATGTAAAAGGACATAACAATCAACCAACAGGATGTTACTTTGTGTAACCGGTAAGTTCCATATAAATTAAACTTCATTTGCCTGTGGTGAACAAGCATCATTCAGGACTGACATGTAAACAGTCATTACAGGACAACAGTGACACGTTGGCTGGCAGCTGGAATGAAGAGAATGCACAATATCACTTGGAGCACTGTGGCCAGTTTCATTCACTGAACACCACCATTCCATCCTGTCTAACCTGCCAAATGGGCATTTAGAAATGTCACAGCCGTTGAACACCCCTGCATCTGCTCGGAGAACCTTAATAGGGCATCTCCTGTTTAGGTCACACATTACTTACTCCACTGATCTGGTGACTTATGAGCCTCTATGGAAAGAGGGGCTCAACCTAAGGGTATAGAGGAGCAGGTGGACACAAAAAACACAGGACAGCTGGATGCTCCCAGAGGGCATAGCAATAAGAGAACAGTCACACAAAATCTACGGTAGTTAATATTGCGTTCCGGTCTGCCCACATCACATGTACCCAGAAACCCTTAGATATAGACTCTGGAAGATGTGAGGTCTAGAGGACACATTTAAACATATCTAGCAGACATTCTTGAAAATTATGAATATTAAGGTGCTTACACATGGTACGATTAAAATGGACGATATCGATCATATCGTTAATATCGTGCATTTTTTTGCCCACCAACGACCTGCGATGCACGGGCACATATGGTCGATATAATGACCAGTTTACTATAGGGACCCGCGATCCTTGACAACAGGTCGTTATAGTCGTTGGTGGGTACATGGTGTGCTGGATGATCGATATCGATCGTCCAGCACACACGGGAGATCGAACAACGATATAGTTATCGTTGTCGATCGTCCCATCTGTATGCATCGTTAGCATAAATTACTTGACCCAGCAAAATGAATCTCTGGTGTAGTTATTCCATAAGACCCTCTAAGTCACCTTATTAAACAAGACCATCAAGTGTATTAGCCGATCTCATCATTAAAGAACACTACACATGCTGTAAAAGTAAGACAGGGTGATCCTAAGTTGCTTGGAATGGGGGACCCGCATCGGCACCTGAGACCACAGTGGACCACATCTGGTTTATCGCTTCCACTGAGTACATAACCAGCCTGATACATAACTCAGTCCATAGGTTCCATGAAGTGTGGGGAAACTAGTACATGATATGTGGAATGTCTTTATCAGGAAGTTCTAGGTGACATCTAAAATTCCTTCTCCTGTTCTCCGTTTCTCCTAGTTATTCATAACTATGCATCTTACGCACTTTAAAATTAACATAAGATAAAACACTAATCGTATTGTCATCGTGTAAAAAATGGGACTGGCCAAAATGTATGGTTTGCTGCAAATGTGCTTGCAAACAAGCAGAAAATGTGCACACCTGCTGAGTTTTACCAGCGGCACTCTCTGCCATATGCTATTCCTATACAATGGGAAGGGAGACAATGACTATCTAATTATATTATCATTATTATTTATATTCCCCTATGTTACGATTTCTTTACTCCCTGTGGAATCAACTGGGCACTTGAAGATGAACTCTGTACAGAGAAGTTTATTAGAAGCCTGTTAATTTGCCATATCTACAATATCAGATGTGTCAATCAAAAACCAACGTATGCCAAGATACCACAAAAGCACAGGGAGATACCCTGAGCAAACACAACGTACCTTTCATACCAATGTTTGTTTGCACAATGAAATAATGAGGAACGCGGAAATCCTTTTGGATTTTGCAATTACCTGCCAGACATGCATAGCAATGATAGATGCTTTCATCACACAATGGGGAACAGTGTAGGAGCCACACAGAGCATCATCTATTCTGCTTTATTATGAAGAGGGGAAAAATGCAACACACTTCCAGCAGCTCCTGGAACCTCTTCAAAAACCACCAACCTCTATATAGAATGTGGAATATCACCCCAGGCAGGGGCCGATCATCTGCTAGTTCTATGGTTACAGTGCAGTCTAACACAGTACAAGATGCATTGTAACATGGGAATAATGCACAACAGTCAATATCTTCTTCAAAAGTTCAACACAAATGTTCAAAATATTAAGTATCAATAATAAAAATATTATATTTAAAAATAAAAAAAATACCACAATACATATATGTTATATGATGGTTTGGTATGGGATCCCGGCTGTCAGGATGCCGGCTGTCAGAATCCCAACATTAAAAGGTAAGTCTTCTACAGCTAACCTCTACCTCCCCGATGCCTAACCCTAACCTCCCTGTACCCTAAACCTCCCCCCCCCCCCCCCCGTTAGCGCCTAACCCTAAACCTTACCCTCAATACTTACCTTTGGGATGCCGGCGGTCGGTATACTGGAGCTGGGATCCGGACTGCTGTCGGGATTCTGGCGCCGGTAATTAGACCGTCGGCATCCCGTATAGCGGGATGCTGACTACATCCCGTTATATGATATGAAGTGCAAATCAGATACTCATTCAGAGATGGATGCAATGCCAATACCTCTGCAGCTGGGAGATAATCGGTAAACAGTGCATGCGTCTAAGCCACATTACTGTAGTTAACAACGACTTTTTACTCGCATGATTGACAACCAGGGAGCGCTTAGGGACAGGGGGGAAATGTGGAGTGGTGGCAAAAACCGCAGGCGTGAAGCGACTGTTTCCAGGGTGTGTCACAGCCTGCGTCTGTGACACAGAACACAAAAAAGGTATCCCGGCGTCTCAGTACCCGCAGCCATTCTGAGTATCTGCGATAATGGAGCGATCTGCGACCAATGCTGCGTCTATGTACACAAATGCAGGGATTTGCAAAGCCGCAGGTGGGCGTCTCAATACAATCCTCGGCGTCTGCGAAATTTGCAAAGTTTCGCACAGCAACTGCATACGGGATCGCAGATGCGATGGCAAAAGCGTGCATCTCATCAGGCTCGGTGTTGTAAATGGTAGAGAAATGAGAAATGCTGCATTTTAAGGATTACATTTCCATTAATCATATATGATAAACTGCTTTACATACGGGGGAACTAATAGCATTGTCCAGAAACCTGGCTCAGACAGTACCTTGAGGCTGTGGCCAGGGTCTGTTTTAATACAATGACCATTGTGGAGGCTTTTGAGATGTTACTTTGAGGAAAGGTGACACTTGGATTATGGTTATAGGTTTGGGGGCCACCAGTCATTACAAGCTTTCCCCCCCCACAGGGTGCAATTAATCAAACTGGCCAATCATCGCTCCGAGTGTAGACGTATCATACTGGAGCAGATCGGTTCCTTCTGAAAGCCAGGTAAGAAGATGATCCCCATCACTGCGTGTGTGCGTTATGTCCATCGTGTGACACGGAAGTGCTGAAAGGCTTGCAGCGAGATTCTGCTGTTCTGTTTATAGTCCATACAGCCAAAACAATGCAAATTTGAACACGGATTTGTTTGTTTTTTTAGCCATCGGTTTAGTCGCCATTGACAAACTGGACACCTTTGTCACCCCAAAACCAGGCAAATTAGTTTAAAGTTCCTCCACACTCTCTTTGTGCTTTTTTTTCTTCTTCTTCTCTAAATAAAGATTTTTGATTTCGACGTCCTTCATTTTCCTAAGTATGAATTAATCTGTTGCCACAACCATTAAGGATAATTATACATTGCATGCGGTTAGCATTTACTGCCTCACAGCACTGAGGTCTTGGGTTACATTCCCACCAAGGCCCTAACAGTGTGGAGTTTGTATGTTTTTCCAGTGTTTGAGTGGGTTTCCTCCGGAGACTTCAGTTTCCGCCATCCAAAAACATACTGGTGGGTTAAATGGCAGCTGACAAAAAAAAAAGGAAGAATAACCTAAGAAGTGTATGTTTGTTGTGTGTCGTAGGGAGTATAGATTGTAAGTTCCACTGTCGCAAAAGACTGAAGTGAATGATGAAATATTCTCTGTAAAGTGCGGTGTAATATCTGTCCGCTGTATAAATAAGTGATAATAATTGTATATTAGTTGAAATGTTTGACTTTGAAGGACAATATACAATTGATAGAAAAAATGCCTCTATGTTATCTTTATTTTGGAGGTCTTTGGAGAGATGCGCACACACCCGCAAAGTACATCAAAAGCCGCTCTCCTGGCACGAAGCAACAGTTGTGGTTTTATTTAATTGGATTAATTGCAGTGTTTGATATTTGTGGAAATACACCTCCGCCACAAATGGGTACACACACATTAACCTCATAAAAATAAAAAATAAAATACTGCATTGTCCGGTCACTGGTTAAAGAACAAGGCGGCTATCTTCCTGCGGAATGGGATTGAAATGCCGGTCGGTTCAAATCCCGACAGCGGATGCCCAACATGAGGAGATCCCAACTGAGGTAGGTAAGTATACGAACCCTCCCCTGTCCCCCCCCCCCCCCCCCCCAAGCCTCCCTTAGTGGTGCCTAACCCTAACCTCCCCCCCAGGGGTGTCTAACCCTAACCCTCCCTTAGTGTTGCCTAAGCTCCCCCCCAGGGGTGCCTAACCCTAACCCTCCCTCCTAGAAGTGCCTAATCCTAGTCACCCCCCCCCCCCACCAAAACCTAACCCCGCTAGACTCCCTAATACTACCCCACCCCCCCGCGGCTAACTCTAAGGTCGCCCTGAATTTACCTTCGTTCGGGCTGGCGTTAGGAATAACATAGGCGTCGGTATTTCGACACCTATGTTACATCCCTTGCCGGGATTCCGGATCATCACTACATCCCCTTCCACCCAACTTCCTCACCTCACTCCATAATCCTGTTCTCTACCCTGGGACATCATCATCATTTCTTTATTATGCAAATTGTGGCTCAGTACTATCCCTGGCTCCTAATGCACAGACAGTATCCCATTTATTGGCTAAGGCCACAAAATGCATATAGACACTGCAGGCAAGTACATTCTAATAGTCTGGTTATGCTCTAGACTACCAGATTAGAGGTCATCCCCCCCCAGCAATTTAGGTAGTCTATGAGCACTGTAGGCATATTTAGCTTTTTGGAAGGTTTCTAGAGCAAAAATCCTCACAGTCATTTATAAGTAAGTACATTTACCCACAACTGTCACCAAGTAACCTGCTCAAGTTTTTCACCTCCAATAATTCGCTCACAACAGAGTATAACACTGCTCTGGTGCAGGGATCTCCAATACAAACCAAATTCATTTGCAGGCCCTAGGTATTTGGAGAGGCCACTAGGCACAGACACAAGAACGCAGAATTGCTGGGGTAAGCAGCCTAGCCCTAGTTTCATCTACAGACTACATTTTGTGTTTATATATTCGCACAAATTAAAAAAAAAAAAAAAAAAAAAAAAGAAATGTTCCAGAAAACTTTAATACTCCAAGAAGTACTAAAAAAAATAAAAATTGCCCTCATATAATCTCCCACAATGCCACCAACACTCGTATGAAGCCACTTGTCGATCAGGTCTGTGTATGTATTTATTTCTATTTTTCCAGAAAATTATGTGCAGGTCGTCAATGATTCTATGTATGACTGCCTGCTCTCCAAAAAGGTCTGTGAGACTCCATTTCAAAAAGTGCCTCTGCGGCTTCCAAATCTTGTCCACTTCCCCAGTGTAGTGTGTGGTTCAGGGGCTTGATGACGCATTTCGTGGCCAGTCCCATCATAATAGCACGCCCCCCCCCTACGCCACAGCAAATCGCAGCACCACACGCCCTGACATCCCACTCCTACCTCACCTCCAGGATCACCCACACTGTATAATCTAAAAGTAGGCAAGAGTTTTAAAAACAAAAAAACAAAGTCTATCTGAAATCATAGATGCATCGCAGTATGGATGTGAAGTGAAGGGGGAGGAATTAGCATCCAGTCCTCATTGATATTAAAATGTTACAATAGAGTAATCTGGATAGAACTTGTATCACACTTGATGTAGGCTTCTCTAATATGTGAGAGCTTACTAGAGTACACAACTGGATCATGCCAGCACAGACCACACAATCCCAAACATCCGTGTCTGCATTCCATGTAACAGCATATTGTGCCTTTTTATATTCCACTGAAAACTATATTCATACACTTCTTTCACAAGCAGCTGCTCTTGGAATCCTGTTACGCTAAATTGGTGGGTGTGGGACGGAGGATTTTCCAAGTTTCTTGCCCACCGGCATGTAAAGAATGGCCGTGACACCGAAATCTGGCCTAGAACAGCGAGTCATTAATGTTTCAGGAGGGAAGATGTTTAGACTGCATTCATTATGCTCAAGAATCTATGTTAAAGCAACAAAAGGAGAAATGCTTTCTATGTCTGTATGCGGGGCAGGAAAATACAATAATACAAATTAAGAAGTGAGTAATGCCAGACGTATGGATGGAAGGATGCGCTTGGCTTGCTGGCTACCCAATAACACTCATTAAAATTGTAGAATTATTAGATCACAGTTGCCATCATGACGGTGGAAGTTTCCTTGTTTGTCAGTATTGGCCATCTGTACAAAACGTAAAAAATAACCTTATACAGGTACTGCATTCTAGATGCCGTTCTTACCATCTAATCTTGTTCTGTAAGCCCTATACATTGATATGTATGGAGTATTTCAAAAGCAAATATACGGATCATAGTTTAATTCAGTAACAGACACCTAAAATCGGCGCACTACGAAATCAATGAACAGTATAGCCACGTGTCATGCGATTCGCTTCACCTGCCCAGCAGCAGTGTACTGTACCTGGAAAGGGTAATAAAATGTTGTCAATGACATTAGATTAATGCACATTGCACCAGCAATATCTGATGTACGACTGCAATAGTGGGATAGATGGGTATGTACAACACAAGCGACACAGAGGAAGCAGACCATAACCAGTACCCATGCACAAACCATAAAAGGACCAATGATACCAGCAGCATGGACTAGAATGTACACTTGCTAAAACGGGAGGGCTTGAAACGGGTGACAAACAGCAGGGCATCAACAGATTTTGGGCAGCCTACCATTTAGGACATTACGTTTACGTTTTTCAGCTGCCAAAAAGGAAAAAAAAAAAAAAAAAAAAAAACTTTATTTTTAACGGAGCGCATTTGTTGTAAAATGTCAGAAACAAACACATATATAACTTGGTTTCGTAGCCCTATCCTCCCCTGTAATTAACTTCTCACCAGACCCGTACCCCTCACTGTAATTTATTTATGATCCACCAATCTTCCCACTCCCATTATGCATTATTTACAACATAATGTAATGAAGCCACATTGCAGGTTGGGGGAAAAAACATTATTAGGCTGAAGCACATTTACTTGGGGTTCCTTTGTTTGCTTAGTAGAACACCCGCTAATGGTTTATGGTTCACCATTTGAAAATGGACACTGATGGGTAGAACAGCTGGGGGATTACACTAGTATCTGTACTGTAACTATAAAACGATAAAAAAAGATTTAAAAAAAATAAATAATTCCCATGATACACACTCATAACAAAGATTTTGTGGAGAAAATCGCTCTCTTACAAAAATCTTTCTTCTTGATAATTAACATCTCGTATCAGGATCGCTTTGAATTCATAGGAGTTCTCTTTTCTATACACAAGGATACGTATCCAATGAAGCGCAATCACTACAAATACCGTTGTTACCGCCACATTTACATCATCACCTTTTTCTCCATTTACTGTTATTTTTGGACACATTCACATACTGAAATCTCTGCAACATATGAAAGTCTGATTATTAAGGCCTACGTCCAACCTAGTGTACCGATAGGCTGCAGGAATATTAAATCACCAAATAAAATAGCTGCTTCATATGTGTAAAAGTGTAAGACCCAATTTAATTTGACTTCAAGTGGTCAAGGAAAAAAAAATATGACAGCCACCAATCATCTGAGTGAATTGAAAAGGAAGATTCTTGGCTCAGAATTCGGGTGGTTTTTCTTTTTTTAATAGATACTCGACCTAATTTATTGTCTCTTATCTCTAGTATAATGTAGCGCATGTAGATAATATTGTTGAAAAAAAAGGTTGTAAGGAAATGATTTAGGTGTATCATTATTTACCTTCTCTTTGTCATGGTCCCTTTAATTGAAGCAATAATCCTCCCAAAATACAAGAGCTTAGGGGTGTGGCCTGGATGAGAGGGATGTGTGACATCACTGAGGATGGGGTAGGTCTGGAAAGGACTAAAGGGAACAGGACGCTACACCTTGTGTTTGTCATAGTTCAACACTATACATATGAGCAGGCCAGGTTCTAGAATATACTTTCTACTGTGCTAGACACAGTCATGCAAAGGAACAATGAGAGGGGATGGTACCATTAAACAATATTTATTTTGTTTAGTATTCTACTTTATAAACACTGCCTGAAAAATTTGGTGTGTAGCGTTGCAGGTCCAACATGTAGGTGTCATATTCCAGTAGGTGAGAGCTGGGCCTGCGAGCTATTTTCACAGCAAATTCACACTGCGAATTGCTTTGCTATTCAATTCCAAACTCACTACATTCTCCCAGCAAATTTGCGTTATTTTGTGCACACCCCCCCCTGAGCAGGTGAAAAAGTTAAAACCTTGACTGCAAGGTAAAAATGTCAGGACACAGGGCCAGATTCCTCCCGGATCGCAAAAGCAACAGCGCACGCAGATCGGCCGCAGTGCACAGGATAGCATTGCGTTCGCACTGCGATCACGCACGCAGATAGAAATCCATGGCAGAGTGAGTGACGGGACTTCAGAGTTTGGGAGGTGGCAATGGGGGAAAGGTCGGAGAAACACAGGCGTGCCTGTCCATTTGAACGCCATTTCCTGGGCGTGCATAAATTAGTCACTGCGACAGCATACGCAGCTTGAGAACTCGCTGCGTGTGACAAGACGTGCAATTTCTGAGACAGGTCAGACCTGCTGTAATTCTGCATGAAACTTATGATACCAATGTATACGCAGGACTGCGAGGTCTTACGGATGTGAGAAAGTCTCTGGTAGTGGGCGTCTTTCTATGCTGGCTGAGCAGTTGCAAACATTAGCATATTTTCGCAGCGGAGATCGCAATAGCGATCCATAATGAATCAGGCCCACAGTGCAGACCTCTGGTACACCCCTCCCAATGAATAATCACAAAATACCAAAACATTTTGGGGTTCAGAATGATTTTTCCACTTTTTCATGCCCTTCTGGCATTTCTCGGATGTGAGTATTCATGCAATGTGTGAGAGTTTCATGAAACAAACATAGGAGAGATTAATGTTGTTATTGCATGCATTCATTTGTCAAAGCCATGCATATACTTGTACCGGTACATGCATATACTTGTACCGGGGAAAAATAGCGTTCTGAAGACAAGTGAACATGACCTGCACGGAATAGGTATGTAATGCCGGATGTCGGGATGCCTCCTGTCAGAATACTAACAGCAGCATCCCGATGGTTGGTATCCAGACAGGTGTCGGGTAAGTATACTTACATTCCCCCCCTAAACCTAATGCCGCGTATCCACTACGCTGTTAAAGCGACTGAACGATAACATCGTTATCATTCAATCGCTTGTTAATCGTCCGCAAATCGAGCAGTTTAAAGTAAAAAAAAACAACCAGCGATGCGCATGCCCACTGGTCGTTTTTGACATCTATCATCACCCGAACATACTAGTCAACCTGACAACGTCATCAGGTTGACCATTTTCGAGACGACTAATGTGTTTACACTGAACAACTGATCGTTCAGTGTAGGCACATCACAAACTGTGAAACGACTGCACGATTACAATGTCGTAATCGTGCTCTCGTTTCACAGTCGCCTAGTGGATGTTAACCGTCCCTTTTTGTAGCCTAACCCTAAACCTCCCCCCTTTGTGCCTAAACCTATCCCTACTACCCCCAAATTTATAGTTCATTGATGTCACAGCATAGTAACACTTTTCTTGACGAACAGGCTGTAATATTGCTAGAGTGTTATTGTACCCGCGCTCACCTGTTCCACAAGGCTTATGGGTGTGTACAGATTCAGAAGCTGGAAAACAGGAATGTAGATAGAGGAAGAGCACATTCCACAGGTGTGACGTATAATGCAGCGGGGCAAACACAATCTCTGTATTGTATGTCCCGTTGTCTAAGCAGTTAGATCGAGATTTACCACCAGCTTTTTAGGACCCACTCACTCTCTGCCATGCCGTCATTCCATACCAATACGCAGATGTATTTTTTTTTTTTTTAATGAAATCCCTTGGAACAGACTGAAGAGAGTAACATATCAGTAAAATAATTCCATAAAATGGTAAATTACCTTTGGGTTGGGGTAGGGTAGGGCTAAGAACAAGAGATTATTTTCCACTGGCAAAACAAGTAACATTTTATTGTCAAATGTGTAACAATTTAAGAACAGTTTACGGATCCAAGCCAGTAATCAGGAAGAAACAATGCAACTTTGTGGGAGGTGTTCTGACATTTTAAAGGAAGATAAAACACTACTTTTTCTCATGTGAATAGCTGTTTTCAGCCCAGAAACATAAAAGAAAGAATACTGTACATTGTTCAGTGTTAACTTGACATTGCAATGCACTTTGTTAAACATGTGTTACCTTCTCATTCCATTACAGACAACTGAACCCCCTCCCACATCTTTAGGGCAGTGTCCTCAAGGAACCCTATATAGAATAAAAAGCTGAAATGCAGTCAGTCAGTCGAGCTGCTGTGACATCACTGGCCCTACCAGAGTATACAAATCCTCAGTGGATTTTTGTACAGCAAATAGCTCTGCTAAAGAAACACTTTTTCATATCCGGTAATCGCCTGCAGGGGCATAGTTGACACCACTAATTATAGCTTAAACCCTGCCCATTATTTCATATATACAATATTCAGTTCCATACTAAAAGATCCTTTCATACATAATCTTTACTCCATATAATTGACTTCTGATCATTGATGGAACTAATGAAAAGAAAAAATGAACACTTCAACTCTCACAGCAGCCAAGTGAGATTACTTCTAGATACTGAACCTTTACCAAGTTAAGTCTGGACCCAGCACCGTACAAGTCTAGGTTAAAAGACGTGAAAATGAGCACAGCTAATCATGTCACCTATAGGGTCTCGTAGCCTGGATAGATAGATATGAGGAAAACACAACTGCATAATTACCAATGAATAAAACAACACCGTTATACAAATAGATTCATGGACAAGCAAACTCTGCGTAAATTGTATATAAGAAAAGGGAGACTCCATCTGCTCGTGGGTTAAGTTGGTTATTTTGAGTAACATAACTTTTCACAGGAAATGTAACAAACAGATCAATGACTTCCTCACAAAAGGACACACTGGTGCACTAAACATTTACTTGTTTCTTTTCTAAGCCAATCCCACTAATACCCTTTTCAAAAGCTCTGGCATCAAGCAGTATCACACACACCGGGCAGGATACAATCATGACAGTTGTGGAGTGTGAAAAATCCATATCACCTGCCTTATGGGAAGCTGCATGCCAGGAATGGACACACCTAAAAGCTATTATTCACAAGCTCAAAAACAGAGAGTGTCTGTGTGTATTACATCCTGCCATGCAAAAGAACTAAATGTATCACAAATGAATCTAAAAAAAATTAAAAAATAAATAGAATCAAAATGTAAACCACGTAGCCATGTGTTTGCATTTGCAGGAACTTTTCTTTACAAATGCACAGATTTATTTAGAAACACTGCATCTCTCTGCTAAACAGTATACTGCTGTCTGCTGTGCACCTAGAACTCTGCCACTGAAACATAAACTGCAGCTTGTGTCTTACAGGAAGAATGCGGGTAGTTGCTAAGGAATACCTCAGCTATGGCACACAATGCCTCTTTCTTTACCAAAAGCCTCTTAGTAAAAGGGAAGCCAAGCAAATTCCAAATGATACGCTCTCATTCAACCAGCGTGCCTTTGCAAGCGTAGAAACGAGACCTAATTGGAAAAATATATAAATAATAGCACAGATGTCCTATGAAGTCTTTACAGTGCCTGAGCTGGGAACACTGCATGGGACGGTTACACAAAACGCACGTCCAGATCAATGATCACCACCCTCCTTGCTCCTACCGACTACCACCGCCAAGCTAACTGGGGAATGCTTTACGGGGGGCCCATATGTGTTCCGTTGAAACATTCACTATTTCCATGACAACGGGATAGATGCCTGAGTTAGGGGTATTCAAGACCTAACACAAAAGTGAAACATAAAGGGCATATATATTACGTAAGTTAGCTTGTAAAGTGTGGTCACCTTTAGTATCTGTAAAAGTACAATTTTAGTGCTTACGTAAAACCTTTGTCAGGCAAGTCAATTACTGCCAAGCATCAACTATAAGATGTGTTTTTTACTATCATAGTAATGAATACATTCAGCATCTGCACAAGGGAAGTCACAATGGTTATGGGTAATGGAAGAGCCACGTAGCCGTCAGATCAACGCTTGTGCCAGTGAAAAGTATAAAGACTGAAATAAAAATATATAATCACATACAAATGTGCACTGACGTAGGAAAATTAAAATACAGTTAGTTCCCCCATTGCGACTACTGTGAAACATTATAAATGTAGCAGGTAGAAATTTCTCAAGTGGCTCCATCATCTAAGGATAAGTGGTCACACACACTACCATATCAGCCATTTGGTCTTATACCGCAGGCTGCATGTCCCAAACATTAATGCAACAGCAGATATGGATTATCTCCAAATCACGAGGGTAATTATCAGCACGATGGAAACCGCTGTCCAGCCAGTAACCCCTATCAACAGCACTAAAAAGGCTGCAACAGAGCCAAAAGTGATCGGATGGGCAGAGGGCATTTCACTGGCCAATCACGGTTGAATGCCACCCAAAACGGTGTGTGGGCATAATCACGCACCTAGTGGGCTTTTGTTTATGTTTCTTTGAAGGAATGTGACATAAAGAGCACCATTTAAAACACAGTATGCGCCAGTTGTGACACCTCCCAAACCCTTCCCCTTCCCTCCCCCAAATCTAGATGAACTTCCCAATCGCCCTAATGGCAGGACAGTCCCCTAAACCAGACTGTCTCTCCAAAAGCAGGACTCTTGGTAGCTATGCAGCTCTGGGCAAACTGTAAGAAAACCCTGTTATTCAGCTCTTGGTGTGAGAGGCAGGTAAAGCCCCTGTGCGACTAATGCGTCAATGGGAAAGACATGCAAATATAAAATTAGTTGAGATCTATATCTGTATAGACAATGGATAGTGATGGCTTTACGTCACCAATGGGAATTTGTCATTATGTTTGTGAAAGATTGGATACAACTAGAACCAGTTAACTCTCAGCATTCCACTTTTATACCGAATGCATAAAATTATTTTTTTTAAAAACATAGATCCAAAATTACCAATACCTGTAAATATATGGAAATTGACCAAGTACAGTACCACCCCTCCAAATTTATCTTACAGTTTCACATGAGGACAATATGTTGCCTCACAGCACTGGGGCCATGGATTTTATTCAGACCGCAGCACTCTCCGTTCGGGGATGGCTTACAATGTTAATGCATACTCTCGAATTCTGTGGTTTAGCGACAGCTGTTCTGCGGGTACTCCCCATTTCCATGCACAGACATACTGGCAGGTTAATTGATCTTATGCCGAACTTGACCCTAATGCGTCCGATAGTGTAGCACAGAGTTTAGACTGTAAGCGCCACAGGGGCAGGGACTGAAGTAAATGAATAAATATCCTCTGCAATGCACTGAATAATACATAGGTCACTACATAAATAGTAGTTATTACATTGAATCCTACACTTCTAAGAAAGGGAGAATGAGAAAAGCCTACAAGACTCACAGAGCTATTAGGAAATGCAAAACCGTCAAATCGGAACACAGTATAAAAACTTAGTATTACTGCATGAACTTGTTAGCTTAATAAAATATGCTCCTTTTAGGTATACATATTCAGCACTATTAAACATACTGCACCATTTGTGCAGTATGTTTAAATGCACAATGTCCTTGAATATACAGTCAGATGCATAAATATTGGGACATTGACAGAATTTTCATATTTTGGCCTCTATTCACCACCACAATGGTTTTGAAATGAAACAAACAAGATGTGCTCTAACTGCAGACTTTCAGATTTAATTTGAGGGTAATTACATCCAAATCAGGTGAACGGTGTAGGAATTACAACGGTTTCTATATGTGCCTCCCACTTTTTAAGGGGCCAAAAGTAATGGGACTATCAACTCAAAAGCTATTTCATGGACAGGTGTGGGCTATTCCCTCGTTATTTCATTATCAATTAAGCAGGTAAAAGGTCTGGAGTTGATTCTAGGTGTGACATTTGCATTTGGAATCAGTTGCTGTCGACTCTCAATATGAGATCCAAAGAGCTGTCACTATCAGTGAAGCAAGCCATCATTAGGCTGAAAAATCAAAACAAACCCATCAGAGAGATAGCAAAAACATTAGGTGTAGCCAAATCAACTGTTTGGAACATTCTTAAAAAGAAAGAATGCACCGGAGAGCTCAGCAACACCAAAAGACCCGGAAGACCACGGAAAACAACTGTGGTGGATGACAGAAGAATTATTTCCCTGGTGAAGTAAAACCCCTTCACAACAGTTGGCCAAATCAAGAACACTCTCCAGGAGGTGGGTGTATAAGTATCAAAGTCAACAATCAAGAGAAGACTTCACAAGAGTGAATATAGAGGGTTCACCACAAGATCTAAACCATTGGTGAGCCTCAAAAACAGGAAGACCAGATTAGAGTTTGCCAAACAACATCTAAAAAAGCCATTACAGTTCTGGAACAACATCCTATGGACAGATGAGACAAAGATCAACTTGTACCAGAGTGATGGGAAGAGAAGAGTATGGAGAAGGAAAGGAACTGCTCATGATCCAAAACATACCACCTCATCAGTGAAGCATGGTGGTGGTAGTGTCATGGCGTGGGCATGTATGGCTGCCAATGGAACTGGTTCCCTTGTATTTATTGATGTGACTGCTGACAAAAGCAGCAGAATGAATTCTGAAGTGTTTCGGGCAATATTATATGCTCATATTCAGTCAAATGCTTCAGAACTCATTGGACGGCGCTTCACAGTGCAGATGGACAATGACCCGAAGCATACTGCAAAAGCAAACAGAGTTTTTTAAGGCTAAAAAGTGGAATATTATGCAAAGGCCAAGTCAATCCCGACCTGAATCCGATTGAGCATGCATTTCACTTGATGAAGACAAAACTGAAAGGAAAATGCCCCAAGAACAAGCAGGAACTGAAGACATTTGCAGTAGAGGCCTGGCAGAGCATCACCAGGGATGAAACCCAGCGTCTGGAGATGTCTATGCGTTCCAGACTTCAGGCTGTAATTGCCTGCAAAGGATTTGCAACAAAGTATTAAAAAGTGAAAGTTAGATTTAGGATTGTTTAGTTTGTCCCATTACTTTTGGCCCCTTAAAAAGTGGGAGGCACATATAGAAACCGTTGTAATTCCTACACCATTCACCTGATTTGGATGTAATTACCCTCAAATTAAATCTGAAAGTCTGCAGTTAAAGCACATCTTGTCTGTTTCATTTCAAAGCCATTGTGGTGGTGAATAGAGGCCAAAATATGAAAATTCTGTCAAATGTCCCAATATTTATGCACCTGACTGTATGAACTAAGTATTCAAAGCTAATTTAAATGAGCTTTTTCAACTTCTATAACTGGAACCAGATATTAAAACGAATACAAATCACCTTAATAAAAATATGCATATCAATCAAATGGCTCTATCCAAAAGCCCCTTCAAAAGAATTGAAAGCAGACCTTCTCTCGGGGTTGCTGCTATTTCCTATGTGGCTAAAGGACCTCTGTGACGTATCCACCACGTGACCGCTGCAGGAGGCTGGACCGCTCTTGCGTTACCATCCACTAGGGCATAGAGGGGGAAAAAATATTTGTGGCGAGCACAGCGGGCCACCGTGCCCGAAGCGTGGGGAGCATAGCGAGCCCACAAGGGGACACTTTTGGTCCCCCGTTAGCATCCCCGCCCCTCCCCCTTTTAGGCCGAGTCACATGGGTGTGACGTCACAGGTCCATCAGCGCTCTATAGTCTAGACCTAACCCTGAGAGAAGGGTTAGGTCTAGACTATAGAGCGCTGATGGACCTGTGACGTCACACCCACGTGACCCGGCCTAAAAGGGGGAGGGGCGGGGATGCTAACGGGGGACCAAAAGGGTTAGGTCTAGACTATAGAGCGCTGATGGACCTGTGACGTCACACCCACATGACCCGGCCTAAAAGGGGAAGGGGCGGGGATGCTAATGGGGGACCAAAAGTGTCCCTTTGCGGGCTCGCTACGCTTCGGGCACGGTGGCTCGCTGTGCTCGCCACAAATATGCCCTAGTGGATGGTAACACAGGAGCGGTCCAGCCTCCTACAGCGGTCACGTGGTGGATACGTCACACAGGTCCTTTAGCCAGAAACTGTGGAGTAGGACCCCTATTTTTTTTTTTTAAAGTGAGGAGTCCCTGGGACCCACATTTTTTTTTGTTCAGCGTGATCACTGCCTGTCACAACCTGTGCAGTTCCTCTTTCCTGCCTGTGGTGTCACTCTCTGCTCTGGTGCTTCTAGCACTCTGGTCTGTATCTCTGCAGTTTTATGCCTCAGCTGAGTGTGCTGGAAGAGAACGACACCCTGGCAGGACAGAGGAACTGCACAGGGTGTGACAGATGCAGGGTGCTAGAATGAACACTACCTAACCAGAGCCTTATCTGCGTGTTCTATGTATGTTCTCCCCGCGTTTGCATTTGTTTCCTTCCACAGTAAAAACATATACTGGTAAGTCATTTAGTTTCAGACATAATGTTGATTTGTGTGCGGTGCTGGAGATTTATAATACAAGCTCCAATTGGGGGTATGGACTGATTGGAAAGATTACTCTAATAAATACGTTTTTTAAAAGGCAAAACTATGGGGGAAAATTCAATTAGCATCACGGGGCTGTAGCTCCCAGTTTAAGTGCCCAAAGCTATTTAATTGACTGCATCATACCTGGCACATAAGCTGGCAGGTGCACTTTACCGCGACTAATGTGCGGCAGCTTAGTCCCGGGAAACTGCATCTCCGAGGTTAAGTGCCGGACGCTATGCTGTTACAGTACGCTGCAAGACCACGATTAGCCCCGAGGCACTAGTTAGCGGGGATTTCCGCTCGCACCCACAGGAAGATGCAAGCAGAAATCCGCTAGCCGCAGGCTTACAGCTTGAGCAAATGAATAGCTCCTGGCACTTCACCCGGAAGCTACATCCCCGCACTGCTAATTGAATGCCCCCCTATTTTCTGATTAGGTTGATATTTCTTATAATTAATCAGATGGGGAGATTCAATTTGCTGGTCAGAACCTCAGACAATAATACTATGCAGGTTATCTGGTTAGGTAAAGCTTGCTTGTATAAGTTTGCAGTAGATATAGGTGCAAGCTAAAAAAATGAGCAAGACTTTCTTCCTGTAATTACCCGTAAAAAAAAAAAGGGCAACCATAGAGTTAACTACTAACGCACTCAGATCAGTTTTCCAAAAAAGTATAGACAAATATACATTTATATGAACATATTACCACATCGTTACAATAAACAGGATGCAAACATATAAATACTAGTAGCATAAAATATCAGACAATAAATGATAAAAATCCTGATAAGTAAAAGGTGATCCCAAAATACAGGGTACAGATTGAAACAGTGTTACTTCAGAAGAATGTTACTATTATTCACTGTCCAGTTTTAAATGTATCAATCTAACCCCTGTGAATCTTGTATATTGAAGTCAATTATTGTGACCAATGCATTACCTGCAGACTCCCGTTGTGTAGTCCAGCAAGGGGAGAATTTAGCTGATAATAAATGTGGTTGGTATCCGGATAATGATGAGCCCGACTAGCGGGGAGATTAAAGCTATCATTTCTTATTGTTCATGTAATTACCCGCAGCTGCACATAACGCCAGATACCAACAGAACCTCGCATTTACTTCTATCTGCCTCTTATGGGGGAATTCAAAGGTTAGGTCATGGCAGCTATTCAATTGTTTATCAATCTGGCGCGATTGCATGATTTCTCTTTGCAGGCCCCTGACAAGCAGAAATCTAATACCTAACCAGGACATTGCATTTGGATGCGAAGAGCACAAATAGTAATGCAGTCACTTCCGATCACCAAAACAATTGAATTGCTCCATAGGGCACCAATTACTTATCGCCGCCTGAAAAATAATAGAAATGTCCCCTGAAAATGTTACATTGCACATAGGTACTTAAGATTCGGTTTACCATGTCAAATATTAACATATATACATATACTAGCTGAAGCAAGTCTTCGAGTTATTCAGTTTTAGGATTTAATTGTCTGCACACATCTCTCGTTGCTGTCATGGGTAAAAGCGGCGATTTATCAGAGTTGCAAAAAGAGATGATTATTGGCTTTCGGGCCAAGGGTGGCAGTACTTCTGACAGCGCAGTTTGTGAACTGTTCACGTGCTGCTGTGGTGAAGGTGTATCGTGACTGGACAAATGGCACCATTGCGCATAACTGACGTGGAAACTGCAAAGCACCACGTGCCATTGATGTGAGGTGAACGTCGGCTACGAAGGTGCGTGAGTGACGACTGACACGTTATAGTGGAGTAGCTCACCGTCAAAATGAACCTGGGGGGGGTCATCAGACATGTGTCTAAAACGCTGCAGCGTATGGGGCTCCGAAGCGAACGGATGGTAACTGCACCTCTGCTAACGAAGGTGCATCGGTGGGAAAGGCTTCAATTTCCACGCCTGTATTGCAATTGGTTATGGAATCCATCCTTGCAGGGCACGTACACCCATACATGCCGATTGTCTTCTGAGGTGGATGGGATCTTCCAGCAAGACAATGCGACATGTCACACGGCTAGAAATGTCCGACAGTGGTTGGTTGAGCACGACTAAGACTTCCCAGTGCTTCCCTGGCCCCCTAATTCCCCGGACTTGAACCCAATGGAGCATCTGTGGGACCACCTCGATCGTTGTGTTCGCTCTATGGATACTCCACCACGCACCCTCCAGCAGCTGTGGGATGCACTGCAGTCACCATGGCTCCAGATACCTGTGCAAACCTACCAGCACCTTATTGATTCACTCCCAGCCCTTCTAGCTGCTGTCCGTGCCGCACACGAAGGTTATTCTGGCTAAAAGTTGGTGGTCATAATAATGTGACTCGACTGTGTATATACACACACAAGCAGCACTCTACTCATGTAGAAAGAAGGCACTCTCCAGATTGTTTTAAGTATTAAAAAACTTAAAAATAAAAGTTTTAAACAACACACACACACATATATAAAACATTCCATGTGCCAGAAGAAGCAGTCACAAAGTGTAGGAATAGGACGCGGCACTCAGGACTCACATGCTTGAACAATAGCTTGTCTGTTCAGCATGGTGACAACATCTCAGGCATATCCAGAGCGCCTCATCTCTATCTTTCTTATCTTGTACTTATACAGTACATAGTCCTAGGAAACCATCCACTAGGAATGAAATGACACCAAGACAATCTGTCGGGGTCTGTTTTCCCAATCCATCAGCTTCTACCCACCACCGCTAGTAGTAGTGCTTTCCCTGTATTATACAGTATATAATCACAGCATTATAAAAGGTTATTTGTTGGAGATCATAAAGTGGCTACAAGATAACTTTCTTTCATGGTGCTGAACTTTAAAAGTAGCCAACAGTAGGGAACGTGCCATTATGACCAGGTTAAAGTCACTAATTAACAATGACAAATATCATCATATGTCCAGTCGTACAAAAACAACATCCAGAGAGCCACAGAATAAATGTGACTGTGTGCACTACATGAACTATTGCTGCAAGATGTCTCCTGTGAGGCAGAGCAGATTAAGGAGAGAGAGAGTACTGTACTATCCTGCGACTTCACTCTGGCTGCGATCCTGTTACACATAACATGTAAACACTGTAAGACAATAGGTTTGCTGTCATTTGTTATCCAATACAGAGGCCCAAATCTACAACAGAGAAAAGCTCAGAAGAATAGAGCTATTGAGTCATGCGGCCAGCAGTGAAAAGACTTTGTAACACAAAAAAATGCAAAGGGTGTGCATCAGCCCTACAGATTTATCAGGCAGGTTATTTACTTAGGTACAACTGCTCTGCAAATAGCACCCTATTAGTATGGACGCTGCAAGAAAAGTAACCCTGAAAGGTACACGTTGCTGCCTATGGACAGTGGAGACAACCACCCTGTGTTAGGAATCTATAAGAAATGACTAATACATCAGAGACATCCATGTGGCACATTGCATCAGTCTTATGGATGTATGCATGGGTAAAATGTAAAATGATCAAAGAGCCAACGCCTCCTCCTGTGTTGTACAATGACAAGCACATAATTACAAAAAATAAAATCACTAAAAATGTGTTATTAGAAGCATAATTGAAACCCATGAAAGAAAGTAAATGATACTGAGATTATCTGAACACTTTCAGGTAATCAGTAGTATACAAGTAATAATTACACTTCAATGCACTTAACTAGCTAGTAAATTCTCAGAGTACCAGCAAATTATATGTAAATAAGGCAATAATTCTGACTTCTAACAAATACGCACAAACATTAAAGTAAGTTTCTCCTTGTAAAAGATGTATGCTGTTATACTATAATAAAAACAATGTATCTGAATGTGGATTAGGAAGGATAAAGCATGTGTGCTGGAAGCAGTCTATTGTATTCTCAGAATTATAAACAGCAGCAGCGCTCAGACTTCTCGCTGGACAAGCAGGCATGCACTTGTCAAAGTTTATACTCTATGGCACACATACACTAATCTGCAACTTCCTGTTTTAATCTTAAGTGATTGCGTTGCACCCCTAAACACATTTAATACATGGGGAGGGGAGGGGGGGGGGGGGGGGGAGATTTTGATTGTTTTTGCCTGCGCCTGAATGCATATTTTCCGTTTGCACCCTCATGAAAGGATTTCTGCTCGCCACCCGCAGAAATCTTTGAGTAGTCCCTGCTTTTTAAACGTGCTCATCAAGACTTTAAAACTGGTTTAGCCGCTTTACGAGGCTAAAACGTGGTCTATTTTGATGCGACATTCACAAAAAACAAACAATTGAATATTGCCCCTTCAGTTTAGATGACTGCTTGGGTGCGCAAACAAAAACAATTGAATTCAAACCCATTTGGGGCTTGTCAAATGTTTTCACCTGTGGGTAAGACTAAGGGGAGCCCGATTGAGCAATTCAATTGTTGCTCCATCCAGGAGCAAATGCCGCGGGTGGACAAGTTTCTGCTCGCACCCTCCTAATCTCCCGTCACTTTAGACGGCAGACAAGGCCAATACAACAATTGTACCACCCCCGTGGAGTATAATTAAACACTACAGATATTACTCAGTTGTTGGTTTTTCTTTCTTAGCTAAAATAGGGTTTATATATGTCCCATCACGGTTGGGGTCTTGGGCAATTTTTTTTTCTCCTCTTAGTTGGAAGGAAACCCAAACTATATACTATATCACTCCTCATCCCATTCTCCCTCCTGCACACTGGGCCTCATTCAGAGATGTACATAAACCCGATGGTTACGTACAGCTGCTAGGCGTATGTGCATATCGGCACATGCCGAGTTGCTCAGATGTCCGAAGGTCACGTAGCGGCCTCCTGTGGCTTTTGCATATTCTAGCACAGCTGCTGCGTACCAAGACTCAGCGACTATCCTACAGCATCCATCTCTGAATCAGACCCTCTGTCATTAATAAATCCAAACAATTGCATTCTACTAGCTGCGGGGACATTATTATCCAGCCCCTGCTATTGGATATGATTCAGCATCTCTAACCCAGGTTCCAACCAAAACTATAAAATGTTCTTTTCGCTTAGTTCAATGGACAAAAGGATGTGGATTGAAGTCTGGCAACCACACTATCGCCCAACCAATCAGCATAAGCAGCGCACACAGTTTGACAGCGAGGATGTCATGCACCATGTACTATGCAATATTTGGCAATGTACCTATGCATTAAAAAAAGATCAAGAGGACTGTAGACAAGCAAGACTTATTTATCAGATTTGAATTTGTTTTTCATTTTTCTGCAGAATAGTTCTGAGAATATAGAAGAGCTGCCAGTAATATTCCCATGTCCTGAGTGAACTACAGAGTTTGGCGCAGTATTCCTATGTGGAGAGCAGAAGAACAACAACTACTGGCTCTCGATCAGTCCCAACTGGTCTCGCACAGTGTATGTTTTCAGCACTGGAGCAGGGAATATATATGGCAGTGGAAGACAAAAAAAAAGTAATTAATAAACGTGTCCCACAACCATTGAATCTAAAAGTGTGCTTATTATTAATAACAGATTAAGCAGTAAATCAGATACAGATCAAATGTACAGATGACCCTTTCAGTGTTCGACTGGCTGTAGTTACCCTGTCCCTGTAAAAACTAAAAAGGTACGTATCCACTAATAGACGGAGAAACGAGAGCACGATTACGACATTGTAATCGTGCTGTCGTTTCACAGTCAGATGTGCCGTACACTGAATGATCAGTCGTTCAGTGTAGGCACATCCATCATCCCCGTACATGCTGAATCTGACGTGATCGTCAGGTTGACCAGCATGTACGGGCGATGATAGATGTCAAAAACGACCAGCGGGCACGCGCATCGCTGGTCGTTTTTGACATTTAAATGCCCGATTTGCGGCCGATTCATGAGCGACAGCAAGATTACGATGTCGTAATCGTGCAATCGCTCTGTAAGGGCGCGTAGTGGACACGCACCTTAAGCTTTGATTATAAAGAAGAAACTTCGGTTTAGAGGTTACACTAACCTTGTACACTATATTTACATTGTATCCAAATAACCCACCCCAAACAATACACAGATCTTTCCAAATTTTAAAACTTTACAGTTGCTTTTCAAATACAAACTTCCTGGGGAGGAAACATTTCCCCATCCCTCCCCTGTGAAGAAACAGGAAAAAATGTCGGCCGGTGGACCGGGCACACGCTGCTAAACGCAGCTGACCAATAATCAGATCTTTCGAACATGCCGGACGATTTCAGCTTGTCCAACAGTCCCATAATTACTGCTCGGTTGCGGCAATACACCATTCAATTATTAGCCCGATTAGCTGATTATTGAACAGTTTTTGTAATCGAAACAGTATCTCATGACATGCAAATACAGTTGATTAAAACATACAAAGTAACTTTACTTGCTACTTAACAAAACAAATATTTCCCTGGACAATATGATAAACAACCTTGTGAAAAGAGCAGGACTATAGTTACAGTACAGATGCTTTTCTAAATTAGAGAGGTATGGAACATGAGATAAGCTGAACCACGTCACTTAAAGAGCCCAATACTTCCATTCCCTATGCACCACGTGACTAATACCCCTTTGAGACAGATAAAAGGACCCGGTAATTTCCTGGGGCAAGCCGGGTCAACATTCCCATGACTTCAACCCTGATCGCTACCAGGGTTATTACCGGGTCTGACTGGGGAAAACGCGGGTCCATCCACCGGTGTGAAAGGGGGTAAGTACTGAAATCCCAGCTTCAACCAGAGTTCAGTGTCCCAGGACCGAGCCAAATTAAGGCCGGGGTTTCTGTCTGAAAGTGGTACAAGTGGCACATGCAGTTGGTATACAAGTCAGTGATTTCAAGATTTTTTACGTAACATTATGGATTACAATTAATTTAAAAAACTGTAACATCCTAACTTTAGAACAAACTTTCATTAAATTAAGACGGTCATATTTTGTTTTTAGCAATCTCACGTAGTACAATGTCTGTGCTGCTCCAAAACAGAAGCCAGTTTATGCATTTCAAAGGCAGACATCTATGGCAGGAACAGAAAGTTGGTAAACATATTCCATCTTTATCACCATAACAACAAGACTTAACTCTATTGTAATCACCTGCCAGCTACAAAACTGTGAAAAAAAATAAAAAATAAATAAAAATAATGTTGGTGTAATGAAGGATCTAATGCAGTAATGGGTGCCGTCGAGCGTGTACCGGTGATACCTGCCCCTTCCTGACCCAACAGTACCTTTTTCTGTTGGAGCCCCTAGCTCTTATTCTGCAAGTTTGCCCTGCTGGGCATCACCTGTGACCCCAAGTCCTACTCATGAGAGTAACAGGCATAGCTCTGCGGGTTAGAATTTGACGGCAGATAAGAACCACTTGGCCCATCTATTCTGCCCCTAAATATATTAAAAAAAAAAAAAAAAAAAAGTATAAGCCTGAACTTCAGGATTACTTTAGATCCTTAAAAATGAATTTTGGACAGGCCCTGTTTATTACCCAGTATGTCGCCAACTTCTGTGAACACAAATGTCTATCATGGGGCACAGTGAACGCAACAAAGGGCAACATTTGATCTATAGAAATCTCTGTGCAGAATTGCGCTGCACCTGTCCTAGCCGTACACCTGTCCATTTTGAGATTAGCGGCCCCCTCTGCAGGGCTGAGGGGCTACAATTGCTTCTCAGGCCATTGCTCATATCATAGGTGCAGGCCAGCACAATTTTGTGCCCACTACAGACAACCTTACATGGATACAAACAGAAACATGTAAGCAAGTCCTTTATGCGAGTCTTCTTCCTAGTAGTTTTATGTAAAAGATTTCCAGACTATACTGGTCTAGTCTACCAGATATCATGTAACATACCATGAACTATATAGGGGGCGATTCAATTCAGCGTGATACTGAATAGCCCCGGGAAGGAATTCCCAGAGCTATTCAATTGACCACGATGTGAAGTCCGACTACAGGATTTCTGCTCACGCACCCTCCTGAGGTGCAAGCAGAAAGCTGACTTAAGTGCCGGCCACGATGCCGCTTTCCAGCTTAGCATGGCACTAACAGCCTTGTAGCCAGGCACCTTAGTCGGAGAATGCCAGTTACCGCAACTAAACACCCAGCTTAAAAGGCACGGTAAACAGCATTCTCCAACTTAAGTGGTTCTAGTCAGACTTAACAGCTGGGTCAATTGAATATCTCCAGGAACTCCTTCCTGGGGCTATTCAACATCGCGCTGAATTGAAATCGCCCCCAGAGAAGTAAAAACATCATTGAATTCCAAAAGTTTCAGCACAAACATAGAAACACTTCAAAAGGTCACAAGCAAACATCAAAGACAAACAAAAATAAATATTAAAATATATATTAAATATTTTGGGGGACTGATGAAGGGCTGTTTACAAAATGGGCGTAAACTACATTTTAAAAAATAAAAGGCAGGCAAAAATAATGGCCTTCCGCTCATATGAAGAACAGTACATATCACCAGATATGTTGCCAATACCGAGTCGGACCTATGTGCCTGCTTTACGCCAAGTCATCAACATTAACCTCACGGTCACCGCATCGCCAGTAGCGATACGTCAGTGTCAAGATTCCTCTTTAAAATTAGGCACAACTGAAACGTCATCTATAGCATCACTATATATGCTGGAAGGCAAGACACTGATTTATATTTTTTAAAGGGCTTATTCAGATGATGATATTAGTAGAATCTGCTCGTGCCCCTTACACTTCTATGCTTTGTAGCAGAGATTTACCATTGCCTGTGTCTCTTGGACCATCTGTCAGCTTCCAGTATGCAACTCCAAACAATTGTGTTAGCTGCTAACATAAAATCAAACACATACTATGCTTCTTCAGTTTAAAGTCCTTTAAATAGCACCGGGAATGAGTTCCCAGAGCTATTCAATTGTCCCCGCCTAATGCCGGGTGTTTAGTCACAGTAACCTGCATTCCCCGACTTAAGTCCCGGCTGCAATGCTCACACCTGAGGAGGGGGGTGAGCAGAAATCCTCTAGTCGCGGGTTAACAGCGCGGCCAATTGAAAACCTCTGGGAATTCATTCCCGTCGCTATTAAACATTGCACTGATGTGTTGCTTAAGCAGTCACTTAACGTCATGTTCTACTACAGACATCCAGAGAACTGCAGCAACAGGAACAAAGAAATGAGGCTACTGTGCTGCAGTTTTACAGAAGATATTATAGGACAGATATTAAGTGCAGAGGCAGCAACAGGTGCCTACATAGGCAGCATCAGTACGTGACAGAACACAGACATAATGCAGAAGGTCAGGGCGACACAAGGAAATGAAATTATATCCCCACAGTGCTCCAAGAAGGTTATGCTTATAAAGGCAAATTATTGGTAGAACAGAGACCTGAGACACCTCACCTCCAGAATGATAATCGTATTTAGGGAAAAGTATGCATGTAGCAGTGTCCCAGAAATGTAAAAAAACAAACAAAAAAGGGCAAATGAAACAGGGTTTCCATAGTAACCATCTCTGCCAGTGTAAATATGCGTGGTAAGGGAATGCAATGTTCTTTCCAATCACAGAATTATTTTTATCAAAATTCTCAGCATCTTCCATACTGACGGTTTCTTGTTACTCAATTCAAAATATGAAACGTTGTTCTACACGGTCATTTTTTTGCTGCCAATTCAGTAGTAGTATATATACTGTATATACTAAAATAATAAGAACTTTATTGACATGCGCGTAGCTAGTAAGGGGGGGGGGGGCAGAGGTGCTTTGGGTTTGCGTTCCCTTGAATAAGCTACATAGAAGTCTGTGCACAGGACACACAGGGGCAGATGTATGAAGCTCTGGGAAGTGATAAAGTGTAGAGTGATTAACAACCAACCAATCAGCCCCCAACTGTCATTTTCAAAACACAGCCTGTAACATGACAGGAGATGATTGGTTGGTCGTTTATCACTCTCCACTTTATGACTTTCCAGAGCTTCATACATCTGCCCCACAGTGACACTGGTGTGAGTGGAGGGTAAAGGCTCTGCTACCAGCAGTCTGTATTGCTCTGCTGGCCACGTGGGCCACTCCTGCGCAGGATACCTATGCAAAGCAATACAACTAGAACAACTAAATAAAAATATAAATTTTGGCAGAAGCAATTTCATCATGGGTGAAGCAGCTAGTACAGAGATTCCCAAAAGCGGTCCTCAAGGCTCCCCGACAGTTCAGGTTTTAGAGCTATCCATGGTTGAGCACAGGTGGTTAAATCAAATTGACTGAGGTACTAATTAAGCATGGATATCCATAAGACCTGGACTGTTAGGGTACTTTGAGTACCGAGTTTGGGAACCTCTGAGCTTGTATATTATACACACACACACACACACACACACACACACATTGACTTGCTAAACATTTTATAACACTTATGCTAACCACATGTTGTCAACTGTGATTTTAGACCAGGTGGCATAAAAAATTGTGTGGGGAAAATACATCAACGTAGTCCAATCATACTGGACCAGAAAAAATTGTGCACCGACTACATAACGACACCTAAATGACCATCATCTGTGTGCGAAATCATGAGAAAAGGAAATCCTTAGTCCCATGAAACCCAAATTGATGACAGCTAAGGGATCCTTTCAAAGTATGTGTTCATCTTAGCAGATGGCATTTTATGTAGCTTAGGCAGCATAAGCTGGGACAAGAGAGGACACCAGATGAGACATGACTGTTGATCGCGGCTCTTATAGAGACACAGTGGACTATTACACACTGCAATACCAACTAATAAACTAGGGAGATAAGATTATTAACATCTTGGCAACATTATACAAGGCCAATTACTTGTACTTATAAACAAAAAAATGCATGTTTGAGCAAAGTAATCTATATTGTACGGTGACGAACAAATTAAATAAGTTATCAATTAGTACAGTGGTTTTATAACTGGTTACCATAACTACCCATGGTTATTAATGTGAAATTGAAAACTTGCAAACCTGACAATTTAGTTGCTTATGCAGAGTTGTATTCATTTTGTGACAAAGACGCAGATGTAAAGTACATCTGAAAAATACTATTAATCTGTATTTTGCTCAGCTTGCAAAGCCAAAGCACAGCCGACTTAACGAGGCCCACTGCTGCCCTGTCATATCTGTCCAATGTCGCTCATCTGTGTAATCATCGGTACCATCGACGCACATGGGGCAGTCTCGCAGCATTTACAACAAGTCTCACCAGTTGCAGACACTTAAGGCCCCCATACATCAGAGATTGATTGCAGCAATCGTGCAATTTGCAATCGATTGTGTATAAAAATCTTTCCCTTTTTCAATCGATTGTGGCATCTCTGCAATCCGCAATCAATTGAAAAAGGGAAAGATTTGTATATACACAATCGATTGCAAATTGCACGATTGCTGCAATCAATCTCTGATGTATGGGGACCTTAAGTCTCCTCGCACGCAGAGAGATCTCGCTCTGCGTATGCAATCGCAGCAGCTAATTTATGCACGCCCATGAAATGATGTACGGACTGACAGACACGCCTGCGTTTTTACCACCCACCCCCCCTTCACCACCCCCAATGCTGACAGCCTGTCACTCACTTTGCGATGGATTACTCTATGCATCCGTAAAAGCAATGCGAACACTGCGCACATGCAGTGCAGCTTATACGCATGCGCGATGGCAAACAATTGTTCGATCTGCATCCGTAATCACCATTGCGTCCGCTGATGGATCGGGCCCATAGTTATTAATAAGTCAATATTAATGTATGAAGTTCAATTAAATACAAACATCCATTTTCTGCCCCCATACAAAAAAAAGACAAAATCCTAATGGAATTTTGCTTTCTTGATCTAAAATGCAGCGAAACGATTATAGATATATAAAAGTGAATAGACATGCTTATTCTCAACTCTAAATTACCCCCTTAAGGTAGATCTGTTACCATATCAAAATATATACTAAGTTTAAAATAAACAATAAAACCCCACTATACCCCCCACACAGTAAAAGCTGAACAGTTATGTTGGGCAGAACACTCTCTGCAGCGCACATCCAGCTGCTTCTCATTCCTGGCCGGGGTTAAAAAAAAAAAAAAAAAAACATTTTGGAACAAAAAAAAAAAAAAAAAGTACAAATGTCTCCTTATTAATCTAGTATTTTCGCACTACATGGCACGAGACACATAGCGAGACTAAGACACTACACGATGGATGGCTGGTTTCATACTTTAGTCTCTATTTTGCATCACATACGTCTTTTTCAAACCAGACGCACACAAACAGAATATTGGTGTACTGAAGGCTTAGAATTGCACTTTTCTTGCAGTCGTGGCAGTGTAACTTTGTGCTATTATTGCATTAGCAGTGCGAAACGGACGCAAATTCAGGAAAACATACTGAGCAACGAACGGGATGCATGGTGCGGCTTAGTCACATTTTTGTGGTGCCCTAAACGGGACTATTTGAGGATAGGTTAGGAACACATCTGCATGATATAGATAATCAATCTATATATCTATTAATTAGAGTCTGTCTGATGCTTCTTTAATATTTGTTTCCACATAGAAATAAACTATTATGAACACTCCAAACATATGTTAAAATATTTTTTCTAGTTCAGTAGTTTGCTTTTATCTGTACACAAAACACTCAATAACTAAGGCAACAATCCACAGACCGTAAATAAACCTGTACATTACAACAGTGCACATTACATGGTCCTTTATCTTCAAATAAACATATTAGAAGATGAAATGACTCCGCTCAGAGTTAAAATGAGACTGTAACCTTCCACAACGAACAGATCCACAGCGGTCCAGGTTCTGGCCACCTCGCCAAATGTGACATAATGCCCCACAGCCTTCCGCACCTGATTAAAGTTTAATTTTCCAGCCGCAGGAGAAACTTACAATTCAAGCCTCCCGTCACCTCAGCATTCTGTGTCACTGAGCGAGTGGGTGTCTGACAGCCATCTAGCCAGAGACAGTGACAAGAGGGCACGGAAATGACAAGTTTCTTAATCACACATAGATGAAAGAGGGTACTTCATTAAAATCTGTGCTATTAATGAATCTCTGATTTTCTAAGAGAGCCATACATTGATTAACAAATCTAATATTTATTCAACAACTGCCTACCAGTGTTACCCAACCCCAGTCATCAGGGAAAGCCAACAGTGCATGTTTTCCAGGTCTCCTCACAGAATCAAGAGAGAAATAATCAGTAATGGCCGTGGAATTTTTATAGTGCGTCAGACAGTACTGAATACACCTGTTTACCAGCGCAGGGTAGGGAAAACATGCACGGTGAGGGGTCCTGGAGTGGGGAAACGCAGGCCTAGACAGTGCTTTGCCTTCTGTGATAACTATTGTCAGCTCTTTCCCCAAGTCTATAACTTTTAGGAAGCAATAACTTCCTAAAACCAGTGCTTTACATAAAGGAGAAACAGCAAAGTAAACAAAGTTATATTACTGATAATTGCACTGGGACATATTACTTAGCATCACATTAGAATACTAGGGGCGGAGTTCAATTCTTTTCATCCCCTATCGCGCCCGACGGAGCTATTCTTTTCTTGCTCCTGTCGGGCGCGATCAGCTGCCAAGCGCTACATTTCAGCTCGCAACCCCTAGGGGATGAGAGCTGAAATGTGCGAAAAGTGACATGTTTGGGTGCCCAAACATCACTTTTCGCGATCGCGCCCAGCACTTTGGTCGGGTTTAGCTGCTTTACGCGGCTAAACCTGACCTCTATGGGCGCGATCAGCGTGAAAAGCTGGCACAATTGCATAGCGGCCCGCGATCTCCTGTCACTTTAGACGGGAGATGCGGGCCGCGAAATCAATTGAATTCCGCCCTTTCTGTTACTGGGAAATTTTAAAGGCATAAAAAATAAAGACACTGAATATAGCCTAATATAAAAAAGTGGACTGAACCTCTGTGCACTTAGATGCTGCCCTCTTCCACGAGCACCTGGGTGTCACCAACACCCCACTAATGGACACAGTAAATAAGATGTGGAGCTCAGATGAAGGCACGTCTTAGAATAATTTATATGTCCAATGGAATATGGGAATCAACTTTCAGAGTCGAAAATGATGATGAGTCATCTAGATTCCTTATTGCTTCTAATATTTAGAGGCTTATTTATGTTCTCCCAATGCGTGGGTATATGGAAAAGAGAAAAAGATAAGGAAATATATGTGTATAGTACAGTTTGAGACAAAGAATATATTTGTATTTTACATCACCAAACTAAGATAGAAAGGAAAAACCCCAAAGGCTGTACCCTTTTGGGTGGGATCTCATGTGTCTGGAAAGGTGTGGGTCACCAACTTTTGGAGACCTAACACATGGACTGATTTATTCTGACCACTTGGACTTTCCTTTTTATCTGGATTTATTTGGAAACAAAAAGTCTGGTATGTTTTTATTGGGATGAAATTAAACATATTTTGGAATACAGAGTCCTTCCACGTTTTTGCCGTTGATTCTACATGGTTAAAAGATACCTTGATGGGAGGAAGACGCATATATCTACTGTGAGTATGGTACGCTGAATAAAGATGGATTAATCAGTGTAAAGGTATCTTTATTCAGCGTACCATACTCACAGTAGATATATGCGTCTTCCTCCCATCAAGGAAGTTTTGGAGAGAGAAAGTGGAGAAAGATAAGTACCAACCAATCAGCTCCTAACTGTCATGATAAAGGATGTGTTTGAAAAACGAGTTAGTAGCCGATTGGCTGGTACTTATCTTTCTCCAAGGCTTTAGTGAATAGACCCCAAAGTCTCTAAATACAAAGATCAAATCCAGAAACCATCCATCATGCATATTAGACAAACCTTTAAATCCACTAAAAACAAATCATCTCCAACACATTGTAAAGCATTTGACACAATGTCGACAAGTACCAGATGGCACTCAACTACTAATAATGATGATTCAGAAGGACCAAACATTAGACAAGGCAGTAGCAGTTAAACTTGAAAATGATACAGAATATAGACACACAGTATATTGAAAGCATATGTTTAAGCAAATATCAAAATTGTGAAATATATACCGTCTTATAGAAAACAAGAATAATAAAAAGCACAATTTTGAAACACTATATAGAAATAAAATGTAATGGTAAATGCCTAAGAAAATACATAACGACAAAATTATAATATTTAAATTATTAGATAAGTGAATGATTAAACCATAAATACCTTAATTGGCGCTGTAGAAAACTTGACTGTCCGTGATGGCATTAGGTCTTCCTCCTCGGGCAGACCAGGTACTTCCTCATAATCACTACAAAGATCATAATCCTCTTCTTCATTAGCCAATACCTTGTCACTTCCAGCTGTTGGATGTTCCGTTTCAGTGTCTCGGTCGTCATCAAAGGCTGCATTTTCAATACCAAACGCCTCAGTGGAATACCTCAGCAAGTTTTTGTTCTTATCAATCTGTTCTTCAAATTCGCTCCCATCCTCGTCGTCGCTGTCTGTGGCGTCATCGGTCGGCTTCGCACTAACCTCCGTGCCAGTATCTGCCATGTTTTTCCAGTGGCTCTCACCTTTCTCTTTGACTTGACTCTTTGCAATCTGGACACTGTCATTGAGACAATTCTTCGGATCAATGGGTTTTATGTCGTCAAATAAGTCGTCCTTTAAGTTTTCATCTTCTTCGCTCTCTGAAGATTCATTTTGTAACACCACTAGTTCTGCTCTCACCATTTCAGTTTGGATTTTGTCGGATGTAGGAACCTTAGACTCAGTGACTTCTCTAGCTAGAAATATATTGTTATTCTGAGAAGCAGCAGTGTCCTCACCCCTTACAGTATTTTTCGTGTGTCCTTCATCATCAAAGCTCACTTTCTTTTCCAACCTTTGATACTGAGCAGTAATTACACTACTGGTCCCGTCATTATTATTTGCGTTGACGCCTGCATTTGTCAATGTTGCCAACTGGTTTACAGATGCTGGAGAGGAAGTACTACGTGCATCTATTAAAATCTCCTCCGTCTTGGAAAAGTCTCTAGGTTCCTCCCCATCACTGTCAGCAAGAAAGCTTTCTAGCCTCCTGCTTATTGGCCCTGCATTCACAGAAGAAGCCGATGAGGAGGAGGTGGACTTTCGGCTGAACGTACTGTCCTCAGATGACACAGACTTGGTCACATTTGAATGTGCACTAGCGGGGCTAAGATCACTCTCCACTTCGATAGACCCTTGTCGACGTTCAGTCCTGGTCACCTCCTCCTTGGTTGGGGAAGACCCTTCAAGAGTGGCTTGGCGGTTAAGATTTCTCTCAAAGAGTTTCCTGGTTTCCGAAAACTTCTCTGCCAGGGCAATCTTGTCCAAGTCCACTTCCTCGCTTGTCCTCACCACCTTGTCGGTGGATGGAAGATCAGGGCTGATATTTAAGGCATTATTCTTTTGCACATTTACGATAGAAGTGTGTGTCGGTGGAGAGGAAATATCAGACTTTATAAGTTTGGTTTCAATCTGATTTTCATTGGGAGTCGAGCTCATCTGCATAAACATATTCTTGATCTTATGAACCCGGTTACCATACGAGGCACGGCCACGGGTAAGGTCAGCTGGTGCCCCATTGGTGTTAAGCTTTAACGATGCAGGCTTTGGAGAGATTTCAGGCTTTACACCATCAAATGAACACTTAATGGCATGAAAATCAGACTTATAGGCGTTCCTGTGTGGAGACGCGCTTCGGAGGGTTCTCTCCCCTTTCCCTTCCGTTTTCATCATTTTTGTGTCACAATAAAAACCTGCTGGAGAAACTGTGCAGTGTCACTCCCCTTTGCACATCGACAACAGGGATCATGGGAAGTAACGCTGTGCTGGGTACAAGGGAAATCCCAATCAATGAATCACTCCTTCCACACTCAGCTGTCTGACTAATTTCATCGCCACAAGACAACCATCTGCTGAAGAAAAAAGAAAGAAAATCAAACCAGGGGTAAAAACATGTTGCCATATGCATGCCAGCTAATAGTATTATGGTACAGAAAGTTGTATGCAAGGATCAAATGGATCAACTCACTGTTCCTTTACATTACTAGTTCAACAATTATTAGTTTTAAGAATAGTAAAAGAGGCTACATCAGACTCAAGCAACTAGGTTTGGAAGGTGATGCTGGGACTTGCAGTGCCACAGTAGCAGGATGCATACTGCCTCAGTTAGAAATCCAGCGAGACACTGTACAAAGAAGTGGCCAATGCGCCATTACCTACAGCTGCTGCAGAACATCTTGTCACAAACCACCACAGACGATGTAATGGTTAGCATTACTGCATCACAGCACTGAGGATGTGGGTTAGTTTCGTACTACGGCCCTGTGTGGAGTTTGTATAGTCTCCCTGTGCTTGCGTGGGTTTCCTCACACTCCAAAAAGACGCAGATAGGGTTAATTTTTGTTGGGGCAATTAACCTATGTTTGTATATGTGTGAGCATGCGGTAGGGAATATATAGAGTGAGCACCACTGGGCAGAGATTGATGTGAATGGTCAAATATTATTTGGAAAGTGCTGAAAGATATGTCCGGTATATAAATAAATTTAAAGAAAACAACCGGTGCAACGGCCATTGAATTATGAAGAGTTTTGTTCTGTTACCCCTTGGCCTGCATGCTTGTCTGTACACAAAACAATGAGGTAGAACTTAAGTCCTCTAAAAATAAATACAAAAAAAAAAAAAAAAAAAACTGACAAGCAACTTCAGGTATAGGCAATCTGTGGCATTCCAGTGGTTGTGGAACTACAAATCTCAGCATGCCCTACTGACAGGACATGCTGAAACTTGTAGTCCCACAATAGCTGGAGGGTCACAGGCTGACCCCCTAGGATTCAGTACCCAAGTGATATCCAATTATTACTAAATAGGTTCTGTGGTTCCAAGTTGTTCTGGAACTTCTTGTGAGTTTGTGACACTATGATTCATGGCAGCAGCACTGAGAAGGCTCCCATGCAGCACCACACACAGCTCCCCAGCCTCCTCTCTGCTGGAAGGCAGCCCAGCCGGGTGATCTCAGGAGGAGCAGACAATGGATGTAGGGGGGCAGATGAAGGAGCGCATCCACCATGTCTGGGGAGGGGGCTGGGACACCCATAGCTGCCTCCCAAGCCTGCAGGCACAGTGAAGGGGGGCAGCTCCCGGCTCCCCCTGGCCCTAGATAAACTTCCCAGGTTCTGTCCCACCTCGCGGGAAACTTCGGAAAGTACCTGAACCTTCTCCCCCCGTCGCGGTGTTCTCTTTGGATCCGTCCCGGGTGTGATACGAAGCCAAGGAACAATCCAACCGGGACGGGAGGGGGGTGTCTAGACTCAATCAGCGTGTCTTACGCTACTCTCTGCCGTGCCGCCATAGCATTTCCCTCCTCCTCCTCCGGGCTCCGTCCGTCTTCCTCCTCCTGGCTTTTCCCAAATAATAACTAACTGCCAAGCGCAAGCGGAGTGCGCGCACACGGCTCCCACCAGCCAATCATTCATGGGCTAAGCGGTGGGGCGCGTCCCCGTACCAGGACTTGCGCGCGCGCGCGCCCTCTCCTGCCTGTGCTGCAGGGAGGTGGCGCGGGCACGTGAGGAGGGTTAAAAGGAAAGAGAGTACTTCCCAAGGCGCGCCCCCTGCCTGCTGCCTGCCGCGTCGTCCCAGGAACACGACCGCGGGCACGCGCTTTCCCCCCCTCCGTGTATCTGTAATAACTGCTAAACATCCATCTATCACATCCCAGGGGCCTAGGCAGCAGCAGCAACATGTGGCTGCCCAGTGCCCAGTGCCTGGCGCTGGGGGACCTATAACTCCCAGCATGCTCTGCCGCCCGGGGGATACAAATGCCCACAGTAGCTGGCCTGGCACAGTATACAGCAAATTAGTGCTATCCAGGCAGATGGGAGACTTAGCTACTTGCCGAATGCAGGCTACTGCAGGATAACAGCCACTGGTAGTAAATAAGACATTTGATGTATTGCTAGGGGTATAATTAACTAAAGTGAGAGTTTTTAGAAGTGGAGATGTTGCCCATAGCAACCATTAAGATTCTACTTAACATTTAACTAGCACCTTCTAGAAGATAATAGCTAGAATTTGATAGGTTGCTATGGGCAACATCTCTACTTTTAAAAACTCACTTTAGTAAATATACCCCACTAGAGAGAAAAGTGTCAGGGCTGTGCTAGTCATGTAGCGAGACGAGAGCTGCCATGCACTGTTTGGCATTGGTGTGGCTACGCCAAATAGAGTTAGACATTGAGCTTCGCAGGATAATTTTAGCCAGGGGTGCATGCACACAATAACAGCACATGAGCAAGGACCCATCATTAAAGTCTGATTTTAGGTATAAAACACAGGCTGATTTATTAAATTGCTTGAAGCCGTTTTACTGGAGAAAATGATTGTTATTGCCAGCAACAATGATTGGTGCAGGAGTAGTCATTGGTAATTCCCGGGCAAACTCAGCAGATCGGCTGGGGCAAAATAGCAATAGACAGCCTTGGAATCCTGACACATGATGGGAACCCATTAGTAACTGAAATGACAGGTGAGCTGAAATGACAGGTGAGCTGTAAAAAGAATTACATATGACAATAAGTAACTATTTTTAATACTAAAGCTGCGTACACACGTAACGATTTTTTGAACGATTTTTGGGTGAACGATAATCGTTCATGCGCGCTCCCATTTGTAGTGCATTGTCGATTCTGACTGTCCAACAAACGATTTTCGTTCAGAAAATCGTTCATGTTGTACAAAATGAACGATGTCCATTCACTGTATGCATTATTAAAAAACGTTCATCGTTTATGAAAATCATTCACAAAATCGTTCATTAATATAGTAACCAAGGATTTTTGTACACGATTTTCATTCACATTTTCAAGGGAAAATCTGAACGAAAATCGTTGGTTACTAACATCGTTATGTGTGTACACACCTTAAAGCTGCATACACACACAAAACGATTTTCGAAATGAACGATTTTAGTAAACGATTTTCGTTCATTTTTTCAAGGGAAAAATGAACGAAAATCGTTTACTAAAATCGTTTGTTTACTAAATGTAATGAACGATTTTTTTTTTAACTACAAACGATTTTTGTAACTTTCCCTTAATGAAAATCGTTAAGTTGTTCAGTCAGAATGGATGAACAACAAACTACAAACGTGAACGAGCATGAACGTTAATCATTTAGGCTAAAAAATACAACGATTTTTTTAAACGATTGAACGATAACGACGTCGTTATAGTTAAATCGTTCAAAAAATCATTGTGTGTGTACGCACCTTAATAATTTGCAGATTGGTGGTTTGATAAAACATATTTTCACCCATCTTTTAATTCATAAACCCATATTGCTATTGAGATAATTAACATTTTATTTAAGTTTTCACTTGGGAAGAGCCAAACCTTCTCAGAATCACTATGAACGGTTTTTGACTGCTTTAAAATGAATGGAATCGTCCAAATCTGACTGCAAACACATCAGATGTAAGATATCATTATCTGACCATCGGGAACGCGCATGGTTCATCGTTCAGACATGTCAGATATGTCAGATTTTCCTTCAGATATGAACGATTGAACGATTTTTTAAATCGTTATCGTTCAGATCTGAAGAAAAATCTGACCGTGTGTATGCACCATAAGTCACACTGTGCATGCGTCAAGGTACATTACCGTAGTGGCTTGCAGTGGCTACTTGCAGTGTGATTGACAGTCAGGGAGCATTTGTGGGAGGTAACGGGGAGTGGCGGCAAAGAACACAGTCTTGTCATGACCATTTTAGGGGCGTGTCACATCCTGTGTCTACTATCCAGTACACATGGAATATGGCTCCAGAGTCTCAGTTCTCCCAGTCATTCTGCAAGGCTATGGGTTCACTCACTCAGGACTGCAACAATGGAATGATCTGCAACCAATGCTGCGTCTTTGTGCGCAGATGCTACAACATTTAACGCAGATGCTTGGATTTGCGAAGTCGCAGGTGGGCGTCTCAGTACATCTCCCGGCAGCTGCGACATTTGCATATTTTCAATCGCAGCTGCATGCTCATTCACAGCGGCATTAGCGTATATTTCTGAATCAGGCCCAGTGTCCTATATTTTGAGGTAAGATGTAGAGATAGAGAGAGAGAGAGATAGATGGATACAGAATAGATAGATAGATAGATAGATAGAAGGGATAGATAGATAGATAGATAGATAGATAGATAGATAGATAGATAGATAGATAGATAGATAGATAGATAGAATGATTGAGAGAGAGAGATTAGATAGATATGAGGAATAGATAGATAGATAGATAGATAGATAGATAGATAGATAGATAGATAGATAGATAGATAGATAGATAGATAGATAGATAGATATGATGATTGAGAGAGAGAGATTAGATAGATAGATATGAGGGAGAGATAGATAGATATGATGATTGAAAGAGAGAGAGATTAGATAGATAGATAGATAGATAGATATGAGGGAGAGATAGATAGATATGATGATTGAGAGAGATTAGATAGATAGATAGATAGATAGATAGATAGATAGATAGATAGATAGATAGATAGATATGAGGGAGAGAGATAGATATGATAGATAGATATGAGAGAGAGAGATAGGATAGATAGATATGAGAGAGAGAGATTAGATAGATAGATAGATAGATAGATAGATAAATAGATAGATATGAGAGAGAGAGATAGATAGATATAGGATAGATAGATAGATAGATAGATAGATAGATAGATAGATAGATAGATAGATAGAATGATTGAGAGAGAGATTAGATATGAGGAATAGATAGATAGATAGATATGATGTTTGAGAGAGAGAGAGATTAGATAGATAGATATGAGGGAGAGATAGATAGATAGATAGAATGATTGAGAGAGAGATTAGATAGATAGATAGATAGATAGATAGATAGATAGATAGATAGATAGATAGATAGATAGATAGATCGATATGAGGGAGAGATAGATAGATAGATAGATAGATAGATAGATAGATAGATAGATAGATAGATAGATAGATATGATGATTGAGAGAGATTAGATAGATAGATAGATAGATAGATAGATAGATAGATAGATATGAGGGAGAGAGATAGATGTGATAGATAGATATCAGAGAGAGCGATAGGATAGATAGATATGAGAGAGAGAGATAGGATAGATATATAGATAGATATGAGAGAGAGAGAGATAGATAGATAGATAGATAGATAGATAGATAGATAGATAGATAGATAGATAGATAGATAGATAGATCGATAGATCGATCATACTTGCCTACTTTTGAAAAAGCATTTCAGGTACATTGTGAAAGCAGCACCTAAGAGCGCGTGTTACAATGGGCGTGTACTGATAAATCTGAGGGGCGTGTCCTAAACCTGACTTACATCCAAATGTAAACCAGCCCAAAAGCAGTTAGTAAGATCTGTTTGTTGATGAAAACACTGATACTTCTCAGAAATTCATAGGGATCATTGTGCCTTATAATAACCAATGCAAGGAAATGACACTAATGATCCCATTGGAATGTATATATCTCTGTTTTTTAATATAACAGCTTCATAATGGGGGTAAGGATGAAATGAGGGAGATTGCTAGACTCTTCAGGGAGACAGGGAGATTGCTACTATTTCAGGGTCTCCCTGACAATGAGGGAGAGTTGGCAAGTATGAGATAGATAAATAGATAGATATGAGATAGAGAGATAAATAGATAGATATAGAATAGATAGATAGATATGAGATAGATACAGTAGATAGAAATAGGATAGATAGATATGAGATATATATATATATATATATATATATATATATATATATATATATATATATAGAATAGATAGAACCATTCTTTTTTTTGTTTTAAAGGATAACTCCACTCCAAATAAAAAAGTAATTTCCACTGGTGTTCAGAGGTAAAATAAAAAAAATATCCATGTACTTACCAGTTATGTGCCATTTGCCCTGATCCATCGATAGGGAGGTAAAAGTACATCTCCAGACCCCATAGACAATGCTGTTCTTGAGTCTGATTCTGAGTAATACGTAATGCAAATGCAACTCTTGGCATCCGCCTCGAACAGTCTGCGAACTGTATGCAAATGCGACTATACAAATATATTCTGAGTCTAATGGTGCGTACACACGGGACGATCTGTTCAGCGAACGATATCGCTGAACGATCTCCCTTTCCCGATGTGTTGGATGAACGATATCGTTCATCCATACACAAAAGATATCATCAACGGTGAACGACCAACGATCACAAACCCTATGGAAAATTAACAATATCGTTATCGTCCATGCGGGAACGCGCATCGTTGGTCGTTGGCTGCATAAAAGTGAACGATTTAACGATGAACGATATAGTTTTTGTTCATATCTTTCATTAAAATCGTACTGTGTGAACGCAGCTTTACACATCTTTGCAAACACACTGCCCCCACTGCTTTCGCAGTAGCAGCCATCACTATCATCGGCACTTACATCTACCCTATACTAGGCGCAGTGGGATGGGACGGGGCAGTCAGGCTGGCATAGTGGTGGGGGGTGTGGCATGGCATGGGGACACAGCCGGGGACATTACTCAGCATTAGGAGGCGGAGTGGGGGTGTGACCGCACAATCATATCATTGTGGCCCAGCCCGCTACGCAGTGCCGAGATTACCTGCTTAATGATGACGAAATTCAGCGCGAATCGCATCCTCCCCCCTCCCCGATGGGGCTTGTTGCCACACGATTTTCGGGAGCCTCTCGGCCATTCCGGGAGAGTAGACAAGTATGGGTTACTGTGGCTGTCACACATCCATAGCTTTGAAAATCCCAGAAAACAGTGACACTCCTGTTTTTAGAAACACTGCCCTGCGCCACCCCCTCCGCGGCCCCGAGGCAGCAGCTTGTCAAGTAGGCTGCAGCTTAGGGGGCACCGTGTGTGATGACACAGGACCAGTTCTGCACATGCACAGAGTGGGTGAAGTACTGTCCTCCTGCCATTGGAGTCATTTGCAAACCATCGGTTTTGCGGACAACCATAAATTTCCGTGAACAAGCCAGTTAGGCGAAACAATATCGTCGGAGACGGAGGCTGGCACTTCGTGATCCTCGCTGTGCGTGTAGTGGATCCCTTTTTTACCAGGTGACTCATACTCCCTATAATGCAACACCGGGTAACACTTATTATGATTCTTTTTGTTTCCATGTACAATCGCTGTTAGTTGCCGTTGACATACAGCAGCAACAAGGTGGGAAGCAAACTTACTGAGGTATCCTGCCGCTAACTACATACTAATTACCTGTGATAGGCTACACAGGCTGCCAGATTTGAGCACTAGAGAATTGTATCATTTCTTGACTGTTGTTAGATTGCTGTGAGATATTATTCTTCCAGCCCTGCAGACGTATGCGGTATATTCTTTTGCTGAAATCACATCAGAAGGTTTGTACATATCCATATATTCAGGGCCGGATTAACAATGGGGCGGATGGAGCTGCAGCTCCAAGCCCTTCCATCAAAATAGGCCCATAGCACCTGCTGTGCTACAGTAGACAGGAAACAAAAAATCCTGCTACAGCAGCCTGTCAGTATGTCCTGACCAACGGCGTGCCCACTGAAACCCCGACATCCCCTGCCTTATCCCCATGGCTGCCGCTGCCCGCCCAGCGCGCCCACCCGCATTTAAAATGCCGGACATATTGTCACACACTGTGTATGACTCAGACATGGCCAGGTGAAGGCCTCACTAACCCTCCCTGTACCTCAAGAGTCGCACAGGGGCGCATTGTGAAACTGACTGTCGACTACAGGCCACCAGGAAACATTTGTCATGGACTGGCCCACCTCTGCACAGGCCCCGGACAGCCAGCGCTAGCTGTTCTTTAAACTGAAGCCCGCACGTCCTTCAAAACGATCATGCACTGCAGCACAAATCAGCAGGCACAGCCGTTATTCAAAATTCTAGGTGTTGGGAACGCGGCCTGCACTCCGCAGATAGGAGAGGACACTAAAAGCAGACGGTAGCTAAAGTACTGTGTTCTGCCTGTTGAACCTCAGTCCTGCCTTCTTTACATGCTCCTAGTGGCCTGAGAATCTACAACAGCTCACGGACTGATCTCATACTGCAGCTGGGTGACAGAACACAAGAGTTTCTGTATCTGAAGTGTTCAATCTAAGCTTGCAGACCTTGCAGAGTCCCCTTGTCATCCTCCTGGTACTAATAACAGTATTGTGGTGTTGGCATATGGGGCAGTACTGTGGTAGGGCATATAGGGCAGTACATTGGTGGGGGTATATGGGGCACTGCTGTGGTTTTGGCATAAGGGACCCTACTGTGGTGTGGGTATATATATTATATAATGTGTGTGTATATACACTATATATATATATATATATATATATATATATATATATATACACTGTATGTATATATATATATATATATATATATATACTGTATATATTAAAAAAGTATGCACTCCAGAGACAATAGAGGGCTCAGCATTGACGTTTCCGAGTAAAACACTCCTTTTTCAAATTTCCAAGGGGTGTTTTTACTAAAGTGTGGGTTTTTACAGAAGTGGAGTTGATGCCCATAGCAACCAATCATAATCTACTTATCATTTATCTAGCACCTTCTAGAATAAAATAGCTATAATTTAAATGGTTGCTGTGGGCAACAACTCCACTTCTAGAAATCTGCATCTTAGTAAATATACCGCCAAGAGTGTTAACACCGAACCATAGCTGCCGAGCCCTCTATTCCAAATTAATATATTTTTGTTGTATTCATCTTTTCCATTTTTATATTCACATTTATGTTTCACATTTATTTTATATTTATTATGTAATATACAGTCAGGTCCATAAATATTGGGACATTGACAGAATTTTCATATTTTGGCCTCTATTCACCACCACAATGATTTTGAAATGAAACAAATAAGATGTGATTTAACTGCAGACTTTCAGATTTCATTTGAGGGTAATTACATCCAAATCAGGTTAACGGTGTAGGAATTACAACGGTTTCTATATGTGCCTCCCACTTTTTAAGGGGCCAAAAGTAATGGGACAAACTAAACAAACCTAAATCTAACTTTCACTTTTTAATACTTTGTTGCAAATCCTTTGCAGGCAATTACAGCCTGAAGTCTGGAACTCATAGACATCACCAGACGCTGGGTTTCATCCCTGGTGATGCTCTGCCAGGCCTCTACTGCAAATGTCTTCAGTTCCTGCTTGTTCTTGGGGCATTTTCCCTTCAGTTTTGTCTTCATCAAGTGAAATGCATGCTCAATCGGATTCAGGTCAGGGGATTGACTTGGCCATTGCATAACATTCCACTTTTTAGCCTTAAAAAACTCTTGGGTTGCTTTTGCAGTATGCTTCTGGTCATTGTCCATCTGCACTGTGAAGCGCCGTCCAATGAGTTCTGAAGCATTTGACTGAATATGAGCATATAATATTGCCCAAAACACTACAGAATTCATTCTGCTGCTTTTGTCAGCAGTCACATCATCAATAAATACAAGGGAACCAGTTCCATTGGCAGCCATACATGTCCACGCCATGACACTACCACCACCATGCTTCACTGATGAGGTGGTATGTTTTGGATCATGAGCAGTTCCTTTCCTTCTCTTCTCTTCCCATCACTCTGGTACAAGTTGATCTTTGTCTCCTCTGTCCATAGGATGTTGTTCCAGAACTGTAATGGCTTTTTTAGATGTTGTTTGGCAAACTCTAATCTGGTCTTCCTGTTTTTGTGGCTCACCAATGGTTTGCATCTTGTGGTGAACCCTCTATATTCACTCTTGTGAAGTCTTCTCTTGATTGTTGACTTTGACACATATACATCTACCTCCTGGAGAGTGTTCTTGATTTGGCCAACTGTTGTGAAGGGGTTTTTCTTCACCAGGGAAATAATTCTTTTGTCATCCACCACAGTTGTTTTCCGTGGTCTTCCGGGTCTTTTGGTGTTGCTGAGTTCTCCGGTGCGTTGTTTCTTTTTAAGAATGTTCCAAACAGTTGATTTGGCCACACCTAATGTTTTTGCTATCTCTCTGATGGGTTTGTTTTGATTTTTAAGCCTAATGATGTCTTGCTTCACTGATAGTGACAGTTCTTTGGATCTCATATTGAGAGTCGACAGCAACTGATTCCAAATGCAAATGTCACTCCTAGAATCAACTCCAGACCTTTTACCTGCTTAATTGATAATGAAATAACGAGGGAATAGACCACACCTGTCCATGAAATAGCTTTTGAGTTGATAGTCCCATTACTTTTGGCCCCTTAAAAAGAGGGAGGCACATATTGAAACTGCTGTAATTCCTACACCGTTCACTCGATTTGGATCTAATTACCCTCAAATTAAATCTGAAAGTCTGCAGTTAAAGCACATCTTGTTTGTTTCATTTCAAAACCATTGTGGTGGTGAATAGAGGCCAAAATCTGAAAATTCTGTCAATGTCCCAATATTTATGGACCTGACTGTATATTAGGGATGTGCAGGCTCGGATAGGTTCGAGTTTGCACGTTGAGTTCAGATTTTTCCCTCCAAAAAAACGGAACTCAGAAAGAGGTTAAACGTCATCTTACATGGACGAACATCATCATTCCTGGACAAAAGTCAACGTGCAAACTCGAACCTATCCGAGCCTGCACATCCCTACTGTATATCATTATTACTGCCTTTATTCATTAATGTCTATGCCATATATGTATACATATTACACTAATATGTCCCCTGTGCAGACCAGATCACCAGTCCCAAATCCGTGGCGCTGTTTACACCCCCTGCAGCACACAATGGGCCTTTCATAATTGTCAGCTCCAGGCCCATGTGGACCTTTATCTGGCACTGCATATATTGAGTCCATCTGTACACCTGGTATGTGGGACGAAGTGCCCATTTGTCAAGCACTTTTATTTATTGTATGATTATACGCTTTATGTATTATTTATGCCTTTGGGGTATATCAAACCTTGGTGTATTATAAACACTTTCTTCACACTGTCATTGGTACTGGCCTGCAGGAGCCGGGCACAGTTTGACCGACAGCAGATGCACACTTTAAAGTGGACCAGTAACTGTCATATATATGTACTCTCATCACAATCTCCTCTGCATGACATTTGGAAGCAATGAGATTTGAAAGCAGATGCATGACTCTACAGATTCTCTCTTTTCACCAATATCTACTACTAATCTGATTCTTCTGACTGTGAAAACTGCCGCTGAGGAGGGGAACACTCATTATTATCATTTTATGCTTTACAGCAGATGGGTTAACAGCAGCATCTCGCTCCTCGGACTTAGCAGTTCTTTGAAACCATACTTTATCTATTGTCGATATCTTTGACATATTTACCACCACATGATATAGGTCTGTCTATTATTTTCCCCATAATAGTGCTTCACTTTATACGCTATATATATTCGCCTTTTATGAACATTACGGCTAGCCACATTAAGTGGATACTCTCTGGATCTTTTTGGATCATCTGGAGGAATTAATCTTATGTTAACCAGAATATGTGAAGATTTTCCAGATATCTTATTATCCAGTGTTATTTTCTTCATGTATGTTTTGTGTTCTGTTTAAGTGTTTTTCATTGACTATATACTATATTAAAAAATTATTATTTTTTACATATTGAAGTAAGTTTGTGCCCCCCCACAATAAAAGAGTTGGCTTCCTTTTCCTTGTGTTTAAACTCTAAATTAGGCCCCGACCCAGTGATTCCCAACCTCTGTTCAGGTCTCTTATTTTGTCACCATACCTGGATGGCGTGTTCTAGAAATTTACAAGTAATATGGAAAAACTTTTACAATGTTTACAGTGAATTGAAGATATATTTATATAGGGCCGATTCAGATATAGGAATGAATTTAAAAAAAAGCGCAAACAAGGAACACTTTGCGCCTGCAACAAACTACGTTGCAATGTAATCTCCCATCCTAATGTTACATCTCACCTGCAGTGCAACATGGTTTTGTCCAGACGCAAGTAGATTTTTGTTTTGTTTTGCTCCTCTTGGTTTTTATTTCCTCCTATCTCCCAATCAGGCCCATAATAGAATTTCAAATGAATTATATTTGAATTGTGAATAAAACAAATAGGCTTATTATTTATTTACATAGAATTCTAAAAATACTCCTAAGTATCCCCGATTCATGTATTATTTATTACAATATTTTAGTGCGTCACACAAGGGTGAATCATGTTCTTCTGCGTTGGCAGGACTGTGACATCAGGAAAATTGTGCAGCCCTGCTTTAAACAAATTACTCTATCATAACAAGGCTGTTTTATTTCCTAACATAGTTTATTGTGATCATATATTCTTTAATTTAAACATGCATTAACAATGTATTTTTATAGTATTTCATTATATTGTTGACTGCTACTGATTGCACATATTAAAGGTTGCCAAGGTAACTGGTAATGTTGGGGCAAACTGCTACAAACATGGGGAACTTCTTCAGAAAAGGGATTAAAGGTGGGTACACAGTACACTACATGATATATCGGCCAATCTTGTGATCCGCGACAGATTGCAACGTCAATCGTGTAGTGTGTCATTTGATGAATTGGGTAGTTGCATCGTCCCATCTGATCATGTGCTGCACATCTAAGGGGCACACAGTCATGCAGTGTTGTCACATGAAGCATGTAACGATATATCGCATAGGCGTGCGGCGGATCCTGTAGTGTGTACGGTGATATATGATTACAAAGGCATCGCCACAACTTTGTGTCGCACCATCATTCAGGTGTGTACCCAGCTTTAGAGGCCAATGTATCAATTATCAGGTTTTTAGCCCGTAAAGCATAATTTGTTTCTGTTGCAAACCGCAGTGATAGGAAACTATTTTCGGCAGTATGTATTAAAAATGTTCAATAGAAATCCATTGCGAATACGGCTGGCCTGGCAATATCCAACTTCCTAAGCTGCTTAACCACAGCTATGAAGATCATCCTCCTTGTATGATGGCCATTGCTCATGCCCCGATCACAGGGCCTGATTCAGAGCCGGACGCTATTTGCGCTCGCTCGTTCAGAAAAAGGGGCCGGCTATTTAAAATGAGCGCTCGCTCTTTGTGGTCTGTTGACGCCTCTATGGCCGAGCGAGCAAACAACATTTTGTAAAGACGCCCCCTGGCCGCTCGCATTCCTACGTCATCTCCGCTATTTATTTGATTAATCGAGTACATCGAAAGGCATCTGAACTGCTCGCAGTGCTTGTGGTAGGTTCATCCTACCGAAATCATGCGAACAGTTCAGGCTAAGAAACAACCAAGTGACGTGGTTGATGACGCTGCTTTGTTAATTATGCACACCCTTAAAACGCCCGTTTTGACCGTTTGGCACGCCTGCGTTCGGATCACCACTCCCCGTTTTCAAGCACCTTCCCCTGTTACCATCCACAAATGCCTCATCCTGTCACTCAAATTAGCAGACACTCGCTATTTTGCGAGCGCTCGATTTCCAACCGCAATGACTGGTTGACACATGCGCATTACGAACCATACGCATGCGCAGATGTGCGAACATCGCTCGGAGCGAACGAGCGGCCGCTTACGAGCGGCTCTGAATCAGGCCCACAGTTCAGGCATGTGCAGAAGTTCTGGAGCTCCATGGACAGCGTTGGAACGTGTTGAGAGGTAAGTAAAACAAAAAACGACATGTCAATAATAATTTTCGCAATTATATTGTATGTATATATTTTCTTTCATTTGAAAACTGGAGTGCCAGCTATGCTGCAGACAGGTTGAGAGAAATGGGGAGAGGATAGGGGAGGACAAACCCAGTGCTGGGATGATGGACTGTTAAAAAAAGATAGATTATGGTCTGTGATTTTGTGCAAACGGCCTACAAACGCCTTCCTTTGTGTACATTCTCCTGGTCGAATGTGCAAGGACTGAGATGCCCACTTTTACGTCCGTGCACGCTGTAATACCGATTGGTGCATCCTTATACACTACCATAGGCCGCACCAGCGAAAATCCCCCCAGCCCTATGGCAGGTGACGTTTCCGCATAGGGTCACTCCGTGACAGTGCCATAACACGCCCACAGTCCTTTTTTGTATCCACTAGTAGCCACCTCCCGCACAGGAACGCCCATCATTTTACTGACACCTTTCTCATACTGTCTGAATCGATCGCAACAGCACCGTTGTGCGTACACTCTGTGTAACGCATATGTCATTTTGGATGTTTTAAAAAATGTTCGTGAATTGCCAGTTACAAAAAAAAAACACTCAACTGCGTGAACATTGGCATCGCGGGCAGACTGCGTTCTGCTCTGAATCAGTTTTTTTAGTGTTTTTATTATTGGACGGAACATTGAATGTTGGCATCCCCTGACGATTCTTCACTGTAATCCTTCATGATTGACAACAAATGCCTTCACTTCATCAGGTAGGATGAGTTTCTCTAATGCATTGGGTCTGTCTGTCATTACAAAGTGTTAGGATTTATAGTGATTTTTTCCTAAACATTACCCTTAATTGTTTATTGCATTTTTTTATTATCCACTGTTTCTCATTTTATGTATTGTAGGATAAGTTCAAAAGCAAAATGCACATCTTATTTCAGCATTGTTTAAAAGATGACAAATTAAAAGGTGATTGGAGGAATGGATAGCATCAAGCTGAGACGAGATATAAATTATCCAGACTAAAGGTGCCTACACACTTACCGACTTGCTGCCGATCCGACATCGTGCACGATTTCTCTTGAGGCTCTCCCCAGCAGCTCAGCACATGATCTGCACACGATTTGGTGTCCAAACGATCTCTCCTGCATCCAGACTTTTTCCAGTGCATCGTGTGCTAGATTGACAGATCTGCTCTACAGCACAGCCGATGTGACGATGCGATGTGCGACCAGCAGGGACGCGCATTGCATCATGATCGTGAGTGGGGACTTACGATTTGGGCATTTTTTACACGATCTGTCGTTCCAATGCGTCGGAATTGGCCAGATCGTGTAAAAATTCGCCTAGTGTGTAGGCACCTTTAGGGCCTCATTCAGCATGGGTCGCTACTGCAATAGTTAGCTGCGATTACGCACACAGTTCTGCTGTGAAAATTTGCTATTGTTTGCAACCGCAACAGACAGGCACGCCTGCATTTCTCCAACCAGTCCCCCGTCACCACCCCCATAAGCTGACATCCCGTCACTCACTCTGCGATGTCTATCTGTATGTCTAATCTTTCTATCTGTATGTATAATCACAGTGCGATCGCAATGCTAACCTGTGCACACGCACCGTGGTGCATACACATGCGCACTGCGCACCATTGGCCGATGTGGTTGCAATTGTGATCGGTGATGAATCAGGCCCTAAAATAGATAAACAAAGGTAGAACTTAAAAATTAATAAAATGTATAATCTCATGACTTCATTATACTAAAGCCATTGTCTAGCATTAAATAAAGTCCAGAGCTTGTTCTTTTGCTCATTTCTGATTAAAATCTATTTTTTCCTTCAATAGCTTAATCTGGACAGCATGATATAACATACTACAAAACTATTAAAAATAAAAAATGTATTGACAGCCATCTACCTGTATTATTTTATTTTTGTGTCTTTGATTTAATAGCAGTGATTTATACACAAAAAAAAAGTATGAGTGAGTGCCCGACGGAGGGGACATTGATGGGGGTCACTCACCTGTCCCAGTCATTGGGTGGTCTGGTGGGGGACCCCATCTTCCTTCCCGGAAGTGCTGTAGCACATCAGTGCGGTGCTAATGCAGACAAGCCTGAATTTGTACAGATTCAGGCTTGTCCAGTGAAGCCATGGCAATTAGAATTTGGCGCAGAGCAATCAGTTGGAGTAGGCCGTGGCAAGCAATTCGGTACTCATCACGTCATAGCTCCACCCACTAGCAGTGTCATATACACTACAGAGAGAAGCATGTCAGATCGACGGTGGAGATTGACAAGTCAAGAGCAGCAGAGATGGAGAAGAGGACCAGCGTCGCGGGAAGATGCCAGAAAACACAGAGTGCAACGGGAGAATACACTGACCCAATGTTGAATAAACAATAAGTTGACAAAATTACAATCTTGGGAGGTACCAAAACAGTACAAATAGAAAACAGATGACAAAACATTGTACATTACATCAAAAAAGATAAAATAAAAATTCACATATAGTAATGATACAATAATAACCTTTGTGGAAAATTTTGTAAAAACGGTTAAACTAATACACGAACTGTGTACAGAAGAGATCAAAACAGTAGTTTGGGTTGGATAAAGAGTGGGATAAGAGGGGAGCGGTGGAAAAAAAAAAAGGGGGGGGTGTGGGTCGGGGTATAGAAAAAAAAAGGGAGAAAAATTAAAATAAATAAGATAGCAGTGTAATATGGATAAACAGAGAAGGGATCATCCTAGAACTGGGAGAGGGGTTTTGTGATAGGAGTACCAGTGATTCCAAATAGAGTGGAATTTATTAACCGTATTGTTTTGTAAACTAGTAATATATTCCATTTTTGCTATATACCAAATTCTATTCAGAAGTTCCTGCTGGGTAGGGATATCTGGTGACTCCCAGTTGCGAGCAATTTGGTATTTGGCTGCGCAAGAGATATGAAGGACCATTTTGTTAGAAGAGTTAGGGACATCGTCAATTGGAGCGCATAGTAATAAGTTGCATGGAGAGAGAGATCGGGAGGTTAATATTTCGGGAAATTAGGGAGCGTACCATGTCCCAAAAAGTAATAATTAAGGAGCAGGACCACCATATATGTATAAATGATCCTTGTTGGCCACATCCCCTCCAACATAGATTGGAAACAGAAGGATAAATTCGATTGAGGCGTTCCGCAACTATTTACCATCTGGTGTATATTTTATAAGAATTCTCTTTTATGGCTACACTAATGGAACACTTAGAGACTGCTAAGCGTATATTAACCCAGGTATCTTCATCAAGGGTCAAACCTAAATCAGATTCCCAGGCCTGCTCATGTGCCTCAAGTGGGGGAGACTGCCGTGCTAAAATTGAGTGATAAAGTTGTGAAATAATCCCTTTTTCATTGGGTCTGTAGATACAGAATCTTTCCAAAGATGTAGGGCTAGGTGAAGTGAGGGCGCTAAAGGATGATGTGGCGAAATGTCGAATTTGTAAATATTGATAATGGAGGGAGTTAGGAATTCCATGTTTTTCATGAATTTCTACAAATGATGTAGGAGGAGATGACCCTACTATATGATGGAGTCTTTATAATGCCAGCAGTTTGCCAAGGGCGGGCCATAGCTTGGGAAAGGCTTGGGGGCAATGTGGGGTTGTCCCATATAGGAGTCAGAGGTGAAGGTTGAGAGGAGAGAGTGACAGTTGGGACCAGAAGCACTAAGCCGGGTCTGTGTTTGTGAAGGAGCCATGATAAATCAGAAACCGAATACGAGCCTATCAGCTCATTTTCTAAATCCACCCACCATTTTGTGCGACCAGAGGAGTGCCAAGCAATCATCTGGCTAAGTCGAGTGGCATTATAATATTGGTGTAGGATGGGCACCCCCAAACCTCCCATTGATGAGTGTTTAGCGAGTATTTCTCGGCAAATTCTGGGTTTTTTGTTGTTCCAAATAAAATTACAAAGTGTGGACTTCCGGTTCCAGCATGGAGGAGTGAGCAGCTACCTCCACGAGCTCTGTCTCTCCTACCGCCTAACTATTCTCACGGCTAAGTTATTAGCCTCCCAGCCGGCACTAAACAATCCCGATTGACTGCCTAGCTGCCCATGGATAAATTTCTAAAGGCTCAGCTCACCCAACAGCAGACACCACAAACCACGCAGCCGCTACCTCCCAGACAGGAGAAACGTCGAGCTGAAGCAAACATGGCGCCGGGTGCTGATAAAGCCGCTGGAACGCCTGCAGCAAAGAAGTCAAATCCCACGCTGACACAAGATACAGCATCCGCTCAGGTACGCAGACCACTTGATTCCCCTATCACTTACAGTGACATTGTTGAGGCCATTAAAACGACCATGACCCCCCTGCTGACACAAGTGGTTTCAGATATCACCGCTCAGTTACACCAGCTAACCCATAGGGTTTCAGTAGCTGAAGACAGAATTGGGGCGAATTTTGAAGAGGTCTCACAACTTAAACGCTCTTTCCAAAACTTAGAAAAAGAAAACTGGCAATTATGGAACAAAGTTGACGACCTGGAGAACAGGTCCTGCCGCAATAACATTCGTATAGTGGGAATCCCTGAATCAATTAAAGGACCGTCTTTATCCCATTTTGTTTGCAATACCTTGCCCTCACTTCTGGGAATTGAAAATGAGTGCACTGATCTAGTTATAGAAAGGATCCATAGAATTGGTAGAAATACCCCTTCTTCCACTAAACCAAGGGTTACATTATTCAAGTGCCTAAATTACTTACATAAGGCTGTGATTTGGTCCGCTTCACGTAAAAAATTTTCCCTTGCAATGGGAAGATCACAAGTTATACATATTCCAGGATTTTTTCGTGGAACTGTCTACAGCGAGAAAAGCCTTTGCTCCAGTATGCGCCTCCCTTATTCAAAGCAAACGTAACTTCTCCCTGATGTACCCAGCTCGTCTGCGACTATTCGAGGGGTCCACGTTCAAAGATTTTACAAACCCGAGGGATGCCAAAGCCTACCTACAGGAAGAAAATGAAGAAAGGAATCATGATATTTCTGATGTCCCATCTATCACTCCAACTTGACGTAATCGGGACCTATTCACTGAATTATGTTTTCCTCATTGAGGTTAATACAGTTTGCCATAGCAGACAATGTACCTCGCGAGGTTCCTCTTTACAAGGTTACTTATTAATATATTGCATGAAAAAAAAAAAAAAAACAGCGTGTTTCCGTTTGAATACCTTGGGTTGCTATTTTGTTTAAACTTATCTGCCTATAAATAATAAGAATAGGTGGTGATGAGATAGATTGCTCAAATAAGTCTACACCCAGTAATATGTTTTTTTCCATATACCTGAAGCAACTTATTCTCCAATATTCTGCTCGTTTAATGTTTGTTTTGATTTTTTTTCCCGCTGTCCCTCCATTGTACTGTTTTGTCTCTTTCCCCAACCCCTCCCTCAATGTTACATTCTATAGGAAAGTGGCTTTAAATATTGTATTTATCTTGTGCTTTACTACTCTTGTTTTTATTATACCATGGCTTTACTAAAATTTGGCACTCTCAATGTAGGAGGGATCAATTCCCCAGCAAAACGTAGGAAAATTTTGTTATATTTAAACAATTGTAATATTGGTATCGCTTTTCTTCAAGAGACGCACTTGACACTTGCTGAAACTAAAAAACTCCAAATGTTGAAATGGTCCATATTGGCTGCGGCGTCGTTTAACTCAAAAGCACGAGGAGTTGTGATGCTAGGCAAAAAAGACATAAATGCAGAAGGTGTTGAATGTTGAGACTGATTCGCAGGGTCGATATGTTTTTGCAGAGGTTCTAATTAAAGGATCTAAATATAATTTATGTAACATCTATGCCCCAAACACATATAAAAAGTCCTTTTATCGTACTATACTAGCCAAACTAATTACTTTGGATCCAGCTACTCTAATATTGTGTGGAGATTTTAATTTAATTTCGTCCCCCTATCTCGATCGCTCTAATACCTCTAAACGAATATCTCCCCTTCCAAAATTTGGAGTCCCATTGCTAGCCAAAAGATTTAATTTAGTAGATATTTGGGGAGCCCTTCACCCTATAGAAAAAGATTTCACCTGTTTATCTGCGGCGCACAATACCCTATCGCGAATTGACTACACCTTGATTTCAAAATTAATTTTTTTTTAAATTACGGTCCTCCACTATTGAGACCATCTCTCTTTCTGACCATGCCTTAGTCTGGTTTGAACTTCAGATCTCTACGGAACATGGACCCAATAGAATATGGAGATTTCCATCCCATCTTTCTCAGTCGATCACTTTTCGCAAAAAACTAGAATCGGCCTGGGAAGAATACAGGCTTAATAACCTTTCTCATGCAAACACAGACCCGGCCTTATTTTGCCAAACGGCCAAGTCAGTTTTATGAGGAGTGATAATCTCCTATGCCATTAACATAAAGAAACAAAGAGAAAAATCCTACACCGAACTGCAACAAACACTAACTGATGCATATCAAAATTTCAAAATGTCACCGAATCTGGCACCAAAAACTTCTTATCAAGAGGCAAAAATGCATTTTGATGAATTTCTTACTATTATGGGTGATAAATACTTATTTTCAGTAAATGATAAGTTTCACAAATTCGGCAATAAGACAGGGAAACTTCTCACAACTCTGCTCACAGGCAATAGACCACAGATGACAGTCCATCCACTTTCTAAATCAGATGGCGGTCTTACTGACTCCAACAGTCAAATCACTAGTTTTATGAGAGAATATTACGAATCATTATACTCTATCCCTGCCCTCTCTGATATTAGTAACATCTCCCTCTCGACCGATCAGTTGGATACACAAAATGAAGTAACCCCCCCTATATCCCCAAATATGCAAACTGAAGACCTATTTTGGTCAATGCTACAACGACCTCAAATTACATCAGAGGCAAGACAAATCCTTACTGACCCAATTACCCTTGAGGAACTCCAAAGCGCCATGAAAAAATTAAAACCAGCTAAAGCCCCAGGCCCTGACGGTCTATCTAGCGAGTTTTATAAAATATTAGCTCCAAAGTTACTATCACCTCTCCTTTCCTTTTATAACCATATAATGGTTCACAAGTACCTGCCGAAATATTTTACCTCAGCAATAATCAAGGTTTTACCCAAACCAGGGAAAGATCTCTCTCTTCCCAGCTCATATAGGCCGATCTCACTTTTAAACATTGATTACAAATTGTTTACAAAAATTCTGGCTGAAAGAATTAAAATATTTTTACCTAGTATTATTCATTCTGACCAGACTGGCTTTATAAAAGGAAGACACTCTGTGGTGAATGTTCGGAGAGTCTTGTCGGCCATTCAACATACTAGGTATCCTCAGGGAGAGAGTGTTAACACTAAGATTGTTCTGGCCTTAGATGCAGAGAAGGCTTTTGACCTAGTGTCCTGGCCTTTTCTGTATCTGACGCTAGAAAAAAATTTGGTTTTCCTATATAATTTATAGATACTTTGAAAGCCTTATACTCTCTGCCATATTCCCAAGTTTCATGCAATGGATATCTCTCTTCTCCCTTCTTAATTGGCAGGGGCACCAGGCAAGGATGTCCCCTCTCGCCTTTACTCTTCGCTATAGTAATGGAGCCTCTAGCGATTGCGATTCGTTCCTCCACGGCAGTGCAAGGGATTACTATTGAAAAGGTAGACCTGAAAATAGCATTATTTGCAGATGATACATTACTTTTTCTATCAAACCCATCTCAGTCATTACCAGCCATCATGGATTTAATCTCCTCATTTGGATCAGTATCAGGATACAAAGTCAATATCACCAAATCGGAAATACTCCATATATGTGGTCCCCCATTGTCTCAAGCGGATTCACCAAATAATCCCCCATTTAAAATAGCCTCTACACACATAAAATATCTTGGAATCAATATAGGGTCTGATCTCTCATCATTATACAATCTTAACTATTCACCAGCAATAGGAAAAATTTCTCAACTCCTTGATAACTGGAGGTTGTTACCTCTATCATTATTAGGAAGACTAGCAGTGATCAAAAGTATAGCTTTCCCTAAATTTTTTTATTTTATCCAAATGCTCCCTATTTTCTTAACACGTAAAGATATCACTAAACTTGAGGCAATATTTTCAAAATTCTTATGGCAAAACAAAAGACAGAGAATAGCTAGGCAAAAATTAAAGACATCAAGAAGAGAAGGAGGTTTGGGAACACCAGACATTCTAGCATATTCTTTATAAGTTTTTTCCGTTATATTGTTGATTGGTTATTGGAGAGAAATGAATATATGGATAAAGCTTTAGACAAAGCTCTCTTCCACCCCTATTCTCCAGCCATGCTTCTTCAGACAAAATCCACTCTAATACCGCATAACATACTGAATAATATAATGTTTAAAGATACATATCAAGCATGGCTAGATATTAACAAAAAACATAACCGAAACCCTCATATTACCCAATTCATCCCGCTCTGGGGAAACCCCTCTTTCCCTCCCTCTCTACACAACTCCACATTTCAGGTCTGGTGCGATAAAGGACTTTCTTGTTCATTTAAAGTTTTTGATCCTGGAGGCATTATTCTTTCCTTTTCAGAGATTCAGCGAAGATTTGACCTTCCGAATCAGCATTTCTACATGTATTATTCAGATACGCCATTATCTGTCCTCTCTTAAAATATTGTCAATGGCAGACCCTGATCCAACCTCATTAGATTCCTTACTTAATGGTTTAAACAAAAATAATATCTCCTTTAAGACAAAATATATATATCCTCATTTGATCCCAGCTGTCTCATCACCTCAGTGGGAAGTTTTGCTTACAAAATGGAGAGCAGACATACCTCAAATTTGCGAAATTCAATGTCTACTCACTCATTATGAAAAATCCCTAAAACTCTTACAATCTGCCTATCTTCAAGAGGTGCACTTTCACACAATACACAGAGCCTACATCACTCCAGCACAACGCAGACATATGGTTGCCAGTGAATCAGGCAAATGTTTGAAATGTGGTGTGCAATCAGCCAATTTCATTCATTGCGTGTGGGAATGTAGGAAAATAAAAAAATTCTGGAACAAGCTCCTGGATTACATTAACAAGCTCCTCTCTGTTAAGATTTTACCAGATCCATTGGCATGCCTAAACTTACATTTTAGAAACTGGGATCTAGGTTCACACAAAAATTTTCATATCCCTTACGAACATACTTACCTTAGGAAAAAAAGCCATTTTAATTCATTGGACTACCAAATCGGCACCCTCCATAATGTTGGTAAAACAGAAACTATTACAACTTCTTTATTACGATAGAAAAGCCACAATACCAGACATCGAAAAAGGGGTTGAAAAATTCTACATAAAACGGGAAAAATACATTGACTCACTAGATATCCCAACTCAGCAGCACATATCCAAACTCTTCGAGAACACAGATTGGTACCGTATATACTCGAGTATAAGCCGACCCGAATATAAGCCGAGGTACCTACTTTTACCCCAAAAAACTGGGAAAACTTATTGACTCGAGTATAAGCCTAGTGTGGGAAATGGCAGCAGCTTGTAGTGCCCCCAGTAGTAATTCCCCCTGGTTGTGCCCCCAGTAGTAATCCCTCCTGGTAGTGCCCCCAGTGGTAATCCCCCCTTTCAGTGCCTCCAGTAGTAATCCCCCCTGGTAGTACCCCCAGTGGTAATCCCCCCTTTTAGTGCCCCCTGTAGTAATCCCCCACTGGTAGTGCCCCCTGTAGTAATCCTCCCCTGGTAGTTCCCGCAGTGGAAATCCCCCCTTTTAGTGCCTCCTGTAATATTCCCCCCCTGGTAGTGCCCCCAGTAGTAATCCCCCCCTGGTAGTTCCCCCAGTGGTAATCCCCCCTTTTAGTGCCTCCTGTAGTAATTGCCCCCTGATAATGCCCCCTGTAGTAATCACCCCCTGGTAGTGCCCCCTGTAGTAATCGCCCCCTGGTAGTGCCCCCTGTAGTCCCCCCCCCTAGTAGAGAGAGACGTGATAAGAATAAAAAATAAATAAATACTTACCTGAAACTCCCGCTCCTGGTCCCGCCGCTGTCCGCTCCTCCGGCCGCTTTGCATGGGAGAGACGTCGTCATGACGACGTGTCTCCCATCACCCACTGCGGGAGCCGGAAGATGGCTCCTGCAGTGGGAGCAGCAGTAGCCGCTGAGAGTCTGACAGACTCTCAGCGGCTGCTGATTACAGCAAACACACAGCTGCCGGCTCCGGCGGCTGTGTGTTTGGCAGTGTGTAGCGCTGACCGAACTCCGTCCGGTCAGCGCTACACTTCACTCGAGTATAAGCCGAGGGGGTACTTTTTCAGCACATTTTTTGTGCTGAAAAACTCGGCTTATACTCGAGTATATACGGTACTTGCTCAAGCACCTCTCTTGAAATATGCGGATTAATATTCTGACAAAACAACAAAGAGTATTTTAAATGTGTTGCGAAACTTATTATTAATATTTTCCTGCCTCATTCATTCTACTTTAATTATATTGAAATACAACAAGACACTCTACCTTTTAACTCCTTATGTGTTTTCCCTTGTCTCCCTTACCCCTCCCCTCTCTTTCTCTTTTTTCTCTTGCTTTGAGACATAAGTCTTTGTTAATTACGTACAAATTTAGGGATGTTTTTCTTTTCAACGGATTTATTCATGACATAGTTGAATATTAATTTTTACTACATTCCAGAGCTTCTTGCATGATATTTACGTTTTACAATTTCATACGTAAATCTTTATGTTATATCTTCTATGTATTGTATAAGATATGAAAACATTAATAAAAATATGTTTAAAAAAAATAAAATTACAAAGTGTGGACTGGAGAGAGTTAAGAGTAGAGATAGGGATAGATACTGGAAGGGTCTGAAATAAATATAATAATTTGGGAAGAATATTCATTTTTATCGCGTTTATACGGTCTATCCAGGAGAGGAAATATGTATTCCATTGTTGTAGGTCTCTGTGAATTAATCTAATAAGGGGAAGATAATTGGACTTGTAGAGGGATTCGTATCGTTTCGTTATGAGAACCCCAAGATATTTAAGGGAATCTCTCCTCCATGTAAAATTAAAATTTGCTTGTAACAGTGATCTCATCCCTTCTGTTAAATTAAGAGGAAGAGCTTCAGATTTAGCATGGTTAGTCTTATAACCCGATAGATTACCATAGAGAGTAGGTTCATGAAATAAGTTAGGGAGGGACGTAAGTGGGCGGGTCAGTGTAAGGAGTACATCATCAGCAAATAAAGAAAGAGTATAGTGAGATTGCTGGATCATAACTCCAGCTATATCAGGGTTAGCCCGTATGCGACTAGCCAAGGGCTCGATAATAAGTGGGGCGACAGTGGGCACCCTTGTCTAGTTCCATTAGTAATGGAGAAGGGATCGGAGAGTAGGCCGCCAGCTGAGACTGAAGCAGAAGGGTTGTGATATAAAGCTTGAATAGCCTGAAAAAAATTCCCATGAAATCCGAAATGGTGTAGTGTTTGAAACATGAACGGCCATGAGACCCTGTCAAAGGCTTTCTCCGCGTCCAAAGCAAGCACCAGAGAGGGAATTTTATGAATATTAATGTGATGAATTAAATCAATAGTGAGTCTGGTGTTGTCTAATGCCTGCCTGGATGGGACAAAGCCCACCTGATCGGGGTGTATCAGAGCGGGTAGAAGTGGGTTTAATCTATTCGCAAGTACCTTAGCAAAACATTTTCAAGTTAGTGTTGAGCAGTGAGATAGGACGATAGTTAGAGGCTAAGAGGGGGTCTTTGTTAGGCTTTGGTATTACTATAATGGTGGCTTTAGTTGTGTCTGAATGGAATGGGGCTCCCTCACAAATTTGGTTAAAGACCTTAGTTAAATGGGGAATCAGAGAGGATTGAAAGGTCTTGTAATAGGACTTTGGGAGTCCATCTGGACCTGGAGCCTTACAGGACTTTTGTGTTTTAAGGGCTAAAATTATCTTTTCTTCAGAGATAGATTCATTTAAGTCAGCAGAAGTCTTAGAATCTATATGTGGGAGGTTACATGAAGCTAGATAATTTGAGGTTGTAGAGTCATTTGTAGCGGGCGAGGAGGATGACATAGGAAGATTATAAAGACGTGTGTAATAGGTTTTAAACAGCGAGTTGATGGTGGTGGGATTGTATTGAGAGATACTATGGTCATCTCTCAACACAGGGACGGCTGTCCTAGCCTTTCTAGCTTTCAGTCTGTTGGCCAATAATGTGTCCGCTTTGTTACTTTTATCATAAAATTTTTGATTGAGCCAACGAAGAGATTGTTCAGTTTTTTCAGCTAGAAGTGCATTGAGAGATGCGCTGGCTGAAATCAGTTGAGCATATAGGGAGCGAGAGGGACTATGCTTATGAGCGGTTTCCAGGCGATGAACCTCTACAGTAAGTGAGGTCAACTGGACTCTACGTTCCTTATTTCTAAAAGAGGCATAGCTAATTATTTGTCCACGAATGACAGCTTTATGAGCCTCCCATTCTAAAGGGGAACATGTAGAGTTTGTAGTATTTAGGAGGAAATAATCTTTAAGGCATGCTTGATCTTCTCTTGAAATTTTGGGATTTTCAACAGGGTTTCATTTAAGCGCCATGGAGGGCGGGATGGTGGTAAATTGAAAAAATTAAATGAAGAGTTGGGGGATATAGATGAATCGGACAAATGTTTGGATGCTGATGTACAACAAAGAATAAGGTCGATCCTTGAATAGGATTGGTGGGGCACCGAAAAAAAGGTATAGTCTCGGTTTGTGGGGTTTAGAGCACGCCAAGTGTCGTAGACCCCCGATTGTATAAGATGTTTATTTAGAGAGCGAGCCAGTGAACATATTCGTGAGGTGGTAGAAACAGAGGATTTGTCGAGTTCATAATTAAGTATAGCGTTAAAATCTCCACCCACAATGAGGCAACCCTTTCTATATTTGTTCAAGTTTTGAAAAGAAAGAGTTAAAGAATGAGATTTGGCCAGAGTTAGGGGCGTATACGTTTGCTATTGTGCATTCCAAATGACCTAGCCTACCTGTTAAGATAATATTTCGTCCGTCTGAGTCTGTATGGACAGAGTTCTGAATAAAGGGGATTTTGTTGCTAATTAGTATCGAAACTCCATTATATTTAGTTTGACTAGAGGAATAAAAGGCAGTTGTAAATTGTTTAGAATGTAGCTTTGGGTGAGATGAAGCTTTGAAATGTGTTTCCTGTAATAGAACGATCCCTGCTTTAAGTGTTCGAAGAGAACAGACAAGCAGGGAGCGTTTCTGAGGGGTGTTGAGACCTTTAGTATTCATAGAAATAATGTTTAGAGACATAATTAGAAGAAGTAAAAAAATGTAAATAAAATAAAATAAAGAAAATTTAATTACCTCGGCTCGCAAAGGGTAGAAAGGAGGGTTGTAGAAGGGAAGGGAAGAGGGTGGGATCCGAGTGGAAGTTCCTCTTGACCAGCAGAGAAAAAACTCACACGGAAATCGGGACTGCTAAGTCCGAAAAGGAAGCAGAAAAAATTAGATCTGCTACCTATAGGATGATATGTAGAACAGACGGAAAGGTGGAGATGGAAGGAGTCAAGGAGATATGACCCTCCGGTAGTGTGTTAACACTTGCGGAAAAAAAGGGAGAAAAAAGAAAGAAAATGAAAAAAAAAAAAGATGGAATATTTTGGAATAAAGGATGAACATATAAACATCTAGAACATGTGCAACATAACAAATAGCATGAAAGTAATCCTATGAATTTCGTCGGAGGCCCCCGCAAAAAATAAATAAATTAAAAAAAAGGATAGGTGGATTGCACCAGAAATGATTCTCAAACATTTATGGAGATAGTTAAGGGTTCCCGTAGAATCATAGTGCACGGAAATAAAACATTTTAGGAGCCTCTGAGGAAATCAGATTCATCAGAAATATAACATTACACATTTGATATAGTACACAAATACAATATAAATAGTAGAAGATGTGTCAAGTGGCTAAGTTATAGTGAGAGATCAGCTAAACTGCAGATTTAGAAATTTGAGCGAATATTGTCATTTGTATATGAACTTGGTAAACAATATCCATGACAGGAACATACATTTTAAAACCTGGAGATAACAAGTATATCTAACTGTAGAATCGCTAGATAACAGAAGTATCACGACTTATTAAGGATCTGCCAGCGTGGAGGGAGGGCCAGCATCCTCTAGATGGGAGAGAAAATCTTTACCTTCTCTAGTGTCCCGAATGATCACTGTTTTACCATTAAAATTAATTAGCAATTTAAAGGGGAAATCCCATCTGTAACGGATCCCACGGTTGCGAAGAGCAGTCGTCAGATCTCGAAGTTCTCTGCGTTTCAGAATTGTAATAGGTGCTAAGTCCTCTAGGAGGATCACCATCACGAGGTTTAGGCCTAAGAGCTCGATGCGCTCTTTCCACTGGTATTTGAGTAAGACCTGAATCTGGAAGGATATGAGAGAATAGTTTATGGAGGTAAGGCTCTAGGTCAGTTTGGAGTATCATTTCCGGAATGTTGCGGATACGTAGAGTATTCCTCCATTCTCGATTCTCTAGATCCTCATTTTTAGTAAGGAGTTCAGTAAGGTCTTGAATGATATGATCTAGGTCTCTGTGGGTCTCATTTTGGAGTTTTTGAAGGGCATCTTGGCGGGATTCCAATTTAGAGGTTCTGGTGGACAAGGAAGCCAAATCAGATTTAATAGACAAGACAGCTTTGTCCAATTTAGTTTCCAAAGAATCTTTGAGATCTGTGATGAGAGATCTAAGCTCCATAATGTCCTATTTGGTAGAAGGTGCTGGAGAGGGTGTGTCATCGCCTTCCGCCTGAGAAAGATGTGGAGAAGGAGGGTCAGTAATCGCTGAGGTCTTGTCCCCTTTAGAAAAATGTTGAGTAATATCTCCACCAGCACGCTTTCTGGCATTTGTGCTTCATCTATTCATGGTGATATCACACAGATAGTATCAGAGATAAAATGGTTTAGAGATATAGCAATATTAGGGGACTTGGGTTAGAGGTATGTAGAGTGATGAGAGAAGAAAAAAAAGGGGGGTCTACACCACCGGAGGGCACTGTGATGGGTTAATAACCCAACATTTGGCTCATCATTGCTTGCCGGGCTCCACAGGGTAGGCAGAAGGTTACTGTATAGGCTGCTGGAGTGGGGGACACTGGGAAAGGATCAGCTAGCGGTCCGAGTGACTCTAGAGTGAGGGGAACTGCACAGGACACCAGCCGGGGTAATTGGCATCCAACAAGCAGCAGTGGAGCTGCAGTAATGGCAGAGCCGCGGGAGGTCAGTCAGACTTGAAGTGAGTCAGACTTGCATGATCGGATGAAGATGCTTCAGGGGGTGCGGCAGCCGCTAGAAGAATAGCCAGCACGTGTGCAAGCTGCCAGTATGTATAGCCGCTAGAAGAATAGTCAGAGCCCGCGGCAATACAGCAGGGAGAGGAGCGTGCAGGTCCGCGTGCAGCCGCGACCTCTCTGACAGCCGAGCAGGACAACAACGGACCTCTGCGCAACACTGAGGATGCAGCGTCAGAGAGATGGGAGGGAGCCGGGTTACAGGCTGCACATCAGGTGCTCCGTGGGAGCCGGCCAAAGTAAGTACTTCAGTCCCGCTACGTGATAGAGCCCGGGGTAAAGGCAGCTCCTCTGGAGGGTCTCCAAGCAGTCCAGGTCCGTTTATGCTTGCGGACGGAGGCAGCTTTCAACTCGAGGCCGCGGCATCAGCTGGGGAGAAGGCCCATATGCAGGGATCCAACAGGGGTGGGACTTTTTGCGGCAAGATGAGGCCCCACAGCAAGCTGATAAAATAGGGACACTGTATAGTGAGATTGGGGATTGGGAAGTCCCCTAAAAGTGCCCTTTAGTGCCAAGGTTGCATGAGCTTATGGAGAACACATCTGTTCTTAGTGCCAGTCAAGCCACGCCCCTCACTACTTTTTTTTAAGGCCTCCCTAGGCCACCAGAGAATTTGAACATTTGGCCCGTGATGCATTTTTGGGCTTAGGCCTGTGCCTTCATGAGTCGGACTGTAGGTCTGTGCCACATGTAGGTTGGGTACTAGGCCCGTGGGACAATTAATTAACTGTCACTAGGCCCATACCAGGTATGCATCATCAAAAGGCCCCATAGTTTGGGCATTTAGCCCATGCCATTAAAAGGCTCCATTAGTTCGGGCACCATGCCCATGCCATCAAAAGGTCCCATTTGTTTGGGAACTAAGGTCCATGCCACATTAAGCCCTCACTAGTTTGGACACTAGACCCATGCCCTTATAAGCCCCCAGCAGTTAGGCACTAGGTCTGTGCCACCTTATGCCCTCACTAGTGTGGGAATTAGGACCATGCCCTCATAAGCTCCCAGTAGTTTGGGCACTAGGCCCATGCCACCTTAAGGCCTCACTTGTTCAGGCACCAGGCCCGCCCTCATGATCCCCTAGTAGTTTGGGCATTAAACCCTTGCCACCGTAAGGCCTCACTTGTTCGGGCACTAGGCCCGTGCCACCATAAGCCCTCACTTGCTTGGGCGCTAGGACCATATCTTCTAATAGTAAGTTAGTAGGTCCCTCTAAGAAGTAGGGATTGTCCCTCTAATCGCGTGCCATTTCTTTTATGTGTAGGTTTGACTGGCCTCCATGTGCCCTGTACTTTCACCCTTAGGAACTAGAGGCCGGCCATCTTAGATAGGAAAGAACTTCCCCGGAGTGTACCACGCTAGTGGTCCTAACTATCAGTATTGTGTCATTGTGTGCTGTTAATTGTAAGAAGGACTGTGTTCTTCTGCGACACTGTGATTTACTTATGGTAATTTTTTATGTTTTGTTCGTGTTTAGTGGGGTTAGTAACTCTTTATAGAGAAAGGGCAGTTAGTGCACCACACCTGTAGTTAGCTTTACTCTGTTGTTACACTAGGCCTGGTTGAGATAGGGGCTGTGTTGTAGATGTAGATATTAGTTGGGTGAACACTACATTAGGGCCAGTAAAGCGTAGACAGTTGAGCGGGAGGTGTCTCATCTCTTTTCTTGCAGGCCGCTGCAACAGACGTCGCTCACGGTGACCAAAATAGAAGCGATAAGTGTGCTCTGTGTTGTGCATTTCCTTATTATCTCTCTTACTTCTGGGTGTCAGTGGACCTTACACTTCGGTGTGGGGTTGCCGTGTCACCTAGTGTGTGGACACAAATAGGCGAGATGATGAGGGAGGGATGATCTTCCACTCTAACCCTAAGATGGGTTGTCTCACTATAGGTTAAGGTGCCAGGCTCTGAACAGAGAGAGACAGATGTAAGCATACTCCCATTTTTGTTATTACCAGGAAAAATGCCTCAGTGCTTATAAGGATTTGCGTCGCACCAGCGGATGGATCAGTGCGTGGAAGCCATCCTGAAAAAGTTCTCGAGGTGAGAACCCTAAGGAATCCCTCCTTGGATTACTCTCATTTTCCAAAAGGACAATAATGGAGCTAGGTTTATATAAATGTAGATAGATTATTTCTTCCTTTTTTTTCTTTTCTTTTAAAGAATTTATTGGTTTTTGTATATTAGGCTCATCAGAGATTTTTATAGCATCCACATTGTGCTTTGATTTACACCAAACCTATACTAATATTATAAGAACGCTGTGTCCGTCTGTTTCTTTAAAGTTGGTGCAAATGTACTGAATCGATTTTCATGAAAACTCCATCATTGTGTTGAGGAAACTCCTAGAAATACCCTGCACTTTGTTTCATCTCGATTCGTCAAGTTAAAGTTGAGCAATAAAAAAAAATATATATATATTGGCATCATCAGTGCAAGAGATAGGTGTGGCACCATGCGCACGGCCAGGGGATGGGGGAGAGGCCCGCATTCACTTGAATAGGATAGGCTACATAGCAGTCTGTGTACAGGGCACCCATTGGTGTGTGAAAGCACTGCTACCACCAGTCTGTATAGCACTGCTGGTCACATGGGCCACTCCCGTGGAAGGGCCCTTATGCAGATCAATATAACTAGAACACCTCAAATAAAAAAAATGTTGATAGAAGCTATTTCATTGGCTAGTAACTGATAACATTGGTCTGTTTTAACTTGTTTCTTAAGGTTTCAGTTGCATAAAGTAAACAAGTCACCAAGTATCTAGTGCCCAAGTATACATATAACAAAGTTCCTGCACTCTCATCTCAATGTATCAGCATCAGGGTGCAACCTCCAAAACCAATGTTATGGTTCTAATGCAGATCCGGGGTATTTTCCATGAATATGGAGAAAAACAGAGGGCACTCCCCAAAAGCAGTACACTTATTCATTTAATGTCAGCAACATATTCCAAGGAGAATCGTAATTGTTGTCTACGTTTCGGTCGGTTAGACTAACTGGTGAAGCCGCCTGATGCATGTATATGTTGGCAAATTGATTGTTATGATGAAGTTTTGACAAAGGTCCTTCGGGACTGAAACGTAGACGACAATTACGATTCTGCTTGGATTATGTTGCTGACATTAAATTAATAAGCGTACTGCTTTTGGTGAGTGTCCTGTTTTTTTCTCCATAGTCATTTAAAATACCCCGGATTAGCAACTAAGTCATACATGCCGACTTTCTGGCAGCCCCTTCCGGGAGGGGGCTGACAGGTCGGTCCAGCAGGGAGGGTGCGGGCGGCTGTAATGGGCGGAGCGGGGGCGTGTCCGTGCGTTTGCGTCATCTTACCGGCATTACAAAGCAGGGGGCGGGGTTACGATGCCGCGATTTAGCGCGAATTGTGTCATCACCACCCAAACCGCCCACTTCTACATGCAGGGGGGTTGCGGGGTGCGGCAGACGATGCAGGAGACTTGCCTCCTCTTGAGGGGTGTCGAGAGCTGCACCCGATTTTCGGGAGGCTCCCGACAGTCCCGGGACAGTAGGCAAGTATGACCTAAGTATATATATATTTTTTATTTGGGATGGTCATTGCTTGTAAAGTCCAGTATTACAGAAATCATTGTGTTATGCACAGCATTACCTTACGTTTCCCATATACTACCAAACTGTTGGATTTCAAGTTCACATGCATCTCAGCCTGCCAACGTGGGCAAGCTCCTGCAGACTGCACTGGAGTTTTCTATAGTAGTAGTAGATGAGCTAATTATTCAATAGGAAATATTTTATTAATACAGTGCAAATGTACAATAAGCTTTGGTAACCTTACAGATGTTAGATTAACCCAGTGGTTCTCAAACTCGGTCCTCAGGACCCCACACAGGTCACGTTTTACCTATTGATCATTAAATTGACTGCTACTATAGGCTTACAACATGGTTTCTCTTTAGCACTTTGAAAATAAATAGACTTAAATATATCATATTTCTCCATGCAACACCTAAACAATAGTATATTGTTTAATAATATATATATATATATATATTAGGGGTGAGCGGGTTCGGATTTCTGAAATCCGAACCCCCCCGAGCCCCCCCGATCCGAGTCAGCTCGACTTTTCCCGCCTGACTCGGATCTGAAATCGAGGCAAAACGTCATCATCCCGCCTTCCGGGTCTCGCGGGTTTTGGATCCTATATAAGGTACCCGCGTCGGCGCCATTTTCTCACTCGGCTGTGGACAGTGAAGAGGGAGGGTGGGAGTTAGGGCTGGCTGGGCTGTGTAGTGTAGTGTAGTGTAGTGCAGAGTAGTGTTGTGCTGTGCTGTGCTGCGCTGTGCTGCTGTTGTCCACTACTTCAAAGTCCATAGGGGCTGGCTGTGTTGTGCTGTGCTGCTGTTGTAAATAGGGGCTGTGTCCACTACTTCAAAGTCCATAGGGGCTGGCTGGACTGTGTTGTGCAGTCAGTTCTCCATAGGGGCTGTGTCCACTCCAAAGTCCTGTGCAGTGTCCCAGTCCTAAAGGGGTGCTGTAGTGTTGTCCAGGGGGTGCTCTGTCCATCAGGGGTGCTCCCCCCAAGTGCTAAAAAAATAATATTTTTTCTGTGTTTGTGAATTGTGTGCGCAGTAGCCGCACGTGCATCAACAAAGTAGTGCCAAGCGTGCGCCTGTGTCATAAGTAAAGGGCCGGCTGGCTTGACCGTTAAGGGTGCTGTAACCCCCGAAAGTACACTCCAGTCCAAACCAAAAAAAAATTATTTTCTGTGTTTGTGAATTGTGTGCGCAGTAGCCGCACGTGCATCAACAAAGTAGTGCCAAGCGTGCGCCTGTGTCATAAGTAAAGGGCCGGCTGGCTTGACCGTTAAAGGGTGCTGTAACCCCCAAAGTACACTCCAGTCCAAACCAAAAAAAAAATTATTTTCTGTGTTTGTGAATTGTGTGCGCAGTAGCCGCACGTGCATCAACAAAGTAGTGCCAAGCGTGCGCCTGTGTCATAAGTAAAGGGCCGGCTGGCTTGACCGTTAAAGGGTGCTGTAACCCCCAAAGTACACTCCAAACCAAAAAAATATATATTTTCTGTGTTTGTGAATTGTGTGCGCAGTAGCCGCACGTGCATCAACAAAGTAGTGCCAAGCGTGCGCCTGTGTCATAAGTAAAGGGCCGGCTGGCTTGACCGTTAAAGGGTGCTGTAACCCCCAAAGTACACTCCAAACCAAATAACAAAATATTTTTTCTGTGTTTGTGAATTGTGTGCGCAGTAGCCGCACGTGCATCAACAAAGTAGTGCCAAGCGTGCGCCTGTGTCATAAATAAAGGGCCGGCTGGCTTGACCGTTAAAGGGTGCTGTAACCCCCAAAGTACACTCCAGTCCAAACCAAAAAAAAATATATTTTCTGTGTTTGTGACTTGTGTGCACTGTGGCTGCATGTGCATCAACAAAGGAGCAGCGCCAAGCGTGCGCCTGTGTCCCATAAGTAAAGAGCCGGCTGGCTCATTTCTTAAAGGGTGGTGTAACCCACAAAGTGCACTACTCTCCAGCAAAAATAAAAAAATATTTTCTGTGTTTGTGTGCGCTTTAGCCGCACGTATATATCAATATAACATAAATGGAGGACCAAACTTTCTCCGATAAAAATAAAATAGGGAAAGATCAAGAACCACTTCCTCCTAGTGCTGTTGCTGCTGCTGGGAGTTGTTCATCATCCCAGAGAGGAAGTAGGAACATCACTACTTTTACTAAACAATTGACCCTCCAACAGTCCCTAGCGATGAGGATGAAGTACGACAGCAGTCATCCTGAAGCAAAACGTATAACTGAGGCCTTGACTGCTATGTTGGTGTTAGACGTGCGTCCGGTATCCGCCATTAGTGCAGTGGGATTTAGACAATTGATGGAGGTAGTGTGTCCCCGGTTCCAAATCCCGTCTAGATTCCACCTGCATCCTCAAAGCAGCAGCGACAAGCGTGCGTCTGTCTGTTAAAGGATGGTGTAACCCTCAAAGTGCGCTCCACAAACAATAAAAATATTCTTCTTCTTTTTTGTGTCTTTGTGAATTGTGTGGGCTGTAGCCGCACTTGCATCCTCAAAGCAGCAGTGACAAGCGTGCGTCTGTCTGTTAAAGGGTGGTGTAACCCTCAAAGTGCGCTCCACAAACAATAAAAATATTCTTCTTTTTTTTTCTGTCTTTGTGAAATGTGTGGGCTGTAGCCGCACCTGCATCCTTAAAGCAGCAGCGACAAGCGTGCGTCTGTCTGTTAAAGGGTGGTGACACCCTCAAAGTGTGCTACACAAACAATAAAAATATTGTTCTTTTTTTTTCTGTCTTTGTGAATTGTGTGGGCTGTAGCCGCACTTGCATCCTCAAAGCAGCAGCGACAAGCGTGCATCTGTCTGTTAAAGGGTGGTGACACCCTCAAAGTGTGCTACACAAACAATAAAAATATTCTTCTTTTTTCTGTCTTTGTGAATTGTGTGGGCTGTAGCCGCACTTGCATCCTCAAAGCAGCAGCGACAAGCGTGCGTCTGTCTGTTAAAGGGTGGTGTAACCCTCAAAGTGCTCCAAAAAATAAAAAACTATTGTTTTAATGTGTTTGTGACTTGTGTGCGATGTAGCCGCACGTGCATCAACATAGTAGCAGCGCCAAGCATGCGCCTGTGTCATAAGTCAAGGGCTGGTTTGGACATCTGGTCCGGACTGAAGGACGTGCCAACAATTTCTGACAAGTCTACTGTCACTGCATATGATACTGTCCTCAAAGCAGCAGCGACAAGCGTGCGTCTGTCTGTTAAAGGATGGTGTAACCCTCAAAGTGCGCTCCACAAACAATAAAAATATTCTTCTTCTTTTTTCTGTCTTTGTGAATTGTGTGGGCTGTAGCCGCACTTGCATCCTCAAAGCAGCAGCGACAAGCGTGCGTCTGTCTGTTAAAGGGTGGTGTAACCCTCAAAGTGCGCTCCACAAACAATAAAAATATTCTTCTTTTTTTTTCTGTCTTTGTGAAATGTGTGGGCTGTAGCCGCACCTGCATCCTTAAAGCAGCAGCGACAAGCGTGCGTCTGTCTGTTAAAGGGTGGTGACACCCTCAAAGTGTGCTACACAAACAATAAAAATATTGTTCTTTTTTTTTCTGTCTTTGTGAATTGTGTGGGCTGTAGCCGCACTTGCATCCTCAAAGCAGCAGCGACAAGCGGGCATCTGTCTGTTAAAGGGTGGTGACACCCTCAAAGTGTGCTACACAAACAATAAAAATATTCTTCTTTTTTCTGTCTTTGTGAATTGTGTGGGCTGTAGCCGCACTTGCATCCTCAAAGCAGCAGCGACAAGCGTGCGTCTGTCTGTTAAAGGGTGGTGTAACCCTCAAAGTGTGCTACACAAACAATAAAAATATAGTTCTTTTTCTTTCTGTCTTTGTGAATTGTGTGGGCTGTAGCCGCACTTGCATCCTCAAAGCAGCAGCGACAAGCGTGCATCTGTCTGTTAAAGGGTGGTGACACCCTCAAAGTGTGCTACACAAACAATAAAAATATTCTTCTTTTTTCTGTCTTTGTGAATTGTGTGGGCTGTAGCCGCACTTGCATCCTCAAAGCAGCAGCGACAAGCGTGCGTCTGTCTGTTAAAGGGTGGTGTAACCCTCAAAGTGTGCTACACAAACAATAAAAATATTGTTCTTTTTTTTTCTGTCTTTGTGAATTGTGTGGGCTGTAGCCGCACTTGCATCCTCAAAGCAGCAGCGACAAGCGTGCGTCTGTCTGTTAAAGGGTGGTGTAACCCTCAAAGTGCTCCAAAAAATAAAAAACTATTGTTTTAATGTGTTTGTGACTTGTGTGCGATGTAGCCGCACGTGCATCAACATAGTAGCAGCGCCAAGCATGCGCCTGTGTCATAAGTCAAGGGCTGGTTTGGACATCTGGTCCGGACTGAAGGACGTGCCAACAATTTCTGACAAGTCTAATGTCACTGCATATGATACTGTCCTCAAAGCAGCAGCGACAAGCGTGCGTCTGTCTGTTAAAGGATGGTGTAACCCTCAAAGTGCGCTCCACAAACAATAAAAATATTCTTCTTCTTTTTTCTGTCTTTGTGAATTGTGTGGGCTGTAGCCGCACTTGCATCCTCAAAGCAGCAGCGACAAGCGTGCGTCTGTCTGTTAAAGGGTGGTGTAACCCTCAAAGTGCGCTCCACAAACAATAAAAATATTCTTCTTTTTTTTTCTGTCTTTGTGAAATGTGTGGGCTGTAGCCGCACCTGCATCCTTAAAGCAGCAGCGACAAGCGTGCGTCTGTCTGTTAAAGGGTGGTGACACCCTCAAAGTGTGCTACACAAACAATAAAAATATTGTTCTTTTTTTTTCTGTCTTTGTGAATTGTGTGGGCTGTAGCCGCACTTGCATCCTCAAAGCAGCAGCGACAAGCGGGCATCTGTCTGTTAAAGGGTGGTGACACCCTCAAAGTGTGCCACACAAACAATAAAAATATTCTTCTTTTTTCTGTCTTTGTGAATTGTGTGGGCTGTAGCCGCACTTGCATCCTCAAAGCAGCAGCGACAAGCGTGCGTCTGTCTGTTAAAGGGTGGTGTAACCCTCAAAGTGTGCTACACAAACAATAAAAATATTGTTCTTTTTTTTTCTGTCTTTGTGAATTGTGTGGGCTGTAGCCGCACTTGCATCCTCAAAGCAGCAGCGACAAGCGTGCATCTGTCTGTTAAAGGGTGGTGACACCCTCAAAGTGTGCTACACAAACAATAAAAATATTCTTCTTTTTTCTGTCTTTGTGAATTGTGTGGGCTGTAGCCGCACTTGCATCCTCAAAGCAGCAGCGACAAGCGTGCATCTGTCTGTTAAAGGGTGGTGTAACCCTCAAAGTGTGCTACACAAACAATAAAAATATTGTTCTTTTTTTTTCTGTCTTTGTGAATTGTGTGGGCTGTAACCGCACTTGCATCCTCAAAGCAGCAGCGACAAGCGTGCGTCTGTCTGTTAAAGGGTGGTGTAACCCTCAAAGTGCTCCAAAAAATAAAAAACTATTGTTTTAATGTGTTTGTGACTTGTGTGCGATGTAGCCGCACGTGCATCAACATAGTAGCAGCGCCAAGCATGCGCCTGTGTCATAAGTCAAGGGCTGGTTTGGACATCTGGTCCGGACTGAAGGACGTGCCAACAATTTCTGACAAGTCTACTGTCACTGCATATGATACTGTCCTCAAAGCAGCAGCGACAAGCGTGCGTCTGTCTGTTAAAGGATGGTGTAACCCTCAAAGTGCGCTCCACAAACAATAAAAATATTCTTCTTCTTTTTTCTGTCTTTGTGAATTGTGTGGGCTGTAGCCGCACTTGCATCCTCAAAGCAGCAGCGACAAGCGTGCGTCTGTCTGTTAAAGGGTGGTGTAACCCTCAAAGTGCGCTCCACAAACAATAAAAATATTCTTCTTTTTTTTTCTGTCTTTGTGAAATGTGTGGGCTGTAGCCGCACCTGCATCCTTAAAGCAGCAGCGACAAGCGTGCGTCTGTCTGTTAAAGGGTGGTGACACCCTCAAAGTGTGCTACACAAACAATAAAAATATTGTTCTTTTTTTTTCTGTCTTTGTGAATTGTGTGGGCTGTAGCCGCACTTGCATCCTCAAAGCAGCAGCGACAAGCGGGCATCTGTCTGTTAAAGGGTGGTGACACCCTCAAAGTGTGCTACACAAACAATAAAAATATTCTTCTTTTTTCTGTCTTTGTGAATTGTGTGGGCTGTAGCCGCACTTGCATCCTCAAAGCAGCAGCGACAAGCGTGCGTCTGTCTGTTAAAGGGTGGTGTAACCCTCAAAGTGTGCTACACAAACAATAAAAATATTGTTCTTTTTTTTTCTGTCTTTGTGAATTGTGTGGGCTGTAGCCGCACTTGCATCCTCAAAGCAGCAGCGACAAGCGTGCGTCTGTCTGTTAAAGGGTGGTGTAACCCTCAAAGTGCTCCAAAAAATAAAAAACTATTGTTTTAATGTGTTTGTGACTTGTGTGCGATGTAGCCGCACGTGCATCAACATAGTAGCAGCGCCAAGCATGCGCCTGTGTCATAAGTCAAGGGCTGGTTTGGACATCTGGTCCGGACTGAAGGACGTGCCAACAATTTCTGACAAGTCTACTGTCACTGCATATGATACTGTCCTCAAAGCAGCAGCGACAAGCGTGCGTCTGTCTGTTAAAGGGTGGTGTAACCCTCAAAGTGTGCTACACAAAAAATAAAAATATTGTTCTTTTTTTTTCTGTCTTTGTAAATTGTGTGGGCTGTAGCCGCACTTGCATCCTCAAAGCAGCAGCGACAAGCGTGCGTCTGTCTGTTAAAGGATTACATCCTGTACTGGCAGGAAAAATAAGCAATTTGGAGGTCCCTGTACAAACCGGCTCTATTTTACCTGAGTTGCCCCCCCTCCAGTGTGTACTCCGAAAGAGTGTTTAGTGCAGCCGGGAACCTTGTCAGCGAAAGGCGTAGGAGGTTGCTTCCACAAAATGTGAAGAAGATGATGTTCATAAAATGAATTATCACCTCTTCCAGGGAGACCAGCCTCCAGAACGTACAGAGGGACCTGTGGTTGTGGATTCCAGCGGGGACGAATTAATACTCTGTGAGGATGAGGATGTACACAACACTGAAGAGGGTGAGGAATCGGTGGATGAGGAGGATGAGGACGACATCTTGCCTCCGTAGAGCCAGTTTGTGCAGGGACAGATTAATTGCCAGCTTGTTTTGTGGGGGCCCAAACGAACCAATCATTTCAGCCACAGTCGTGTGGCAGACCCTGGCGCTGAAATGTTTGGTTTGTTAAAGTGTGCATGTCCTGTTTATACAACATAAGGGTGGGTGGGAGGGCCAAAGGACAATTCCATCTTGCACCTCTTTTTTTTCTTTGCATTATGTATAGTTTGGGGCCTAGTTTTTCAAACTGCCATCCTGTCTGCCACTGCAGTGCCACTCCTAGATGGACCACGTGTTTGTGCCGCCCACTCGTATCTCTTAGCATAGTCATCCAGCTACCTCGGTGCAACCTTTTAAACATAAAAACACTATTGTGAGGTGTGAGGTGTTCAGAATAGACTGGAAATTAGTGGAAATTAAGGTTATTGAGGTTAATAATAGCATAGGAGCAGAAAAACCCACAAATTCTGTGATTTTAGCTGTTTTTATGCTTTTTTTAAAAAAAATACAGATCCAAAACACAAAACCCAGAACCCAAAACACGGAAGGGTGGTTTTGGCAAAACCAATCCAGATCCAAAACACGAAGAAAGATCCAGATCCAAAACCAAAACACAAAACACGAAAAGTGGCCAGTGCACACCCCTAATATATATATATATATATATATATATATATATATATATATATATATATTATTGTTTGATTGTGCTTTCAAACTTAGCCACAATTGTCTGCATTTTAACATATTCTATTTCTAGATAAAGCCTTTTGTGCTTTTTCATTAATTTCAAAACTTTTAATTCTTTTTCTCGAACCTCTAGCCCAGTGGTTCTCAGACTAGGTCCTCAGGACCCCACACAGTTCACAGTTTTCAGGTTACCCAGCAAGTGCACAGGTGTATTCATTACTCACTGACACATTTTAAAAGATCCACAGAATGAGATAATTATTTCATTTGTGATTCTGTGAGGACACCTGGAAAACATGCACTGTTTGGGGTCCTGAGGACCGAGTTTGAGAACTTGTGCTCTAGCCTGACAGTCTCTATACCCGCATCAATATCTTTATGGCTGAACTTAAAAACTTCAACACTTTTCCCCACATCAGAAGGCAATAGGTTAGAATCTTCATCCAGCACACTTTTTGTGATGTTGGGAATTAAAGAAGCAACTTCAGAGAATAGAAATGTCCCCAGGAGGTCCAGACTTTTCAATTTCTCTGCATTTCCAACACAAACAAATTTAGCTGTAGTACAAGTTCCGACTTGGTTGCATAAAGTCACTGTTTCGTGTACAAGAGCATAACTCAACTCTCCACACTTAGGGGTATATTTACTAAGGTGCAGGTTTTTAGAAGTGGAGATGTGGCTTCATTGGATTGCAAAGCATGAAGGTTCTATGTTGAAATCCTAGCTATGACTGTATTTTAGATTAATAAGAACAGTGGCATAACTAGGGTATTTGGAGCCCGGGGCAAATTTGAAAATGGAGCCCCCTCCCTCCCCCCTATGCAAAAAAATGGGCGTGGTCACTGAAAAATGGGGCGTGTCAACATGACACACACCCCTTTCTTGTCACTGGGAACATTTCTTTCCATTTGCACCTTAATGCAGTGCCCCTTATACAGTCCCCCATATGCAATGCCGCTAGTAGTGGTCCCCCTTATGCAGGCCCCCAGTAGTGCCGCTTATACTGTAACCCCAGTAGTGGTCCCCCTTATGCAGCCCCCGATTAGTTCCCCTTATACAGGCCCCCAGTAGTGGTCCCCCATATGCAGTGCCCCTTACACAGTGCCCCCTGTAGTGGTCCCCCTTATGCAGCCCCCCCATTAGTTCCCCTTATACAGTGCCCCCAGTAGTGATCCCCCATATGCAGGCCCCCAGTAGTGATCCCCCATATGCAGTACCCCCAGTAGTTGTCCCCCTTATGCAGTGCCCCCTGTAGTGGTTCTCCCTTTTCAGTGCCCCCTGTAGTGGTCCCCCCTGTGCAGTGCCCCCAGTAGTGAGCCCCTTATATAGTGCCCCCAGTAGTAGTCTCTCCTATATAGTGCCCTTTATATAGTTCCCCCAGTAGGAGTCCCCCTTGATGCAGTGCCCCCTGTAGTAGTCCCGAGTAGTGGTCCCCCACAATGCAGTGCCCCCAGTAGTATCCCCCCTAGTGGTAGTTCCCAGTAGTGGTCCCCCATGATGCAGTGCCCACAGTAGTGGTCCCCCCTGAAGCAGTGCCCCCAGTAGTATCCCCCCAGTAGTGGTCCCCCCCGAAGCAGTGCCCCAGTAGTATCCCCCCCAGTAGTTGTCCCCAGTAGTGGTCCCACCCCGAAGCAGTGCCCCCCGTAGTATCCCCCCAGTAGTGGTCCCCCCCCGAAGCAGTGCCCCCAGTAGTATCCCCCCCAGTAGTATCCCCCCCAGTAGTGGTCCCCCTCCGAAGCAGTGCCCACAGTAGTATTCCCCCCCCCAGTCTCCAGTAGTGGTCACCCCCCCCGAAGCAATGCCCCCAGTAGTAGTCCCCAGTAGTGGTCCCCCCCCACCTGAAACAGTGCCCCCAGTAGTATCCCCCCCAGTAGTGCCCCCAATAGTAGTCCCCTCCTTTGTAACAGAGCGCGCCCCCCACGAAATACACACTGAAATGAAACAAAAGAAAAATACCTGTATCCACACTCCTGCTCCCGCCGCCGTCCACACGTCCATCCTCCCGGGCCGGGCCGCTCTGCATTATGGGAGAGACGTCATCATGTCATGACGTCTCTCCCATTACCCACTGCAGGAGCCGGACGGAAGCCCGGCTCTTGCAGTGGGCGCGCAGCAGTCAATGAGAGTCTATCTGACTCTCATTGGCTGCTGATTCACACACACATCGCTGCCGCTCGGCGGTGATGTGTGTGCAGCAGTAGCCAATGAGAGTCTGTCTGACTCTCATTGGCTGCTGATTAACAAACACATCGCCGCCAGTGCTGGCGGCGATGTGTGTGTTATGCACAGTCTGAGCCCACCTGCCACCCTCCTCCTGGTGCTATTGGGCAAGCGCTCAGGGGGAGGGAAGGGCTCAGCTGTGCAACACAGGACTGGCGCTGGAAGCCTAGCACCGGTCCTGTGTAAATGTGTAGCGCCGGCGCTACACTGGCTAACTAGGGCGGGCCGGTACCGTGGCCGGCGGCGCCCCCCCGTGCCGCTGGTCGCACGGCACCCAGGGCACGTACCCCGCTTGCCCTGCCCTAGTTACGCCACTGAATAAGAATATGTAGTAGCTTGATATAGTTAGAATTCACAGGTTACACTGTAGTAGCATGTGGCTCCATTGGTAAGGTGATTGATTGCAAAGCATTAAGGTTCCATTTTGTGCCATGGGTGTTCTTCAAACCCTTAACCTCAAAAGACCTGATGAAAATGACAAGGTTCGTGCCTACATGAATCAACATGACAAGAGCTCCTCCCTATGCCACTTGGCACAAGCTCAAACCATATTAATCTTAGGGCCACATTTACCAATGATACATAACCCCTTTAGCACTTGCTAAAGAGGTTATGTCATCCTTTCAGTACTCAACAAACAACGGCAATCTACGATTACCGCTGACTGTCACTGAGTCGCTCTTGCCGTCTTTATATGGCTGCAGCTATGCGGGGGACCATGCAGCAGCCTTTCAGGCTTTAGCGAAGCCTTCCAGGCAGTGCCGGGTCCCCGTCCGGTGAAACAGTCATGCACATGCAAACAAGGAAGGGCATGCGCTCCTAATTGGGAAACAGTGGACGGACAAAAATCCGTAGGTAGAAATATAGTCCCATACAGGGATAGATTTCCCAAACTTCCAATTTTACAAATACAAAGGGGCCCATTTATCAAAGTGAATTTGAGGTAAATTCCCTGAAAACACCTGTTTTCGGGGGTTTACCTCAAATACTAAGTATCCCCCGGATGTATGAAGGAGGGACCGCAGCAGCGCGATCCCTCCATTGCTGCTGGCAGCCGCCTCCCCCATAGGTTTCTATGGGGGATGCGATGCTGCCAAATGTATATTGGCCCCAGCAGCTAACGCTATCTAAAGATAGTGTTAAAGGCCAGCATAGCACCCTATGCTGGCCCTTAACAAGACGCTGTTACATCGCGCGCGACCGAAATAGGGGGAGTGGCCTAATTACCATAGGCTAAGCCCCCCACATGACGTTATTTGGAGGCATGCCCGCATGGCACGCCTCCAAATGCCCTCCGTCATTGGCTGGGCTTCCCCCAGCCCTCTCCCGTCAGTGAATGGATGCCGCGCACATGCGTGCGGCATCCATTCACACTCCGGGGGTCCGGCACTGCCGCACAGCTGCGGCGTGGGGGTCCCCTACCTCCCAATTTGACCACCCGCGGGCCACCTCGGCCCACGGGAGGAACAGCGGGACAGTATTGTACCGCTGAAATTGGGATGCTGGGGAGGGGTGCGCCCTCTACGGGTGGCGTCCCTGTGTGACCGCACTGGTCGAACACCCCTAGAGCCGGCCCTGCCAGTAGTGCTCCCAGTAGTAGAATATGCAGTGCCCCCAGTAGTAGAAGATCCCCCCCAGTAGAGGTCTCCCCTCTAGATGCAGTGCCCCCAGCCAAGTAGTAGTGGTCCCCCCCCTCCGATTAGTGCAGACAAGTACAATAAAAAAAATAAAATACACTTACCTGAATCCACGCTCCGGCTCTGGCCACTGCTCCCGCCACCACCGCACGTCAGTCCTCCCAGGCTGGCGCGCTCTGCATTATGGGAGAGACGTCATGACCTCTCTCCCGTTACCCACTGCAGGAGCCGGAAGGCGGAGCTCATGAGTGAGCTCCAGCCCGTCTCTTGCAGTGGGCACAGCAGCCAATGAGAGTCTGTCTGACTCTCATTGGCTGCTGGTTAACACACACATCGCCGCTGCGCTGGCGGCGATGTGTGTGTAAAAATTCACAGCCAGAGCCCGCCTCCCATCCTCCTCCTAGCGCTATTGGGCAAGCGCTCAGGGGGAGGTAAGGGGCTCGGCTGTGTAGTACAGGACCGGCGCTGGGCGCAGGGAAGCCTAGCGCCGGTCCTGTGTATAATGTGTAGTGCTGACCGCACTCACTGTGGTCGGTACTATACTGGCTAACTAAGACGGGCCGGTACCGTGGCCGGCGGCGCCCCCCGCTTCGCCGGTCCTACGGCGATCAGGGCACACACCCTCCTGACCGATCGCGTTTCGACCGTATTGGTATTCCTCAAGGTTACTTAGGAATTGTTCTGATGTTGAGATCTGTATAGGCCAGTGGTTCTCAAACTCGGTCCTCCAGACACCAAACAGTTCACGATTTCCAGCTGGGACAACACTTTTCATGCACATAAGACTGACCGCACAGTGCGCATGACATACATAGGCTGCCAGCAGCTGACCGGAGGATTCCGCAGAGGAGGAGGACGTCGCTGGGCCTCGCCAGCAAGGTAAGTAATGATGAATACCAGTGACATGTTTGTTTGTATCACTGCAATACTAAACGAAATATGCCGCTGGTACTTAGGTTCATTAATAAATGTAGCCATAAATTTGTTACTCTGCCTGAAATATCATGAATGTCGTTCACAATTTTCACCATATGACAGTAGTTATTCACTTCAATTTCTATGTTTCATGGTTGCTGAGCAGAGGTGTTAGAGCCAGATAGAGAGCGCCAAGCCCCCAGCACTCACAGACACCTTTCATGCAGGTTGGTTCAACTCTGATGATTTCTGGAATGTGACCTCATGCCCTCAGCACACTGAAGGTGAATAGCTGGTTAGATGTCGGAGTGAATCTAACTAATTGGCAGAGATAGGATAGAGTTTATATTTGACATCTAATTTCCACATTTAACAACCCTTTTAAACAAAGGTGGACATTTAGGCCCATGAAATGACAGTTAGACCCTGACCAATCAGCTCCTAACTGTAATTTTTCAAACACATGACAGGTAGGAGCTGATTGGTTGGAGCACCATTTAAGATTAGCAACGAGTGATAACAAGAATATCACCCGTTGATAAATCTGGGCCTAAATTGAATGGAAAATGTTTGAATAGAAATTTTAGTAATAGGAGTAGTGGAAAGCACACTCATTTTGCTTGGCCTCATCTGAGAAATCGTATATATAAAATTCATTGGTCTGTTTGTTTGCTTGTATATTTATATGCCTGTCTGTCTGGTTATGCATTCGGACACCCCTGCACCGATTGGGAGTAAACCAAAACATAGTGGTCCAGTTGGATCCTGGCCAGGTTTTAGGGAGGTTAGGGTCCCAGTCGGACCTTTGTGTACGCTGGGCAGAACCAGGGAAGCCTGTTCTGAACTTTCCACTGGATGGATTTGGACGAAATCTTCCCAGTGTGGTAACATTGGATCCCAGAAGAAGGTCCCGGTCGGACCTCCCACTGGTGTACGCTGGGCAGAACTTTGACCCGGAGACGCTGGGCAGGACTTTGACCAGGGGAGCCTATTCTGACACTTGCACTGGATGGATTTGGATGAAAACATCATAGAGTGGTAACACTGGATCCCAGAAGAAGGTCCCGGTCGGACCTCCCATTGGTGTACGCTGGGCAGAACTTTGACCCGGAGACGCTGGGCAGGACTTTGACCAGGGGAGCCTATTCTGACACTTCCACTGGATGGATTTGGATGAAAACATCACAGAGTGGTAACACTGGATCCCAGAAGAAGGTCCCGGTCGGACCTCCGATTGGTGTACGCTGGGCAGAACTTTGACCCGGAGACGATGAGCAGGACTTTGACCCGAGGAGCCTGTTCTGACACTTTCACTGGATGTATTTGGAGGAAAACATCACAGAGTGGTAACATTGGATCCCAGAAGACATACTAGGGATTGAGGTCACGGTCGGACCTCCCGTTAGTGCACGCTGGGCAGAACTTTGACCCAGGGAGCCTATTCTGGGCCTTCCACTGGATGGATTTGGATGAAAACTTCACAGAGGGGTGGGATATGGGCTGGGATGCCTAATATAGTGGTTGGGGTCCCGGTCAGACCTCCTGTTGGTGTATGCTGAGCAGAACTTTGACCCAGAGAGCCTGTTCTGGGTCTTCCACTTGATGAATTTGGATGAAAATTTCACAGAGGGGCGGCAATTGGTCTAGAATGCCTAATGGAACTGTTGGGGTCCCGGTCAGACCTCATGGTGGAGTGCACTGGGCAGAACTTTGATCCAGGGAGCCTGCTCTGGGCCTTCCACTGGATGGATTTGGATGTCATTACATAATAAAACTTAATAACTTGAAGATTTAAGCCCTGGCAATGCCGAGAACTTCAGCTAGTAGTTAATAAGAGAAAGGTTTGTGTGCTCTTGCTTAGGGGGTATATTTATGAAGTGGCGCCACCGATTGTCGGCGGTAATGGCCATGGAATTAAAGCCGCAATGATGTTAAAAGTAATACATGCCTGGTTTGCCTTTTATACTTTTAAATCCCCCGGCCAGGCTCACCATCAATCGTCTCCGCTTCATAAATATACACCTGGATGTGTTTCATGTTTGTGTCATCAATCCTTATTATATTAGCTCATATACGGCAAGTGTTTGACAATACGGAAGTGTTGTATTCGTGACTTTAGAACACTGTCTCTAGACTTTTTGTTGATTTAGCAATAATCACGCAGAATGATGACTTTTCTAAAAGCGAGTTGCAGCAAGCTATGTCAGGTAATGCAATGCAGTGTGTTGGACATAGGTTACATAAGCACACATCTAGGAGACCTGTACATTCCAATGCAAGTCACTTCTGCATAAAATGAAAACCAGTGGGTGTGAGGAGCTCGTAAGCATAAAAAGTACAGATATTTACACAACAAATTTTATATATTAGAATAGTTAGTTTAAAATCCATATAAATGTAAAGGTTTCAGTATAACCAGAATTTAAAGCATCTGTCACTGTCACCAAGGCAGGCGCGTTGCCACTAGGTAAATCTAGGCGATTGTCCCTGTAGTGCCCCCGCATTGAGCTCCGGCTGCTGAAATAGGGTAACTTCCCAACGTTACACTCCCACACTGAAGGGAGCAAGAGATCTCGCTCCCCTCCTCCCTTTCTGCTTAAGAGTTTGAGGGGGGTGAGGAAGGGGCCAATGTCCTTGAGAACCAATGTCTTTCAGAGCAATGAATTCAATAAGAACTTGTGTTGTGATTGAGGGAGCACTCGCCTACCACCTACCTCGCTAATATGCCAGCACAAAATTTAGAAGTGCTCATGCACCCTCAGAGTTGGCACCTATGGCAACTGCCACTATGTTCAGAGTATTAGCAGAGCTGTCTACAGGGACCATAACCTATTAACTTAAGGCTGCTGGACTGCATTCTGGACCCAAAACCTATTAGCAGAGTAGCCTAGCAATGTGGAGTGCATCGGAACGATGCTAGATATATTTATTATACAGGCAGATTGCCAACCAGGATGAAATACACTTGGCCAGAGTTAATGTGATGTTAGATGTGTTTGTGCAGATTTTTGGTACAGCTTAACAAGTTATTAGGTTTATTGAACCAGGTAGAACAACAAGTAACATAAGACACAAGTATATAACAGGTATAGCAGCAGTGTAGAAACAGCCTGGAGTTTATGGGTATTGCTAGGCATTGTAGTGCGCAGGGCATCTGGGTGGTAAAAACAAAGGCAGATGTTAGCACTCTGCCCCTTACGATAGCATTGGTGGTGTAGTATACTTGCTGTCCATGCGGAACGCCAAGGTTGTTTCGGTGCATTAGTCCCTTTCCTAAGCACAGGTCCTGCAGCCATCAGTAACTGCCACCTTTTTCCATGTGCACAAATATTGCTGGGGTCAATTCTTGTCCCCCGTCTGTCCCTGCCCACACAGCACTGATCATGGCTCTTCCACATCTCACAACAGGTCCTTAATCAATTTCATCCCCAGGCCCTTGTGGCCCTAATTCTACTATGCTTTGCAGAGGTATTTTTCTGTCAGTGTAACACTCCTGAAACAATGATCCTCATTCTCATCTGTTAAGACAGGTAGCTCAATACCCCACATAGATGCAGGGGCGCCGAGAGGTGGTGGTGGGATGTGGGGAGGGGGTGGGGGGCAGGCTTGTTTCAGGGACCCGGGACAGCTGCTCAGGTGGACAACTGCAGCAGGTGGCAGAGTATGGTGAGGCAGCTGTTGAGAGGATATTCACATTGTCCCTCTTTGCAGCGTAACTTGGCCCCTCCCCCAGGGACCTGATTGGCGAAAGCCTGTCATGCCGGGAGACGGGGATGATAGGATCATGCCACTGAGAGGGAGAGACTAGAGAGAGCGCTAAGGAAAGAGACAATGGGTTGGAGGCTGCCACTCCTACAGGTACCCATATGCCTGGCACACATCACCCCTGGCACAACACCCCCTGCAGCTCTCGCGGCTCCTCCCTGTAGTGAGCGGCACCGCGCATTGTATGTTGTTGTTATTTCGGAAGGAGTGGTCTTGGCCACACTCCCCGATTTTGGACACTCTTCCACCAGTTCCTAGGCCAGTCCCTGCTCTTGATGGCCCTGCATAGATGTTCCTAAATGTGCTTTCACCTTAGCACTATGGCAAGTCTGTACTTGTCATAAATGGACGCCAGAAGAATGAAATCTCTTTCCCATAATGTGGGTGTATATTTTATTGATTTTTTTGTTTGTTTGTTTGTTTGTTTCTTGCAGGAAGCATCTGAACTGCAACACAAGAGGATTCCTGTGATGTGCCCAGTGTATAATCTGATGCAGCAAGCTGTCATGCAAAGAACTTTGAACTAGAATGAGCTGTAATTATATTAATGTATTTTAGTTTGTAATGTTAATAGGCATTTGATAAATAAAAAATAAATACAAAATCGATAACAGACAAATTCTATCCTAAACCTTTGTAGATTGTTGCACAGTATTATGTGAAAAATGTTATTATAATAAGGTTATTAAATTACAGATATAACACATAGGGTATAATGCCAAAATAGTACAGAAACAATGGGCCATATGTAATAGGGTGAGAGTTTAGAAAATGTGAGAGTTTAGCAGTAAACTCTCACATTGGTCGAGTTTTATATTCAAAATGGGAAAACATCTGGATGAAAGTTTAAATCATGAGAGTTTTTTGAGTCATGCGAGTTTGCATGTTCTCGGACTATTACATTGTCTGAGTTTATATTTCGCCCAAAATGTGCAAAAGCAACGAGACATATAAAGGGTCAACAATTAACAGTCACAAAATGGAATACAACAGCGGCGGTCACAGTGGGCCTTTTTTGTGTGTCATAGGCAGGATAGTTCGGATACCTTGAGTTGGCAGTTGGCCCCCATCTAATCCTTGAGTTGTTGGTGATAGGCTTCAGTTGGCAGTTAGCCCCCCATCTAGGCATTAAGTTGTTGGTGATGGGATGTCAATTGGCCCCATCTAAGCCTTGAGTTATTGGTGAATGGCTGGTAGTTGGCCCCCATTTAGACATTGAGTTGTTGCTGATGGGTTGGTAGTTCAACCCCATCTAGGCATTGAGTTGCTGGTGATGGAATGGCAGTTGCCCCCCATCTAGGCATTGCATTGTTGGTGAAGGGTTGGCAGTTCACCCCCATCTAGCATTGAGTTGTTGGTGATGGGCTGGCAGTTCACCCCATCTAGGCACTGAGTTGTTGATGATGGGTTGGCAGTTCATCCCCATCTAGGCATTGGATTGTTGGTGATGGGCTAGCAGTTGGCTCCATCTAGACATTGAGTTGTTGATGATTGGTTGGCAGTTCATCCCCATCTAGGCATTGAGTTGTTGGTGGTGGGCTGGCAGTTGGCTCCATCTAGACATTGAGTTGTCGATGATGGGTTGGCAGTTCATCCTCATCTAGGCATTGAGTTGTCGGTGATGGGTTGGCAGTTCACCCCCATATCTTGTCAGTACCAGCACTTTTGCAGATCACTGGCCTGCCTCCAACACTCAGCAAGTTACTAGTTAATAATTCCTGGACTTCTCATTAGGAATCCTTAACCAAACCCAACTGGGTTCAGCCTCTGGCTTGAGATGACATAACACCTCTTTCAGGTGTTAGCAATGACTTCCAGCGCTGATGACTCATGCAAGGAATTTCCCATCAGCCAGGTGCTATATAAACCTGCTCAGTGCATTTCTAAAGGCCTAAGGGCCTGATTCAGACCCGGTCGCTAGATGCGTACGCTCACACTAAGCGTATGCAAATTTTCCAAATTGACATCATGGGATGCGATCGCTCGCGAAGGCATAAGCACACCCACTTTGGTTGTGTGAGTGATCGCTCTGTGTATGCAGACACCCCTTAGCGTATGTAGAGACGCCCACTGGCACACGTCATCTCCAGGAAGTGTATTAAAACATTGGCACATCGAGGACCATCGGATGCCTTACCCTCTGCAAACTCTGCAAGCATTTCAGTGTAAAAAAAAGCCAAATGACGTGTACTATGATGCTGCCTGTTAATTATGCACACCTCTGAAGTGGCGTTGAAACACCCAGGCACGCCTGCGTTTGGATCTCCAACCCCCCGTTATTACAGGACAACCCCTGTTACCACTCACAAATGGCCTCTCTTGTCACTCATTACACTGGGCTGTCCTTGCAGGGCGAGCGAGCGGTATGCATGCACAGAACGAACCGTGCGCATGCGCATATGCAGAACATCAGGCCGCTTGCGAGCGCACGCATATAGCGAACGGGTCTGAATCAGGCCCTAAGCATCAGTTGTGTTTTCATAGAGGCTGCTGCTTCAATACTATATTTCCAGTATAGTTTGCTTCCGGTGTTGTTTCAACTACTGGTGTTCGGACTCCTCAACAGCAGCACATCTATACCCACATTTCCATCTGCAGTGTTTCCAGGCAGAGTCCTCATACAACTAAGTACTCTGTTGCTTTCAAGGTGGGAACCAACTACACTGAGCCACGACCTGGGTCCTAACTGAATCCATATCATCAGCGGGGATCTCTGATGAAGTTCGGTGGGGGTCTTAGGGCCTGATTCAGACCCGCTCGCAAGTGCTATGCGCTCGCAAGCGGGTTAATGGTGGGGCATTGGAGCGGTGTGCGTGAGCCCTGGAGCGAATGAGAATTTCACTCGCTCCGGGGCTCGCTACAAATGTGGCGGCTGTCGATGTTGATCGACAGCTCGCCCCATTTTCTAGGCGGGGAGGGGGGGTTGGCTTGTCAAACGGAGGCATTCCTGAAGGAACGCCTGCCGTTTGAGGGCGGCCCTACTGACATCACGAATGATGTCAGCAGTGAGCATCCGGCTCTATTAGAGCCGAAAGCTCACTGGGGCTTGCGGCAGATGGGACCCTACCACAAGGGTCTCGTCGCAAGCCCGATGGTCGCGACCATCACTTGGGCTCTCGCTAAAGCTGTGGGTGGTCACCCACAGCTTAGCGAGCGGCAGGTAGGCCGGTCTTTAAAAACAAAGCGGCCGCCCTGATTCAGAGCGAGCGCTCGCTTTTTGCGGGCGGCTCTGAATCAGGCCCTTAGTCTATTTGGTTGTACCAAGTTCCCCAGTTTGAATGTAAAATCTATGTTCATGTGTGTACTCTGATATACTCGCTTTCTGTTTTTTTTAGCTTCAGGGTTATTGCCTCCACTCTGTGTATCTCATTACATTCTACGCACTGTTCCCATATTGCCAACACATCTGTGCCTTTTAATGCACACTACATGCTGTTTCCACAGTGCCAATACATCCGTGCCTCTTATTGGACGCTACGCAATGTTCCCACAGTGGCAACGCATTTGTGTATCTCACTGCACTCTACACGCTGTTCCCACAGTGCCAATACTTCCGTGTCTCTTATTGCATGCTATGCGCTGTTCCCACAGTGCCAACACTTCCGTGTCACTTATTGCATGCTATGCGCTGTTCACACAGTGCCATTTCCGTGTCACTTATTGCATGCTATGCGCTGTTCCCACAGTGCCAACACTTCGTGCCTCTCATTGCACGCTACATGCTTTTCCCACAGTGCCAACACTTCCGTGTCACTTATTGCATGCTATGCGCAGTTCCCACAGTGCCTACACATCCGTGCCTCTCATTGCTCGCTACATGCAGTTCCCACAGTGCCGACACTTCCGTGTCTCTTATTGCACACTATGCGCCATTCCCACAGTGCCAACACATTCATGTATCTCATTGCACACTACACGCTGTTCCCACAGTGCCAACACTTCCGTGTCACTTATTGCATGCTATGCGCAGTTCCCACAGTGCCTACACATCCGTGCCTCTCATTGCTCGCTACATGCAGTTCCCACAGTGCCGACACTTCCGTGTCTCTTATTGCACGCTATGCGCCATTCCCACAGTGCCAACACATTCATGTATCTCATTGCACACTACACGCTGTTCCCACAGTGCCAACACTTCCGTGTCTCTTATTGCACGCTACGCGCCATTCCCACAGTGCCTACACATCCGTGTCTTTTATTGCATGCTACACGCCGTTCCCACAGTGCCAGCGCATTCATGTATCTCATTGCATGATATGCACTGTTTAAACAATGGCAACACCTTTGTGTATCTCATTGCACGCCACCACATGCCGTTCCAACAGTGCCAACACCTCTGTGTACCTTATTACATGCTATGCACCTCCCACACATTGGATATTCAGCTTTACCTATGGCTTTTGTACTTCCTGTGTTAACCACCTCAGGATATCCCATGGCTATCACCTCACAGAGTATTTGTTACAAGTCGCGGTCACGACTTGTCTCCTTCGAGCAGGTTACCCAGTCAGGACGGGGTTACTCCAGTTTCTCCTGTTGCTAGGTGATCGGCATGCCTCAGGAAGTGACATGTCATCCGCAGCGTGATTGGTGGTTCCTCTTATTTGTACACACTGGACTTTTGCTGCCTCCCCAACTATAGCATATCTGTGAGTTCTCTTGGCTTGGATGTATGCTCTGTTGCGTGTTCTGTTCATCCTCGTGGTGCAGCTTTTGGCTTTCCCAAAGTGGCTTCCGTTCTATCCCTGACTTTGCAGCTTTTTCTTCTGCATGCAAGCCGCACCTTCACCACCATGCTGCCATCGGCTCTCCAAGCCGCAGCACTGAGTAAACTCCTCTACCACTAGCTCTTGCCGCACCTCCGTCACATTTGCCGCACCAACAGCTTCCGAGTGGTCCCCGGCTCTCTAGCTTCTTCTACGGATTCCAAGCCACAGCTTGACCACTGTGCAGCCACCCGCTCTCCAAGCCACAGCATTACCATGTACTGTCTACCACCGGCTATTTCCACATCATCGGCACACAAGCTGCACCATCTGCACATTTGCAGCACCATCGGCTCCCAAAGCCACAATTTTACTGCCTACCACCTATTGCTGAATCATCAGCACACAAGACACACCATTGGCACATAAGCCACACCATCAGCACATTTGCCGCACCGTCGGCACATTTACCACACCATCAGCTCCCAAAGCCACAACATTACTACTAACTGTCTATCACTAGCTATTGCTGCACCATTGGAACACAAGCCACACCATCAACACCTCTGCCGCATCATCGGCATCTTTGCCGCATCATCAGCTCCCAAAGCCACAACAGTACTACTAACTGTCCATCACCGGCTATTGCAGCACACTTCATACCATCGGCTCCCAAGCCGCATCTCTCCAGCTGTATCAGCTGCTCTTCCTGTACAAGACTCTGTTCTTTCACCTCAGGAATACAGTCAACACTCCTGTAAGCTGCTACTACGCCGAGCAGTAAGTCCAGGCTTCCCACTAAGTATCGGTGAGCTATTCATCTCTAAGGGAACAACGGACAGTTGTTAGAGGCGGAAGACCTCTCAGTCTGAATGCTAGATGGCTTACTAGGAGTGGTCACTGGAAAGCGTAACAGTATTGCAGCTATACCATCATCAGTGAGCTTTCCCTTAGAAACAAAATGGACTGGCAGTTGGCCTCCATCTAGGCCTTGAGTTGTTGGCGATGCACTGGCAGTTGGTCCCCATTTAAGCCCTGAGTTGTTGGCCATGCACTGGCAGTAGGCCACCATTTAAGCCTTGAGTTGTTGGCAATGGACTGGCAGTTGGCCCCCATCTAAACCTTTTATTGGATTATTTGGGCATGGTGGCGACACTGTGTGTAGGGACATTCTTTCTTCACCATCATATAAAGCTGCCCCTTTTCACCACCAATAGGTCTCTGTATCTTTATTGTAGATATATTTTCCTCTATTCACCTAGTGTAGAAATGTAGGCTGACATCAGCCAATGGGCAGTTTATAATTTTCTGTAGGTTGTGTTGTGATTATTAGGAGTGTCATGCACGTGTTGCCAGAATTACTCGCAAGCATGCACTTTGTGCACATACTGAGGGAACACCTATTTCAGGCAGATCTTTCACACTTAGCCTGGAGTAGGTGTAAGTGCCGCTATTAATGATGACGTCTGCTCTCACGCACGGAAAAAGTGGAGAGGTACGATGCATATGCATTAAGGCGTACATATAGTAGCATTAGCATTCCATTGTAATCCTGGACCAAAAAAGCTGTGTACTTCTCTACTTGTCTTCTCTAGACATATCCCTAGCATCTAAAGTTGCCCATCCCTGCTGTAAATTCTTAAATAAAATAAGTATAAGCTTTAAATCATGATGTATACGTTATTTATGAGTAAGGGGTTTCAAAAAAAAAGATGTATAATGTTATTATAATATGTCAGATATTATCTTAAATGCCCACCCACTATCAGCTGTAAGTTATTTATCATGTAACACCCACTGTATTATCACCATGAAACTATGTGTACAGTAATCAGTAATCTCACTAGACAGTGGTTCAATTAAAGTTCTATCCACTGCTGGAAATACGGCTTACTTGCACATACGCCCACACACAGAATCTTCTCAACAATGGCAAGAACAGTTTGGCAGAGCTCACAAAACCTACAGGCGTCTAAAACAAAATCTATATAGTTTTGGCAAGCAAATAATATATTATACTCATTCATTTTTAATTTCTTGATCTTTTAAATTAGCACAATGTTGCATTGGGGTCTTACAACGATTAACAAACATGATTTTTTAAATTGATTTATAGCAGATATAATAATAATAATAATAATTAATAATAATTTATTAATATGCTGATAATATTGTTAATTAAATAATCACAGCACTACATAGAATCTTTACTATTGATAAAGTTATGTATATCTTTGGGTGCAAGCAACGCCCCCATTTGCCATAAACGGCCCTGTTGTATATCTTCAGCTTTGAGGTTTAGAATGATTACTCTGCTCTAACTTTATACTCCCCAAGACAAAGGGCCTGATTCAGAGCCGCTCGTAAGCGGCCGCTCGTTCGCTCCGAGCGATGTTTGCCCAACTGCGCATGCGTACGGATCGTAATACGCATGCGCGAACCAGTCAGTGCGGCCGAAAATCGTTTGTTCGCTAAATAGCGAATGCCTGCTATTTTGAGTGACAGAATGAGGCGTATGTGGGTGGTAAGCAAAAAATATGGTAGTTGCTCAATCAGCTTAATATACTACAGGTGCTTGTAAAGGGCGGGGTTTACACTGAACACAGAACAAAGAAAATTGCCCTCCAGCACACTGCAGATAAATCAAAAATACTTGAATCCTACATGATAATAGAAATTCAGAGGTATTGGTTTACATACATTTGCAAATATATGAATAAGGGCTGGGCCGTCGTCATCGTCGTCGTCGTCACATCTCATTAACACTTATTGATTTATTTTTACACACCTATCCTTTAACACTTCACTATCACCTTTTTTCCCCTTTTCGTGTGATGCCCTGGGGGTGGTCCTTGGCTGGAATTTTTTGGGGTGCCTTGCTTCTCGGACGTGAACCCCTTAATTTTAGGGACGCTGGTATAGAGGAGCCTTGACGACGGCCCAGCGCTTTAAGGGTGTGCATAATTAATACAGCAGCGTCATTGACCACGTCACTGGGCTATTTTATAGCCAGAACTGCTCGCAAGATTGTGGTAGCAAAAACCAACCACAAGAATAGCGAGCAGTTCATACCCTGGTCGATGTACTCGATTAATCTAATAAATAGCGGACATGACATAGGATGCGAGCGGCCAGGGGGCGTATTTTTCAAAAAACGACCGCAAGTTTTGTTCGCTCATTCAGACCTAGAGGCATGAACAGACCGCAAAGAGCGAACGGTTCATTTGAATAGCCACCCCTATTTTCTGGACGAGCGAGCGCTAATTGCGTCCGGCTCTGAATCAGGCCCAAAGTCTTGTTTTATGAGCAGTAGAGAAAAGAAGGCAGGCAGGACAGTGGTCGTATGGTAAATTTGCAATAAATAAAAGAGGTGTAGTATACTTTACTTACAGTGTTGGAATGATAAAAATCAGGATAATAGCTGGTAAATAGCACAGGCACGTGATCTGGGACTGTGAACGGAGGTCAAGTGATAAAATGGGGCAATAGTGCCCTTATAGTGTAAAAAACAATAATTGTTCTGGATTTATGTTTTTATTTGTTTTATAATGAAAGTGACTACAATTAGTCATCGTTGAGCATGTTTTTAAACACTTTAATAAAAGGAATTTTACACAGGTAACTGGGTAAATAGTCATACACCCCATCTGGATCCTACGTCATCACTTATGGAACCTGAGGACAAGAACAAAGAACTTTCCTTAATTCCCTTAATAGCCCAAATATGCTACTAGCGTGACATTGTAATTTCAGCTTTTAGAGTATAAGTTTCCTTTTTCAAGCCCATTGAAGTATATTTACTAAAGTGCAGGTTTTTAGAAGTAGAGATGTTCCCATAGCAACCAATCAGATTCTAGCTATTATCTTCTAGAAGGTGCTAGATAAATGTTAAGTAGAATCTGATTGGTTGTTATGAGTAACATCTCCACTTCTATATATCTGCTCTTTAGTAAATATACCCCCATGTCTCTATTGCTGCTTGGCCAATCCCATATACCCTGCTAGAAGTTTGTCTATGCTGACTAGCTATCATTATCACGCTTGTTATAATTTAAACAGTGCAAATATACTAGTTTACTTTTATTGACTGTAAATTTAAGATAAAACACTGCACCTCTCCTTTCCACTGCAGGGCGGATACATTCTTGGAGGTTTTGGTGGAAGCTTAGGTGGAAAACTCTAATTTCCTAACTCATGATCCCATTCCACATTGACGTTCTCCAACCCATGCACTTTTCATTTATCCTATTATACAATTGTCTTTGTGCACCCAGTAATTACTGTATATTGCATTGTTAGCTTGCATTTGCTAAGGTGCACAAACACTCATGGTTGTCATTGCATTTAGTGCCTAATTCAGCAAGTAACGCAACTGTGAATGCAATAGTGATTACGCACGCGGTCTCACTGCGATAGTATGCTAATCCATTGTGATCGCAATGCCGTCACTACACTACACAATGATGCCCACTTTACTTAGCACACATCCGTAATGTTTAGCAGGACTGCAAAACCATCGGTACAATTGAGTACCATCACAGCCTCGCGCACACTTGCAGGAACCCTCAGAAATTGCTAAATTCCACACACGCTATCAGGTCTCAGGCTGCGTAGGGCATTACAGTAGATAATTTATGCACGCCCATGCAAAGCCGTTGAAACGCACTGGCACGCCTGCGTACGCCCGACCACCCACCGTCACCACCCACAAATGGCACTTCCTGTCAATCACTCTGCGATGGGTCTGCGTAGTCACTGCAATCGCAGTCCCGATCACAGTGTCGGGATGCCTCCTGTCAGAATACCAACAGCAGCATCCCAATGGTTAGTATCCCGACAGGGTTCGGGTGAGTATACTTACCCTTCCCCCACTAGCCCTAACACTCTCTTTTTGTAGCCTAACCCTCCCCACCCCGCGCCAAAACCCTTCCCGTTAGTGCCTAAACCTAACCCTCCCCCCTTAGTGCCTAACACTAACCCTCCCCCTTAGTGCCTAACACTAACCCTCCCCCCTTAGTGCCTAAACCTAACCCTCCCCCCTTCATGCCTAACCCTAACCCTCCCCCCTTAGTGCCTAACCCTAACCCTCCCCCCTTAGTGCCTAACCCTAACCCTCCCCCCTTAGTGCCTAACACTAACCCTCCCCCCTTCATGCCTAACCCTAACCCTCCCCCCTTAGTGCCTAACACTAACCCTCCCCCCTTAGTGCCTAACATCGTAATCGGAAATAAGATAGGCGTCTGTATTTCGATGCCTATCTTAAATCCCTTGTAGGGATTCCCGTCAGCATCGCGGCCGCCGGATTCATAACTACATCCCAGTTCACGCAAGTGTACTGCGATGCATGCACAGTACGCAACAATCGGCCGATTGTGTGCGTATTAGCATCTGCGTTCCTTGCTGAATCAGGCCCTTCATATGCAAACCGCATCCAATCCATTAGTATTAGTAGTTTTTATCTGTCTAGTGCTAGTTAGACACTGAAAGCAATTGTCTGGTTGGCACCTGTGGTTTAGTACAAAGGTTTCACTTAAATGAAATCTTAGTAAATGGCTACAGTGCTTCATAAATAGCACAAATAAGGTTTATTTAATAACATGGTGATAAGTGCAATGATGCGCTACAATCAATAGGGACAAAGTAAATACAGTTCTTAATAGTCTAGAATAGTCAGTTGGATGATAACCAATAAAGAAGGTCCTTGCTTTTTGGTGATCCGCTAATACAGCTATTTTTGGGCTGCTTTATGGCCTTGATTTAGAGCCGGACGCTCTGACAGAGTGCTCGCTCTGAATCAGGGCCGTCCTTCTTAATTTTTAGAGCGGCCTCCAGGCCGCTCGTATAGTTGTGGGTGACCACCCACAGCTATAGCGAGCGGCCAGGAAGATGGTCACGATGGTCAAGACCATCGCGACCATCGGGCTTGCGACGAAACCCTTGTGGTAGGGTCTCGTTGCCGCAAGCCCTGGAGTGCTTTTGGCTCTATCAGAGCCGAGAGCACTCCCACTGACATCACTTGTGATGTCAGTGGGGCCGGCCCCAGACGGTAGGCATTCCCATGGGAACGCCTCCGTCTGGGCAGCCATGCCCCCAGCACGCCCACCAAAGGGGGCGTGCTGTCACTCACCATCGACAGCACGCCCCCTTTGGTACGAGACCCGGAGCAACGGCTTGCACGTTGCTATCCGAGTCTCGCGCATGCGCACGACGGAGCCGGCTCCTTCGTGCGCATGCGCACTGGGCCAACATCGACCCGCTTGCGAGCGCTCAGCGCTCGCGAGCGGGTCTGACACCCTATGTTCGTTAGTTCAATTCATTCTGCGATTTTTCGGCCTGGTGGAAGGTTGCCTAAAGACAATATATATAGACTATATTAAATTAGGTAAGCAACGTGTTTTCTGTATTCGCATTAGTCATAGGGGGAGGGGCCCTAGATTGCACACCCTAAGCACAATGTGAGGTGCCACTTGCTGAGACTTGTAGTGCTGCAAGCAAAAAAAAAAAAGACACATGCAAGTGCACACTCTATTTGTTCCATAGGAGTGTTAGGGACCTGCCTGATAGAGGTCACCTGGACGCAGTGGGCAGGCCCATAATTATGGCCATTATTATGCTAAGAACCTCTTGGATGCAATTTAGCAGTATTATTATTAGGTTCAGCATAGTTAGAGTGTGCACTTGCATCTGTCTTTTTTTGTTTTGCTTGCAGCACTACAAGTCTCAGCAAGTAGCACCTCACATTGTGCTTAGGGTGTGCAATCTAGGGCCCCTTCCCCTATGTATTCTGTACTATGTGTATGTATGTACACTGGAAGGACGAGACTCCTCCCACCTTGATTAGCACCCCTCTCACCTGTCCCTGGGTGTTTTTAATTAGGAAGGAGTCCTTGCACTCCAAGACTGCACATCTTATGAGGCACACTGTGGGTAAGACCTATTATACATATGCTGTGTGTCAGTTTTGGGACTGGTATTGGGGTGCGGGGCTCTCTGGGTTGGTGTAGCTGGACTGCTTCATGGCATTATAATGTGCACTTTTTCACTTCTTTAGTTTGTTTTGTATATGTAGCACTTTATATACTTTTTATTATAACCTCCTACTTATGTAGGACTTAACACATAGGCTTTCTTCTTTATTATTCTTTAACCCTCACTTTAAATCTCACACTAGTGTGATGCCATGGGGTGGTTCTGCTGGGTTGGCCTGGGGGGTCCCGTGCCCTGTATTTGTTCCATAGAAGAGTTAGAGACCTGCCTGATAGAGATCACCTGGACGCAGTGGGCAGGCCCATAATTATGGCCATTATTATGCTAAGAACCTCTTGGACGCAATTAAGCAGTATTATTATTAGGTTCAGCATAGTTACAGTGTGCACTTGCATCTGTCTTTTTTCGTATTAGTCATCTAAGCATACTATCTCTATTTATCTGCATTTGCAATTGAAAACTGAAAATTATTTGTTTTCTGCAGGTTTTTACTGTTCAACTGCGGTCCTGAACTTAACAGTCTGTAAAATGTAAGTTAGAAGCTGATTGGTTAGTACTTTGTCTCTCACCTTTTTATATCTCTCCAAGCTTTGATAAATAACCCTATATGCCAAATTTTGGTTGTAGACCAGGCTTGCCGACTTTCTGATTCCCCCTTCTGAGGGGAGCAACCAGACCGGCATGACAGGGAGTGTGGCAAGCACAAGGAGGTGGTGCCGGCCAGACTACGAGAATTTGAGGGCGGAGCATGGGCGGGACCACACGATCGCATCATTTTGGCCCCGCCCCCGCTACACAATGCCGATATTACAGGCATTGTAAAGCAGGGGGCGGGGCCAAAATGACGTGATTCAGCGTGAATGACGTCACCACCCCCCTTGTTGCGGGGGTTTCAAAGGTAATTGCAGGGAGATAGGAGGGGTGGGCGGCAGCTGGGAGGATTGCCTGCCTTCCTGGGAGGTCGGGAGCTGCACCCAATTTTCAGGAGGCACGCGACCAAATCGGGAAGGTAGGCAAGTATGCAGACACTGTACTGTAGAGCAACGAATAAACTGGAACATGGAAAGCGAAGAGTCTGTCCTATGCAGTCATGATCATGATTATTTACTATTTACATTTTTTTTAACAAAATTAAACAGTTCTTATTTCAGCTGCTAGAAAACCCAGCTGTCCCCATGCAAAGTCTGAAATAGACAGCGATTGATCTGCAGAGAAAGCAGTTTAGTCTCCTTTCTCTTTTCTTGGCATGGATAGACGTGTCATTGCAACCAACAAACACTGAAAACGTTTGAGGGATTCTAAAGGATGTTTGTACAGAAATCCCATTTCCACAGAATGTCCAAATTACCCAAAAGTCTAAAAAACTATTCTGGAAGGTATAGCCAAAGCTGTTTTTAGATATTTTGGGATAGAATAAAAATCACATTTAATGGATCCTTGCAAAATATATAAAGCTTCCACAAAAGTGCATTCATGACAACTAGGATACCTAAAAGGGTCTAGGGCAAAGGTCAAATTAGTGGGACCCCATATATCTTTATAGAGCACAAAGGGTACTTCAAATATAGAGAATATAGTTTCTCAAAAGACCGGTATAAGACAGAAATGATCATTGTTTTCCTAATATTTATGTGGTACAAAGTGAGATGGTTTCTTAAATTGTAATTATTTGGGAAAGCAAGTTCAAAAGGGGTTTGCTATAATATGTTGATATTTATAATGGCGATGCTGACCATGTTGACATACATCCATAGCCCTAATGGTAACCTTAACCCTAATGGCAATACTAATCCTAATGGTAACATGACCCTAATGGTAACACTTACTCTAATGGTAATCCTAACGGCAACACTAACCCTAATGGTAACCCTAAACGTAACACTTACTCTAATGGTAATCCTAATGGCAACACTTACTCTAATGGTAATCCTAACGGCAACACTAACCCTAATGGTAACCCTAATGGTAGCACTTACTCTAACGGCAATCCTAACGACAACACTAACTCTAATGATAACCCTAAACATAACCCTAACGGTAACATGTACTCTAATGGTAATCCTAATGGCAACACTAACCCTACTGGTAACCCTAAACATAACCCTAACGGTAACACTTACTCCAATGGCAATCCTAACGGCAACACTAACCCTAATGGTAACCCTAAACGTAACCCTAACATTAACAGTAACACTTACTCTAATAGTAATGGTAACACTTACTCTAATGGTAATCCTAATGGTAACACTTGCTCCTAATGGTGACACTCACCCTACTGGTAACCCTAACCTTAACCCTAACAGTAACACTAACCTTAATGGTAACCATACCGGTAACACTAACCTTAATGGTAACCCTAACCATAACCCTAATGGTAACCCTAACCATAACTCTAACGGTAATACTTACCCTAATGGTGCTCCTAACTGTAACACTTACCCTAATGATAACCATAACAGTAATACATACCCTAATGGTAACCGTAACCCTAATGGTAACACTAACCCTAATGGTAACCTTAACCGTAAACCTAACAGTAACACTTACCATATGCTTGATGCAAATGTTGATGTTGTGACAATGCCACATTTTATATGTTGACATTCTGTCCATGTCATCATTTTTCAGCTGTCAACATTTTAACCATATTGTCATTATAACTGTCAACATTCGGGTATCAACATTATGAATTTGGGTGTCAATGTCAACTTTATGGCTGCATCCCTTTCCAAATACTGTTGGGATAATTTTGAGCTCGTGTAAGGTTTATGGTTCACAATTGGATCTTAGGATGTCCTAATAGGAAGAAGCAAGAGAAGTCACCATCCTAGATTCACACTACTGTTCTAAACCTTCTCATAAGTTCAGGAGGCCCTACTTCAATAGGAGTTATCCATGTAAATTACGTAATGAAGCAACTTTCTCTCTTACAAGGAAATATTTACTCTACAAAGGACTCTTCCAATCAGTGCAATAGTCTTTTCCTTCAGAATGTTTTAATGAATTCATAGATATATGTTTAAAATTCAACCCAGCTGTAGGGCTGATTACAGAACTCTGAGAGAACATATAATTACCATTGTTTATTTATTCCTTGTGGTTGCCCTAAGTTACATGACATAACATCTCAAATGTAACATAAGAAATTACTAATAATGATTAGCGCAATTTTTTTGTCTATAAGCTTATGTGTCAGATTGCAATTGTTTTTTAAAGATATTTTAAATCTTCATAGTATATTTTATTCCAAGGGTGGCAAAGAGGGAGGGGGAGACCTCTCTACAGCTTTTGAAACATAGCATTCACATTATATAAATACAAACATACACACGTCAAGTTTACAATGTATATTCACTTTGATCTAAAATAGTCTTGTACTTACTGCAAGTTTAATAAATAAACATTGCAACAATTGTTTCCTCTCTCCAAATCGCCACCTATTGGTCCCAAACAACTGTCATTTGTTTCCCAATAACTTCCCAACCAGTTTTAGACATAAATGGAAATTTAGTTAAAAGTAATAATCATTATAATAATCTGTTATAATTGTATATAGTAATTTATTTTACAGAGAGAAAGAGAGTGAGAGAGAGAGAGAGAATGACCATAGTGGCACATTGTGCCGTATTCAATTAGCGGTGAAAACTTTTGTCCGTTTTCGACCAAAAAAAAACAAACTGTGAAATTTTCACCTAAAAACGGGCAAAAACGGCAACAGGCGAAATAAAACTGGAGAGAAGTCTCCTCCATCCCAGACCAGAAGGAAAAAAAAAAAGCAAAATCCCTATTTTTGCCTAAAAAAGTGGGGATTTCTTTAAGAACCCTTTGGAACCCCAATCCCTAATGATAAATTATCAGATAAAAAATCGTAAGTTGCGTACTTTGGTGAAAAAAACTCCGCTCAAATTTTGGTAGGAAAACAATAATTTACAACAAATACCACTCTTTGGTGGTAAGCACCTGGATCTTTCAATAGCTTCTGACCACCCTCTTCTCCTCACAACTCTCCATTGCCTCTATAACTCTGCTCTTTACCCTCATCTTTCTTTACTACTTTTCCAATCACACAATTGTGTCATTTTTAGAGAAAGATTGGGGCAGTTCTCACTGAACCACATCCTGTATGACTGAAAACTGCCATGCATAGACTCTGGGTCTGATTCATTTGCAGCAGGAGGTGGCTTTAGGAAGCAGACACCTTCTTGTTGCATCTGCGATCCCAGCGCTGCGAGCAAAGTCGCAGCCTGTGATCACCATCGCAACCGATGGTCGTGATGGTTGCTCCTTTGGCCAGGCTGCGTTAACTGAAGCTCATGGCAGCCTGACCTGGATCCTGGCAGCTGTGAGGCCAGGTAATCTGCGTCCACCGACGCAGGCCCTGGCCTTGTCCCTCCAGGAGGGAGGCAATCGGGAAGCCGACTGCCTATATACCGGCTGCCGGCTTCCCGACTGTCTAATCCCGGCAAGGGTGAAATGCCGTTCGTCTAGATGTAGATGCCCGCATTTCCCAGACGCCGGGAGACCGGCGCCCGGCATCACGATCGTAGTGATGCCGGGCGCCGCGAGCGGACAGCCGCGGGGGGGAGGGTTACGTTTAGGGCTCCCGGGGGGGACTTAGGGTTAGGCACCCCCCCAGGAGGGTTAGGATTAGGCTAGGGGGAGGGAGGGTTAGGGTTAGGCACCCCCGGTGGGCACTTAGGGTTAGGCACCCCCCCGGGGGACTTAGGTTTAGGCAGCGGGGAAGGGGGTGGTTAGGGTTAGGCACTTAGAGGGGGGATTAGGGTTAGGCACTTGGGGGGGAAGTTAGGGTTAGGCACCCCTAAGGAGGGTTAGGGTTAGGGGGGTTAGGTTAGTGGATACTTACCTATCCACGATCGGGATTTCCAGCGCTGTCGGGCTTCCGCTGCGTCGCACTCTGCTTCTGTCGGGCTGCCGCTGACGGGAATCGAACCGCCGGCCATGCGGCCGACGGTATTTCATACCAATTCCCTCCAGGAAAATGGGGGTGAAAACCCACTTTTCCGAGAACGCAGGCTGTCCCCGCCCCCCAAACGCTTCTGCCTGTTAATCAGGCAGAGGCTTGAAGGAACTGTGTGTGAGATCGCAGGGCCCAATGTGCACAGGCACAAACCAGGAAACATCAGAGATATGGTCTAAACATTGGGTTAGCGTACATCTCTGAAGCAGGCCCTTTGTTAGTGGCAGCAGTTATATGGAGGATGCACAAGCAACTACAGCGCCAAAAGAGCTGACTCCTATGATGCAGACCCTCCAACTATACCGATTTGGCCGTTGCAGTACCGTTTTTTTATGGTCTGTACTGGCAAACAGGGTCTGTACCGATTGTACCGGGTGAGTAGAACAATCTCCTGAATTCTATAGCAGCACTGCGGGGACATAAACTCCCGCAGCGCTGCTGAGTAACAGGCGGCTAATTCGTCTGTATGCTGAGTCAGCCCTCAGTCTCAGCTGTTTTGTGGGAGCTTCTCCAGTCAAAGCCTTGCGAGATGATGACGTCATCATCCCACGAGACAAGGACAGAGAACAGTGAGGTTGAGCTCCATGCATGATCACATACCCGCCCCTTTATCATTTGCCATGCCCCCTTTATTTATGGTCACGCCCCCTGTACCGGATTCTATATTTGAAATATTGGAGGGTATGATGATGTAACATCCGATCATCTCCCACTGGAGCATCTCAAGGTTCCGACCGAGCTCCCTCATGTCCGCAATATACCTATATGCCTTAAAGTGACATCTCTACGCTGACAATAGCCAAATTAACCTCTGTACTCCACAGCTGACTTCTGCCTTATCATTTTATAACTGATTTTGTATCTGTCATTTCAGCTCTAAGGGTCTATTTATGAAGCTGTGTTAGGAGACAGAGTGAAAAGTGATAAGGTGCCAGCCAATCAGCTCCTAACTGTCATCTCACAGACTGTGTTTGAAAAATGACAGGTGGGAGCTGATTGGCTGGCACCTTATCACTTTTCACTCTGTCTCCTAACACTGCTTAGTAAATAGACCCCCTAGATTTACAGCTATTGACTTAAACCGAATTTAACTAAAACATTTTTGGTAATGTTACTTCATTTTCTTGCTCCTCATGAATTTTTTATAAATATCAACAACACAATCATCACATCCGGCGGCGAAACAATGCATCACCTAGTACCATAGCAAAATGTGGGTACGAGCCAGGCATTGCCCTTCTAGCCTCCCCTGTCATTGGAAAGCAGAGTGGGGGTGTTTTTGAGCTAGCGTAGCCTGGCGCATGTAGTATGCTTCGTTTTTGTTTCTTTTCATATGGAGACACATTTTTCATGCACTATTATTTTGCATATCATGCACTTTTGCCAATCGGTAAGAAACTTGTCTTCTATGTCTATCCTGATTGACCGATTGAGATTCAGGACCTGATTCAACAAGGATCGCTGATGCGATCGCGGCAGCAAGTGCGTACGCAGTTCTGCAGCAAAATTATGCAAATAGCTGCAATCGCATTGCCGACGCAGCACAACATAAAGATGCCCACTTCCCTTTACTCACATCCGTAATCTGGAAGTCTGCAAAAACATCGGTACCATCGAGTACCATCGGAGCCTCACGCACAATTAAGGCAGGTCAGACCTTGCCCAGAAATTGCTAAACTTCCTATACACCACTAGAGCTCAGGCTGCATACACCGACGCATTGGCTAATTTATGCACGCCCCTGCAACGGCGTTCAAACGCACTGGCATGCCTACGTTTCTCCGACCACCCCCCTGTCACCACCCCCAAACGGTACTTCCTGTCAATCACTTTGCGATGGGTTTGCATAGTCACTGTGATCGCAGTCCCGATGGCAATGGCTAGCTTGCACATGCGCACAGCGATGCCTACGCATGCGCAGAAGGTAACAACCGACCGGGTGCGTGCATTTTTACACTTGCGATCCTTGCTGAATCAGGCCCTCAGTGTACATTTAACACCTAATTTCACTGTTAGTCCGATTTCAAGGGCACCGAGAGTGGACCAGGCGCTTACAAAGCTCCCCAACATGATCTCGCCATGCACCCCACACACGTGGCCTGGTCCCATTTGAAACATGACAAAACATTTCTCATTTTGTCCATACCTATTGTTTTTAAAAAGGGAGATTCTAAGGTGGTTCTTTCATGGTTTATAACTTATACCTCTTTTCCACCAAAATCCCAGGTCCGACCTGGGCTTTTGGACATGGTTCCAACCCAGGTCAGACCCCATTTATACCCCTTTTACACCGGAGCTAAAGCCCGGGTTTTTGAAGGGTTAACCCGGGCAGCTCCCTGGTGTAAAAGGGGAGAGAGTTGGATCGCCGGGTCGAGTGACCCGGCAATCCAACCCAGGTAACTAGCAGGGTTTAACATGGGCATAGCCCGTGAAACCCTGCTGTGCGAACAGCGCACTCCGGGTCACGATGACCTGGAGTGCGCTGCTAGCCGGCCGATTGGTTCGGCTTCAGTGGCGCTTGGAGATGACGTCATCTCCAAGTGACCACTTTCACTCCGCAAAAGCCAGGTCTATGCAGACCCGACTGCGGTGTGAGCGGCGCTGACTCAGGAATATCCCGAGTCGGCACCGGCAAAATTCCGGGTCTGATCCGGATAGGAACTTTGTTCCAACTCCGGGTTAGACCCGGAATTTAGGTGGAAAAAGGGTATTACACTGCAACTTCGATCTGGGTTACTCCCGGGTCAGCCCTATTCACACTGAACTCAGGTCTGCCCTGCTAAACCTGTGAGATCATAAAAAGTGGGAGGTGAATGCTCCACAACCACCAATCAGCTCATTTTAGGCATGAACCAGGTCAGATAACCCGGGTTGCACCGTTTACACTGCACCATTACCCAAAACCATCCTGGGTCCAACCCTGGTAGCTACCTGGGTTGGATTGCCGGGTCACTTGACCCAGGTTATTTTTCAGGGACCCTTTTACACTGAGCTGCAACCTGGCTAAACCCAGCAAAAACCCAGGTGTTTGCTCTGGTGTAAAAGGGGTATTATACTATTGACTATCAGGTTTTATTTGTAGGTTTGTGTGAAGAGAGAGGGCACCTTACTGCTAGAAATTCAATCCTGAGACAGCTGGTTTTGTAGCTTTTCCCCAAATGCAACTTGTGCCTATATAAAGATATACATAAAAGACATTAGTCAGCGTAGAACAATGTCGCCATCTGTGCTTTAATTTATTCTTGCTGCTAATGATCTGCTTAGATACGGACTTCATTAGGCTTGCAGGATCTAATACGTTTCACCTGTTGCTAGGTTTTTTGCACCTAGCAGCAAAAGGTTTCTATTCTAACCATGGAAAGATGAGACGGGAGCTCTGACAGACACAGCTAATTATTCTGCTGGATCCACTTTCATTCCTTTCTTTTTCTGCTATGGATCAGTGGCTGCTCAAAACCAGATCCGCAAATACTTCACCAATATCCCTTAATAATCCACAGTGTTTACTTTCTAGCAAAATAAATACTGTCAAAATAGGTACAAGATAGGTCAAGACCATCGCGACCATCGGGCTTGCGACGAGACCCTTGTGGTAGGGTCTCGTTGCCACAAGCCCCAGAGAGATTTCGGCTCTCACAGAGCCGAAATCTCTCCCACTGACATCACTCGTGATGTCAGTGGGGCCGCCCCCAAACTGAGGCGTTCACATAGGAACGCCTCCGTTTGGGCAGCCACTCCCTCGGCCCGCCCACCAAAGGGGCCGTGCTGTCACTCAACATCAACAGCACGCCCCCTTTGGTACGAGACCTGGAGCGATGGAGTGCCCGTCGCTATCCGGGTCTCTCGCATGCGCACGACAGAGCCGGCTCTGTCGTGCGCATGCGCACTGACCCACCATCGACCCGCTTGTGAGCGCATGGCGCTCGCGAGCGGGTCTGAATCAGGCCCCCACTGCGGTCGAGTGGCCGACCACCCGATATGCCTGCTCCCCCCTCCCTCACCCACATAGCGCTGCATGGGATCGCACATTACATCCCCTGATCGACTGATCCTGCAGTAAGATCACTGGGTGCGATGTACGACCCCACGGAAGCGTGCTTGGTCCGACATCAGGCCCATACACTGTGCGATATAGCAGCCAAATCATACCAATCAGTCGGATCGGCTGCTTTATCGCACCATGCATGGCCCGCATTAGTAAAATTTACGAAATAAACCGCTACAAAAAGGAAGGGGCTTCTACCAATGGCATCTAGATGGCAGTTTCTTTTTCACACAATAGTTCCCTATTGGGGTTTTGGAGTATGTCATGGATACTGATACAGAACAACTACTGTACATACAAAATGACTGTTTCTGCTTTGTGTTGTCTCATCAGTGCAGGGCAGTGGTTCCCAAACACAGGGCCTGATTCAGAGATGGATGCTGTAGCAACAGCCGCTGCGTCTTTGTATACAGTGCTTTGCTAAAATATGCAAAAGCTGCATCAGTTACATTGATTATTCTTTGTGTTCCTATGTATTTGTTACTCCATATTGTTGGTTCTTTTGTCTCCTTCCTGGTGGCTGCCATTTTGGAGGTGGAAAATTCTATATAGTTATAGTCATATCCTTATCCGTAGCTGCAGAGGCGGGCCCACTCTCTGTCCAGGACAGGGGTGCCGGCATCCCCCCCCCCCCGCCTGATGGCAGCCGTGCCTTAGTCAGTTGATTATACCATCTGTGCAGAAGCATAGACTTCCAGAAAACCTGCACTGTTAAAGTGCCCTTTGGACTGAATTTGGGAAACCCTGCTTCAGGGAATATTGTTGTTGTTAGCATGTGAAGAGCGGACTTACTGGAACAATTATTTGGAGTTATGGAGACTCCCGGGCTGTACTGCCGAGGAATAACATGTGAAGAAGCCTCACCAAATGCATATAGGGCATCTGGCTTATACTATTCCCGAGGCAATCCAATGAGCCACACAATTTGTAATCCATTGTATATTATGAACCCTCTATGATTACAATAATTATATTCTGTCTATGATAGTGTAACTGCATCTCTATGGAGCAGACAGATGATTGCGTGCCTTATAGGAAATGTGACCCACAATTGAGTCTGAACTCTGGATGCCATCTATTATGTTGGTCCAATAGATAGTGGCACAATTTCCCCTTTTAACCAGAAAGTGAGTGAAGATATTCCATATTAATTTCTGAATACAAATACAGAATATCTCCATCTACAAATTTGGAAAGCCTTAAAGGGTTTTAACAAAGTACAGATGTGAAACAGTCGGGGGAAAAAGTTATCTAGGGTAAAATAACATCTGATCCTGGCAGCATCTGAGGCTAAAAGCTCATGTCCCCAGACATAGAGGCCATACTTGAAGTTGAAACCTTTGCCACATGTTTGATAAGGATGCAGACAAGTTTGTGCAAGCTCTATTAATCCACAGCTGATGATGCACAGCGTTGTCCAAGGCTTTATAATCATTTAATGATTCTATTTGTAAATGTGGCATAGAGGAAGGACTTTGTGGATGCAATAGGAAAATTGTCAGTCTCTTAAATAATGTTACATTTCTAACATAGCAGTTGATGTCAATTTACTTACTTCCACTCCATATTATACCGTAGTAAAAATGTTAATAGCAGTTTTTAGCATTAGGAACAGAAGACTTGTCCCTAGGCAGCATTGGCTGGGGTTATTTCATTGAATTGTATTCATTTTAAACTTCCTTTTTTTTCAGGTCAAGTAAATATAAGGTTAGGTAGCAAAAAGGTAAAAATCAACTGATGTGAGATTAACGGAGACAGGTCAATTAACTAGCGGTTAGGATGTTTACATGTAGTTGTAACGGCAGGAAGTGAAAAAATGTCATGACCCTGGGTGGTACTGAAGCCGTAATTCCTCACCCTATATATGTATATATGTGCTTAATAACCCGCAAAAAATTCTCTAATATTTTCTTTGGACCCCTTTAAGCTGGGTTACCACCTAAACTGCCAAATATTTATGTAATGGCGGTACTCGGTGTGAACCATAGAGACAAAAGTGGATAATTGATGAAACACTGTACCAAGAAATTTGTATAAATGATGGACATTCATTTAATTTTTGCACAGGGATAAAAAACAGAAAATCAAAGTAGATGAAGGATAAGTACTTTGATTATAGAAGTAATTACAAATGCACAGGATCAGGAATCACATGAAAAGATTATGAAAACAAAATATATAAAAAAGAGAGTAGTACTCTTTAAAGCAGAAGGCGATGAATAAAAGAGAAGGTACTTTTATAACATAAGACTGTGACTAAATTCCAGTTTCCAGATAATATGATCCTGCAATCCAAATGAAGCCAATGCAGAAAAAACAACATAAAAGAGATGACACTCATTAAAATCAATAATGACTTTTAGCAGGTAATGTGCAAAGTTAACGAATGGGTCCTACCTGACTGATAAGGTGGAGCTGCAGGATTTGTTCAAATGCAGAGTACCCGGGTACACCCTGCAAATGGCTCCTTTAGCTTAGTTCAAGGGGGGGGGGGGTGTCCGGTCATAAAAAACTGCTGTTTTCATAAGAAATGAGAATAATGTATCCTCTTTGTATAATGGGCCTGATTCAGACACGCTCGCAAGCGCTATGCGCTCGCGAGCGGGTCGATGTTAAACCACTGCGCATGCACACGCCGGATCCGACGTGCGCATGCGTGAGACCCGGCTAGCGACGGGTGCTCCGTCGCTCCGGGTCTCGCACTAAAAGGGGGCGGCTGTCGATTTTGATCGACAGCTCGCACCGTTTTGGAGACCTGGCATGGGGGTGGCTTCACAAACGGAGGCGTTCCCATGCGAACGCCTGCCATTTGTGGGAGGCCCCACTGACATCACCAGTGATGTCAGTGAGAGAGCTTCCGGCTCTATTAGAGCCAGAAGCTCTCTGGGGCTTGCGGCCACGAGACCCTACCACAAGGGTCTCGTCACAAGCCCGATGGTCGCGATGGTCTTGACCATCGCGACCATCATCCTGGCCGCTCGCAATAGCTGTGGGTGGTCACCCACAACTATGCGAGCGGCCAGGAGGCTGCTCCAAAAAAACGCCCTGAGTCAGAGCGAGCGCTCTTTCAGAGCGTCCGACTCTGAATCAGGGCCAATGTTAGTATTGCAATGTGCAACAAAAAATAGCAGTAATGGAATGGCTGCTGCAGGGAAGCTGCTGGATGTGATGGGAACAAAGTATCTGTCCAGTGCACACTGGCCTCAAGTATTGGTTAAGGGAGTTGAAACTCTACCGCTCAATAGCGGGAGTAAGAGACCTGCATGTGTGGGTATGGAACAGTTATGCTCCACAGCTCGTCAGCGGGAGCATCGGTGCTTGAATCGGTAACCACCGGGTACTAGGTTCTCACTCTCCGGTGACCAGTGCCCGCACTTGGAGATAGTGTGATAAAGTCTCAGGAGGACAATAGTGCTCCACCGCTCGTCGGCGGGAGCTCGATGCTGGATCAAATGCCACCAGGTACTAAATTCTCTATACTTGACTGTGTGAGACACCTTTAGGTGGTATTAGCTTATTACCACCATATATTGTTGGAATAAATGAAAATAATAAAAAAAATTGAAATGAGAAAATAAAGTAAAATATGAAAATTAATATAGATATAAATATAAATACACATCACATGAACATCATTAATATTCTTAACTCACCTTCCAGGTGAATGAGAGTAAGAATAATGTGAAAGCAAGAAGAAGAAAAAAATATATAAGTGGTGGTGTGCCTTTGCACATGTACAATCCACACAGATGCGTAGTATAAAAATGAATCCACAGGCTGATGAACATGTCTGAATATGACTACTCATAATAGTAATAAACTAGTAGTACAAGTGAATTAATTTAAAATAAAAAATAAAAAATTAAATTAATAAAAATAGATATAAATATAAATAAAATAAAATGTAAATAATAATAAAGATGTTAATAATAGGACCATACTGGCTGATGTGTAGAAAATGATTATTTATGAAGTCTGATGACCAGAATAATATGAATCTGAGATCACACCTTCTCAGATTCCCATTCTCCCATGTGATGTCTCTCAAAGTCTATCCAATGCAATCGGGTGCCAGAGCCATCACCCCCCTCCAAACATGAACACTATGCTGGTGTCTGATTCCCAACAATGCAGTGGGAACACTACTCCTGGCTGAAATCATGACAATATGAGTGTCATGAGGAAAGGGGATGATAATGAACATGTAATCAATCAGTGCCTATATGTCAAAGGATGTATGGTTAAAACTGACTGATTTCCATACTGAGAACTATAGAAAGTTATTTAGATAGATCTCAAAAATCTAACTCAATAGTCTCCTTTAGTCCATCTGGAAGTAGTGTGTGTAGTGCATGAATCCAATAGGTTTCTCTCATGCATAATCTGTTATAACGATCTCCTCCCCTTTGTGTAGAGGGTACTTGTTCTATGATGACTGCTCTGAGTAGTTCTGGATTTGCCTCGTGTTCTTGTGAAAAGTGACGACCTATACTATGTTTTGTCATGCGGTTGATGATGTTCCGTCTATGTTCTAAAAGACGGAGCTTGAATTTCCTGGTGGTGCGACCAACATATTGTTTAGTGCAAGGGCATGGCAAAACATAAATAACATAGTTCGTTTCACAATTCACAAATGTGTCTATTATAAACAACTGTCCTGTAGTGGCTCAGTGGAAATGTCTTTCTCGATTAGATATATGTTTTATGTTTTTTATGTTTGCAAGTGGTGCATCTGGCATGGTTGCACCTAAAACAACCAATGGTTTTTGGAGCCCACACGATGGTGTTAGAGCTTGATACTAATTTCCTATGTAAATTATCAGCCTAATGTCCTATGTAAATTATCAGCCTTTTTAAAAATCACAATGGGTTTGTCATGTAATTCAGCTTTCAGAATAGGATCTAATTTTAGAATCAAAAAATTATTAGATATAATATTCTTGATTTTGTGTGACAAACTGTTCTGTTTAGACACAAACACAAGAGATTTGTCTACTACTCCGTTCTTTTTTGGGGTTTCATCTTTCTTTGACAGTAGACCTATCTACCGTCAGGATTTCATTGAAAGCTTTGTCAAGTAAATCCTGAGGGTATTGTTTTTCTTTAAAGGAATTCATTAGAGGTATGGCTTGTTCCATGAATTTTTCTTTCTCTGAACAGTTTCTCCTAAATCTGCGTAGTTGCCCTTTAGGGATATTTTTAAGCCAACTTTTTTGATGGTTACTGTTATAACTGATATAATTGTTGCAGTCTACTTCTTTTTGAAAGGTAGATGTATTGATCCGATTGTCTATAATATTAAGTGTTATATCTAAAAAATTAATAGTGGACAGGTGATGAGTGCTCGTGAAAGTGTGATTGAAACGATTGTGATTAAGGTATTGAACAAACTGAGAAATAGACAAAGAATCCCCTTTCCAAATAAAGAATAAATCATCTGTATAGCATGTGTAAAGGACCAAGTTTGCGCTGAAGGGGCCATCCCAAATATACTCCTTTTCGAATGCGCCCATATATATGTTGGCATAATTCGGTGCAAACCTGGTCCCCATAGCTGTGCCGAGAATTTGAAGATAAAAAACGTGATTGAACAAAAAATAATTGTGGGTGAGGATAAAGTGAATAGCATGAAGTATAAACTCGCGCTGTTCCACTGACAACTTCCCTGAGACTCAAGTCTGCCATAGCTATACCCACATCATGTGGTATGTGATAGTGATGATACATCACATGTTATAAAGTAGTAATCTTCCCATTTTATCTCTGACATTTTTTCTAGGAATTGTGTTGTGCCTCTGAGATGAGATTCAAGTGAAACAGCGCGAGTCTGTAAAAATTGATCAACGTAATGTGAAAGAATGAGGAAGATTACTGTCTGTAACCCAGGCTGCTGTACTAAGCCTGCCAATTGTGAACAATGTCCAGCCCCTCCCCCCCAGTTCTCTCCATCCTCATGCCCCATGTGTCCACTGTAGCTTCCTGCCCCCATGTCATCTCCAGCTTCCTGCCCCCTATGTCACCTCATGCCCCCTGTGTCACCTTTAGCCTCCTACCCATATCACCTGTAGCTTCCTGCCCCATGTCACCTCCAGCCTCATGTCCTCTGTGTCACTTCCTGCCCCCTGTGTCACCTTTGGCTACCTGCCCCTTATCACTTCCAGCCTCCTGCCACCCTTTGTCATCTCCAGCCTCATGCATCCTGTGTCACCTCCAGCCTCATGGCCTCTGTGTCACTTCCAGCCTCATGCACTCTGTGTCACCTCTAGCTTCCTGCCCCCTGTGTCCCCTCCAGCCTCATGCCCTCAGTGGCACCTCTAGCCTACTGCCCGTTTCATCTCCAGCTTCATGCTCCTATGTCACTTTCAGCCTCATGCCCCCTTATGACACTCCAGCTTCATTCACCCTGTGTGTCACTTCCAGCCTCATGCACCCTATGTCACCTCCAGCCTCATGCCCTCAGTGGCACCTCCAGCCTCCTGCCCTGTGCCACACCAGCCTCATGCACCCTGTTTCACTTCAGTCTCATGCCCCCTGTGTTACTTGCAGCCTCATGCACCCTGTGTCACTCAGGCACCATGCCCTCTGTTACTCCAGCCTCATGCCCCCAGTGTCACTCCAACATCATGTACCTGGTGTCACTTCCAGCCTCATGCACCCTATGTCACCTCCAGCCTCATGCCCTCAGTGGCACCTCCAGCCTCCTGCCCTGTGCCACACCAGCCTCATGCACCCTGTTTCACTTCAGTCTCATGCCCCCTGTGTTACTTGCAGCCTCATGCACCCTGTGTCACTCAGGCACCATGCCCTCTGTTACTCCAGCCTCATGCCCCCAGTGTCGCTCCAACATCATGTACCTGGTGTCACTTGGAGCTTAATGCACCTGGTGTCACTTCCAGCCTCATGCTCCCTGTGTCTCTCAAGCCTAATGCCTTCTGTGTCACTTCTAGCCTCATGCTCCCTTTGTCACTCAAGCCTCATGTGTGTCACTCAAGCCTCATGCCTCCTGTGTCACCTCCAGCCTCATGTGTGTCACTCAAGCCTCATGCCTCCTGTGTCACCTCCAGCCTCATGCCCCCTGTGTCACTTCCAGCCTTATGCACCCTGTGTCACTCAAGCCTTGTGGTCACTCCAGCATCATGTCCCCCCCCTGTGCTTCTCCAGCTCATGTACATGCAAGCCACCCACATGTATTCAATTGTTCTCCAGTCCCATCATGTTGCATAATGTCAGACTTAGCTCCTTATCACAATATGTTGCTCAATTGCTGGCTGGTTTAAAAAACAAAAATGTGACAACATAATAGGTTTTTATATTTAGAATGGTTGAAATTAATAATGCAATTAGTGTGAGTTCTTAATTCAGTAGAATCAATTTTCTACAAGGAACAATACACAGATTCATGTGGTTTTGTGGTTACCATCATTGTAGCTCTAATTCATCACAAGATTCATTATGTTTCCTGTGGTTAAAGTGTAAAACTAAACTGAAAGTCAAACAAGGTTATATTACTTCCACTTTCTCTCCCAAACATAAACACACAGATGGACATGAATACATGTGGAAGGCATACGCTTGGGTTAAAGAAGATCTCTACCTAATATACAAATATACAAAGCGGAGGCAAGCTGTTTTATCATTTCATGACATATAAAAGCGATGCTTATACCATACTTACCTACTTTTGAAATGTCCTCTGTGGGAGAAGCCCAGGGTTGAGATGTAGGTGAGCAGTGATGGGGCGGGGCTGGACTATCCATGTCATTAGGTCACGCCCCTTCATGATGAAATGCCACGAATCACGCACATTTGAATAGGGGACAGGCCAAATTATGTGATTATCATAATATTGCGTCATTAAGCTTCACTCCCTCCTGCGGATTCCCTCAAAGCTTCTCCCCATTCTGCCACTAGGAAATGGGCGGGATGCAAGAGAAGTGCTTACTCTTCCATGGGTGCGGGGGGCTAGCCGAAAAACCAGGACCCTCCCGCAAGTTTCGGGAGTAAGCAAGTATGGCTTATACATTTATTAATTACTTATTTCTGTTGCACCGATGCTGTTTCTCGCACAGGGCACCATAATGTCTAGTTATGGCTCTGCCCAACTTCCTCGTCAAAGTTACATGTGTTATATCCATTTTTCACCATTGGGTGGTACATACAGTATGCTATGGGGCCTTCAAATACCTAGTTACACCCCTGTATACATTGGGTAAATGTAACTGCAATCCAGTATTGCCCGCTTGCACAGTGCGTCATTATCATATACGTCATTATCATGTCATATAAGTTAATGGGGCAGATGTATGAAGCTGTGGAAAGTGATAAAGTGCAGAGTGATAAATGACCAACCAATCTGCTCCCACCTCTCATTTTTCAAACACAGCCTGTAACATGACAGTTGTGAGCTGATTGGTTGGTCGTTTATCACTCTGCACTTTATCGCTTTCCAGAGCTTCATACATCTGCCCCAATGTGACAGAACTATTCCTACTTTGCTCAATGGAAACCTGCAGCATTGTAAGGTACATTATGCCGCTCTTTATGGAATGACAAAAGACAAATAACAAAGGAAGTAAAAGTTGTGAAATCTCTCAATGGAAAAAATGGAATTTAAGAGAACTACTAAACGATGTACCAGGAGCAGGTCTCTTACATTCATGGTATTACTATTACACATACAGTATGGAACATACAAACAGCCAAATATAGGACCAGTCTGATGCTCAGCAGCATTTGTAGTATCCCTCCCATACGCATCCTGTAATATTGCCAATCACTGGGCTGCTAATGACTTGCGGAGGAAGAACAGATAGTTGCTGTCACACTACCAGACAGAAGGAGCAGGTTGCTAGGAGAGGTGAGTACTTCCTCTTTGCTGGAATTACAATAGTCTGAAATCTACTCCAAAGATCAATATTAAAAGCAGAGAACAGTATAAGTTGCCATATATAAGCTGGGTACACACTATACAATCAGGCTGACATATCGGGTAAATCGTCTAGTATGTGGGCACATCATCTATTATGTACCCACTATATGCGCTCCCGTGGGTCGTTCATCTGGGTCGTTCCATCAGCCTGCATGCACGGCCGATGGAGTGACCCAGCTGCCGATGCCAGCAAAGTTAATGGTGCTGGTGAATGATATATTGGGCGGTCATATACCGGATTGTGCCGTGTGTACAGCCCATCCCATATTTCGTTGATCAGCATCATCTCGCGTCGCATTGGCGGGTCCAAACGGAACCTGATAGTTAGCATTCTGACTTGCCGTGGCTACCGGAGCAATTAATTATTGCTTCAGCGCGGTGACAGCTGATGCGATATCAGCTGTCCCCGCAAGCTGCTTTACTGCTCCTTTTCGGATCAGTGCCCCTACTTGGGGAACTGTATATTGGGCACTGCATAAGGTGCACTTCTGGGGGCACTATATAGGGGGCACTATTGGGGGCACTGTACTGACGTTTCTGGGCAGCCGGGAGCACCACCCGATATTCGGGAGCATCCCGGCTGTACCAGGAAAATAGGCAAGTATGCTGACTGATACCATATTTGTAGATTGAACTGAAAGCTGCATTATCTTGTCACTCCATCCAATCAGAATGCCCGACACTAGTAAATAATGAGGTGAGAGCACTAAGGGGTATATATATTAAAGTGCAGGTTTTTAGAAGTGGAATTGTTGCCCATAGCAACCAATCAGATTCTACTTATTATCTTCTAGAAGGTGCTAGATAAATGCATATTTGCCAACTCTCCCTCATTGTCAGGGAGACTCCCTAAAATAGTAGCAATCTCCCTGATTACACCTGACCCTCATTATGAAGCTGTTGTAGTAAAAAAACAAAAAAAAAAAGTGATATATACATTCAAATGGGATCATTAGTATAATTTCTCTGCATTGGATATCTAAGGCACAATGATCCCGATGGCTACATGCATTTTCTGAAAAGTATCAGTGTGTATTCATCAACAAGTAGATCTTACTGACTGCTTTTGGGCTTGTTTACATGTGGATGTAAGTCAGGTTTATGGCATGCCTCTCAGATGTAGCAGCACACGCCCACTTTACTGCACACTCATAGGTGTTAAGGTACATACACACTAGACCAGTGGTTCCCAAACTGTGTGCCGTGGCACCCTGGGGTGCCTTGGGACACTTGCAGGGGTGCCTCAGGTTGGTGGTTCAGCACCAAATCAAATTATTTATGGTCAATGTAATGTAAATATGTGGACAAACAGAAGGGCAAACCTGTCCACCACCACATAACTGACCCTAAGGGTGACAGGTAAGCACCATTTACTTCACTTTACTACTTTTACATTCTTTTCTGAAAATTCTAAATACCTAAATTTTGGCTTAAGGGTGCCGTGAAAACAATTCTGATACTCTAGGGTGCCTTGGTTCAAAAAAGTTTGTGAACCAGTGCACTAGACAATATTTTACACGATTCGCCCGATTTAGATGCATCGGAATGACAAATCGTGTAAAATATGTCCAAATCGCGAGTGTCCACTCACGATCACGATGCCGATGCGCATACCTGTTGGTCGTACATCGCATCTTCAGATCTTGCCTACTGCAGGCAAAATTTGCCAATCTCATATACGAATTCGTGCAATAGATAGATTTTGTGCATGATAGATCTTAAGTCAGATTGGACACTTTTTAGCACCATATCGTGTCCTGGAGTACCGGGGAGCTGCCGGGGAGAGTTCAAGGGAAATTGCTCACGATATCGCATCATGAGTACATCATCTAGTGTGTACGTACCTTTACTCACAATCTCCCTGAAATGCTTTTTCAAAAGTAGGCAAGCATGGATAAATGATAAGTAAAATCTGGTTGCTATGGGTGAAAACTCCATTTCTTCAAACCCGCACTTTAGTAAATATACCCTTGTACATTGCAGGGTCTCAAATAAGACAGCAACCAAGAGCAATTGCATTAAACCGATCAACAGAAATGGTCTTGTGGATAAGCTGCCTGGCAGGGAAATGTGCTATTGTATTGGACACCATACAACTTGATAAGACTGTGGGCCTGATTCAGAGCCGCTCGTAAGCGGCCGCTCATTCGTTCCGAGCGTTGTTAGCCCAACTGCACATGCGTACAGATCGTAATACGCATGCGCGAACCAGTCAGTGCGGCCGAAAATCGTTTGTTCGCTAAATAGCGAATGCCTGCTATTTTGAGTGACAGGAGGAGGCGTATGTGGGTGGTAACAGGGGAAGGTGCTTGAAAACGGGGAGTGGAGATCCGAATGCAGGCGTGCTTAAAGGTCAAAACGGACGTTTTATGGGTGTGCATAATTAACAAAGCAGCGTCATTGACCACATCACTGGGTTATTTTATAGTCAGAACTGCTCGCAAGATTGTGGTAGGAAAAACCAACCACAAGAATAGCGAGCAGTTCATACGCTGGTCGATGTACTCGATTAATCTAATAAATAGCGGACATGACGTAGGATGCGAGCGGCCAGGGGGCGTAGTTATCCAAAAAACGACCGCAAGTTTTGTTCGCTCGTTCAGACATAGAGGTGTGAACAGACCGCAAAGAGCGAACGGTTCATTTGAATAGCCACCCCTTTTTTCTGAACGAACGACCGCAAATAGCGTCCGGCTCTGAATCAGGCCCTGTGTTCATTTTTTTATGCTTCATGTGATCGGCGAAATTCAGGAACTTGAGAAGCTGCTGCTAGTCCCTGCATGTTCCTATAACAGGTTTGGCTGAAATAAGCACAAGTATACAAACTCTACATTTTTTCCCCATAACTAGAGGCTACTTGGCACCAGGAAGCTGGAAATGCAGATAGCACTCTGCCAATTGTGCATCATTATCTGTAGCTACATGTCACTTGTATTTATAGTTATACTTACATTTCTATGGGGTTTGAGTCTGACACATTGTATTTAGTGTAAGGAGAGAGTGGAGCCCATGACTGTGTCTTACTGGGGCAGGAAGGATCCACATGTAATGGACGCACGTAAATGACTGCACCTCTGCTACACTGTGACTGGGGGTGTGGTCATTCCATGGAAGGGGTGTGGCCAGCCCGTGCAGGGCAAGAAGAACGACAGCCAGCAGCTAGGTTTTTTATTTGTACAGTAAGCAAATGAGAACAATAAAATTACAGTTTCAGGCCCTGGTGCAGCCACTGCTTGCTCCTGGGTTGTACAAGGAAGCTGTAGTTTTTGGTGACAGCAATAGTAGATTGTTATTAATATAAATATATTTGATGTTATATGGACACCGGGTCCAGCCGATAGTAGTTGCCATTGAGCCGCTCTGACTACCCCTCTCCTGCCCCTCACAGCAACTGGCATGTCTTACACTGCATGTAGGGCCAGTTTTGAGCATTACTCAGTTTTACTTTGATTTGCAATCTGTATCACACACTTACCACACTTGCCTAGCTTCCCGTGACGGCTGCAGCTGCAATTCTGGCTGCATCGTGCTGGTCGAGGCACCCTGCTAGCCAGATGCAGGGCCTGTGAGGCAGTGTTGGTGCCACCCACCGGGCTCTGTGTGGCGGCATTGCTCACACACCCCTAGTTATGGCCTTGGTAACATTACTCAAAACAGTTTTCAGCAAATCACTGCGTTCAAGGAAACAAGGAGTTAATGTATTTTGATTAAGGTTACAGGGCCTGATTTACTACCGTACGCAACTGCAATTCCGCACGCAATCTGGCAATTGTTTCATTCTGCACATGCGTATGCATCGCAGTGCGTACGCGCGCCCCGTGTGCTGCGATCGGGACAGCGATCGCAGTGACCACGCAGATCCAACACAGAGTGATTGACAGAAGTGCCATTTGGGGGAGGTGATGGGGGGTGGTCTGCGAAACGGACAAGGAATGCAGGGGCATGAGAGGGTGGCTAAGTTTGCTCTCGCAAGGTACCTGGCGATCTGCCCAGATATCCTGGCCCGGTTTTTATAGCTGCCGCTCCAGACTGCGCATGTAAGAGTCGCGAACACGCCGGTGATGTGAAGAATCTATGTCATGACATGTGACGTAGGTTGAATTATTTCAGGGGCCGGCCACCGCGGATTTATGGGTGTGATGTGAGAGTCCCTAGTATGTATGGTTTGGGAGAAATCAGGTATCTAACCAATCTCACATCCCAGAGCAGTCTTGTTTACATTCATTGTACACATACTTGCCTACCCTCCCGATTTGGTCGGGAGCCTCCCGAAAATCGGATGCCGCTCCCGGCCTCCTGGGAAGGCACGCAATCCTCTCGGCTGCCTCCCACCACTCCTATACCCCTCCTCACCATTGTCGTTGAAGCCCCTACAGCGGGGGGGGGGGGGGGGCGGTGAAGCGATTCACGGTGTAACACGTCATTTTGGCCCCGTCCCCTGCTTCACATTGTGTAGCGGGGGCGGGACCAAAATTATGCGATTGGTGGCCCCTCCCCCCATTCCGCCCACAAATATTCATAGTCTGTGTGGACCCGCCTCCTTGTGCTGGCCATGCCCCCTGTCATGCCGATCTGGCTGCTCCCTCCCGGAAGCGGCAGCCAGAAGGTCGGCAAGCCTGATTTTACAGCTTACAGCTTAATTAATGTGAATATACCAACCTTCATGTAGCTATTACAGAGGGGAAATTATGTGCAATTATTTGTACTTTAGGTTAAAAATGATGTGGATGATCCTGGTATGGACCCTGTATAAATTAACCAGCCAGTCATACCAGGGACTGGATTATGACACCAGTAATGGGGGAGGGAATAGTTCATAAAAGGTAAGGGAGCCTTTTGCTCTATGTCTGACTTTGAGGATCAATTCTAAGTTGAAGCCTTGACTTGTATTTTCCAGCCGTTCCCCCCAGCCCAGAATAATTAGAGTGTAATTCTGTGTAAGTTTTTCCTATTTATGTTGAAATTGCCATACATTTGTCTATGTAATCTGTACCCAGGGCCCAGGGGGGTATCTATAATGTGTGCAGGGTGTGTCGTGCACACAGGCCCCTGGGTACAAGAGGGCCCACACGGCACACATTGCACCCATATATTCAATACTTTCCTCTCCAAAGTCCTGTGTTGACGGTAGTAGCACTGTGCAAGGTGTGCGGTGTGGGCCCTCTTGTACCCAGGGGCCTGTGTGCACTACACACCCAGCACACATTATGGTGGCCATTTTCCCGGCGTTTTGCACATGTGCAGTAGGGAAATCGATTGGAAAATGGCTGCAATTAACCCTGCAATTACCAGGAACAGGTGCGTGACGCTGATAAGGGGAATCACTGGGGAAGGGGGGGGGGCACTGTGTATATCATATTGGGGAGGGCACAGTGTGACATATCTGGGGAGCACCATGGGGCAAATGGGTGGGGGCACTGTAGGGAACGTTTGGGGCATAGTGTCAGTGTGTCAATTTTATTGTAGGTGGCCCCCCACAATGTAGTTGCCCTGGTGCCTACACAAGTTTGAATCCAGCCCTGTTTGTAACACCATTTCTGTAACTGAGCTTTGTACTTCCTTTTCCGAACGGACCCCGATAATTAACATCCCAACTCGCCGCGGCTGTCGGAGCAATTCATCATTGCTCTGGCGCGGTGACAGCTGATGCAAAATCAGCTGTTCCTGCGAGAGGCTTCACTGCTCTTTTCGGAGCAGTGACGGGACCCACAGGTCACGCATGCGCACAAGAGCCCCGACGTCCGGGACAGGAGAAGCCGGACAGGGGCGGAGTGATCCAAAAGGATCCCTCTTCGCAGCCCGAACCTCCTTCCCATAGGGAAGGAGTTGGTTGCGAGCCAGGAGCAGTAGCATTCGCCATCTGAAGATGGCGAATGCTCCCGCAGTCAAGCTCCGAAAATATAATATTTTCAGAGCTTGATGAATTCTGTCCCCATACTAGTGTATGGGGACAGTGAGCCATTGCGCAAGAGGAAGGTAATACCGGCATTGTAAAGCAGGGGGCGGGGCCATAATGACGCAATTCAATGTGAATAGCATCACTGCCCCACCCCCCCGCTGCGGGGATTTATCTCGTTACGGCGCGTGCGTGGGGGGGAGGGCCTTGCCTGCCTTTCCGGGGGGCCGGGAGTGGCACATGATTTTCAGTAGGCTCCAAGCCAAATCTGGAGGGTAGGCAAGTATGGTTTATACTTTAAACTAGGGATGTGCAGGCTCGGATAGGTTCGAGTTTGCACGTGGAGTTCGGATTTTTCCCTCCAAAAAAACGGAACTCAGAACGAGGCAAAACGTCATCTTACATGGACGAACATCATCATTCCTGGACTTTTTTGGAGGGAAAAATCCGAACTCCACGTGCAAACTCGAACCTATCCGAGCCTGCACATCCCTACTTTAAACCAACAATAATGTCACTCCTCTCAATGCTCGTATACTTCTTTTATAATATTTATACAATAGAGTATAGTTACTAAAGTGTGTGGCCACATTTGCACTGTAGTGCCTGTTCCTTGCTCAGTTAACAAAAGTAGGAAGTGCATTTAACTTGTCAGTAAAGTATGTTTGTACTGTATGAGGGCAGGGCTGATGCAATATATTAGCTACATACCATACCACATCCAAGATGAAAAGCAATTCCAAGGCAATCATTAACAGGGTTTCACAGTAGTAATCCAAAGGAATGTTGTTCCGTTTGCTTTCTAAGCTTTACAGTAGGAAACTATGTAGAAATAGGCTACATAATATATACAAATAATCAGCATTTGCAGGGCTCCCATGTGTCCGATCTCCTTCAATGAAGTTTTGATATTTGACACTGGAAATCCTTAACATAAATGATTAACTTGTATAGAATTCAGACTTTGGATGCACCTGGATTATCATGATCAGTAGGTGTTAACGTTTGTAACCCTGTTGCTGTAACTTGCACCCATAGATCTTGTTCGCACAGGTGGCATATGTACTCGTCTACTTCTGAAAAAGCATTTCAGGGAGCGCGGCGATAAAGTGGATGTGAACTGCTATATCTCAGAGGCGTGTAATAAAATTGACTTCCATCCAAATGTAAATGAGCCCCAAAGCAATTAGTAAGATCTGCTTGTTGATGAAAACACACTGATATTTTTGAGGGCTTGTTCATGTAATGGGCTCTATTTATTAACATTATTTTTACTAAAATAAAGTGAAAAAGGGTGTTTTCACACCCTTTTCACATTATTTTAGTTTCACCTGTAGTTATTACAGGGCAATTGGAGTAGAATTAGTAAAATTCTACTCCAACCCCCAGTATCACTTATTTTTAGTAAAGCAGATCACATTTCCCATAATTGTAATGGGAAATGTGATCCGACCTAAGTTACTAAAAATAAATTGTAAAAATATATTGCGGAAAGCCCTGTGATAATAACGCCACCTGGAGGTGGCGTTATCCAGGGTCTCCCCCGGTTACCGGGCTCCCACTCTGCTCTAACGGGGAGAGCAGAGGCGGGAGCCGGTACCTGTAATCAGCTATGTGGTCTAAGCAGACCGCAAGCTGATTACTGTAAAAAAAAGAAAAAAAAAATTAAACATTTTTTTTTTTTACTTACCTGAATCCAGGGACCGGTGATCGGGCCTCCGGTGATGGCTCCTCTCCGGTCAGCTGGTCTCCCATAGTACACTGGGGCCCGGTCATCAGGTGATCGGGCCCCAGTGCAGTATGGGAGATCACCTGATCGGGAAGCCCGGAGAAGATCACCGGAGGCCAGGAGGATGCAGGTAAGTGTAATGAAGGGAGGGGGGGTCGCGGGGGTCCGCGATCACGGGGGGCGGGGCTTAGCGCCGGTGGGGGGGCAGCAGCGACGGTGGGTCGGCGCATGCGCGGGCTCTTAGTCGCGGTATTTTTTCCGAAAATACCACGACTAGAGTGCGGATGGGATCCGCAGGGACAGAGCTTTATCGCAAGCTCTGTCCCTGCAAGGGATTTATAGTAAATCCCTGTGATATTGCCTGAATTCGTAATGCAAATTCACTCGGTAATATAACACTACAATCCGCATTCAATATGCGGATTGTAGTAAATAGAGCCCATTGTGTTTTACAAGTTGCTCCATATCATACATGCCTACCCTCCCGGGACTTGTGGGAGGCTTGCCATTTTTTCGGGTAATCCCCCTGCACCCCTGGAAGAGTAGGCACTTCTCCTGCATCCTGCCCACTTCCTATTAAAGTGCGCACAATGGGGAGAATATTCCCACCCCCAACACCGCACACCTGCTTCTCCTCCCCGGGCTTCTCCCGGGGGAGGAAAACTTAGAAGTCGGCAAGTATGCTCCATATAAGTGTCCACGAGAAACTTCATATGAAAATGCATGTATCCATAGGGATCATTGGACCTGATTCACTATCGTACGCAACTGCGATTACGCACACAATCGGCTGATTGTTGCATACTGCGCATGCGTATGCAGTGCGCATGCGCAAACTAGCCATTGTGATCGGGACTGCGATTGCAGTGACTTTACAGACCCTTCGTAGAGCGATTCACAGGAAGTGCTGCTTGTGGGTGGTGATGGGGGGTAGTCGGGCGAACGCAGGTGTGCCAGTATGTTTCAACGCCGTTGCCGGGCGTGCATAAATTATCCACTGCGATGCTCTACGCAAGTGTGCATGAGGCTGCGATGGTACTCGATTGTACCGATGGTTTCGCAGTCTTGCTAAACATTACGGATGTGTGTAAGGTAAAATGGGCGTCCTTATGTTATTCTGCGGCGGCATTGCGATAGCAATGAAATAGCATACTATCACAGTTGAGCTATGTGCGTAATCGCTAATGGATTCGAAGTTGCGTTCCGTAGTGAATCAGGCCTATTGTGCCTTATAACCAGTGCAGGGAAATGGTACTGATGATCCCATATATAGGCATATGATTGCCGGGAATAGCGGCATAAAAGCTGTGCATTGTGGATCCTTATGGGGGGACGGGGCTAATTGTCACAAAAAAAAAATTTGCTCCAGCGATTCGCGGCAGTTTGCTGTGGTGGGGACATGGCCTAATAGCATAGAAACCCAGCCCCACCCCCCAAAGTGGCTGCTGTGTCTGCTCTCCGGGCATCTCCCGGGGAGCAGATAATAAGTGTAGGTAAGTATGCTTAGCATTTATCTAGCACCTAGATGACAATAGCTAGAATCTGATTGGTTGCTATGGGCAACATCTCCACTTCTAAAAACCCGCACTTCAGTAAATATACCCCTCTAGACTCTTCAGGGAGTCAGGGAGATTGCTACTATTTCAGGGAGTCTATTTCAGGGAGTCTGTGCTTTGATATTTCTAAAAATAATGCAAAGAAGTAATCCTGTAATAAAACACACATTGCATTACACAAATGTTTCCTTCGCTTTGAATTCACATCAATTTCAACATTGCCTGCAGGCTCCAGTAAAATATAGCATTGTGCTATGGAAATACAAACTTTCCATGTGGTTGCATGTTAGTATACGCTACTTGAAAGGAAAAAATAATGTAACACAATAAGCACGTTTATTTTCTAGTCTATCGATAATCTGTACTGATTAGAATGGTAATATTGCGTAATACGCCTCTCTGTGCCTGTTGTAATGCTGCAGTCCAGGCTTGCCTACCCTCCCAATTTGGTCGGGAGCCTTCCGAATATCGAGTGCCGCTCCTGACCCCCCAGAAAGGCAGACGAGCCTCCCGGCTGCCGCCTGCCCCCCCTCCCCCGGCTACCTACTAAAAAACCCCGCAGTGGGGGACCCGATGATGTGATTCGCGCTGAATTGCATCATCGTGCCTCCGCCCCCTGCTTCACAATGCCTTTATTTTCAGCATTGTGAGGAGGGGGTGGGGCCATGATGACGCAGTCGTGCAGCTCTGTCCCTGGCCCGCCCCCAACACAGACCCATTGCCCGGCCACGCCCCTCACTGTTTGCAGGCATTCAGCTCCCTCCCGGAAGGAGGGAGCTGAATGTCGGCAAGTATGCTGCAGTCTCATAAGCACATTTATTGGACTGCAAATGTTGCCTATTATAACTACTTTGTCATTTTCATATTTATTAATTTGTCTTCCATCAAATACATGTGAAAATGCTATAGTCTATTCTTATTTAGCTGATATCCTGTAAGTCATGGGTGGGGAACTTTTTTTCTGCCGAGGGCCATTTTTGATATATATATATCATTATTTGCGGGTCCGGTGCAGGCCACGCCCCCTCAGTATGGGGCTCTGGGGAGCTGTAAGGGCAGCAGTGTGACCGTCTGAAGCGTCCTAAGGGTGCTCCAGGCGGCACTGCTGCATAGATTCTGGCTGCAGTGTGCAATTATAGACACCCTGCTAGCTAGATGAGAATAGCAGAAAAAATCTCTGAGGGCCAGACCAGATGATTCCCCGGGCCTTATACAGACCCTGGGCCTGAGGTTCCCCATCCCTGCTGTAAGTGGTGAGACCAATGGCAGAACAACAGACACTATAGGCAGGGTCGTCGGAACGATTTTATGTTGGGTGGCATTATATAATATAATTTTGCTGGGCCCTCCCCTATATTTTGCTGATGGGAATGTAGTGTTCTGCTTCTAGATAACACATAGGGCCTGATTCAGAAAAGCACACTAATGCCGTTGCTACTGGAAATTTGTGTGCAGCGGCTGGGTGAAATTACACAAATGTCACAACGACCAGGATTTGTACTGAGACGCCCTCTGGGCACCTTTGCAAATCCAAGCGATCGCGTACAAGAGAAGCAGCCGAGGTAACAGATCCTTTGAAAATTCGGTCTGCAGAGTAACCCTAAGGTCGCTCGTAATGACCGCGAGAACTGAGAGGCCGGAGCTGTACTATCAGTGGCGAAACTCCCGGAGACAATGGAGTCATTTGCCGCTGGACACCAGCCCTGAAGGGGGCTCCCGGCTCCATTGTCACCCGTTCCGTATTCACCAGCTACTGGGGAGCAGAGGAGCCGCATGGAGGAGGAGCGCTGATCGGCGCTCCACCTCCATGACCTGCTGCTGCCGGAGTGCTCCATGGTCGCAGATGTCACGTTACCGCCGTGACCCGCCTGAGTCCATCTGAGTAGAAACCCCCCTACCCGCCGATCAGTAGCAAACACGCAGCTACTACTGGGAGCACTGTATAAGGGGCATTACTGGGGGCACTGCATAGGTCGACCACTACTGGGGGCACTGTATAAGGGGCTCTATTGGAGGCACTGCATAAGGGGACCATTACGGGGAGCACTACATAGGGGGGCTCTGTAAATGGGGCCACTGTATAATAGGCACTACTGGGGGCACTGCATAGAGGGACCACTACTGGGGGCACTGTATATGGGGCACTACTGGGGGCACTGGATAAGAGGAACTGCATAGGGGGATGGCGGCCGGGGCTGGCATGGGTGCTGGGGGGTGGTAAAGTTTAATTTGGGGGGGGCACCGACATTTATCTTGCCTCCGAGCAACTGTGATGAAGTTACGCCACTGCGTACCATCTACCTACACAGGGCTGAAACTAGGATATTTGTCACCCGGTGCAAGGTAGAAATTTTGCGCCCCCTCCCTTCATGTACCTGGATTTTGTCCTTGCTCCTCCATAAGGCAGTGCACTAGTCAAACGTCCCTGGTATAGTGACTTACATTATTCCACACACAATAATGGCCATTACACATTATGCCACACACTGTAATGCCTATTACCAAAGTGCCACTTACATATTTACCCGGCACCATTTTATGCCCCACAGTCAGGGGCGCCGAGAGGGGGGGGCTGGTACAGATTACCGGGGCCCGGGCTTCCTGAGGGGCCCGGCGGGGGCCCGGGTCCGGCGCCGCTCCCCCTCCCTCACAGCAGCCCAGCACACAGCGTGTGCTGAGATGCAATGGAGACTGCTCGTGGCTGCTGAGCAGCAGCCACAGCAGTCTCCTATGCCTGTGGGGGGGAGCAATCACACTGATCATGGCTTTGAGTAGGGCTGAGGGGGCCCAGAGCGCCCCCCACCCTAGCGCTCAGCGCCGCTTCAGGGTGCTGCAATTTTTTTGGGGGGGGGAAGGTGGCGTGGCCACGCCTCCTGTGATTAGGCTACGCCCCCTATTATCCGGGCCCGCCATGGCTCTCAGCGGGCCTGCCCACAGTAAGGCTTCTAATTACTTTAAAATCACCTGCTCATTGTCAGGGGTCTTATACTCATTGCCAGGGGGTTTCATGCTCATTGCCAGGGGGTTTCATGCTCATTGCCAGGGGGTTTCATGCTCATTGCCAGGGGGATTCATGCTCGATGCTATGGGGTTTATGCTCGTTGCTATGGGGTTTATGCTCATTGCCAGGGGTTACATGCTCGTTGCCATGGGGTTTATGCTCGGTGCTATGGGGTTTATGCTCATTGCCAGGGGTTACATGCTCATTGCCATGGGGTTTATGCTCGCTGCCATGGGGTTTATGCTCGTTGCCAGGGGGTTTCACGGGAGAAGATGCAGCTATCAGCATCTTCTCCCGGCACTTGCGCTGGTCTAACAGACACTAGAGGTCCAGTAGGACCTCTAGTGTCTGTCTCCTCCTTGGCGGCAGATGGCCGTTTTCCGCATAGTCTATGCGGACAGCTAGTCCACATGGAATCTGCTGAAATTGACCATCCAAAACTGGCCACCGCCAAGGAGGAGACAGACACTAGATGTCCAGTAAGGACCTCTAGCATCTGTCTCCTCCTTGGCGGCGGCCATTTTTGGATGGCCGTTTTCTGACTCTGCAGCCCCCAAGCCCTTTTTCACCCCCTGCATTCCGGCACCCGGTGCACATGCACCTCTAGCCCCCCCTAGTTGCGGCCCTGACCTACAGGATCGCAGCAGCAGGTTAAGACATGCCCCGAAAATGGTCACAACACTCCTGTGCTTTTTGCCACCACTCCCCTGTTACTAACCCCAGATGGTCCCTGACTGTCGATCACACTGCGTGAAAATAGTCGCTACGAGCGACTACAGTAATGGGCCTTGTCGCAAGCACAGCGAGACTCTTGTCGCATGTGCAGATAGTCAATTATCGATGAACTGCGTAAACATTGGAATAGCAAACTTCACTATATCAGCCCCATAGTTCATATCTCGGAACGTTGGATCGGGACAGGGGGATGCGTGCCTAGCACTAGAAAAGCATTGCACAGTCTGTTAACTCTCTCCCGTCTCCCTCCTATCACCCTTTCACTGCCGCACTCACCAATGCAAGGTAAGAGCAGCACCCACTCACCAGTGTTCTGTTATGCAGAGTAGCAGTGACAGACATATACAATTCAGTACCCATCCTGACAGCGGACAGAATCTTGGATGCGGGAGTGGGAGGAAGTAATCAGTTGGCAAGAGAGGCGGCATGCATTTGTTGAGCGAAGTGGGCGGGCAGGAGTGTTAAGGGAGAGAAGGTCAGAAATGTATGTGGGAGAGGATTTGGTGAGGAATTTGTAGCCTAGTGTAAGAACCTTGAATTGGCATCTGAATGGGAAGGGGAGCCAGTGTAGGGCTTGAAGGAAAGGGGAAGCAGATGTAGAACGTCTGGAGAGGAAGATGAGCCAAGCAGCAGCATTGAGAACCGACTGTAGTGGAGTGAGGTGAGAGACTGGGAGGCCAGCTAGGAGAAGATAACAGTAGTCCAATCTGGAGATAACCAGCGAGACATCCATGAAGAGACAGCTGGAGATACAGGTGAGGAGCGAGGGGGAGAGCTCATGGGTGGAAAGGTAAATTTGAGTATCATCAGCATAGAGATGATATTGGCGGTGAAAGGAGTTTATGAGTTAACCAAAGAGGATGTACAAAGGAAGAAAAGGAGAGGTCCAAGAACAGAGCCTTGGGGAACTCCTACTGTTAGTGAAAGTGGAGAGGTAGGAGGACAGCCAGGAGAGGGCAGTGCCACGTAAACCAAGTGAGTGAAGGATTTGCAGGAGGAGAGGGTGATCTACAGTGTCAAATTCAGCAGAGAGGTCAAGAAGAATGAGCAGAGAGTAGTGGCCCTTAGATTTGGTAGCATGGAGGTCACTGCTGACTTTCGTGAGGGCTGTGTCAGTGGAGTGGGGAGAAAGGAAGCCAAATTGAAATGAGTCAAGGAGGGAGTGGGAGGAAAGAAAGGTGGTAAGGCAGTTGTAAGCAATACGCTCAAGGAGTTTGGAAGCAAATGGGAGAAGACAGATGGGTCGGTAGTTGGAGAGTATGTTAGGATCAAGGGTAAGTTTTTAAGAATGGGGGAGACAAGGGCATGTTTTAATGCAGAAGGGACAGTGCCAGATGATTGGGAGAGATTAAGGAGGTGAGCAGGATGGGAACAGGCAGAAGGAGACAGGTAGGAGAGGAGACGGGAAGGGATTGGGTCAAGAGTGGAGGTGGAAGGAGGGGAGGACCGGATGAGGGCCGTGACTTCCTCTCCAGAAACAGGGGTGAAGGATGTCAGAGTTGGTGAGGCAGAAGGGGAGGAGTGGTCAGGGAAAGGAGGGGAAGGAGTGCTGAGGGTCTGATGGGATATGATGTCCTCACATAAGGAGTCAAATGTAAATGTAAAGTAGGTGGCAAAGTCAAGGGCAGAGAGTGAGGAGGGGAGGTGAGAAGGGGGAGGGCAGAGGAGGGAGTTGAAAGTGGCTAAGAGATGCCGGGGATTTGAGGACTGGGAGGAGATGAGGTTCTTGAAATATGTTTGTTTGGAGAGGGACAGGGCAGCACTGTAGGATTAGAGAATAAATTTGAAATGGAGGAAGTCAGCCTTAGAGCATGATTTTCTCCACTGATGCTCGGCAATTCTAAAACACTTTTACAGGTATCTGGTGCATTTGAAATGCCAGGGTTGTGGTGTGGACCTGTGAGGGTGAGTAGTTATTGTGGGATGAACAGAGTCAAGAGCAGAAGTAAGGGATGAATTGTACAGGGAAGTGGCTTGTTCAGATCAGGAGAGAGAAAGGATAGGAGAGAGAAGAGAGTCCAGAAGGGAGGAAAAAGCAACAGAGTCAATAACCTCAATTTTACGCTTAGTAATGGTAGCATTAGGAGGTAAAGGGGGTAGGGAGAGAGGGATAGGTTAAAGGAGAGAAAGTGATGGTCAAAGAGGGGGAATGGGGAATTGGAGTAATCAGAAATATCGCAACGGTGAGTAAAGACCAGGTCAAGTGAGTCCCACTCACATGGGAGGGTGATGAGGTCCATTGGGCGAGACCAAATGAAGAGGTGAGGATAAGGAGTTTAGCGGCAGAGGACTCTGTGGGAATATCAATAGGAATATTAAAATCACCTAGGATAATGGAGGGAAGATCTGAGGAGAGAAAGTGAGGGAGCCAGGAAGCAAAGTTGTCAAGAAATTTGGAGGGAAAGCCAGGGGGACAATAAATTACAGCTACTCTGGGGTTTACTGGCTGGAAGAGGTGTATAGCATGAACCTCAAATATGGGAATGTAAGGGATGGTTTAGATGGTATTAGCTGATAAGAATAACTGGTGGATAGAAGGACCGCAACACCACCACAATGGCAATCTATCTATCTATCTATCTATCTATCTATCTCATATCTATCTATCTATTTCATATGTATCTATCTGTATATCTCATATCTATCTATCTTTCTATCTACCTCATAGTATATGGTTATGGTAGCTTCTCAGGTGCCGGGAAGAGGTGCCATGTATTGGGAGGCCGTGACGGTACACTCCGGGTACATATTTACAGTCCTGAGTGTGATGAATATATTGTGGGTGTCACGGCCAGGGTATTTCAGCATGGTGCTAGGCGGGAGTTACCTGTGAGGTCGTTGTGGCGCGGGCTGTCTGGTGGCGGAGCTGGTGTCTTGCGGGGGGCTTTGGCTGCGCGCGTTGTTCTGCGGGTCTGTTGTCACTCTGCGCTGGTAAGGCCTGGCAGCGTCTCCGTTCCGTTTGGCATGGGCTCCGCCATTTTGCCTTCTGGCCATGTGATGCGGCTGGCCAATCTTGGTGAGTCACATGTTCCCTCCGGCCAGTAACAGCACGGCATGGGGTATTTAGGAAGGTTCAGTGCCTTCCCTCTTTGCCAGTGCAATGTGTATCTCAGCCTAGCTGAGAGGGAGTTCTCTGTGCTTATCCAGTTCCTGTGAATCGCTGTCTGCCAGTCTGCCTGTCAGCTCCTAGCTTCTGCTGGACTACCCCGCTTCCACCACCACCCTTGCCCATACCTGAGTGCCTGAGCCTGCTGACATCCTGCTCATTTGCCTTAGTTCACTACCTGCATACCTTGTTTATTATTTCCTGCATCACTACCTGCATACCTGGTTGATTATTCCAGTCTCACTACCTGCACACCTGGACAGTTCTAATTGTTTCTACTTGGACATTAACCCATTACTCCCACCACAGAACTCTTGTGTACGTTTATATATACCTGGAGTTTTATTTACTGCCATATTTTATGTATACTCAAGCACATATTAAAGACCCTAGTTTTTTATTCAAACCCGCTTCTGTGATCGCTCCTGCTACCACCCCGGGTCCACAAACATCCCAGAACATAACAGTTTGCACTGGCCCCATGGAGCCGGCCACAGATCAGGAGTCAGGAGTGGATTTGTTCCGGTGCATTTCTGGCCGTTTAGAAAATCTGGAAAACATGCAGCATCAGATGGCTCAATTCCTGCAAGAGATGTCTAAGCGACAGGATAGTTTACAAACTTCCTTTTCTACCCCTGGAGTACCAGCAACTACATCCGCATCAGCATCTGGGAATACAGGAGGCAGATCATCTCCCCGCTTACATCTTCCTTTACCAAGTAAATTTGACGGCAACCCTAAACTCTGCTGAGGATTCCTAAATCAGTGTGACATACATTTTACCCTGCAGCCTGAAAACTTTCTAACTGCAAGAACTAAAGTGGCTTATATAGTCTCTCTGTTATCCGGCCAGGCCTTGGAATGGGCTTCCCCACTCTAGGAGCACTCAGATCCGCTGCTGGATAATTACGCAGGCTTTGTGTCATCCTTCAGGAGGATTTTCGATGAACCTGGGCGTACTGTATCAGCATCATCAAACATCATGACACTGAGACAAGGGGTCCGTCCTGTCAGTCAATATGCCGTGCAATTTCAAATTTTAGCATCAGAGCTCAAATGGAATGAGGAAGCCCTCACCTCAGCCTTCTGGCTTGGATTGTCAGACCGACTAAAGGATGATCTAGTCACTCGAGAGCTTCCTACTAATCTGAACGACATGATTTCGTTGTGTATCAAAGTTGACCTACGCTTCAGGGAACGTCAGGCTGAAAAACACAGAACTGACCGGCAAAGGTCAATTGCCCCCTCCATTTATACCTGTCCCACTCCATCTCCTACTGAAGAGGAGCCTATGCAGGTGAATCATACACACCTCTCCAAAGAAGGTCAGAGAAGAATGCAAAAGACCCTCTCTCTATACTGCGGAGAGTCCGGTCACCTGCTGATCTCCTGCCCCCGTAAACCGGGAAATGTCAAATCCTAACCGACCCTGGAGACATCAAGTAAGGAGTTATGAGCCCGTCTCCAAAAATTAAAGATTTCACGATTACCCTAGCTTTGGATCTTAAACCCAGACCTGTCTTTGCTACTGCTCTACTTGACTCGGGAGCAGCCGGAAATTTCATAACGTCTAGTTTCGTAGATAAATTTCAGATTCCTTGTTTGTCTCTCAACCATGCCATCTCTCTGACCTCTATAGACGGACACCCTCTAACTAGCGGGATAGTCACCAAGGAGACTCAACCAGTATTGGTCCGAATTGGGGCACTTCATTCTGAGTCCTTAAAATTCCTGATGATATCAGAGGCCTCTCAAGAAATTGTTCTTGGTCTACCCTGGTTGCGTCAACATAATCCCAGGATAGATTGGAGTTCTATGCAGATTCTGTCATGGGGTATGGACTGTCAGAAATCCTGTCTTCCAAAAATTCGACCTGTAAAAAAGACAGTTCCCTTAGTTTCTTCTGCCATTCCCAAGGATTATTAGATGTTCACCCTTGTGTTCTCTGAGCAGCAAGCAAATATCTTACCTCCTCAAAGGGAATGGGACTGTCCAATTGATTTGATACCTGATAAGATACCACCTCATGGTCGTACCTATCCGCTGTCCTTGCCTGAGACTCAAGCCATGACCGAGTACATCCGGGACAACCTGGCAAAGGGGTTCATTCGCCCCTCTACTTCAACTGCCGGAGCTGGATTTTTCTTCGTTGGCAAGAAGGATGGTGGTTTAAGACCATGTATCGATTATCGAGGCCTTAATGACATTACCGTAAAGAATCGATACCCTCTTCCCCTGATTGCTGAGTTGTTTGATAGGGTCAAGAGCTCTGCCATTTTTTCTAAATTAGATCTGAGAGGGGCTTACAATCTCATTCATATCCGAGCTGGCGATGAATGGAAGACCGCTTTTAATACCAGAGATGGACATTTCGAATATCTAGTAATGCCTTTTGGATTGTGCAACGCCCCTGCTGTCTTTCAGAGTTTCGTTAATGAGATTTTCCAGGATCTGTTATATGTTTCAGTTGTTGTCTATCTGGACGATATACTGATTTTTTTCACCCTCTGTGGCTAAACATCAAGAACATGTTAAAGAAGTTTTGACCCGTTTGAGAGAAAACCACCTTTAATGCAAACTGGAGAAGTGCGTCTTTGGAGTGTCCAGTGTACCTTTTCTCGGCTACGTTATTTCTGGCTCCAGTTTGGAAATGGACCCCAAGAAGGTACAAGCAATTCTGGATTGGACCCGACCTCAGACACTGAAAGCCATCCAGAGATTGTTGGGCTTCACCAATTATTATAGACGCTTCATTAAGGGATTTTCTACATTGCTGGCTCCCATTACAGCCTTGACCCGCAAAGGTGCCAATCCTGCCCAATGGTCACCTGATGCAGAGTCTGCTTTTCATCTTCTAAAACAGACCTTTATCTCAGTACCAGTTCTTCGACAAACAGATCTGGACAGGCCTTTTTTGTTGGAAGTAGACGCATCATCTGAAGCTGTGGGAGCAGTCCTGTCTCAACGTTATGAGGACAATCGAGTCCATCCTTGTGGGTTCTTTTCTAAAAAATTCTCACCTGCCAAAAGGAACTATGCCATAGGTGAGCAAGAACTACTAGCTGTAAAGTTGGCGATGAAGGAATGGAGATATTTGCTAGAAGGTGCTAAGTTTCCATTTACTGTAATTACGGACCATAGAAATCTCCTATTTCTCAAAAACCTTCAATGTGTGAGTCCTCGTTTAGCCCGCTGGACAATATTCTTTGCCAGGTTTCAGTTCACCCTGACCTTCCGGTCTGGAGCACTTAATCAGAAGGCTGATGCTGTATCGAGATCTATCCTCTGTGTTGATCAATCTGAAAATCAAAGCAATACCCCTGTCTTGGAATCAAGAGTTTTCGCTGCATTATAGGTTCAGCCTCCTACAGGAAAATCGTTTGTGGCCCTGGAATTAAGGAAGCGGCTTCTCACTTGGGAACATTCCTCTCGTTTCGCAGGGCACTCAGGCACTCAGAAGACTTTGGAGTTCCTGAAAAGACACTATTGGTGGCCTTCTATGAAGGCAGATATAATGGATTTTATCTCTTCCTGCTCCTCTTGTGCCCAGCATAAATCATCATGACAAGCTCCAGCTGGGGAATTGCTTCCACTACCTACTCTATCACGTCCATGGACGCATCTCTCCATGGATTTAATCACAGACCTGCCAGTCTCTCAAGGCTTCAATACTATCTGGGTTGTAATAGACCGATTCTCTAAGATGGTCCACTATATACCTTTGAAGAAGTTACCTTCTGCTTCTGACCTGGCACAGTTGTTTGTCCAACACATATTTTGTCTACATGGCCTTCCTGCTGAAATTGTCTCTGACCGTGGTGTGCAGTTTACTGCAAAATTCTGGAGGGCTTTGTGTTCTGTTCTTCAAGTGAAGTTAAACTTTTCCATGGCCTACCATCCGCAAAGCAACGGCTCCACCGAGAGAGTTAATCAAGATCTAGAGACTTTCTTAAGAATTTTTATGACATCTTCCCAGGACAATTGGGCTGCCTTGCTGCCGTGGGCCGAGTTTGCACATAATGCTTCCTACCACTCGTCAACTAATCAAACGCCATTTCAGGTTGTTTACGGCCTTCATCCTCGTGTCCCCGAATTCCGAAGCCTGCCTGTTTTTGATGTTCCGGCCGTGGAGGACACGGTGCAGAATCAAGTACAGTCTGATTTGCTGAAGGCATCCTCTCACTATAAGACACAGGCCGCTAGGAAGTGTAGAATAGTTCCACACATGCAAGTTGGAAGCCAGGTCTGGTTGTCCACCCGGAATCTTTATCTGAGAGTTCCTTCAATGAAATTTTCACCACGCTTCATTGGTCCCTTCACCATAACAGAAGTCATTAATCCAGTGGCCTATCATCTAAAAATATCTAAAAATCCCTAATTCCTTCCATGTTTCCTTATTAAAGCCCCTAGTTCTGAATAGGTTCCAGAGTGCTCTACCTGCTTCTCCTCGAGTCCAGACGGAGAGAGGAGTTGAGTTTGAGGTCGCCCAGGTCTTGGACTCTCGTCTACACAGAGGTTGTCTACAGTATTTGCTGGACTGGAAAGGTTATGGTCCAGAAGAACGTTGCTGGACCAATGCTCGTGATGTCCACGCTCCCACGCTCATCAGGAGATTTCATTCTGCCCATCTGGAGAAGCCTGGTGAGTGTTCTGAGGCCACCCCAAGAGGGGGCTACTGTTACGGCCAGGGTATTTCAGCATGGCACCAGGTGGGTGTTACCTGTGAGGTTGTTGTGGCACGGGCTGTCTGGCGGTGGAGCTGGTGTCTGGCGGGGGGCTTTGGCTGCGCGCGTTGTTCTGCGGGTCTGTTGTCACTCTGCGCTGGTAAGACCTGGCAGCGTCTCCATTCCGTTTGGCATGGACACCACCATTTTGCCTTCTGGCCATGTGATGCGGCTGGCCAATCCTGGTGAGTCACATGTTCCCTCCGGCCAGTAACAGCACGGCATGGGGTATTTAGGAAGGTTCAGTGCCTTCCTTCTTTGCCAGTGCAACTTGTATCTCAGCCTAGCTGAGAGGGAGTTCTCTGTGCTTATCCAGTTCCTGTGAATCGCTGTCTGCCAGTCTGCCTGTCAGCTCCTAGCTTCTGCTGGACTACCCCGCTTCCACCACCACCCTTGCCCATACCTGAGTGCCTGAGCCTGCTGACATCCTGCTCATTTGCCTTAGTTCACTACCTGCATACCTGGCTTATTATTTCCTGCATCACTACCTGCATACCTGGTTGATTATTCCAGTCTCACTATCTGCACACCTGGACAGTTCTAATTGTTTCTACTTGGACATTAACCCATTACTCCCACCACAGAACTCTTGTGCACGTTTATATATACCTGGACTTTTATTTACTGCCATATTTTATGTCTACAAAAGCACGTATTAAAGACCCTAGTTTTTTATTCAAACCCGCTTCTGTGATCGCTCCTGCTACCACCCTGGGTCCACAAACAACCCAGAACATAACAGTGGGTAATGGAGGAGGTGACCCTTCAGTGCTGGCGCCCGGAGACTGGCGCCTCCATTGTCTCCCATAGCTCTGCCCATGCCTAGTAATAAGATCTATTGTTTTATCAATAAATCATATATTAATCCTGAGCAGCACTTGAAGATATGGGGATGCAGCTGTTGATCAAATATGCAAATGTTTGATCATATCTATCGCAAAGTGGAAACGTACTAGTATAATCACAGACTAACAGTGGATTGCAAGTTATTCCATTTGTAAAAATCATAGTAATAATAATTGATAAATGAAAATCAAAATACCTTAGGATCAATAGGTATTTAGTGGCAAAATATTAGTTGTGTTACTAATAACTGTTTTGTTCACACTAATAATACCTTTTTATTGGGAAACATCTGAATAAACTGATTATATTTGGATGTGGGATACTATAAGTAGTCCTTCTGAGTCTCACTGAACTTGACATTCTATGGTGTTTGAAAGTTCAACATTATAATTAAGAATTTCAAGAGCATTGTACATTGTCATATTATGCTGGACAAGTATTCCCATATATTATCACATTTTGATTTTTTATTCTTCATTATTTTCATGTTTTATTAAATTTTCTGATTCAAAATGAAATACTTATTATGCAGAAAGATTTTTATAACAGATAACTACTTTAAGTGCTAATGTTTTACTGTATGTATTTGTCACAATATTAAATGACTGGTGACATGAAAATAGGCTACTTTATTCATTATCGATGTGTTCCTCCATGTAACTTTGTCCTAATATGAATAGAAATGGAATGATTTTAATATTATTATTATTATTATTATTATTATTATTTTTACTACTACTACTACTACTACTACTACTAATATTAATAAATAATAATAATATATGTCACTATATTGCTATTACACTTTATTATTTTTAATACCTTATTATTGTTATTACTATTGTTCATCCCATCTATTCCTTAAAATGTAAAATAAACTTACAAATATTTGGTATCTTGTACCTGACTATTTTATTTTTCCTTAATTTAAGAGCTAACTGTGTGAAAGTTACAAAAAGTAGAATATTAAAATTGTTTATTTTTCCCCACATGACAGACTAAAATAAAAAATAATTATTATTATTATTCTAAATATTGAATTTATAGAAAGTCCTATCTATCGCAAGTTAAAATAGATTTACTTTAAACTAAACAAAAAAGTTTTTTCAAATGCCTTTTAAACTTATTTTAAAAAATGGTTTAGTCGCAAAGTGTTTCATTATACCAAAGAGGAGCTTTGTGCTAGTCAAAAGTGGTAAAACAGGTTTTAGAATTAACAGTCTCTCAGCACTCTGCATGTCTCATTTACTTGGAATGCAAGCATAATATTGTGCAAATATAGCATTATACCAGAGGGAAGGTTCGTAGGCTGCATACTATAGTTCTGCTCTCATAGGGGTCTATTCATTATCACTTAATTTTCAACTGCAATTGTAGAAATGAATTGTCCGGGCCATTTATTAAGAAGGTAAAGCAGGAGATATCACAAATATCTCCTACTTACCTCTCTCTCCAGGAAAGGCCCCCTGTCCCCATACACTAGTAAAAGATTCATTGCTCTGAAAGGAATAGTGAAGCTGCTTACGGAGACAGCTGATTTTCAGATCAGCTGTCTGCGCCCTGAAGCAATGATTAATAGCTCCGGCGCTTGCGGCTAGTTAGTATGTTATTATCAGGGTCTGTTCGTACCCCAGTAATTAACATAATGAATAGACCCCAGAGTGTTAATATTATCACTGTTATGGTTTCTTTATTGGCAAAGCCCTATGCATATTTTCCACTAGTCACCAGTTTATCTTTATGAGGGACTTCTCCCCTGGAAGTCTCTATTTCTACTTGAAATAGATCTCCAAATTCATCAGAACTTAAACCTGGAGGACCCAAGTTTTTTCAAGCAGCAGATGTGCAGAATACTGCCCATGTCTTTCACTGTTTCATATAATAATAATAATAATAATAATAATAATAATAATAACAATAATAATAGTAGTAATAACAATAATAATAGTAGTAATAACAATAATAATAGTAGTAGTAGTAGTAATAATAATAATAGTAGTAATAATAACAATAAAAATAATAATATTTATTATTATTATTATTATTATTATTATTATATTTATTTAGTGCTTTTCTCCAATAGGATTCAAGGTGCTTTACAGATACCATGAGCATAATACAGTGGTTTAGATTTTCATAACATACAGAAACCATAATTATAATACAGAAGTGAGGCAGCCATTTTAGGTAATCAATTTCAAGTATTATTCATCATAGCCACTAAGGATCCCGGTGAGGCAGCCATTTTAGGTTGACTGCATGGGGTAACACTGCCCAGAATAGCTGATGCCTATGCCTGGGAGAGTAATCTACATATATAATTACATTTAATATGCAATTAATGATACATCTCACACTAGGTGAAATACATGATCTTTGAAAAATTATCAGAACCATGCATTTTTCTTCCTGCCCATGAAAGTTTCAGACAAAGCAGCCACTTAAGGTCTAGAAGCAAGAGTGGGCAATAACAGTGATGGCAAATAAGCGCTATAGCATGTATTTCAAATGAAGACCAGGGACTCACTTTTTCAGAGTGGGTGTGTCCCCGGAAACGCGCTCTGCTGCCGGCCAATCCCCTGGCTCCTGGTGTATGATTGCTGTCTCCGGCTGCAGGGAGGACTATTAAAAAGGAGCCATTACGCACCATTCCCCTGTAGCAGCTCATAGCGTGAGGAGAAGTGTGCCGACCCCCCGGCGTGAAGACTGCTTCCAGCAGCCCCCGGCCCAAAGTCTGCGCCTGGTCCTGGCGGCCCACCTGGCCCAAAGACTAAGTCCCACCCCAGCGTGAACACTCCGGGCTCCCCCGCTTTAAGACGGCATCCGGCACCCACGTGTATACAGAAGGGGCGCGGATGGTCAGACTGCACACCCTGGGAGAGGTAATTGTAAAGAGGGGTAGCACGGCGGGTGGGGGATGGTGCAGTAGCGGGGGGGGTTGGCGAGGTAGCGGGTGGGGGTTGGTGCGGTAGCGGGTAGTGTCGGTAAAGTGTGGTAGTGGGGTAGGGGTTCGGTCGGTACTTACTATGTGAATACTAATAGTATGCCATGGCGTCACTGACTCAATGCAAACAGAGTGCTAAGTGTAGTATTCTGTGTCTGAATAGAATATGGAGGAGAGCTGCTGAAAATAAGCTTTTTTTTATGAGCAGCTCAGCCTCTCCTCCGTATTAGTGACCTGTCACATGGTCTACTGTTCAGTGTCCACATGTATTAATACATTAAAGCCCTCATTTATTAATGATCGCTTATGCAATGCGATCAGGACATGTCAGTACCGCCCATGATCGCATTGCAAAATGCTATCATAATGGCCGGATGTATCATCTGGGATATGCAGAGACACGGGCTCCAAAAGGAGACTGTCCCTGCAATGTCTCCTGAGAGCTGCCGGCCATTGCTGAGGCTGCTGCGCATGCGTAGTCCTGGTGACTGGCGGCCATTGCCCGGGGGGGAGGGTTCCGCCGGCTAATTATGCGGTGGTAAAAAAACGGGTGTTTTCGGGGTTTTTATCTGAAATATTCAATATAAATGGTCACCTAAATCTTTAGTTTGCTAACACTGGCAGCTCTAATGTTGATTACCAGCACCTGAGTCTATTATGGAAAAATTTAATTGTGAACTAAAGATTAACATAATGTTGTACTTACTATACTATAATAAAACTAAATAATGCTTTACAAAACTTTTTAGCATATGTAATGGAAGGTACACACGGTCATACTAATTGACGGTCAGATAATGATAACGTTCGTTATCTGATCGTCCTGAATGTGCTGGATCGAACATCCAGCACATGCAGCAACCTCCCAACTACTATAACGATCCGCGATCAAGGAGAAAGTGAGAGAGAGAGAGAAGTGCAGGGAAGATAGGGAACCGAGGAGCTTTATATTGCAGCTGACACTGGTGAAGGACTGGATGGTCTTCTTATACCCATGAACATCAACCCTTATGTACATCCCCCTCAGTCCATAGCCGCAGAGAAGAGTTGGGGGAGGATTAATTAAGCAACTGTATTTATGCTGAGAGACATTAAGTCTTCATCGCTAATAGATAAGGATATTATTTCTAACTATAGCCATACTTGCCTACCATCCCGGGTGCCTCTCCAGGCCCCCCAGAAAGGCAGGCAAGCCTCCCGGCCCCCGGCAACCTGTCTCTATAAACCCCGGCAGCGGGGGGGCACATGACGTGATTCACGCTGAATCGCGTCATCGTGGCCCCGCCCGATGCTTCACAATGCCGTTATATCAGCATTGTGAAGAGGCACGGGGACACGATGACGTGATCGCGCTGTCACGCCCTGCCCCCGATGGCGCATAATTTGCCAGGCCACGCCCCTTATTGCCCTCTGTGTGGAAGCCCGACAACTCCCTCCCGGAAGGAGGGGGCTAACTGTCGGCAACCCTGACTATAGCTTAAATTGAAGTATACAAAAGTCTTATATTACACTGGCACCTTGATTAAAGTAAACAGATAGTTTGTCCACTCATAGCAAATCCAATGGAGAAGTGTGAATAATAAAAGGGCATCCCTCGACCTGGCATCGGATCTGCCTTTCCACTAATCAGGCAGCCATTTACTACCATCTGTCATGCAAGTAGACATCAATTACAGTGGTTTTCATCTAACTTACCTCCTGTGCCTGCTTTATTAATTAGACTTATAGGCAACTAGATTTTTCATGACCTCCATGCTGCCAAATCCAAGGGCCACTACTCTCTGATGATACACAAATTTACCTTTCCACCCCTGAGCTTTCCCCCTCGCTCCTCACCCGTATATCCAGCTGTCTCTCTGCTGTCTCTTCATGGATGTCCCAGCGCTTTCTTAAACTTAACATGTCTAAGACTGAGCTGATCATCTTCCCACCCTCTTCCACTACCTCACTTCCCACAATTTCATCATCTATTGATGGGACAACTATCTCCTCTAGCACCAAAGTGCGCTGTCTTGGAGTTATCCTAGACTCCTCCCTCTCCTTTAAACCGCACATTCAGCACCTCTCGCAGTCCTGCCATTTCCACCTAAAAATTGTCTCCAGGATTAGACCCTTCCTTGACCAGGATGCCACTAAAACCCTCATCCACTCGCTGGTCATCTCCAGATTGGACTACTGTAACCTTCTCCTAGCTGGCCTCCCGGTCTCTCACCTCTCTCCACTACAATCAGTTCTCAATGCTGCTGCTTGACTCATCTTCCTCTCCAGCCATTCTACATCTGCTTCCCCTCTCCTTCAAGCCCTACACTAGCTCCCCTTCCCCTTCAGATGACAATTCAAGGTTCTTACACTTGCCTACAAAGCCCTCACCAAATCCTCACCCACATACATTTCTGACCTTCTCTCCCTTCATACTCCCGCCCGCCCATTTCGCTCAACAAATGCATGCCGCCTCTCTTGCCAACTGATTACTTCCTCCCACTCCCGCATCCAAGATTTTGCCCGTGCTGCTCCCTACCTTTGGAATGTTCTCCCTCTCCCTATCAGACTCTTCACCTCTCTACAAATCTTCAAACGGGCTCTCAAGACCCACTACTTTATCATAGCCTTCCAGCTCTCATCCTAACCCACTTCATGCTCTTTCCTCAATATCTTTACCTTCTGTGTCACACCTCTCTGTCTGCCCCTCCCCTTTAGAATGTAAGCTCTCACGAGCAGGGACCTCTTCCCTCATGTGCTTCTCTTTACATTTTCTTCTACTCCTTACTCCCCATAAGGGCACCTAACACGTGACTGCCAACTCCCTGCTGCTTATTGTGAGTGCTTTAATCGCTGTTGCAGCAATGTATATAAGTCGTGTCCTTGTCCTGCACTGTAATGTACTGTAAGTTACTTGTTTCTTGTTCACTTACTAGTTTTATGTACTATGTAAGGCGCTGCGGAACACTTGTGGCGCCATATATATAAAGGATAATAATAATAATAATAACTTAATGAGACTGGAAAGTTACTATCACATAAGATTAAATAGAAGGAAGTATTCAGCTCTATACCCACTATAAGTTTCCAGGAACTTTATTCATTATATATAAAGCACATATCAGAGTCCTGAAGGGGAATCTACATTAGGGTCAGCCTGGATTCCTGACTGAACTTTCCATTTCCTTTGGCTACGGATTTTGCTCTATCCCTAATTCTGCAGAATAGGGTATAAGCTATGTACTACTAACACAGATAAATATATGTGTATATATATATATTAATGTCTTGTATGAGTTATAGTGTCACTTTGTTCAGTTAAACTTGAATTTATCCTTTGTAATCTGGATGTAAGGCCCTCATTCAGAGCCGTTCGCTATTTGCGTTCGTTCGTTCAAAAACAAGGGGTGGCTATGCAAATGATCCGTTCGCACATTGCAGTCTGTTCACACCTCTAAGTCTGAACGAGCGAGCAAAACATACGCTCTTTTATTTCTGAAAAACGCCCCCTGGCCGCTCGCACCATACGTCATGTCCGCTATTTATTAGATTAATCGAGTACATCGAACAGGATATGAACTGCTCGCTATTCTTGTGGTTGGTTTTTTCAACCGCTATTTTGCGAGCAGTTCTGAGTTAAAAAAAAACAAATGACGTGGTCATTGACGCTGCTATATTAATTATGCACACCCATAAAACGCCCGTTTTGACCTTTAAGCACGCCTGCGATCGGATCTCCACTCCCCGTTTTCAAGCACCTTCCCCTGTTACCACCCACATACGCCTCATTCTGTCACTCAAAATAGCAGGCACTCGCTATATTGCGTACAAATGATTTTCGGCCGCACTGACTGGTTCGCGCATGCGTACTAAAAACCGTACGCATGCGCAGATGTGCGAACATCGCTCGGAACGAGCGTACTGCCGATAGCGAGTGGCTCTGAATGAGGGCCTAAGTGTTTTAAATATGGTGAGTTGAAACTGTATATACTTTTGCATATTCTTTCAGATAAAGAGAAAGGTTAAATGGCGTGTGAAGTTGTATTACCTGGGGAGAAATGTAAGGTATCCGAAGGAGGCGGAATCAGCAAAGGATAAAGAACAGGTATATTATTAGAACTACTCCATCTTTATTAAGATTATTCAACCACACCCTACATTTTAAAAGTACAGTGGAATTCACCTTAAGGTTTAAGAGGCTTACCCAAGCAAGCCTCTAGGGAATATAGCTTCCCCTATCTGTTCAGCTTGGGTGGAGGCACTGGAAGGGATAATAGGAGGTACACCTCTTAGCAGTAGTGTAAAGGAGTGTACAATAGCTTACATTGCAGTTAGTAGCCTGCTGTCCCCTTAACAGGTTAAAGGGGGGTTACACATACGTAATTTTTTTTTCAGTTTAAGTTGTTAGATTTTCATAAAACTTTCATTCTAATGGGACACAGAAAAGGTCAGGTAGAATCCCAATTTAGTAAAGTGAGGGGTCCCAGGGACCCATAATTTTTTTGGCTCACCGCGATCACTGCAATAAGCGGGCCTCCAGCTGTTGTTGAACTACAAATACCAGCATGACTTGCAACAGTTTTAGCATGACCAAATAGCAAAACTGTGGCAGGGCATGCTAGGAGTCTTGCCAAATCCCGTAAAAAAGCCCCTGGCAAAACATGCGCCGGCACCGCTGCAGGGCGGCCTACAGCTGTCACTGAACTACAAATCCCAGCATGGCCAAAATATCAAAACTGTAGCTGTACATGCTGGGATGCATAGCTCAACAATAGCTGGAGGCCCACTAAATTCCCACTCCTGCCTCTAGTCCCTAGGTGGCTGCTTCATCTGATACTTTCATGGGCAGGATAAAAAATGCATGGCTCTGAAGATTTTTACAAGGATCATGTATTTCACCTTGTGTGAGATTTATCATTTATTGCATATTAAATGTGATTATTTATGCAGCTTACACTTCCAGGCATAGGCATGTCCTATTTTGGGCAGTGTAATCCCATGCAGTGCACCTAAAATGGCTGCCTCACCTGGATCTTTAGTGGGTATGATGATTGCAAGTTACTCTCATCTCCTTACACAGGTCAGATAATTGGATAATATTTAGTAATCATTCCACAAGTAGGTATTCATTATAATTGAAACGTTACAAATGGGCCATTATAATTGCAGGAAATTAGTATAATCATGCAGATCCCATTACAGGTCCATTATTGTCCATCTCTAGTTATTGAGACATCAGTATAATTTCAAGTGTGATTACAGTTCCAACCAAATAAATGTTTTTGCACCAAATTCAAGGCATGCAAACCAACTAACTTTCTATTCACAGCATTAACAAGAATTCAAAAGGATCTCGTCCTAACAGGAAAATACTTTAATGTTATCCTAGCTAAGGACCTAGACCAGCGTTTTTCAACCGCTGTGCTGCGGCACACTAGTGTGCCGCGAGCAGTTGTTAAGTGTGCCGCACGGTCAGAGCTGCCGGTCAGATCTGCCGTTTTGCGGACCGGGCAGCACTGAGCTCTTCTGGGAGTCTCAGGCACGCTCGGATCATGAATTATGCAGATGCGGCGGTGTGACATCACAGGTCACGCCGCGTTTCCAGTCAGACTGCCCGCCCACCTACCAGCCAGATCCGCGGCCCCTGGAGATGACCTGCATGAAGGCCACCAGCAGCCCCAGTCAGCCTGCCTGCCTCATCAGTCAGGCCCTGCGGCCACCAGGACCCCCAACACGCCAGCCAGCCCTGTGACCACCAGCCAGCCTGTCTCACCAGTCAGCCCCGTGGCCACCAGCACCACCAGCATGCCTGCCTGCCTCACCATCCAGCCAGCCCCACAGCCACCGCTCTACCTGCACGCCAAGCCATCTAGCCCAGTGGCCACCAGCCAGCCTGCCTGCACTCTGCTGAACAGTATGTATGTGAAGAACAGGTAGGGACAAAATAATGTATATTAATATTTTATTTGGGAGCCAATGTACTTTGTTTTTTTGGGGGAGAAATGTGTGGGGGGGTTCTTTGGGGGCCAACAATGTCTTTTTTTTGTTTCTGTGGGGGCCAGCCAATGTTAATTTTTACTGTGGGGGCCAACGTATTGCCATTTATTCCTGTGCGGGCCAATGTATGTGTTTTTTTTATGTGGGAGCCAATATGTATGTTTTTTCCAAGGTTGCGCACGCCACATCGCACATGGCCGGATGCTGTGCCTTGTCAATAATAAGATCTTGTGTAGTGTGCCTCCAGTTAAAAAAGGTTGAAAATCACTAACCTAGACCAATCAGCATCCGCTCCTTTAAATACATCTTATTCAGGATCCAAAGCCCTTAACAGACTGATGAAGGAAATCACACTCTATGACACATGACCGATTAACAATCCTATTACTAGAGACTACACTGGCACATAACACATACTCTAGGATCAAGAAGATATTATCGTGCAGCTAGTCAACACATCTGTTAATATATGATCAGAATACTCTTTGTGTAAGGAAAATTAGGGAAGAGTGTAACTTGGTTCTGGCGGAAACATGTGAAAGATGAGACCTGGTGGGATGGAATCAAACTTTTTTTTAACTTCTTGCAAATTACCAACACTTTCACCAGAATTAATTCAGTACTGGAATAAAGTATTCACAGATGAACAATTTAAAGTCCCAAAACCTGTGATCAGACAGACTACTAATGTCTTATGCAAATACATATACAAAAACACCTTTCCCCCACCATTTAGCACAAAAGTTTTATCAAAAACAATAGTAAAAGTGGAAAATTTGCAGGCTAAAATCATAGTTATGCCAAAACCAAATAAGACAAAGCCAATTGTATTGTCGTTCCATCTATCTTTTTAATACTGACTTAAAGCTGACTGCTAAAGTCTTAAATTAATGTGGTCCATGTCCATCGCTGCCCAGTTTAATTAACTCTGGTTAAGAGAGGTTCCTCCCTGCAAAGCCAAGGCCTAGATAACACAAGTACAGTAAGACCATTGACTTAGCTCTCCTTATAATTAAACATGAAAGTCTGAGCTTGTCCTTGCCTTGGGTGCTGAGAAGGAATCTAGCAAAATATACTTTTATGAACATTCCTTCATTTCAGGTCTTTGGCTTTAAGGGTGATTTTGTTTTAAATTCGATTTGGAATTGATTTCGAAATTAACCTCTCTCCTTGATTTTTACCCTAACATTAGAAGCAAGGAAGACATAAATACATGGAAATAATAGTACAAACATTTGGACTGAGTGACCCAGGAACTATCTAGTTATGAATGGTTGCATTGGTATCCCATGATCATCCTCCCTTTTTTCCCCTCCAGCCACTCACCTCAAACACCTAGCCCTCTCCAATATTTAGCTCTGCATTTAATACTAGGTATAAAAAAGGAGAGTTTCTTTATGTTTATCACCAGATGCATTTGCATAACACATCACTATACTTCAGACAGCATCTGCGATCCATGGGAGGGTCAGGGTGTTGTCTGGGAGGTGACCTAAAGTCATTGCTAAAAGAGTAGGTGTCAAGGGCATATTATGGGAGTGTTATAGGTGTGGCATGGGCATGTTATGGGTGTGTCATGGGAGTGTCATGGGCATGTTATGGGTGTGTCATGTGCGTATTATGGGAGTGTTGTGGGCGTGTTGTGGGTGTCATGGGCGTGTCATGGGTGTGTCATGGGCATGTTATGGTTGTGTCATGGCCGTGTTTTGACAAGTGGCTGCGTTCTCTTTTGCAGCACCACAGCCACAGTGGTTATGTTTTGAGAAAGTTGCAAGGGAGACACTGCGCCAGGCAGGGGCTGCTCTATGAGTCAATATTGCAACCGATGGTGCATCGATGGGGGAGAAGTCAGATCCATCATCGATGGGCTGCTCTAAGAGTCAATATTGCAACCGATGGTGCATCGATGGGGGAGAAGTCAGACCCACCATTGATGGGCTGCTCTAGGAGTCAATATTGCAACCGATGGTGCATTGATGGTGGAGAAGTCAGACCCATCATCGATGGGCTGCTCTAAGAGTCAATATTGCAACCGATGGTGCATCGATGGGGGAGAAGTCAGACCCACCATCGATGGGCTTCTCTAGGAGTCAATATTGCAACCGATGGTGCATCGATGGGGGAGAAGTCAGACCCACCATCGATGGGCTGCTCTAAGGGCCTGATTCAGAGCCACTCGTAACCGGTAGCTCGTTCGCTCCGAGCGATGTTTGCCCTACTGCGCATGCGTATGGATCGTTATACGCATGCTCGAACCAGTCAGTGCGGTCGAAATTCATGTGCTCGCAAAATAGCGAATGCCTGCTAATTTGAGTGACAGAAAGAGGCGTATGTGGGTGGTAACAGGGGAAGGTGCTTGAAAACGGGGAGTGGAGATCCGATCGCAGGCGTGCTTAAAGGTCAAAACGGGCGTTTTATGGGTGTGCATATTTAAAACAGCAGCGTCATTGACCACGTCACTGGTTTTTTTTAAGCCAGAACTGCTCGCAAAATTGTGGTAGCAAAAACCAACCATAAGAATAGCGAGCAGTTCATACCCTGTTCGATGTACTCGATTAATCTAATAAATAGCGGACATGACGTAGGATGCGAGCGGCCAGGGGGCGTAGTTTCCCAAAAAACGACCGCAAGTTTTGTACGCTCGTTCAGACCTAGAGGCGTGAACAGACCGCAAACAGCGAACGGTTCATTTGAATATCCACCCCTATTTTCAGGACGAGCGAGCGCTAATTGCGTCCGGCTCTGAATCAGGCCCTAAGAGTCAATATTGCAACCAATGGTGCATCGATGGTGGAGAAGTCAGTCCCACCAGTGCACTTGAACATTGCTCATATATGCAAAGCTGACATCGCAGGGTGTGCTCAGTTCATTGCACGGCAGTGTACAAGGGGAATACTTCTGTTTCCATATTTGCGCACATGCGAATCTGTGATAAATCGCAGCCACGCATGAACTGCATTCACCTCTGAATCAGGTCCTATGAATGTATAAATTAAAGTTTTTGCATGTCATGTGTGAGATGTGAATTGTTTCTGAAATGTATGTGGCAGGGCATGGATACAGAATAGACGTATAGTATATTCTGACTCAAGCATAGATTGAGAAAATAGAACTTTGCTAATGCAAAAGTAATGTATTCTATTATAGTATTATTCTGTCAGTCTCTGCTGGATGTAGAGTGACAGAAATAAGTGACAGTAGCACAGCTGCAAGAGGATTTCAGGCTCACCTTCCCTACTGACATTACTGTCACTGTAATCACTGTAACAGCCTATAGTAAAAGTCATAGTGGAGCTCTATGCTCGCAGTTACCAGCCCTGTGCCTGATAACACTGCTGGTGCCATCACTGGGTATGGGGTTTTTAAAGTACAGTGTATGTTTCTATTGCGATAACATGTGGCTTTTGCTGTAACGTTTGTGGAATTAAGCACAACTGTCTTTAATCCAGGATATTAATCCCTATGCTGAATACTGTCCCTACAGCTGGAAATCACTCAAATACGTAGATTACTGTGGGATTAAATCTAGATGTACTAGTTTGATGAATGCCATTAAATCTTTATACAGAGTTCATCATTTAGATAACAATTGTGTATTCATAGAAACCGGAAGAGTGTTTTACATTAAATAGCCATCGTTACAAGGGTTAGGCTACACAGGCAATATATAGCGCCATGATCTCTTCAGTCATGCAGTGCAATCATGTAATCACATTGCATGAGTGAGTAATCTCCTCCTTTTAGAGCTGAAATGAAAGGGTTGAGCCATTAATCACTGACTCGGAGCCGCACGCAGGTCTGTTGTACATGGACTCATTTACAATGTGGCTATATATATGCATCTTAATGCAAATGCAAGGCGCCCACCCCATTGTTTCCCGATAGCCAGTGCAGCCACCATCACTAGTATCGGCACTTACACCTACCCTATGCTGCGGGCAAGAGATCCGTATAAAAATAGGTAAATGCACGGTTCAGAATTCTACACAATTTAGGTTGCACACCTCCGACACTCCCATGGCACCAGGATGAGATTCTCTTCTGTGAGTCCTTCCACTTGTCACCCAGGAACACCCATTTCAAGTACAGGCAGAGAATCGGACGAGATGCTTATGCTCACTAAGCGCATGCACAGTTTGCTTCTAGCTACTGGATTTATTGCTGACTCCCCTAACACACATGTTATATGCCTGGGGGACTTTAACAACATTATGAATGGGTATCTTGATAGGTGGCGGCAGACACCTGATAGAGTTTGACTAATATTAGTTTGCAAGGTTTATTGACGACCTGGGTTGGATCGATGCCTGGCGCAAAAAGCTTCCTGAAGTACGCCTATTTTCATGTTTCTCCTCATATAACTCTTTTTCAAGGATTGATATGGCACTGGTCTCACCCTGCCTAGTTTCTATGATAATTAAAATTGAGTACATGACCAGAGGGGTGTCAGACCACTCTCCATTAGTAATGGGACTAGATTTAGGTGGGTCAAGAGGACAGATATTCTGGAAGCTGCATCCCTCCTGGTTGACGCAGATGGGGGCAGGGTCTGTGCTTGAGGCACTTTGGTCGGGCTATTTTGGAGACAACATTGGTTCTGCTAGGTCTGACATGATTTGGGATTCATTCAAGGCCTTCATGAGAGGGACTTTGTTGAAAAGGGTTGCCGAAATTAAAAAATATTATAGAGACAAGGAGTTTGAGTTGGAATGCACTTGTAGAAACTCTGAACTACAATTTCTGCAGGAGTTTCTCGTATCAGTTGATTGGTTGCTCAGGAGGCATGGTCTGCCCACTTAATAGATAGAACTAATTGTCAACTCCAATTTCGTGCTAATTCCCATTATGTATATGCTGATAAACCAGGAAGTTATCTAGCAAGATTGGTCCAGTCCGTCCGACCTGTAAATACCATTTCAGAGATCGTGGGTGGAGATGGTGGGGTGGCCACGTCCATCTCTGATATAGCTGGTGTCTTCCTATCATTCTACAAGGACATCTATAGGTCTCATTTGACATGTAGTGTGGAAGATCTATGTACATACAGTATATTACATCAATTGGGTTGCAAAGTCTTTCCCCTGAGGCTAAAACCTCTCTTGATGCTCCACTGACTGCAGAGGCCGGTGGAGGGGGCCATTAATTCCTTCCCTGGGTGTAAAGCACCGGGTACAGATGGTATCCCAGTAGAGGTTTATAAAAAGCACACCAAGGTGTTTGTCACTAAACTATTAGAGCTATATAATGACCTGTTTGAATTGAATTCCCTCCCACCATCTATGTCAGAAGCACTAATTATTGTATTATTAAAACCAGACAAGGACCCCAGGCTCCCGCACTCGTACCATCCTATTTCTTTAATACCAACAGACGTGAAAATCCTGGCCAAAATTCTGTCTTTAAGACTAAATAATGTTATCACCTCTGTGGTCCACTCAGACCAGACCGGCTTTATGCTGGGCAAGTCCACTTCTATAAATATGAGACATGTGTTTACTCATGTTCAGGCATCTCATGGGGATGAGTCCTCCTCAGTCATTGTGTCTTTGGACGCAGCAAAGGCTTTTGATTCTGTGGAGTGGCCGTTCCTGTGGGAGGTCATGAAATGTATGGGTTTTGGCCCTGTATATTTACGATGGGTTCAGCTGTTATACTATAGGCCTGGTGCTAGGATCTCTGTCAATGGATTTATTTCCTCACCCTTCTTATTAGAAAGGGGTACGAGACAGGGTTGTCCATTGTCCCTGGCATTCTTTGCATTGGCAATTAAGCCCCTTGCCTGTGTTTTAATGTCACACCCTAACATTGTAGGCCTTCAATTAAGCACCAGAACAGATACTGTGCCTTTATATGCCGATGACTTACTTTTATTTTTCACTAATTATATAGAGGCTATGCCTATAGCTCTTCAGGTTATTAATCTATTTGGCATCTATTCTGGGTTAAAAATTAATTGGAATAAATCTTTTATCCTCCCTCTTAGAAGAAAACTCTCTACCATCTCCCATACCTCTTCCTCTATGTTGGGTATCCCAGTTTAAATATTTGGGCATTTTCATTACAATCTCCCCACATGAATAGATAAAGCTTAATCTGGAACCCCTATTTGACTACCTAAAAGTCAAAATTAAAACTTAGAGTAAATTGCCCGTCACGGTTACAGGCAGGATCAACCTAATTAAGAGGATAGTACAACCTAAAATATTATATATACTTCAGCATTCCCCAGTGTTTATCCCTGCCTCAGTATTCCTAAAACTAGACAGTATGCTTTCTTCCCTGATATGGGTGAATAGACGGCCTCGCGTTAGACTAAAAATATTGATGAGACCTAAATCTGCTGGAGGGTTGGCGCTACCTAATTTTTGACTATACTATTACATGGCACAACTAACGCGCGTGAGAGATTGGCTTCAGGATAACTCATCTACTGCATTACACTCATTGCTGGTTTCTCAGGCTTCCCCTGGTCACACGCCCCTACAGGCCTTGTTGAGCGACAGAGTTAATAGACCTCTTCCCCAGATACTAATACAGGCTGTTAAGATTTGGCGGGCAGCCTTATATCACGCAATCTTCTGGTCTGGATCCTGATATACCTTTGTGGAACTCCAGGGCTTTGCCTGAACTGATATCACTTCAAGTTAGGCAAGTGTGGGGCACCAAGGATGTTAACTCTCTGTGTCAGTTATATGATGGCTCTACACTTAAATCCTTCACTCAATTGCAGAGTTTTCCTTAACTAAAGCATATTTCTACAGATTTCTGCAATTTAGGCATGCCCTCAGTGTTCAGTTTAGAGCTGGTCCCCCTGACATTCAGTCATTTTCCATTAAGACAGTACTTATCTCATTGTGTCCCCATAGGTCTTTGTCCTTTATTTGCAGGTTACCCAATCTTAAAGAGAAATGGGAGGCAGATGTGGGATTAATAGCTGATAGTGACTGGGATATGACTCTAAGAATTCCCCATATCTCCACTGCCTCCGTAAGATTTCAGTAATATATCTTACATAGAGTTTATTTGACCCCAATTAGGCTGGTGAAATTTGGGGGCCTTGACTCCAATCTTTGCCCGAAGTGTCAGGATGGCTGTCGGTACTTTTTGGCACTTATTCTGGGATTGCCCCACGGTTCAGACATTTTGCCGCAAGGTTATACAAGTTCTTTCCACTACTGGGATTCAGGCCCCTCTTCTCACTCCGATGGTGTGTTGTTTGGGTGTCCTGGAGGATTCAATTCTCGATAAGTATGCTAGGCAGTTTATCAACAATATGTGTACCTTGGCTAAAGTTAGTATTGCTCGCACCTGGTTGGCCTCTCAGGGACCGGACTTACGTACATGGCTTGCGCTGGTCCGCACCACTGTTAGGCAAGAGAAATACCTCTACTTAACTCGAAGGCCAGAGTTTAAATTTGACCCTATTTGGTGTAGATGGAGTGGGTCCAGATATGCTCTCCCTGATGTGCAATGTCTAACTGCTGCTTACTGGTTGCATGGTACAAGTGCAGACATCAGAGAAGCTCCTCTTCTCGCTTTCATTTTATTCCTTTTTCTTTTTTTCTTTTTTCTCCCTTTTTTTTTCTTTTTTTTGTGTTATTTATATATCGTAATGTAAACTAATAATATAGGGGGGTTCTGACTACTGTCGGACTTGTTTAATAGTATTGTGGAATAGATGTCCTAATGGGAATATATTACCAGAACGCTTCTGTGTTAGGACTGAGATATACCATGTAGTTCTGATTTGTAATGTATGTAGCATCTCATACATAGACAGGATGTTATTTATAATGTGGGGCTAACTAAGGGGTATATATGCATTATTCAAACTTGTATCACATTATTTTGTATATATCCCCTTATTTGACATGGTGTTTTGTACGTATTGTAATATGTTATTATTACTGTCATTGATTGTATTGGGTGTTTTTTTATTTGTAAATTCCAATAAAAATTACTCAATTAAAAAAAACAAAACAAAACATTTGTAACATGTTTTTTAACATTGTGCTAACTTGCTTGTTCTCTTGTGTATACAAACATTTGAAAGACCTCTCTCTCCCCTTCAGTAACAAATGTTCAGGCCCCCGCACCTAGGGATGCAATGCAATGTAGCACTGGGCCCCTCTTTGTGACCATACGTACATATTACCTGTCTATACTAAACAACAGTGATCTAATATATTAATGAATAATCATTGCTATCTTATAATGCGTCTTAATGAATTGTGCCTTTAGTACATTAGGAACCAAGCTTATACTTGGTGGTCCTATCTACAATTAAAATGACTCACCTTCCTTAGGATGTCTGCAGAATGCCACACAATTAGGTAAGACATCATCATCATCTCACTGGTACAGGGAACCACAAATAGGTATATACAGGGATTGATTCAGTAGCGTATGCAATTGCAATTACGTATGCAGCTTGAGCGTTTGTTAACCATTGAGTATGCACCGCAGGTGCACTGTGATCGCACTGCGTGTACGGACACACTGAGCAATCCATCGCAGAGTGAGTGACAGGCTGTGTGCGTTTGAGGGTGGTGACGGGGGAGTGGTTGGAAATACGAAGGCGTGTCTGTCCGGTGGATGCAGTTGGAGGGGGAAATTTAAAACACCCTTTGCAGTCGTTGTAAAGCCGCCACTTTCTAAATAAGGCCCCTTGTTTTGTACAATTGACCAATCACATTTGATCACACTGTAAATACAATCTGCATGAACCAATCACCCAGCTAGCTTCTATGTCGGTACAGTAAAAAGTGAATTGAGCAGTAATAGTCATGTTGGTTAACAGAAGGCTAATTAGTGGAATGTTATAATAGTCACTCTGTATAAGAGGATGAACTAATGTCTTAGTGGTGCTGTTAGTGGAGTAAAGGTTTATGCAGAAGACATTTTAAAGAGACAACTTAATTGTGTAAGGTATATAACATTAGGAATATAAAATAACCCAGAGGCAGCACACTTGTGATATGTGAGTTCCTGGGAGAGTCAGGGGGAACTCCTTGAAATGTGCAAGTCTCCCAGGCACAGGGGCGTATTTATAATGGGTGCAGGGTGTGCGGGGCACACGGGCCCCTAGGTCCAGGGGGTGCCCGCACCGCACACCCTGCACCCACATTAAATTATACTTACCTCTCCGGAGTCCCACATCGGCGACTTTGCGCCGGTGTCTGCGCTGCACTGTAAAAAACGGCTGGAAAATGTCCTCTGCGCCCATTTTTCCGTCGTTTGCACATGCGCAGTACAGGGAAAATGGCCGCCGTGCCCATTTTTTTCGGTGACCTGCCATGCGCAGGTCACCGAAAAAAATGGCCACGGCGGCCATTTTCACCGGTGCCCAGTGCTATAGACTCTGGGCACCGCTCAGTGCGCTGCGGGCGCTGGACAGAGAGGAGGGGGACCGTGACGGAGACTGCACACGGGCCAACTCTTCTCTAGAAACGCCCCTACCAGTCATCCTGGAAGAGTAGGCAGCCATTGCACTTCATTGCATAGATTGTATGGACCAGGGCCCTTTCTATGTGCAGCTTGTAAGTTCTCCCCATGTTTCCGTGGTTTCAACCCAGTCTCCAAAAACATGCTGGTAGACAAATATTCTCTTCACAGCTTTGTGTAATAAGGTGGCGCTATATAAATAATTGATCATTTACACAAAGAATGCTGTCGTAAAAGTTATTAATTAGTGTGAAAGTTGTGCAATTGCTGTTTTACTCTTTTAAAATAAATGGGATTCTTTATTCAGCCTGTTGTAATTTTCCATTTCAACTCTACCTTACACACCACCTCTGTATCATACTAACATTGTGTTCCAAAATGACCATATATATATATATATATATATGACTGTTCCATCTCCTTTGCAGCTGGCGTTTCCTGTCCACAAGAAGTAGTTTAAAAATAAAAATACTCATCTCACCCTAAGACTGAGCCTAAGGGGTATACTTACTAAAGGGCAGTTTGTGTTTGATTTTTATCCACCATACCACTGCCCACATAATAATTGTTTTGCGCCTGCTGATGTTTTTATTGGCAAGATAGGTTTCTGGTGGTTCGGCAGTCTTGCAGTGGTTTTGGCTGAAACTGCCAGCGTTTTGGCACTTTTTGAACTGCCAATCATCAACCGTGGTTTTACTTATGAAATGGTTCTTTAGCATATTCATCTGGCTTGCAGAGTGAGATACCTATGGTGAAACAACCCACATGATAGGTCGAGACACGCGTCAATGGACTGTGACGCACACACCAGTGCTGAGATGCCGAGCTGAGAAGTAAACACATCGCAGCAGTAACACGCATCCCTGTTTGGGACCTAGCACTGCCGGGAGCTACGGGCAGTCTGCTGACAGCGATAACATCATCAGCCATTATCCCCTCAGCAGTAACGTCTGAAAGACCGGGCGCCGGGAGTCAGCTCCACCTACCAATACTCTCCCATCCTCGCGGCTGGCCACCGCTGACTGGGGAGCTGGTATAAGGTAAACCTAGCGTGCTCCAACCATTACAGGAGCTGGACTAGGAGAACATTGATACAGTTACTTGCTGTATAGACATTTGACTGCAATATAGGGGCTAACATGAAATGCCTTATCCAGAGGAGTAACGTGGAACTATGGTGCCCTGGGGAAGGTGCATGTCATAGCGCCCCCTCCCGTACTGAACTATGCCAGTGGGGTATGGCCAGCCTGCGGGGGAACACTGAAGTGAAGAGAGAAACAGCAAACAGTGGCAGTATCGCGCTGGGGCATGGAGGTCCATTTGATAGTGATGCACTATCTGACATTCAGGAGTAGCTGCTTTGGCACTGCTTTATTTATGTATAGCACCTATGATCTGACTTTTATCTCATTTGAATCATTGTTATTAGTCAATAGCAGGGATTGTATTATATAGATTGTATTATATATTCTGATCATTTAACTTAAATTGACAGAGTACATGTGCTAGAGTGAAATTCCACAGGGTGCAAAGCTTATTATTGCAATTACTGCCCCGAGCAGCTTTCACTGGAGCACACCTATGGAAAGCTCCCTTCTCAGCTATGCTCCTACTTCACAAATATACATTGCACCTATATCAATGTGAGTACTACTAACCATGTCATATTCTGTCTACCACCATTATTATTATTATTTCAGGTCTCCTAATATTTATTAAAAGACTTTTCAAATAACACTGTGTGGTCATGGCCTGGGAACACCTCATACAGTAGCAAAGCAATCTAATACCTTATCATTGAAGTTTAGGATTTTACCTCAGATGTGTAACTATTAAATCCATTGAAGCACAATGAATAAATGAGGAGAGAAGGAGGGAGGGGATAAAAGAGCAGAGGGGAGAGGAAAGTGGCGATCAGAGAGGGGTGGTGACAGAAGCCAATAAGAAAGGAGAGGAGAGGGGCAAAAAGCCGATCAGAGAGGGGTGGTGACAGAAACCAATAAGAAAGGAAAGGGGAGGGGCAAAGAGTTGATCAGAGAGGGGTGGTGACAGAAGCCAATAAGAAAGGTGTGGACAGGGACAAAGAGCCGATCACAGGGTAGAGAATTAAAGAGGTAAGAAATTAATGTAATCAATCTGACAGGAAAGGGGAGGTGACAGAAGATAATTACAGAGGAGGGAGGGCCAGAGGGGAGGCAATCTGAGCATCTTGAGGGAGCATGAAATGTAGAAATGGTTCTCAGATCCGAAACTTATTTAGGATATAGAGCAAACAAACTGAGTTAAAACTAACAGACTGCCGTCAAACTGTGCAGCGCCCCATGAATTCTATAACCCTGGATGGTGCCCTCTGTCCATTTTGGCGCCCGGAGCTCATGCTCCACCTGAACCACCCTCGCTAGATCGCTGGACTTATCTACCAACAGCTTCTCAAATAGAGACTAACCAAAGGATCACTATTTGCTGCCATTTCATTTAACCTAAAGTCTGCTGACTGTTGTTACTAACTGTCCACAGACTGCATGCATTATAGCTCAATAACATTAACCCTACGTCTCCTGGCTGCTGTTTACGGGCTGCTTTTATGTGACTGCTTTCTTGATGAAGCTTACTATAATAATCTAACAACCATTATAGCTATTTGTATAACTATCATGCATCTTGGTTTGTGCACAGATTTGCTATTTAATTGTTATAGTGTATATGAGTTATATTAAATGTTTTATTCATTTTTACTGATAAAAACAGATTTGTTTGAAATCTTATTGATTTTTAGTGATTAAACATTTGCTTGAACCCAGCGCTCTCGTTCCTTCCATTTTTCATTGCCTGGAACATCACCCTGCAGTCTGTATCGCTGCTGGATGGTATCACTCTACAGCCTGTACAGCCGCTCAGAGCTTCCTCAGGACACTCAGGGCAGTGCTGTACTACCCAGGGCTGGTGGAACTGCCCCCTTAGTGCAATGTCATTATGTCATGCACTTAATGGACGAGGCTGGCACAAGGCACACTACCGGCCTGTTGCGCCGCTGTGGGAGAGTTGTGTGCGATTTTCAGGAGCCTCCTGGGCCATTCTGTGACAGTAGGAAAGTATGCAGAATACATCATGGACAAGCTGAAGACAAATGGGTTTCAGATCTCATGCAGGAAATTGCAGGTTTACAGAAAACACTTGGTAAATACCCTTGAAATATGTACAGCCATGGCCAAAAGTTGCGAGAATGACACAAGTATTGGTTTTCATAAAGTCTGTTGCTTCAGCCTTTATGATGGCAATTTGCATATACTCCAGAATGTCATGAAGAGTGATCAGATGAATTGCAATTAATTGCAAAGTCCCTCTTTGCCATGACAATGAACATAGGCCCTGATTCAGAATGCTCGCTCTGAATCAGGGCGGCCGCTTTTATTTTGAAGACCAGCCTCCTGGCCGTTCGCTAAGCTGCAGGTGACCACCCACAGCTTTTGCGAGCAGCCAGGTGATGGTCGCGATGGTCACGACCATCGCGACAATCGGGCTTGCTACGAGACCCTCTTGGTAGGGTCTCGTCTGCCGCAAGCCCCAGTGAGCTTCCGGTTCCAATAGAGCCGGAAGCTCATTACTGACATCACTGGTGATGTCAGTAGGGCCGCCCACTAAACAGCAGGCATTCCTTCAGGAACGCCTCCGTTTGTCCAGCCACCTCGCCTACAACATCGACAACCGCCCCATTTGTAGTGAGCCCCGGAGCAAGTGAATTTCTCACTCGATACGGGGCTTGCGCACGTGCATTGCGCACGCCGCGCATGCGCAATGCCCCATCATCGACCCACTTGTGAGCGCATAGCAAGGAAACACGTCCAGTCATCATTGCTTTGCACAAAAAAGGGCTTCACAGGCAAGGATATTGTTGCTAGTAAGATTGCACCTAAATCAACCATTTATCGGATCACCATGAACTTCAAGGAGAGAGTTTCAATAGTTGTGAAGAAGGCTTCAGGGCACCCAAGAACATCCAGCAAGTGCCAAGAACATCTCCTAAAGTTCATTCAGCTGCAGGATCGGGGCACCACCAGTGCAGAGCTTGCTCAGGAATGGCAGCAGGCAGGTGTGAGTGCATCTTCATGCACAGTGAGGCGAAGACTTTTGGAGGATGGCCTGGTGTCAAGAAGGGCAGCAAAGAAGCCATGTCCTTCCAGGAAAAACATCAGGGACAGACTGATATTCTGCAAAATGTACAGGGATTGGACTGCTGAGGACTGGGGTAAAGTTATTTTCTCTGATGAATCCCCTTTCAGGTTGTTTGGGGCATCTAGAACAATGCTTGTCTGGAGAAGGAAAGCTGAGCGCTACCATCAGTCCTGTGTCATGCCAACAGTAAAGCATCCTGAGACCATTCATGTGTGGGGTTGCTTCTCTGCCAAGGGAATGGGCTCACTCACAATTTTGCCTAAGAACACAGCCATGAATAAAGAATGTTACCAAAACTTCCTCCAAGGGCAACTTCTCCCAACCATCCAAGAACAGTTTGGTGATGAACAATGCCTTTTCCAGTATGTTGGAGCACCTTGCCATAAGGCACAACTGATAACTAAGTGGCTCGGGGAACAAAACATCAAAATTTGGGCAGGAAACTCCCTAGACCTTAATCCCATTGAGAACTTGTGGTCAATCCTCAATAAAATATATTTCAAGAGGGCGTGGCTTGATAGCCGACAGAGCTAGACGTGTCTTGCCGGTGCTCCTGAGGAGACCAGTTGAATACCGGCGTTACTGACCCTCATAGGGGTTCATTTATCATCTCCCTACCTGCCGGTGATTAGCCCTAACGGGCTGCGTGGCACACGGAGCCGGGCAGTATGACAACACATCGCCACGGGTTGTGGCCTGCCGCATAGGCAGAAGCCGGGACCTCAATTTTTGGCTGTGCTCGCGCCGGATGACCACGCGCTTGCCGGAGTGTGCCCCTGACCTTCAAGACTCACACAGAAGCAGCCTGGGCTCTTCCCTTCCTACTCTGGACACCCAATGTTTCCTCCTTATCCTGTGGCCTTGCACTCACCTAAGAACTGGGGACTTGGTCTGGGAGGCCTCGCGGCAGCATCCAGTGTCGTCATTGCTGGGAGCACAGTCTGGCCTGAACAACAGCAGCTGCATACTCCGCAGTCCTCCAGTGAGTACTGGAGGGGCCACAACATTACCTCCCATCACCCTATATCATACTGCAGTGTACTGGCACAGTGGGAATATAGGTCAGAGGGTCTCAGGCAGGTGCCATCTTCTGCCTAACCTTTGATCATACACCATTATAAATCTGTCAGCAAGCTCTCTTTCAACAGTGATTCACCATAAGTGCCTATTTTGGTGTTTTGACATATTCATTTTCCTGGCTGACTCAATTTGATTATTGCTGATGTTTTTCCCAGTGCCCTATTTTTGCTACTATTACCATTTCTGATATTCTGGCACCACCCAGTGGCAGTTTTCTATTACTACACTGTCCATCACATGATACATATCCAGCACATTTATTCCGTGTTGCCGGATTCATCTGTCTGCTATATTTTAGTTGATTACTTCTATCAGTTCCTTCTCCCCACTACTCCCCATGATCTACCAGGGCTAGCCTATTATATATAACAATACTACAGTACTGTATTATAATATCAACCTGCCATATACTAAACATCATCTTCCACTAGAACATTCTAGTTTGATACATATCGAATCATCAGGACAAACAGAGCTGAGCGCAGTATACAATTTAATTTGATTTATCCGTGTCATAATAGAATCAGTTATTATTCTTTATACCGCAACTCTCTAAAACCTAATCCATTCTTAGTGTGCAGGTATCCCCCCTCCCGCATCTCCTGCGCAAGGCTCTAAAAATCAATCTGGTGATAGGGGAGCTAAACTTGATTCTTCCACTGAAACTGTTACTAAATCCACTCCTTCACCCTCTATTTCAGGAGAACATTCTAGTGACGATGCACCCTTAACAGTGGGCTCTATGAAGCTTCTCCTGGCTTCCTTTAAAGCGGACATTTCTTTAGAATTCAAGTCAGCTCTCCAGTCCTGTCAACAGTCAGTAGACATCCTAGGAGATCGAACAGATCATTTAGAAAATAAATTAGAAGAAGTTGTCAAATCTCACAATGACCTGATGACATTGCACAAATAACCCCAAACGGAGGTCATCTCCCTGAGAGATAAAGTCGGAGACTTGGAAGACAGATCCCGACATAACAATGTCAAAGTCCGAGGTATCCCGGAGTCCGTATCATACTCAGATCTCAAGGAATATGTCACTAGTCTGTTTATGAAGCTACTCCCTACAGTGACCATCACAGACTTTCTGATAGATCGTATTCATCGCATACCTAAATCCAGAAGTGCCCCTGAAGGCTCACCCAGAGACACTCTTGTGTGAATGCATTACTTCCATATAAAAGAAGCTGTTTTGCGTGCAGCTAGATCCTCGGAATCATCCAGGCCTTTACTGGGTGACCTTCAAATTTATGACGACCTCTCAGCTTCCACATTATCTAAACGCAGATCTTTCTATCCTGTTACAAAGGCTCTTCGACAGGCTAATATTTCCTACAGATGGGGCTTCCCAACTAAATTGTTGATTGCTCGCAATGAATCCATCACAGTTGTTTCGTCACCAGATGACGATGTCCAGCTTCTGGTTTCTTGGAACTTGGAGAACATATCGGCGTCGCTTGCCAAAGTCCGCGGATTGAACGTGAATGGTCTTAAACAAAGATGTAGTATTTTCATTACATTCTGCAGTTTTTTTATTTGATCTTGCTAAGTAGACATTGTGTAAGGTGTCTGTAGGCTTATAATGTTTTCTATAGTGTAAGTGATAATGTTTTAGTTTATCTGTTACCAATCACAATTCAGTTTGTTCTGATAATGTCAGATTAGTTGGTAAACCATTTTTACTACTCTTTTCCATAATTGAAACATATATGATGATCTTTAGTTTAATAATGTTGTAAAATGGAGCGGTGAGAGGTAGCCCCTACCCCCTACTTTCATAATATGTACTGCCTCAGGAGGTGGTCCGCTCTAGCTCCTATATGGTGCTATTCTTTCTTTATCCCAGTATGTTGTTTTTTGGTTTTTTTTCTATTTTGTTTCTGCCATTATTTTTTTATATGTCTTTATTTTTTATTTGTTCTTCTAGTACTGTTTTAATTTTGGTTTTAAAGGTACTACATGTGCAGACCTGGTATTTTTTAGCGTAACTTATAGACCAATTTATCGATACTTAGTTATGACGCAATGGTTAATTTACTGTCCTTGAATGTTAAAGGGCTAAACTCGCCCAACAAGAGGCGACTGGCCCTCCATTTCTTCCACAAACATAAGGCACATATAGTTGCGGTTCAGGAAACCCATTTCACTTGTTCAGCACTCCTGAAATTCACTAATTCTTATTATCCCCAATCTTATATGTCCAATGGTCTACGAAAAAAAAGCTGGAGTGGCCATATTATTTTCCAGCTCCTGTCAATTTCAGTTAGATGATCAAATTGCAGAACCTAACAGTCGATTCCTTATTTTAATAGTGAAATTAGAGAAGAGGACAGTTACAATTGCTATGGTGTATGCCCCAAACTCTAAACAAACCATAATCTGCAGGAAATTTTGCGACACCCTCTTAAAACACAGTAAGAGTCCGGTTATTTTAGTAGGCGACTTCAATATGGTACTAGACCCGTCATTAGATAAATCTTCACCTACTAGTAAATTACATTCTCAACAGGTCCGGGACCACTCTAAAGTGTTTAATAGAATATTATCAGAATATGATGTACAGTATATGATATATGGAGGGTGAAGAATCCTACGTCCAGGGATTACGTTTTATTCCCATGTGCATTGTTCCTATTCAAGGATAGATTTAGCCCTGTCAGATAAATGGACTCTGCGGCAAATCAGGAACGCTTCTATATTACCCGTAGCTTGTTCATATCACCCGACTCTTGTTCTACACTGGCACCTAGGTGACCACTTGCTGAATAATCCTATAGCTAGGCAGAATGTTCTTGATTCACTTACAATGTATATGAAAACTAACAAACCTGAGGACACTTCCTTATTTAATCATTGGCGCACTCTGAAGGCAGTGGTGAGAGGTTCAGCAATCCAGTCAGCGGCTAGAATTAGTAAAATTGACAAATCTTGATACCAGACATAAGAATGCCCCCCCTTAATGATAGAATTTATCGAGAACTTTTTAAATCTTAAAATACTTCTTAAAACAACAATACTACGTTCAAGGTGACATAGCGGGACGAATGTTAGCTCGGAAGTTAAGGGGCAAATTAGCCAAAGAAAAGATTCGGATGATTTATAATTCCAATAGAGCTAGGGTCACTGATCCTAATGACATTGCAAATGCTTTCGCAGGTTACTATTCTAAATTATACAATTCGCAGGATGATCTCCTAGTTTCCCAACCCACCTTGGCGGATATAGATACATTTCTGAATTCCATACGGTTTCCCTCCTTAGATGACAATTCTATCAATTCTTTGAATGAACCTTGGTCAATAGAGGCGGTCATTACCTCGTTGCCTCAAGATAAAGCCCCAGGCCCAGATGGGTATATCAATACATTTTAAAAAGAGTTTAGGGAGTTGCTAGCTCCAATTCTAGTAAATCTGTTTAATGAAGTATCTGAATGTGGCTTTTTACCCCAGGAAATGTTGGAGGCTAGATTGGTGGCGTTTCCAATATCGAATAAGAACCCCTCTCTTATTTCAAATTAATGCTCGATCGCATTATTAAACTCGGACATCAAAATATATGCAAAACTTATAGCAAATAGGTTGAATCAGCTCCTGTCTGCCTTGATACACCAAGATCAAGTTGGCTTTGTCTTGGGCCGCCAAGCCCCGGACAATACCAGACGAGTGATCGACTTGATCAAGGCCTTCTCTGGTTCAGGGGAGCCTTTGTTGGTGCTGTTCCTGGACACGGAGAAGGCTTTTGATAGGCTACTCTGGGGATATTTAACAGCGGTGCTACAACGCTTTGGAATATGTAACAGAGCCCTGTCATCTATAATGGCTCTATATTCCAATCCTTCAGCTAAAGTGTTTTCTAATGGTATGCTCTCCAATGGGTTTAATATATCTAATGGTACTGCCAAGGTTGTCCGTTATCGCCATTATTATTCGTGCTAGCCATTGAGCCTCTTGCTGAATCTATTCGGTCAAATCCAGATATTCGAGGCCCGGTTTTTGCCGGAATCCACCATAAGATCTGTTTATTCGCTGGTGATGTGTTGCTGACCATTACTCACCCCATCTCTAGTTTGTTAAACTTACATTCACTACTAGAGAAATATATACACACACGTGTCATACTATAAACTGAACACGTCAAAAACTGAAGCTCCAAATATGCTTGCCTCTCTCAAAGCGTCCTATTCATATGTATGGAAAACTAGAAGCCTTAGATATCTAGGAATCCAAATTACCCCACTAACTTCTGATTTAATTTCTTGTAATTATCTCCCTTTATTGAGTTGATTAACTTCACTATTGAAAGATTGGATGATGCAGGAGGTATCATGGCTGGGGCGTATTGCTGCAATGAAAATGATGCTCCTCCCTAAACTTCTACACCTTTTAGAACAATTCCGCTGATGGTCCCTAAATACTTATTGGATAAGTTTCATGCATTATTCATTAAATACATTTGGGAAAATAAGAAACCAAGAGTATCCAGGAGAATTTTATCTTTACCGAAATTGGAGGGAGGGTTGGCGTTCCCAAACCTACAATTTTATCAATGGGCATGCCTAATGAGTCAAATAGGAGAGTGGTTCGAATCATACAATCCAAAGACATGGGTCAGTCTGGAAAGGGACATAATTTTCCTGCTACCATTGAGAGATTTATTATGGTTACCTCAATCCAGTAACCCCTGCCGAACCAGATGCTTAGCAGTGACCACAACCTCTAGAAAGGCATGGCATGTTAGATTGGATGACATTACCCTGCCTACTACTAATCTCTCCCTTAGGGGAATTGCATCCTTTATTCCAAATTTACGATTTGATAATTGGACGAGTAGGGAGGTGATTCCCTTAGGTGATATTACCTTAAACTGCACTCTGACTTCCTCTAAATATTTGCAAAATAGGGTTACTTCAGTTTCTTACAGAGGTGGCATAACCTGGTGGTATTCCCTTATAAATGGTTCTGCGACTTTCTCTAAATTCCCTTCCTTGGTAAAGTGGGAGTCAGATTTATCTTGTTCATTCACTGAAGAAGACTGGCAGTCAGTCTTCCGCACCTGCTTTAAACTTTCTAAATGTGTTTCCCATGTGGAACAATTTTACAAACTCTTACATAGATGGTATGTAACCCTGGAGAAGCTTTATATGATTTGCCTCTCAGTTTCCAATCTATGTTGGCGACAGTGTGGCCATGTGGGTACTTTACCCCACATGTTCTGGTTGTGTCCTTTACTACTACCATTTTGGACTTGGGTATTTAAACTTATAGAGCAGGTTCTGAAGATCTCTATAACCCCTGACCCCTTAATAGCTATTTTCCATATCTATCATGGGCCCATTACTAATAATGATCTCTATATAATGGGACACATACTTATTACGACTTCATTATTGATTGCCCGACATTGGAAATCAACCGTCATTCCTAATATACAGACTATCGAACATAAAATTCAGGCTCATTATGAATTTGAAAGAGCAGGCATCCCCTATTTTTCATCAGTATCAAGCCCTCTGATCCGCTGGTTTACCTGGAATGAATATTGGAGTCATAAACGCTCCTTAGGTAACTAAATCGACTAAAAATATTTACATTGCAAAACATTCTCAAGGCTTTATTAGTTACGTTTTATTGTTAGGTTTTTCTACAGTGAGAATGGTCACAGTGTTATAGATACCTATTTAAAGCCTCTATGCAATCCTGTCTATACTTTCTAAAATCCTGCCTATACCTTCTAAAATTGTCGCTATTTAGCGTAATGAGTCACACAGTAACACAGTAAATAAATGCTTTCAGACTTTGAGTGTGGTTCCAAAGCACAAACAGTTATTATTCAATATAAAAACAGATGGTTACACACTGTGATCTAAAGACAATTAGCGCAAATAAATCATACAGACCCAAGGTACAGTTGTTACATACGCACGTGCTCTGGACCCAGATACTGGCATCAGCATAGAAACCTCCGTCAACAGCACAGCAAGAAGACTGAGGTCTGAGTTCAGAGAGCCCACATATATACTCTTTACAGGGATAGGAAAAACAATAGACAAGTTTGGCATGATTCCGTTGATTCTTCTTAAAGGTGCTTCTGTTACAGGATAGTTCATAGGTCAATTCGAATGGACACAAACAGCCTCCAACAACCCTTTGTGTCCTTTTTCCCGCTGCATGCTAATCTAAGATGCTAACATTACAGAGTACATTTTAATGTTTTAACTTTCTATTGACCATAGTTTGCAGACACATGTTGCAATCTTCTCACTGATGATACCAGAAATCTGTTGAGACACAGTGGATCAGTACAACACCAAACATGGTCAGCTTACCATGGACTAAACCTTAGATATCAAATAACCTTTATTACACAACATTAGTAATTACTGAATAAACCTTGAATATTACACTTTAATGCTAGGGAACCTTTTATGTAAGTGTGCAGTGTGTCAGTATTGGGGAATTGGGAAAAGACGCTAGTTAGCGCTGTGCGACTATGTGTTTTGTGGAGTACACCATGGTACGTGTTTTGCAGGGATAATCATTTTATATGTTTTAGTGACTGTATTTATGTGGTGAGGACTTTTAACTTCTTTCTATTGCGTGAGAATCACACAACGCTATATAATAGCATCGCCATATGTACTTATAATGGGCGAGATTCACTAAAATGGCGCTGGGCGGCAAGTCGCAAAATGGCATCTCATTGCCATTCGCAAGATGGCGTCACGCAGATTTAATTTTAAACCGATCCTATCTCAGCCAATTATCTGGCTTCGACAGTCCACCCTTTGATAGCAAACAACATGCTATCATACTCTGATTTTAAAATTTATTTAGGCTTACATTATGACATATTATTTAATGATATATTACGTGGTTCTTAATCCATCAATAATGTGTCTCTAGGAGGGGACATAAAACTACCCCTATATGCACACCGCGGATCTTGGGAGATCATGGGAAAGGTGTGGGGATGCACCAATCCTATAAAGAAAGTCTTGAGGGGGAATAGGGACTTGCATTATTTAAGATGTTTTAAAATAACATTTTGATAACACATTTTATGCATGTCTAAATCTTATACCTTATACGATGGTACCTTCTAGTTCAGGGTTGTATAGCAGTCCTACATTAACTTCAGTATTCATATTGTTACTACTGACCACCATCATAATTTCATTCTTCCGGTTTACCTTATACATTTTCCACATTTCAACACAGTAGGAACACACCTGACACATAAGCCAATTACTATGATGACAACCAGTATGAGGATCAGGAGTTTACCTATACTCACAATCATTTCCTGGACCCACTCTCCTAGACCTGAGAACCATTTCATTGGGTTCAACCATGAAACCCATTCCTCTATCTTCTCCTCTACTTCAGCCACTGAAGCATTATGGTTCTTTCGAAATTCCCGTTTTAGCTGCAGAATTTCATCCATCTTCCGGTCTATCACCTCCTTGGGGTCTCTGGTATCATTTGTAATGTAAGTGCAACACTTTACTCCAAATTGGGTGGCCAAAGTTACGCAATACCCTCCAGTGACAGCTGTTAAATAATTTAACACTAGTCTGTGTTGCACCAGTTTTTTCTTGTACGCTTGCAACTCCCTACCTGTATACTTGAATGTGTCATCATACATCTCAGTGATATTATCTATTAATTTAGCAAGATTTTGGATATCTCTAAAATTTAGTGTACCCCGAGCGATCCTGGTGGGATCCAGTGCTACCAAAACTCGAAAGCCAGTTGTCTCACTAATTAACTGTGTGGCTTTATGTACTTCAGCAGGTATCATATTTCTTTTGCCTCTATGTTCATACTGTGTGTGAAGATATGGTGATGGTTTGTTTTTATGAATACCAAGCATTTCAACATGTGTGAGGGTCATAACCTCTGGGACTACTCTTCCCAGGTAACACAAACCTTCGGAACTCGGACAGAGCCACTTATACGCTTACCTTCCACATATAAAATATACATCATCAGGGAGAACATAAGGAATAGTATGCATCATGATCATCAAACACATTTCCCTCACAAATGATCCTATCTCAGGTTCTCCCATCTGGCAAATACATGTTTCTGGTTGTATAACCTTAACACAGTACCCTTCTGATATTCTACCAATCATTTCTTTGGTGTTACTCGGTGTATATTTATACCGGAGTGTCTTCCACCTGACCTAATTTTGCATAACAGTTCATAATTCATAGGCTCACGGTCAGCTCTTTGTGAGAAGGTCATCGTCTGGTTATCCCCAGTCACCTCCCAACTTCCTGGTTCATTGGAGTTGGTGATGTATAAACATATAAGTGTTTTATCTGCCTTACTGGTGGAGTTTAAAATGGGGTGGTTTGGTATTAAGAAATTTTCCATCCAGTGTCTTCCCTTTGTGCAATTCTAAAATCTCAGAGATATTTAATGGGAATGGCACTAATCCTACATTATGTTGTCCTTGGGGCACGTGAGAGCACACCCAACAGTCGGTTTGATTCAAAATTTTGCCTACCATGGTGTGATAGTCCTCTAAAGGATACCCACCCCAATACTGGTTATACTTAGGTTGGCACTGTTGGATGCATCCCTCGTTAACTACAGACCCACAGAACTCATACATACAATAATCCTCAGATGATAGACCTTCACACTGTCTCCGAGTATCCAAAATAGAAGATCTGTTAACAATTACAGTACTAAGATTGGTCAGACACTCCCCTGATTGGCATAGCACTCCTCCTCTTGATTCCACTCCATCAATACTGCCATCAGCTCCCATCTCCTCTATCGGTCCCCCGTCACAGAAACCAGATCCCCAAACAAACCAGAATGATGGAAACTCTGGAATAGAATACAAAAATGAACACAGCAGACCAGTCCATTGCCGTAGCAAGGACCTGCAAATTTCTTTTAGCTCAGATTTCTCACTGCAACCTTTTAACCCTCCCGGAACAAGCTCACAATGGACAGGTCCTCATTATCTGCCTTGTCTCCGCCTTGTTTCTCCACTGGTTGGTTGACCTTCTTGCAGTGAGTGGAATGGACCCAGGTATCTCTCTCGGCCACCTTCAAAGATGTGGTACTCATCAGCAACACCTGATACGGACCTTCCCAATGATCAGTCAAACAACCTGAATGCAAGAAATTTCTGATCATAACATATTCTCCAGGTTCAACATCATGACAGTTTGTTTCAGGCATATCATGGGACAACAATTTCAGTTTCTGCTGTTGCTGTTTTAACTGTTTACTCATTGTTATAAGATACCTTACAGTTACCTCGTTGTTACCTTTCAAATCTTCCTGCAGACTTATAATCAAATGAGGTTGTCTACCAAACAGTATTTCAAAGGGGGACAGATTTAGAGGGGGTCTAGGAGTGGTCCTTATGCTATGTAGGACCAACGGTAATGCTTCTGGCCATCCTAGTCCAGTCCCTGCCATGATCTTACTTAATTTATTTTTAATAGTACCGTTCATCCTCTCCACCTTGGCACTGGCTTGTGGTCGGTAGGGGGTATGATGTCGACTGTTAATACCCATCAGTTTACACATATTTTGAAAAACATCACCTGTGAAATGAGTACTCCTATCACTCTCGATAATTTTAGGGATACCGTATCTGCATACAAACTCCTGAACAATTTTCTTGGCAGTAAATGCAGCAGTAATAGTGGCAGCTGGGTATGCCTCAACCCAATTGGAAAACACATCAGTGCACACTAATACATACTTGAGATTCCTGCAGGGTGGTAATTGGATGAAATCAATTTGTTTTACCTGGAAAGGTCTGTCAGTTGGAGGAATGTGGGATGGTTTGGTAGGGATTCCCAATGTTTTTCCTCAAGCAGGTCAGACAGGACATTGCTCTCTTTTCCGCTTGAGAAGAAAAACCCAGTGCACACCAGTATGCTCTCACCAATTTACACATACCTTGCTTTCAGAGATGAGTCAGACCGTGCGCTGCCTCAGCCAGGCTTGGGTAATATGCCTTGGGAGCCACTGGCTTACCTTGTCCGTCTCTCCAGAGTCCAGAGGACACTTGCCCATATCCCTTGGACCTCCAGACTGACTTTTCCTGGATTGAACACAAATTTTGCATCTCAATTAATTTCAGCATATCAATTGTTTGGAAAGTCATGATTTGTTCAGTTGGTACATTAATTTTTAACCCTGCTGCCCATTTTGCAGCTTTGTCTGCCCTGTTGTTACCCAGTGACACCGGATCATCCTCACATGTATGGGCTTTACACTTAATTACTGCCACTGCCTTTGGCAATTGGATTGCTGTTAGTAGTCCTTTTATTTGTTTGGAATGTGCAATTGGTGTGCCTGCTGCTGTCATAAACTTTCTCAGACGTCATAAGGCACCGAAATCGTGTACTACCCTGAAGGCATACCTAGAGTCAATGTAGATATTAGCAGATTTACCTTCCACTAATTCACACGCTCTCTTTAGTGCCACCAGTTCCGCAACTTGGTCCGAATGTGGTGGGCCTAAAGGTTCGGTTTCTATAACGTCGTCGTCATTTACCACAGCATAACCTGTACATAACTCTCCAGTGTCAGTCTGTCTATGACAACTCCCATCCGTGTAAAATGTCACATCTACATTTTCTAAAGGTGTATCCCATATGTCAGGTCTTGCAGTAAAGGTTTGATTCAGATATTCCATACAATCATGTGCATCAATATACCTGCAGAACTCACCTGTTGCCAACGGCTCACCTCTCTCCACCCTTTGTTGCACATATGGTAAAAAACGTAGCTGGATTTAACGTAGTGCACCTTTTGATGGTGATGTCTGCAGGTGCTATTAAGGCCAGTTCCCATTTTGTGAATCCAGCTGAGGAGACATGTCTGGTTTGGGCAGAGTTTAGCAAAGCAGATACAGCATGGGGAGTATAGACAATCATATCATGGCCTAGTACCACATCCTCACTCTTACTGACCAATAGAGAGGTTGCTGCTACACTTCTTAAACACGTTGGGAGTGATCTTGCCACAGTATCCAATTGTGCACTGTAGTATGCTACGGGCCTAGTGGCATCACCATGTTTTTGTGTGAGGAAACCTGCTGCACAACCATCGGCTTCCGTACAATGCAAATCAGATGGTTTTTCATAGTCAGGTGTTATATCGTAATTAAACCTTGTACAATCCTGCCTATACCTTTCTAAACCTTTATATGCTCCTGCCTATACCTTCTAGGTTGACGTTATTTGCATATGCAGTCATACATTAAAATAAAAGCCTTCAGACATTGAAATGTGTTTCCAACGCACAAAGTATATTCTACCACATAAAAACAGTAGGTTACACGCTGTCATCTAAAGACAATTTAGTGCAAAGAAATTATACAGACCCAAGGTAAAGTTATACATATGCACGCGCACTGGAACCAGTTCCGGCATCAACAAGAGACCTCTGTCAACAGCATCAGCAAGGAGACTCCAGGTTGGCGTCGGTACGCACATTTATACCCTTACAGGGATTGGGAATACAATAGATAAGTTTGGGTTGATTCCATTGGTTCTTCTTAAAGTTGTCTTGGTTACAGGATCATTTATTGGACAATTTCAAATGGATACAAACGGTCTCCAACCTCCCTTTGTATCCTTTTTCCCGCCGCATGCAAATCTAAGCTGCTAACATTACAAAGTATATTTTAGTGTTTTAACTCTCTACAGTTCTGTCGAAGCTGAAAAATTGGCTAAGACAAGTTCAGGTTAAAATGTAATAGCGGCAACGCCATCTTGCGACTGGCCGCAAGACGCCATCTTGAAAATGAGATTGCAAGACGCCATTTTGCAAATGGCCGCCTAAGCGCCATTTTAGATAAACTCACATTTTAGTACATGTGTCGATAATAGCACCATGCATTTGCATCTTTCACCATTTCTCATACACACATTAATACACAATTGCGCTGTTAACTAGTCGCATATTAGCGAATGCATAGGACTTTGTATGAAACCGCTGTTTTATTAGCTTTATGCGCACGCATCTGCCCCAAGTTAACTAGCATCCTTATTTCAAACCCTGAATACCCACACATTACATATTCACACATAAGGTTCAATAAGCTCTAAAGTATATGATTTAAGTTGGTTCAGTTAGTTTAAATGCTGAGAAATAAAGATATTTGATAACTAATGTATTATACATGCTAAACAAGTCATGTTTGGAGTTGTACTGATGCGTATCCTTTTTACAGTATTCTGGTGATATCGGTGGGGAGATCGCATCATGCATTCCCGAATTATGGATCGCAGAGCCTACAAGCAACAAAATTTATATTTTAGAAACAACTGTTAGGATGCTACGAGAGGCGTGAAGAGGAAGACCACCAGCTGTTAGAGGCAGGGAGAGTCTGTTTGAACCAGCCTGTTAAATGTGTCGTAACAGATGCTTCACCCCTGGGAACCAATGATATCAGCAACAGACTTCCCTATTGTCCTGTTTATTCTGGGGGGGGTATAAATATGAGTGCACGAATGCTGGTTCTGAGTCTTCGTGCTGAATGCTGAATGATGCCTATCTCTGGGTCTGGAAGCGCCTGCGTATGTATACTGTACTTGGGTCTGTATAATTTCCTTTTGCGCCTAAATTGTGTCTTGATCAATTGCGTGTAACTGTTTGAACTTTTACCTGAATATCACTTGTGCTTTGGAACCACAGATTCCACGTCTAAGTCATTATTTATAGTGTGACTGCGTACGCAAATTAGCGTCATCTTTAGAAGGTATAGGCAGGACATTAGAAGGTATAGGCAGGACATTAGAAGGTACAGGAATGTGTGTATAGAGGTTCTGATCCAGTATCATTAGTTGGGGGCTCATAGTGAAGTAACTTACCTGCTCACACAGTACATATGGTCATCAATATTTCAACACAGGGTGGAGTGGCCACATGCAGGGTTGCCTGCAACCGATTTGTGCTGAAAGATCGCTATACGTCTCCGGGTGAATCAAGGGAGCTGACTAGAATCCAGGGACAAAAGAGGAAAAAGTTTGTTTTCCTCTGTTGATAGAACCTTATGTTTAAAGGGGTGTCACAGTACTGAGTACGTGGCCAAGTCGCAGGTTTGCGCATAGCAAAAACGCACTTTTGCGTACGCAGTTAAAAAAAGCCATTATACGGTTGTGTGGTAGTCGCATTATTGTGTATGTGACTGGTCGCACAATAGTGTATATGTACTTCCGGTTGTGCTGCCACGTGTTTGAACAAAGCCATTGAGGTTTTCATTTTTTTTCTATTACCAATATCTGGGTTAACGTGTATTTTTCTGCGCAGGAAAAAAAGTGTGTAACAGTGAATATTTGTTGAATAAGGTTAAGGGTATCGTATGATCCTTAAAGGCTAGGTGCAAGGGTTAGTCTACCCGCTCGGTAAGCAGCTTTATCATTCTATACACAGTAGCAGGTGTACATGTTGTCTTTGTTGTAGAGAGGTACGTGAGAGTAGCCAACATACAAACTCTCATAGGTGTGGAAGTTGCCTTACTAAATCTTATCCGGGTGTGGAAGTTGCCTTTTTCGAATCTTATCCAGGTGTGGAAGTTGCCTTACTAAATCTTATCCAGGTGCGTGGGCGCCGCCGACTTAAATCGTCCACACGTAAGTGAAAGTGTCTTGATTGTCTTTCACCGGTTTAAATCTTTACTGAAAAGCGTAGGAGTTGTCTCAGAATGGGAGCCACGCAAACAATAGAGATGTTAGGCAATGATGTGCTGCTAATGGAGGCGCCGATCGGATCGGCCCATCGTATCATGCATACCAAGTAAGGTACTTATGCAATAAGGTATTGTGATTTATGGTTTAATATGACGAGAAAGAGTGTTAGACCGTTTCCCAGAATTGGTAGTTTTGATAAAAATGTGTTAGACAATGTCCGGGATCACATCAGTTTGATGCGCTCCCGAGAGAAAAAGGTTAAATATTTTGAATGTTTAAAACTGGCAGCATGAAGGGGATGCGTGGCTTAACAATGTGCAAATGACGCAAACTAGCGTCGCGAGCACATTGTCAGAAAATACATCCGTGACGCCAAATTGCAATACGGGCGAGCCGCAAAATGGCGCACACGTGCGACTAGGTAGCGTCGTGGAGAGTATTGCCAGCAGTTCACACTCACCTCCCCCATCTTATGTGGATGGAGGTGCAAGTACAGTAACCAAAAATACCCATAAAAATGTAACAAGCCACTTGTACTCTCTCTTAAGCAACTATAAAGAAAATGTTCATGATGCGGATGATGAGCCTATTGTGATGTCTGCCATTTCCCATGCTGTGCAGATGATAGATGCTGCATCACCACAATCACGAGTGGTGCTGCCATCTCCATCGGTAACAGCAAGGGAAGTGTTAGTGTCCTCTGCACCCGTAGAGGAAGTTGTTCATACCATACGCAGCAGCAGCAGACTAAACCCCCAGCCAGGTAACCAGGTCAAAGGTAGCAGCGCTACCGGTCTGCATCCCATTCGGACAATAACTGTTCCAAATGGAAATGCAGACACAAATGGTATAGTGCCCACGAGGGAAGTAGTAATGCATTGTCCTTGGACAAGAGCTGAACTAAATTCCATCATAAATAATTTCCCCCGATCCCAAAAAGGAATTAGCCAAATGTAAAAGATTTTTGAGAAATTTGGGTAGTTCACATGAGCCCACTAATAAAGATTGGCGTGTGGTGTTAAGGGCCTGTCTGCCACACAATACTGACTTGACAAAATTTATCACGGATTGTGTATTGGATGGTGACGTGCCCCTAACAGACCAAGTAATCCAAGGTAACATTTCCCGCATTGTAACTCAATTGGGTATATATTTTCCAGTAGTAGTTAACTGGAACAAAATTTTCACCATTAAACAAAAAGAGAGTGAGACTGCAGAAGATTACTGCGATCGGGCTCTGCAGGCTATCACCCAGTACACTGGGATAGAAGATATTAAAGATAGCACTCATCACAGGGGAATGATAGTCACGGTACTTGTGGACGGTCTGAAAGAGAGTTTAAAGACTCGGGTTCAGACCTCACGGCCTGGCTGACGGGGACTTACAATAGATACCCTCATAGAAACCGCTATTGAACATGATAAAAACATCTCCAAAAAGAGAGAAGCCCAGAGCAAAAAACTAATGGGTATCAGTATACAAGCTCTGGAGGGAATGACGGTAACACCACAACAGACAGACACACTTGCACTTGCACACACACTCACTTCTGAACAAGTATGTGCTCTCACTAACCCCACTCAACAACAAACACAACTCTATCCCACTAGCCCGATGCAACCACAGGTCCCAGGCTATCCACCAACCTCTTATCCCCCACAATACCCTTACCCTCCCTATCCTTACCCATATCCACCACCTTTACCCTCTGCGGAAACCTCACAACACCACATGTCTTCACCCGAAACACGAACATGTTTTAACTGTAAACAAACAGGACACTTAAGTAGAAACTGTACAGTAAAAGGAGTAGGGATCTCACATCAGGGAAGACCTAGATATCCCCATAAGGGATATGCACAGAGGCCAGCAAATGTTCAGCAGCCACCAGCTCCAATTGTAACCGTAAATGATTTATTGTAGAATGGTAGCCAACGCTAGGGGTCAGGTCATACCTGTAGTCTACAGATGGTCAGGTTAATGGGAAGTACTAGGGAAGAACCGGTCATGATGGTTGATGTAGCTGGTACTGAATATCCTTTTCTTGTAGACACAGGGGAGACCAGGTCGGTGATAAAATCTCCCGTTAATTTGCAGGTGACAACGAGACAGTACCAACAATGGGTGTAACAGGTAAAGTGGAACATTATCTTTTAACAAAGTCCACAGAGGTTACTATTGGGCCGTTGCATACCAGGCATTCTTTTCTCCTGGCTGCTGTGGCTCCTACTAACCTACTGGGCAGAGACTTGTTATGTAAGATGGGATGTGTTATATATTGCACCCCTGATGGTGTATTTTTAGATATTCCAGAGAGAATGGTATATGAGGTGTGGGATATGCTAGACACTCCACAAAGGATAATGTATCACTCTACCGTTTTAAATGAAACTCCATAACAGGTAGATGAAATGTTGTCCCTAATTCCAGATTTCCTTTGGACTAAAGATGGACAGGACACTGGATTAATGGCAAACGTAAGCCCCGTAATGGTAAATGTAAAAAGCGGAAGGCAAGCTCCAAAAATTCCCCAGTACCCACTAAAACAGGAGGTAGAATTAGGGGTTTTTCCAATAATTGAGCGATTATTGCAATATGGAATTTTAGTTCGTACAGCTAGTGTAGCCAACAGTCCCATCTTTCCAGTGAAGAAGAGTGGTGGGAGGGGTTATAGGCTGGTACAAGACCTTAGAGGTGTCAATAAGGTAGTAGAGAACCAATTCCCCATAGTGCCGAATCCAGCTGTCATTTTGATGCAAATCCCACCAAATGCAACCCATTTCACTGTCATTGACCTCTGTTCAGCGTTCTTCTCTGTGCCTCTCCATCCTGACTGTCAGTATCTATTCGCATTTACATACAGAGGTTTACAATACACATGGACACGATTACCCCAAGGTTTCATAGACAGCCCCAGTATCTTCTCCCAGGCATTGCACGACTGTTTACAATCTTTTCAACCTGCCAATGGATCTGTTCTAATTCAATATGTGGACGATTTATTGCTATGTTCTGACCCGTTTATGTCATGTTTGAATCATACTAAACTTTTGTTACTTCTTCTCTCACAAACGGGACACAAGGTGGCTAAGGACAAACTACAGCCGTGCCAATACAGAGTAAAATATTTGGGACACTGCCTAACCCAGGGGTTACGACACCTTACAACAGACAGAATCCAGGCCATACAAAAATGACACTGCCGCAGAATCAACAGCAAATTCATACCTTCTTGGGAATGTGTGGATACTGTAGAATGTGGATACCAGGTTTTTCTATTTTGGCCTTACCTCTACAGGAATTAGTCTCTCCCTCAAAACCCGATCGTGTCATACACACAGAGGAATCAGAACAGGCTTTCCTTAATCTTAAGGATAGTCTGACAAGAGCTCCTGCATTGGGAATACCTGATTATGAAAAACCTTTTGATTTGTATTGTACGGAAGCCGATGGTTGTGCTGCAGGTGTCCTTACACAAAAACATGGTGATGCCAGTAGGCCCGTAGCATACTACAGTGCCGTCTGAGAAATTTTATGACAGCAGCAGGCACACCAGTTGCACATTCCCGACACATAAAACATCTTCTAGAAGCAATCCAATTGCCCAAAGCAGTGGCAGTAATTAAATGCAAAGCCCACACATGTGAGGATGACCCGGTGTCACTGGGCAACAACAGAGCTGATGAAGCTGCAAAATGGGCAGCAGGGTTAAAAATGTTTCGTCCAACTGAAACAATTATGTCATTTCAAACAATTGATATGCTGAAATTAATTGAGATGCAAAATTTGTGTTCAATTCAGGAAAAATCCATTTGGAAGTCCAAGGGGTGTGGGCAAGAGTCCTCTGGGCTCTGGAGGGATGGACATGGTAAGCCAGTAGCCCCCAAGGCATATTACCCCAGCCTGGCTGAGGCAGCACACGGTCTGACTCATCTGGGTAAACAGGGTATGTGCAAGTTGGTGAGGGCATACTGGTGCGCACCAGGTTTTTCTTCACAAGCAGAGAAGATAGCATGTCTGACCTGTTTGAGAAAGAACATAGGGAAAGCGATCCCTACCGAACCGTCCCACATTCCACCGACTGATGGACCTTTCCAGGTGATACAAATTGATTTCATCCAATTACCACCCTGCAGGAACCTTAAGTATGTATTAGTGTGCACAGGCGTATTTTCTAACTGGGCTGAGGCTTACCCAGCGGCCACTAATACTGCTGCGTTTACTGCTAAGAAAATAGTTCAGGAATTTGTATGCAGGTACGGTATCCCTAAAATCATCGAGAGTGACAGGGGAACCCATTTCACAGGTGATGTTTTTCAAAATATGTGTAAGCTGATGGGTATTAATAGCCGACTTCACACCCCCTACCGACCACAAGCCAGTGCCAAGGTAGAGAGGATGAACGGGACTATTAAAAATAAGCTAAGTAAAATCATGGCAGAGACTGGACTAGGATGGCCAGAAGCTTTACCTTTGGTCCTACATAGCATAAGAACCACTCCTAGACCTCCTCTGAATCTGTCCCCATTTGAAATATTGTTCGGTAGACAACCTCATTTGATTATAAGTCCACAGGAAGATCTAAAGGGTAACAACGAGGTAACTGTGAAGTATCTTATATCAATGAGTAAGCAGTTAAAGCAACAGCACCAGAAACTGAAATTGTTGTCTAATGATATGCCTGAAACGAACTGTCATGATGTTGAACCAGGAGAATATGTAATGATCAGAAATTTCTTGCGTTCAGGTTGTTTGACTGACCGGTGGGAAGGTCCGTACCAGGTGCTGCTGACGAGTACTACATCTTTGAAGGTGGCCGAGAGAGATACCTGGGTCCATTCCACTCACTGCAAAAAGGTCAATCAACCGGTGGAGAAACAAGTCGGAGACAAAGCTGATAGTGTGGATCTGTCGCTCGCGAGCTTGTTCCGGGAGGATTGAAAAGGTCGTAGTAAGATACCTGAACTGAGAGAAATTTGCAGGTCTTGTTGTGACAATGGACAGGCCTGCTGTGTTCATTTTCATATTCTCTTTTAGAGTGTTCACCATCCTGGTCAGTCCGGGGATATCCAGTGTCTGTGATGGGGGACCGATTGAGGAAACGGGAGCTGATGGCAGTGCTGATGGAGTGGAATCAGGAGGAGTGCAATGCCAATCAGGGGAGTGTCTTTCCAATCTTAGTACTGTTATTGTTAAAAGAGCTGTCATTCCGGATACTCGGGGAAGGTGTGGAGGGTTATCGTCTGAAGATTCCTGTATTTGTGAGCTTTGTGGGTCCCTAGTTGATGAGAACTGTATCCAACGGTGCCAACCTAAAGATAATCCGTACTGGGGTGGGTATCCTCTAGAGGATTATCATAGCATGGTAGGCAAAGTGTTAAATCAAACTGATTGCTGGGTGTGCTCACATGTGCCCCAGGGACAGCATAACGTAGGGTTGGTGCCATTTCCGCTGAATATCACGGAAATTTTAGAATTACAAAAAGGGAAAACATTGGATGGAAAATTCCTCTCATCCAAACCACCTCATTTCAAACTCTATCAATTCCAAGTAGATAGATCACTTTTGTGTTTAAACATAACCAACCCCAATAAACCCGGGAGTTGGGAAGTGACGGGGAATAATCAGACGATGACCTTCTCACAAAGAGCTGATAATGAGTCCATAAACCATGATCTATTGCACTCCATTAAGTCTGGTGGGAAACATTTTAGGTATCGATATACATTGAGTTCCACCAAAGAAATTATTGGTAAGGTGCCAAATGGTTATTGTGCTAAAATAATACAGCCAGAAACTTGCATGTACCAAATGGAAGAAACAGAAATAGGATTGTTTGCAAGGGAAATGTGCTTAATGATAATGATGCATACCATTCCTTATGTTCTCCCTGATAATGTATATTTCATCTGTGGAAGAAAAGCGTATAAATGGCTCTCCCCGAGTTCCGAAGGTTTGTGTTACCTGGGAAGAGTAGTCCCAGAAGTTATGACCCTCACACATGTTGAAATGCAGGGTATACATAAAAACACACCGTCACCATATCTTCATACACAATATGAACACAGAGGCAAAAGAAATATGGTACCTGGTGATATACATAAAGCCACTCAGTTAATCAGTGAGACAACTGGCTTTCAAGTTTTGGTCGCATTGGACCCCACCAGGATCGCTCAGGGTACATTAAATTATAGATATATCCAGGAACTTGCTAAATTAATAGATAATATCACCGAGATGTACGATGACACATTCAGGTATACAGGGACAGAATTGCAAGCGTACAAGAAAGAACTGGTGCAACACAGGCTAGTGTTGAATTATTTAACTGCTGTTACTGGAGGGTATTGCGTAACATTGGCCACCCAATTTGGAGTAAAATGTTGACCGGAAGATGGATGAAATTCTGCAGCTAAAGTGGGAATTTCGCAAAAACTATAACGCTTCAGTGGCTGAAGTAGGGGAAAAGATAAAAGGATGGTTGTCATGGCTGAACCCAGTAAAATGGTTCTCAGGTCTAGGGGAATGGGTCCAGGAAGTGATCGCCAGCATAGGCAAATTCTTAATCCTTATACTGATTGTCATCATAATAATTGGCATATGCATCCGGTGTGTTCCAATTGTGTTGAAGTGTGGAAAATGTAGAAACAAAAGAACGAAACTATGATGGTGGTCAGTAATGACAATATGTATATTGAGGTAAATATAGAACTGCATTACAACCCTGAACTAGGAAATACAATTGTTTGATGTATTATATTTAGACATGCATAGAATGTATTATTGAAATGTTATTCATAGAACACCTCAGATGATGTAAAGTCTCAAATTCCCCCTCAAGACTGCTATTATAAGACTGGTGCATTCCCACACCTTTCACATGATCTCCCAAGATCCGCGGTGTGCGTATAATAGTAGTTTTATGTCCCCACCAAGAGACACATTATTGATGGATAAAGAACCACCTTGTGCCATCCCATAATAACACCAAATAATATGTAAATGTAAGCCTAAATTAAATTCTAATAGCAGATTGTGATAGCATGTTGTTTGCTATCAAAGGGTGGACTGTCGAAGCTGAATAATTGGCTAAGTTCAGGTTAAAATTTAATCGCGGCGACGCCATCTTGCGACTGGCCACAAGACGCCATCTTGAAAATGATATCGCAAGACGCCATTTTGAATGGCCGCCTAAGCGCCATTTTAGATAAACTCACATTTTAGTACATGTGGCGATAATACTAATAGCACCATGCATTTGCATCTTTCATCATTTCTCATACACACATTAATACACACAATTGCGCTGTTAACTAGTCCCATATTAGCGAATGCATAGGACTTTGTACGAAACCGCTGTTTTATTAGCTTTATGCGCACGCATCTGCCCCAAGTTTACTAGCATTATTATTTCAAACCCTGAATACCCACACATTACATATTCACACATAAGGTTCAATAAGCTCTAAAGTATATGATTTAAGTTGGTTCAGTTAGTTTTAATGCTGAGAAATAAAGATATTTGATAACTAAGGTATTATATATGCTAAACAAGTCATGTTTGGAGTTGTACTGATGCGTATCCTTTTTACAGTATTCCGGTGATATCGGTGGGGAGATCGCATCATGCATTCCCGAGTTATGGATCGCAGAGCCTACAAGCAACAAAATGTATATTTTAGAAACAACTGTTAGGATGCTACGAAGGGTGTGAAGAGGAAGACCCCCAGCTCTTAGAGGCAGGGAGAGTCTGTTTGAACCAGCCTGTTAAATGTGTCATAACAGATGCTTCACCCCTGGGAACCAATGATATCAGCAACAGACTTCCCTATTGTCCTGTTTATTCTGGGGGGGTATAAATATGAGTGCACGAACGCTGGTTCTGAGTCTTCGTGCTGAATGCTGAATGACGAGGGGTCTCTTGCTGATGCCTATCTCTGGGTCCGGAAGCGCCTGCGTATGTATACTGTACTTGGGTCTGTATAATTTCCTTTTGCGCCTAAATTGTGTCTTGATCAATTGCGTGTAACTGTCTGAACTTTTACCTGAATAACACTTGTGCTTTGGAACCACAGACTCCACGTCTAAGTCATTATTTATGATGTGAATGCGTACGCAAATTAGCGTCATCCTTAGAAGGTATAGGCAGGACATTAGAAGATATAAGCAGGACATTAGAAGGTACAGGAAGGTGTGTATAGAGGTTCTGATCCAGTATCATTAGTTCATAAGTTGAGAATGCATGTTGCGATCTTCTCACTGATGATACCGGATAGCTGTTGAGACAGAGTAGATCAGTACAACACTAAACACGGTTTACTTATCATGTACTAAACCTTAGATATCAAAATAGTCTTTATTTCACAACATTAGTAATAAATGGATAACCCTTTAATATTATACTTTGGAGCTATGGAACCTTTTATGTGAGTATGCAGTGTGTAAGTATGAGGGGGTTTGGGAAAAGATGCTAGTTAGTTATATGTAACTTAGGGAAGATGCGTACGCATGAAGCTAATAAACAGCGTTCGCCTGCAGGATTTTTTGCATTCGCTAATGTGCGTCATGTTAACAGCGCAACTGTGTGTATTTAATGTGTGTATGGGGTATGGTGAAATATGCGATCACATGATGCTAATAATAGCATTGCCATATGTACTTAAGTGTGAGTTTCTCTAAAATGGCGTTGGGCGGCCATTCGCAAAATGGCGTCGTGCAGATCTCATTTTGTAAGATGGTGTCTTGTGGCCATTCGCAAGATGACGTCGTTCCAATCTAATTTTAAACTGATTCTGCCTCAGCCAATTATCCAGCTTCGACACAGGTATTCCCAATGCAGGTGCTCTTGTCAGACTATCCTTAATGGCAAGGCCAAAATAGAAAAACCTAGGTTCCACATTCTGCAGTATCCACACATTCCCAAGAAGGTACGAATTTGCTGTTGGTTCTGCGGCAGTGTCATGTTCTGTATGGCCTGAATTCTGTCGTTTGTGAGATGTCGTAATCCTTGAGATAGGCAGTGTCCCAAATATTTAACCCTGGACTGGCATGGCTGTAGTTTGTCCTTAGCAACCTTGTGTCATGTTTGCGAGAGATGAAGCAACAAAAGTTTAGTACCATTGAAACATGACATAAACGAATCAGAACATAACAATATATCATCCACATATTGTATTAGAACAGATCCATTGGCAGGTTGAAAAGGTTGTAAACAGTCATGTAAGGCCTGGGAGAAGATATTGGGGCTGTCTATGAAACTCTGGGGCAATCGTGTCCATGTGTATTGTACACCCCTGTATGTAAAGGCGAATAGGTACTGACAGTCAGGATGAAGAGGTACCGAGAAGAAAGTAGAACAGAGGTCAATGACAGTGAAATGGGTTGCATTTGGTGGGATCTGCATGAGAATGACAGCTGGATTTGGCACTATGGGAAATTGTCTCTCTACCACCTTATTAACCCCTCTAAGGTCTTGTACCAGCCAATAACCCCTCCCACCATTTTTCTTCACAGGAAAGATGGAACTGTTGGCTACACTTTCTGTACGAACTAAAATTCCTTGCTGTAACAATCGCTCAATTATGAGATAAATTGTACTTCCTGTTTTAATGGGTACTGGGGAATTTTTGGAGCTTGCCTACCACTTTTTAGATTTACCATTACGGGACTTACGTTTGCCATTAATCCAGTGTCCTGTCCATCCTTGGTCCAAAGCGAATCTGGAATAACATTTGGATAACATTTGATCTACCTGATGTGAAGACAGGGATACAATATATGACACATCCCATCTTAACAAATCTCTTCCCAGTAGGTTAGTAGGAGCCGCTGCTGCCAGAAGGAAAGAATGCCTGGTATGCAATGGCCCAATAGTGACCTCTGTGGATTTAGTTAAAGGATAATGTTGCACTTTACCCGTTACACCTATTGCTGGTACTGTCTCGCTGGTCACCTGTAAATTAGCGGGAGTTTCTATCACTGATTTGGTCGCCCCTGTGTCTACAAGAAAAGGATATTTAGTACCAGCTACATCAACCATCATTACCGGTTCTTCCCTAGTACTTCCCGTTAACCTGAATAACTGTAGACTACAGGTATGACCTGACCCCTAGCGTTGACTCTCACTCTCCAATACAGCATTTACGACCACAATTGGAGCTGGTGACTGTTGTGTGTTTCCTATACTCTGTGTATATCCCTTATGGGGATATCCAGGTACTCCCTGGTTAGGGGGTCCTACCTTCTTCACCCTACAGTTCCTACTTACATGTCCCACTTGGTTGCAGTTAAAGCGCCTTTGTGAGTGGGGTGGGTGAAAGGATTGCTGTGTGGGTTGAGCGGAAGGGAAAGATGGTGGGTGTGGATAAGGATATTGAGGGAAATATGGTGGTTGTGGATAGTATGGGTTTTGTGGCTGTGTGTGATAAGTGGGGTAGGATTGTGTTTGAGGTGATGCAGGTTTGGTGAGGACATGTAGCTGTGCAGGTGCATGTGTGTCTGTTGGCTTTGATGTTACATTCATTCCTTCTAGAGTTTGAATACTAACAGCCATTAGCTTCTCGCTCTAGGTCTCTCTCTTTTTAAGGATGTTCTTATCATGTTCAATAGCGGATTCTATGAGGGTGTCTAGAGTGACTCCCCTCCAGCCAGGTAGTGAGGTCTGAACTCGGGTCTTTAGGTTCTCTTTTAGACCATCCATAAGTACAGTGATGATCATTCCCATGTGATGAGTGCTATCTTTAATATCCTCTAACCCAGTGTACTGGGTGATAGCCTGCAGAGCTCGGTTACAATAATCCTCTGCAGATTTTGTTTTATGGTGAAAATTTTGCTCCAGTTAACTACTACTGGAAAATATACACTCAATTGAGTTATAATGCGGGTAATGTTACCTTGGTTAATTTTGTCTGTTAAGGGAACATCTCCATCCAATACACAATCCGTGATAAACTTTATCACATCGGTATTGCGTGGAAGACAAGCCCTTAACACCACTCGCCAATCTTTATTGGTTGGCTCGTGAGCACTACCCAAATTTTTCAAAAATCTTTGGCATTTGGCTAATTCCTTTTTAGGATCGGGGAAATCATTCATTATGGAATTTAGCTCCGCTCTTGTCCAAGGACAATGCATTGCTACCTCCCTTGTGGGCACTACACCGCTCGCAGCCGCATTCCCATTCGGAACAGTTATTGTCCGGATGGGATGCAGACCGGCCACACTGCTACTTTTGACCTTGTTACCTACGTATACGGTTAACAGCTTCATGTACGGGTGCAGGGGATGTTAACACTTCCTGCACTGTGACTGATGAAGATGGGGCCACCATTTGTGCTTGTTGTGGTGGAGCATCTAACATGTGTACAGCATGGGAAATGGCAGACATAACAATAGGCTCATCATCCGCATCATAAACATTTTGTTTATGATTACTTAAGAGAGGGTACAAGTTACTTGTTCCATTTTTATGGGTTTTTTCAACAACTGTACCTGCACCCCCATCCGCATAGTGGTGCGCGTGAACCACTGGCAATACCTTCCGAAACGCTGCCTTGCTGCATGTGTGCACTATCTCGTGGCGCGCACACACCGCAGTTTAGCGCTGCGTGTGTATCTGGTAACATGCTCGCGATGCTAGTTTGCATTGCGTGCATGCCTTTAAGCTGCGCATCCCCCTCACGCTGCCATAATTTTAAACACTCGTTATATTTTACCTTTTTCATTCGAGAGCGCATCTTACAGATACTATCTCGGACATTGTCCAATACCTCCTTATCAAAGCTGCCAATTCTGGGAAACGGTCTAACACTCTTTATCGTCATTTTAAACCATACATCACAGTACCTAGTTGCATAAGCACCGTACTGAGTATGCATAACATGCCGTGCCGACCCAAGTGGCGCTTCCAACAGCAGCACATCATCTAACATTTCTAACGTTTGCTTGGCCCCCATCTGGGAGAACCCTAAGCTTTTCAATAGAGATTTAAACTGATGAAAGACAGTCAAGATACTTTCACTTACCTGTGGACGATATTAACAGGATGTGCCTACACACCTATGGAAGAATAACCAGGCTGCTTCCACGCACCTAATCCCTTTTTGACTAGGGAACAGTTGTCCCCACCAACAAATGCTCACTGTTACACACCCTTTTCCTGCGCAGAAAAATACACGTTTTCCCAGACTATGGCAACACTGATCAAGATGCTTACGACAATGCTGTCTATCAATGCACTCTCAACGGCTTTGTTCTAAACACGTGGCAGCAATACCGGAAGTACGTATATGCTATTATGCGACTAGTCGCATACACAATAATGCGACTACTACACAACACGTATTATGACTTTTACGCTATGGTGCAACTGGTTGCATACACAATAATGCGACTTCCCCTTTTTAACACAAAAAAAACTATCGATGAAGGAAAACAAACTTTTTCCTCCCTCCTCCCTGGATTCTTAATCAGCGCTCCTAAAGCCACAATAACAGGTAGTGGACTCTCAGCAACACAGTGGTAACAGATTTTGATGGCACAATGCGTTCTCCTGCTATGGCGCCTCCACCCTTTTGCTGAGAGATCGCTAACAAGTGTTACCAAGTGACAGGTAGCGTGATTCACACTGCGAGCCCCCAACTATGGATACCTATTTAAAACCTCTATGCAATCCTGTCTATACCTTCTAAAATCCTGCCTATACCTTCTAAAATGTCGCTATTTAGGGTAATGAGTCGCACAGTAAATTAATGCTTTCAGACTTTGAGTATGGTTCCAAAGCACAAAAAGTTATTATTCAATATCAAAACAGATGGTTACACGCTGTGATCTAAAGACAATTAGCACAAATAAATCATACAGACCCAAGGTACAGTTGTTACATACGCACGCGCTCTGGACCCAGATACCGGCATCAGCATAGAAACCTCCGTCAACAGCACAGCAAGAAGACTGAGGTCTGAGTTCAGAGAGCCCACATATATACTGTGGCGTTTATTCCAGAGAATAATCGCCAGGAATGATGTCATGTAAATGTATATATATAAATGTGAGTATCAACATGGTTTCTAGGCAGTGTCCTGTATTTGACCTGTAGGAATACAAAGCTTGGAGGAGATTTGTCTTCCTGGAACCAGGCATCTAGATAACCATCTCTTCTCTCTACAGGCCATAAAGTTTGGGGAGAGATACATCCTTAATGCAGATGGTCAGACCTGGTCAAGCCAGGTCATGGGATATAAAATCCTTTAGAAGGGAGATGACAAGAATGTAGGGTATGTTACCTGCTTATTGGTTTCTAAAGACCCCTTCACACTGTTTCAAGACCCCCTACTTCCTATAGACAATATGGAAGGGTGTGGCCGATTTCTTAATGCCCAGTGTACAGCAATGAAAGAGTGAAAAACCCAAAGGTGGGGGCTAGTGCAGCTGAGAGGGTATAACTATGCATCTCCCTCAGTGATAAGTGTTCTTGTGCCCAAGGAGAGTCCTGACGACTGGCCAGAATCCAATGCTCCTGTGTCTCCTTCACGACTGAGTCTAGATGTAAGGACTCTGGGTTCTTTTCATTTTAAATTCCTTTTACTTTCTGAAACCTATTTGTGGTATATTTGTATTGTCCATATTTGTACTACCTTTTTCTGTAATCAATAACCTTGGAAATATTTTTCGGATTAAACATTCTTAATCCAGTGTATTCTCCGTGTTCTTGTCGAATTCACGAGCCTGTGAGGTCAAAGCTACGTACCTATATGTAAGTGAGTGTGCATATTGAGATTTAAGGGGAGAACCTAACGACTCCCATTAACTTCGTTGGTGGTGGCAGAACCGTGTTAGAGTAACCGCACATGCTGAGGTAACCATAAGTCACTGGTGGCGATTCTCAGATTGAGGTATCTGGAGAATCGGCCGGCTGGTCGTGACATATACTCTTTACAGGGATCGCCAATACAATAGACAAGTTTGGCATGATTCTATTGATTCTTCTTAAAGGTGCTTCTGTTACAGGATAGTTCATAGGTCAATTCAAATGGACACAAACAGCCGCCAACAACCCTTTGTGTCCTTTTTCCCACTGCATGCTAATCTAAGATGCTAACATTACAGAGTACATTTTAATGTTTTAACTTTCTATAGTACATAGTTTGCAGACGCATGTTGCGATCTTCTCACCGATGATACCGGAAATCTGTTGAAACACAGTGGATCAGTACAACACCAAACACGGTCAGCTTACCATGGACTAAACCTTAGATATCAAATAACCTTTATTACACAACATTAATAATTACTGAATAAATCTTGAATATTACACTTTAATGCTAGGGAACCTTTTATGTAAGTGTGCAGTGTGTCAGTATTGGGGAATTGGGAAAAGACGCTAGTTAGCGCTGTGCGACTATGTGTTTTGTGGAGTACACCATGGTACATGTTTTGCAGGGATAATCATTTTATATGTTTTAGTGACTATATTTATGTGGTGAGGACTTTTAACTTCTTTCTATTGCGTGGGAATCGCACGCTATATAATAGCATCGCCGTATGTACTTATAATGGGCGAGATTCACTAAAATGGCGCTGGGCGGCCAGTCGCAAAATGGCGTCTCGTTGCCATTCGCAAGATGGCGTCACGCAGATTTAATTTTAAACCAATCCTGTCTCAGCCAATTATCTGGCTTTGACAGTGTCAAGCAACATGGTGAAAAAACGATAGCACGATAAAAAACATGTATCTGTCTATGGTATTAGTGCTACATATTCTATTCCAGGATATAGGATCTAACTAAACCAAATGATATGACTATACTGTATGTACCACTTTAAGTTGGTTATTTAATTTTACTTTGCTTTACTCCCCCATTTGTGTTCTTCTAAAATGTTTTTTCTTTCTTTATGTATGTTACTCTAAAACCAACAAAAATTGAATATTGAAAATATATTTCCATTAGTGTATATATTTTCATATACACACTAATCTTCAAATTGGAAGGTCCTACCATACACAAGCCTCCAGATTGGATGGTCCCATCACACACTAGCCTCCATATTTTAAGTTTTGCCATACAACAGTCTTCAGATTAGAAGGTCCTGCCATAGATTAGCCTCCAGATTTGATGTCCTGCCACTCACAATGCACTATCTAGCCTCCAGATTTTAAGTTTTTGCTATACAACAGTCTTCAGATTAGAAGGTCCTGTCATGGATTAGCCTCCAGATTGGAAGATCCTGACACACACTAGCCTCCAGATTGGATTGTCATAACAAAGACTTGTCACAGCACTAGGAGGGTTGAGCTTAGGGTCAGGAAACTTTGGGCTAGCTGAAGGTTCTGGTGAATGAGTGAACTGGATGACCTGATGATGCTATTCATGCGCACCACTAGAGGCATATAAGGGAGACTGATGTAGTACAGAGGGAACCACAGCCGGACTGCAGGTGTTAGGAGCAGCATCAGCTGTGCAGAAGATATTGGCCAAGGGAACGACACAGAAACAGGATATAGGTTTTCAGGATAGCCTGTATGCTGGAGTACTATGTAGGTGCAGATTTTCAGGAGTTATTTGTATGCTGAAGCGTTAGACAATTGCAGGTTTTCAGTATTTGCCCATATGTTGCAATGCTTGTACAGAATCTTGGAACAACTGTAACAGAAAGCTGGAACAAAACGGAGTAGGATGTTGGAATGCAATACAGAACCAGGAACCAAGGTACAACGTCCTCTGGATGAGAAGTTTTACTTGCAATGTTCTAGTAAGGGTACCTTGTAAGCTGATTGACTGGATGTTCGGGTGATGTCATTCCAAGATGGTGGCGCCCATAGCTGGAAATCATGGTAAACTCTTGGAGGAGAACACCAGCCACTTTAAAGGTGTCTTGGGGGACTGGGGGTATCCCAGGCATCCTGTGGGTGCACAAACAGAAGCAAAGTGACTTTGCCGGATCAGGTAACGGGGGCTCCAGGATCTGGCATGTGACAAGACTAGCCTCCAGATTGGAAGGTCCTGCAATACATAAGCTTCCAGATTGGAATGTCCTACCATACACTAGCCTCCAGATTGCAATGTCCAGCATCACTAGCCTACAGATTGGAAGGTCTAGTCATTCACCAGCCATCAGTTAGAGGTTTGCAGTAGAATATGTTTGCTTTGCATACTGTCCACCAGTGCGGACTGTATTGTAAGTGGGAATTAGGACTCTTCTTAACAAGTTATGTGGAGAGCCCAAAGATTTCTGATGACAGCCTTGGCCCAATAACAGAGCACAATGTGTCTTCCGTACCATGTTTATCATCTAACCTCAGTTATATCCCTGCAGAAAACAAAAAGTCAGTTTCTGAGCAAAAGCGCACACCTAATGATAAACATGGGTTTGGATGCTGACATTCTACTGTTAAGTTTTTGGTATAAATATAGAAAGAGATCTATCATTCCATTATCCACAAAGTATATCAAAAGAAGAGCAAGCGTTATTTTTGCCAATAGATATTTCGCTAATACGTTAGATATATTATTTGCTTGTGCCACCTCGGTTCAGGAAATTCACTTCCTATGATTCAGATAGAAGACTATTCCTCTCTCTGCAGTCAGCCTGACACTAATCATCATGGAGATGGAGGCTGGCGGATACCATATGTGGGTGGACTGTCATGCTCTATGGTGGTATGCAGTCTTTTGTGAGTCCCTTTATTACCAGGGTGACATTCAATGTTATTCTATTGTAATTTACTCTATACTGTGCATTTAAGAACATTACACATTTTGCGGCTATATAAAGCCAATACATAAACATATATGGCCTTGCATGTAACTCTAAAATGACTTTTGTTGTTTATTCTCCAGTAGAAACTATGTAATTTTATTTAATTCAAGAGAATTCAAGAGAATGCTAAAGTACAGATGTCCCAACTAATTCATATGATAGCTGTTTTCTTGACTGTAACATCAACGAAGTTAGGATACTTGACACCTGATGTGGTTCAGCTTTGTATACTTTATACCATATATTCCTGTTTTATCACTTTGCTATAATTTATGGATTGGCTTTGAGTACTTATATCACCAGATAGGGATCATTTTTTTCTACATCGTAACAGATGTTGGTTGGCTTTAAAGATAGCATCAGAAATGGCTCAGTTTTGTACATTAACTATTGTACTGTAATGGGTAAGGGCCACAAGGAAGGGCTCTAATTGTATAATAGCCACCATAAAGGGTTTTGAATCAGCTTTTAGTAGTACCTCTGTATTGTATACTAGCCACCATAAAGGGAACTGTATCATTCAGCCTTCAGGAGTACCTCTGTATTGTATACTGGCCACCATAAAGGGGACTGTATCATTCAGCCTTCAGTAGTACCCCTGTATTGTATACTAGCCATCATAAAGGGGACTGTATCATTCAGTACCTCTGTATTGTGTACTAGCCACTATAAAGGGAGCTGTGCCATTCAGCCTTCAATAGTACCTCTGTATTGTTGTATTGTATACTAGCCACCATAAAGGGCACTGTATCATACAGCTTCAGTAATACATCTGTATTGAATACTAGCCACCATAAAGGGCGCTGTATCATAGAGCCTTCAGTAATACCCCTGTATTGAATACTAGCCACCATCAAGGGGATGGTATCATACAGACATCAGTAGTACCCCTGTATTGTGTACTAGCCACCAGTTGTACCTCTGTATTGTATACTAGCCATCATAAAGGGGATGGCATCGTATAGCCTTTAGTAGTACCTCTGTTTTAAATGCTAGCCTCCATAAAGGGGTTGTATCATACAGCCATCAGTAGTATCTCTGAACTGTATACTAGTCTATATTTTGTATACTCTACTAACTATATGTCACAAGCGGCCGCACTGCTAATACTGTGCGAGGCAAATGCAGGGCTAGCGTTCGTTGAGACTCCGCCTACCTGCTGTCTGTCATTCTGGGGCTGATCCAGATTGGCTCCTGAGTCCATATCCTGCTGCTGTGAACACTCCTCCAATGCCAATGATAGCGTTTTTGCGTGTTTCCGGTTGTGCTCAGTCTCCTGTTTGTTCAGTCGAGTTCCAGGTTCCAGTTTGCCTTGTCTATTCTCTGCTGATTGTTTCACCCAGGTGGCACGGTCTGCATAATATCTGCTGTTTGCTGCTTGTGTCATCAAGGCGGCACAGTGTGCATCTCTGCCCTCAGCTGCTAGTGTCATCCCAGCAGCAGAGTGCACTCACATCCTAGGGCACAATCCAGCATCCAGCGGCTTCTGTCAACCCGGCGACATTAGCCGCATCTCAGTGTCCTGAGGGCCTGATTCAGAGCCGGACGCTCTGACCAGAGTGCTCGCTCTGAATCAGTGCCCTCCTACCTAAAAATGGAGCAGCCTCCTGGCCGCTCGCATAGTTGTGGGTGACCACCCACAGCATATGCGAGCGGCCAAAAAGATGGTCGCGATGGTCAAGACCATTGCGACCATCGGGCTTGCGACGAGACACTGCGGTAGGGTCTCGGTGACCGCAAGCCCTAGAGTGATTTTGGCTCTATCAGAGCCAAAATCACTCCCACTGACATCACTAGTGATGTCAGTGGGGCCGGACCCAGACGGTAGGCTTTCCCTCCGTCTGGCAGCCACGCCCCCGGCATGCCCACCAAAGGGGGCGTGCTGTCAGTCACCATCAACAGCACGCCCCCTTTGGTGCGAGACCCGGAGCGACAGCTTGGCTGTCGCTGTCCGGGTCTCGCGCATGCGCACGACGGAGCTCCCTCCGTCGTGCACATGCGCATTTGGGTAACATCCACCAGCTTGCGAGCGTCCTGCGCTCGTGAGCGGGTCTGAATGACCCCCTGAGTATGCAACCCAGTGTACCAATGCCAGTGTCAACCCGGCTACATTGGCCGCACATCAGCGTCCAAAGTGTGCAATCCGGCGTACCAATGCCAGTGTCACCCCGACGACATTGGCCGCACCTCAGCATCCAAATTGCGCAGTCCAGTGTACCAAAGCCAGTGTCAACCCGGCGACATTGGTTGCATCTCAGCGTCATAGTGCGCAATCCAGTGAACCATAATCAGAGACTTTTTGGCCCCCAAGACTGCCACACAGCCCAGAGGCTGCATCCTGTCCTCAGCCCACAGGCCGCAACAAGCCAAGACCTACCAGCTCTCAATGCTGCCACACAGCCCAAAGGCTGCATCTTATCCTCGGCCCACAGGCCACAACAAGCCAAGGCATACCAACCCTCAAGGCTGCCACACAGCCCAGAGGCTGCATCTTATCCTCAGCCCACAGGCCACAACAAGCCAAGACCTACCAGCCCTCAAGGCTGCATCTTATCCTTGGCCCACAGGTCACAACAAGCCAAGGCATACCAACCCTCAAGGCTGCCACACAGCCCAGAGGCTGCATCTTATCCTCGGCCCACAGGCCACAACAAGCCAAGACCTACCAGCCCTCAAGGCTGCATCTTATCCTTGTCCCACAGGTCACAACAAGCCAAGGCATACCAACCCTCAAAGCTGCCACACAGCCCAGAGGCTGCATCTTATCCTCATCCCACAGGCCGCAACAAGCCAAGACCTACCAGCCCTCAATGCTGCCACACAGCCCAAAGGCTGCATCTTATCCTCGGCCCACAGGCCACAACAAGCCAAGGCATACCAACCCTCAAGGCTGCCACACAGCCCAGAGGCTGCATCTTATCCTCGGCCCACAGGCCACAACAAGCCAAGACCTACCAGCCCTCAAGGCTGCATCTTATCCTTGGCCCACAGGTCACAACAAGCCAAGGCATACCAACCCTCAAGGCTGCCACACAGCCCAGAGGCTGCATCTTATCCTCGGCCCACAGGCCACAACAAGCCAAGACCTACCCTCAATGCTGCCACACAGCCCCAAAGGCTGCATCTTGTTTACAACCACAGGCCGCTACTTGCCAAGAGTTCAACCCTCAAGGTTGCTACATGGCTCAAAGGCCGCACCGTGCTGAAACTTTCTAGTCAGTGTACACCTAAAGCATCGCTTCTTAGAACTGTGTACGACTTACATCTGTCTGACTAACCCTCTGTTCCTAACACTATACTACAAAAATCTTTGCTTTATATATTAGCAAGCACAAGAGTATTCTTTGCATAATGGCCATCAGAATGGGATCAGCTTTGTATACTGTTTAAGTGAAGTGTGGCTACAGAATGGTCGACTGGCCATGTGGCCCACCCAATGTTTGTTTAAAAGCAAAGGTGTATTCCAGCTAGGTATCTGTTTTGTCCGTGTGTATATAGGTGTCTGATTCAGCAAGGAACGCAGATGCAAATGCAATAGAGATTACACACGCAGTCTCACTGCGAAAGTATGCTAATCCATTGCACTACAATCTCAGCACAACATAAGGATGCCCACATTACTTTACACACATCCACAATGTTTAGCAAAACCATCGGTACAATCGAGGACCATCGCAACCTCATGCACACTTGCACAAGCCCCGACCTTACTCAGAAATTGCTAACTTCAGCGCATGCTATCAGGCCTCAGGCTGGGTAGGACATCGCAGTGAATAATTTATGCACGCCCCTGCAGTGGCACACCTGCATTCGGCCGACCAGCCCCCTGTCACCAACTCACCACAAACGGCACTTCTTGTCAATCACTCTGCGATGGGTCTGCGTAGCCACTACGATTGCAATCCCATTTGTAATGGCTCGTTAGCGTGCAAACAATCGCCCAATTGCATTCGTATTAGCAACTGCGTTCCTTGCTGAATCAGGCCCATATTTCACCAGTTTGCTATATAAAAAATGGCTGCGATTAAAACAAATATACTTTCAAACATAGATAATTCAACATTAGTAGCCTAGTTATAATTTATGAGGAGTCAGGAAATATGTCAGCGACTCTTAAGTGCCACCTGCTGGCTATTATTTTTACTGCAAGAGGTTCTTTGTATAATTTTGTAACACATTGTGCTTTTATTATTAACCCAGTATCTTAAAATATAAGACCTAATATTAATGATCATATATTTTAAAGTGCACCCATTAGTTGTGATCAAATAAAATTGACAACTTCTGTAATTTTTTTAGGACGTTTTTAAAACAGCAATTTTATGAAAAGCAAAACATGACGGATTTTATCATTAATAAAATTGCCATTTTGAAAACCTTCGGCACAACCACAGAAAATTGGCAAACGTGATGAATCACTATTTGATAAACTGCTTAGGGGCCTATTTATTAAATAATATTTGTAGGATATCCCCAAAAAACACTGTTTTTGGGGGATACCCGCAAATATTAAGTATCTCCGATATCTGCTGAGGTCCCTTCATTTTGACAGCAGCTGCAGCCCCCTTAAGTTTTTATGGGGGCTTCGAAACTGTCAGATTTACCAAGCGCACTCTGGAGCTTGGCCCCGATAGGATAACACCATCTCCAGATGGAGTTGTCCTATAGTAACTCATGGGCTACTAATTTGCACATTTTTACAGAGACAGAGGGCCTGATTCAGAGCCGGACGCTATTTGCGGTCGTTCGCCCAGAAAATAGGGGTGGCTATTCAAATTAACCGTTCGCTCTTTGCGGTCTGTTCACGCCTCTATGTCTGAACGAGCAAACAAAACTTGCGGTCGTTTTTTTGAAATATACGCCCCCTGGCCGCTCGCATCCTACGTCATGTCCGCTATTTATTAAATTAATCGAGTACATCGACCAGCGTATGAACTGCTCGCTATTCTTCTGGTTGGTTTTTGCTACCACAATCTTGCGAGCAGTTCTGGCTATAAAATAACCCAGTGACGTGGTCAATGACGCTGCTATATTAATTATGCACACCCATAAAATGCCCGTTTTGACCTTTAAGCACGCCTGCGTTCGGATCTCCACTCCCCGTTTTCAAGCACCTTCCCCTGTTACCACCCACATACGCCTCATTCTGTCACTCAAAATAGCAGGCATTTGCTATTTAGCGAACAAACGATTTTCGGCCTCACTGACTGGTTCGCGCATGCGTATTACGATCCGTACGCATGCGCAGTTGGGCAAACATCGCTCGTAGCGAACGAGCGGCCGCTTACGAGCGGCTCTGAATCAGGCCCAGAGCCTCCAGCTCAGCTCCCTCTCTGTTGCCCCCCGGTGACCCATGCATCGGCGACAGATGTGAATGTGCAGATTGCACCGGGTACCCGAACCAGGACTTCCAGCTTTTCATCAGGACGGGCTCTTATCGGAGTCCGTCTTCTTTCAAGTCATCATCAGAAAGTGTGCTTGCTAAGGAACCTATTTTAAATATATGTGTAACACAGACCAAGGGGTAAATTTACGTATATCGAATGCGGAAAAATCGCACGGAAGACACATATTCGACGCTAAAACGCTAAAATCACCCGAGTTTGTCCCATTCGACTAGGAAAAATTGGTCGAGAACACCTGAAACTCGGATGGTAACGTGTGTTTGAGCAAATAGACCATCGATCCAACTTGGCAGCCTTTTGCCATAGACCTTAATAGGACTTGGAAATTTACTAAGGATTCGTATGTGTCATTGCGGCTGAAATGTAGTGCAAATCGGTCGGAAAAGAGGCAAAAATTAACACAAATACAAAACTCAAATAGAACACCTTTTTCAATTCGAGTTTGATATCTGCACCTACTTAACCATTACTGACAACTAATTTTTTGGGACAATAAAACATGATTATGCACATGCATACACTTCTCTCCTCAGGGGCGTCTTAAGAGAGGAGGGGTCCATGTGCACTCCCTGTGCGGGGTCCCCTCCTCTCTCCCCGGTGGCCGGAGCCGACTGACGTGACTAGCCAGCCACCGGAGCCTTAGTAGACTCCGGGCACTAGAGTGTGCCCGGAGTTTACTGCACATGCGCAGAATGCCGGATAATGGCCGTAGCGGCCATTTTTACGGCATTCTGTGCTTGCGCAGTAGACTCCGGGCACACTCTAGTGCCCGGAGCCTACTGCGCATGCGCAGAACACCGGAAAAATGGCCGCGGCGGTCATTTTCCGGTGTTCTGAGCAGCGCAGACATCCGACGTGGGACCACGGACAGGTAAGTCTAAAATAATATGGGTGCAGTGTAGTGCAATGTATGTGGTGCGGGGCCCCCCTGGACCCGCGGGGCCCGTGTTCCCCCGCACACAGCACCCATTATAGATATGCCACTGTCTCTCCTGTTACAGAAAGAAACAAAGCATGGATGAATTTTCTGTGCTGGATTGAGATCTTGTGGGGGCTGTGAAATACCTGAGCCTCTGCCACCAGGCTGGAAGAAACCAGGGTCATGAAACTGAGCATGGCAGCATTGGCTGATGGCAAAGTCATACTTGCCATGCCGTGACTCAGTAGCGTCAAACTTATTTTTGTGCGTCTTTTTACCTTCGACAAGCAGCTTCTGCTGATTAAAATGATATGCAGCATTATTATATTCTGTGAGCGACACAGAACATACTGTAGCATAGTTGCCTATCCTCCCGATTTTAGCAGGAGGCTCCCGGTTTTTAATGAAGCCTCCCGCTCCCCCGCAAGGTGTACTTTAACTCCCGGTTTGGGGGCGGGGCCTGCAGGGGGACGTCATGACGGCATGACATTTTACTTAAAGGCCGGCCACCGTGGGGTTGTGGGTAGCGGTAGCCGGTGCTAGTGAGCGGTGCGCACACAGAGTGTGCTTGGGCGCGACAGCGGTGGCGGGCAGAGTCTGGTAGCAGCACAGGTGTCGGGCATCTGTGAGCAGCCACATGGAGACTCAGACCACACACCAATGTCTGGCTCCAGAGGCAGTGGCCGTAGCAGCGGATCCCTCCCCCTCTCCTACCTGCACATGGGAGCCACGGCGACTGAGACATGGTGGAGGAGTCCTGTTGGAGCAGCAGAGAGAAGCTCTGGTCTGGTGGAGACAGAGCTGTTTGGTGGAGAGACTGGAGAAGTGCCCGGTCGCAAGGTGAGTGCACTAACCTGTGTATGAGTGTGTGTGTGAATGTATGTATGAATGTGTGTGTGTGAATGTGTGTCTGAATGTGTGTGTGAGTGTGTGAATGTGTGTGTGAGTGTGTGAATGTATGTGTGAGTGTGTGAATGTGTGTGTGTATGAATGTATGTGTGTGTGAATGTATGTGTGTGTGAATATGTGTGTGTGTGTGTAGGGCATCTAGTAATGTGAATGTGGGGGAGCTAGGGGCTCAGTTTATAGGAATATATACACCCATGGGTGGAGCTAGACACGCCCTTTGGGACAGGCCACGCCCCCTCAATGGCGCATTCTGCTGCAATCTCCCTGAAAGTATTTTTCAAAAGTAGGCAAGTATGTACTGTAGGCATGCTGCATATCAATTTAATCAGCAGAAGCAGGTTGTGCTAGCTATTCGCATCGCAGTGTCATTTGAAGGTAATAAAAAGTCACATGAATAGACGCTCGTGCAACCAAGAAACACGGAGCTCCCGCCTTATGTGTAGCGTGACTTATAGCACGCGTGGGATAGATGTATGTGGACACATCTGTAAGTAACCAGAGTTTTTAATTTAACAGCAAAACAAAACATTGCATTACACAATAGCAAACTAGCACCATACATTAATGTGTGCCAACCACACCTAGGACACGTTAAACCAATCATGCACGGTCTCTTTCAGAGTTAGTGATTGCGTATGCATTGGGACAATACGAACAAATGCAAAATCCTGCCATGTTCGGCCAAGATGATCACAATTGAAAGCAAAATGCGAATGAAAACACACATGAATACGAACGATGCCATCCAAGACTGATCTCGGATGACATCAACTAGAAATAGCTAGCTTAGTAAATTTACCCCTAAGACTAATCTCAGTGTGGCGTGAATAAGAAGAATGCAGCAATTCATCTGGAACATGTTTGTGACTTGTCACAAATTAATACACTGCATTCAAATAAATATTGGCTTAGATGACAAAATGGCTGTCTCCACTGGGTGTAATTTTTTAAGACTGTATTTCCATGTAATATTGAGGCTTAACTACAGCAACAACTCAGAAAGTACCCCCTGTCTGCAAGCTAAACAACAAAAGCAATGGTCTGATTGGTTGCTATGTTTTACTGCAAGTTTTGCAACCAATGTAATTTAGTAGATTACATTGTGCATGTGACTGGAGCACTTTACACCTTTAATGGACACATCACTGATCTCTATGGAAAGATGGACTGACTATAAACGCTGTACAGATGGGGCAAACACAGGATTTCTTGAAGGGGGTGTCCAAATGTATGCATGGGGAAACCTATTTAACTAGTATCCTGGTGGTACCTGTTCTGTTTTTGCCATTGCAGGATAGCAATACCAGATTAATGTTATGTGAAAATTGCCTGCTTCTTTGGAGAAACATTTTTTTGAAGAATGAATTTGGAGAAAAGGTTCTGCCAGGGTGCTCTGTGTAATCTAAACGGCCTTACTCTGCCTCCTCTAAGGTAATACGCAGCGCATGGTCAGGGGCGCCGAGAGGGGGGGGGGGCGGGTACAAATTACCAAGGCCCGGGCTTCCTGAGGGGCAATGCCCCTTCTCTTATTTAATTACTCCCTTCTATCATTCTTCCCATACTCGCCGACGCTCCCTCATTGTCAGGGAGACTCCCTGAAATAGTAGCAATCTCCCTGACTCACTTAAGAGTCTAGCAATCACCCTGATTGCATCTTACCCCTATTATAAAGCTGTTATATTAAAAAACAGAGATAAATATATTCAAGTAGGATGATCAGTATAATTTCCCTGCATTGGTTATAAGGCACAATGATCCCTATGGCTACATGCATTTTCTGAAAAGCATCAGTGTGTTTTCATCAACAAATAGATCTTACTAACTGCTTTGGGGCTCATTTACATTTGGATGTAAATCAATTATATATGACACGCCTCTCAGATGTAGCAGTACACGCCCACTTTACCGCTGCGCTCATAATGGTGTTTTCTCAATTTACCTGAAATGTTTTTTCAAAAGTATGATTCTAACTTTTATTATCACTCATTTGTCCCATTTATAGACTACTCATTCAGGGCCTTATTTATCAACGAGTTTATCACTCAAAATAAGTGATAAATATCACTGTTTGTGATAAATAGTGCTCCAGCCAATCAGCCCTCAACTGTCAACTGTTAGAAAAATGACAGTTGGGAGCTGGTTGGCTGGAGAACCATTTATCATAAAAAGTGAAATTTATCACTCGTTTTGAGTGATAAACTCGTTGATAAATGAGGCTGTTAATCCCCATACTAATCACTTAGCTCGCTCTCCTTTCCCTCTCTGGGCCAAATGTAATAGACCGCGATTAGCTGGCATAATTCTGGTGAGATAGGCACTGTGAGGTGAGAGTTACAGTGAGTAGGGGGTGAGACAAGCTCCCAGCACTCAGACCCGTCTCCATGTGTGCACCCCAGCCATTGACCTAAACACACGTCACTGATATATATATATATATATATATATATATATATTCTGGTCTGCTTACAAAACAGACTTCTCCTGGAGGTTTTTAGAACACATAGGCCAAAAACCTAGGACAAATGTACCTGCCATTGATCACTTTACCAGTGCTTCTATCACATATCCCCCCCCCTTTGTTTCGACCTGTGGGGCGGAACAACCGCAGCCCCCAAACAATGGACACGTGATTAAGCATCTGCATTGGCCAGCTGGCTTCCTGGCCTGTGCTCCACCATAAATTTAAAGGTTTGTAATGCCAAGAACCATCTTGTTATTCTCGCATTACTGTCCTTGTTTTCTGACATCCACTTCAACGGGGCATGGTCAGTGATCAATCTGAACTTTCTTCCCACCAAGTAGTACCTGAGAGTCTCTAACGCCCACTTTATGGCCAATGCTTCTTTCTCGACCGTAGCATAGTTTCTTTCATGTTCATTTAATTTTCGGCTTAAGAAGAAAATCGGGTGTTCTTCATCCTCTTTCTTTGGGACAGAACCGCTCCGATGCCTACATCGGATGCATCGGTTTGTACAACAAACTCTCTGTCAAAATCAGGGGTCATCAGAACTGGTTGGGTACATAACGCTATTTTTAACTCCTGGAAAGCCTTCTCCGTTTCAGGACCCCATTCCACCATGACTTTCCGTTTGCCTTTGGTAAGGTCAGTCACTGGGACTGCAATGGTGTCAATATTGGTTATAAAACTCCTATAATACCCAGTGATCCCTAAGAAGGCTCTCACCTGCTTCTTATTCAGGGGTCGTGGCCAGCTTTGGATTGCCTCAATCTTATTGAGCTGTGGCTTTATCAAACCTCTGCCAATGGAGTACCCAAGATATTTTACTTCTTCCATCCCCAGACAACACTTTTTTGGTTTGGCTGTCAAACCTGCCTTATAGATGAAGTCCAACACTGCTTGTACTCTGGGCAACTGAGACTGCCAATCAGGACTATGAATGACCACATCATCCAGATAAGCAGCAGCATACTGTCTATGGGGCCTTAGAATCCTATCCATCATTCTTTGAAAGGTAGCAGGTGCCAAAGGGCAACATCTTATATTGAAACAACCCCTCTGGTGCAGAAAAAGCTGTCTTTTCTTTGGCATTCTCAGTTAATGGCACTTGCCAATACCCTTTAGTTAAGTCAAGAGTAGTTTAATATCTGGCTGTCCCCAGCCTTTCAATTAGTTCGTCCACCCTAGGCATAGGGTAGGTATCGAACTATGACACACTGTTCAATTTCTGGAAGTCATTGCAGAATCGCACACTCCCATCGGGTTTTGGAATGAGCACAATGGGACTTGACCACTCACTATGCGATTCTTCAATTACACCCAACTCTAACATTTTTTTAATTTCCTTCGACATTGATTCTCTTTGGGATTCTGGTAACCTATATGGCTTTAGGTTAACCTTAACCCCTGGGTCAGTGATTATGTCATGTTTGATGACCGTGGTTTTCCCTGGTAGGTCAGAAAACAGCACCCTATTTCTGATCAGAAATTCCTTAACTTCCTGCTGTTGACTGGCTGACAGGGTTTTTGCCACTGTTACTTCGGGTACCATGGGCCCTGGGTTTACTGGTGGGGCTCAGACAGCTGATGGTGCGGCTCTATGCTTCCAGGGTTTTATAAGATTTACATGGTATATCTGTTCTGGCTTTCTTTTCCCCGGCTGGTAAACTTTATAATTGACCTGCCCCACTTTTTCTAAGATTTCAAAGGGTCCTTGCCATTTAGCCAGAAGTTTACTTTCTACTGTGGGAACCAACACCAACACTCTGTCCCCAGGAGCAAAGTTGCGTAAGCGAGCATTGCAGTTGTATACCCTCTGTTGTGCCTGCTGGGCCTGTTCCAAGTGCTCTCTTACTATCGGTACCACAGCAGCAATTCTTTCTTGCATTTGAGAAACATGCTCAATAACTGTTTTATACGGACTGAACTGCCCCTCCCATGTCTCTTTGGCAATGTCAAGTAACCCCCTTGGATGTCTCCCGTTCAATAAATCAAAAGGGGAAAACCCTGTGGAGGATTTCTCTTATGGCCAACAGCAAATAAGGTAACAAGTAATCCCAATCTCTACCATCTTTGTCCACTACTTTCCTTAGCATGTGTTTTAAAGTTTTATTAAACCTCTCCACTAACCCATCGGTCTGGGGATGGTACACAGAGGTTCTTAATTGGTCAATTTTAAACAGGCAGCATAACTCCTTCATGATTTTTGACATAAATGGGGTACCTTGGTCAGTCAGGATCTCCTTAGGTATTCCCAACCTGTTAAAGACATGGACTAATTCTCTAGCAATGGTCTTGGTTGATGTATTGCGTAATGGTACCGCTTCCGGGTACCTGGTAGCGTAATCCATTATCACCAGAATATATTGATGGCCCCAGGTAGATTTCATTAATGGCCCAACCAAATCCATAGCTATTCTTTCAAACAGAACCTCAATAATGGGTAACGGAACCAGGGGACTTTTGAAATGTGGCCTTGGAGCATGATACTGACATTCAGGGCAGGAGGCACAATAGTCAGATACCTCTTTATGGACCCCGGGCCAAAAAACCCTCTGGCACAATTCACTCAGTAGTTTTCTCTGCCCCTAGGTGGCCTGCCATTATATGACCATGGACCAGGTCTAACACTGTTCTTCTGTATGCTTTGGGAACTATTAATTGTTCCACAATATCTTCCCCCTTCTTATTCACCTGATACAACAAATCCTGACATACTGCCATGTGAAGATATGACAAATGACTATCAGGGTCTATGGGTTTATCATTGATCACCTTGACATTCTCCCTGGCCTTTACCAGAATAGGGTAATTTAACTGCTCCACGGCAAAGACCTCTATTCTGACTTCTAAATCAGGCAGATGATCAACTGGCTCAGGAACACTATCCACCTCAGCAGGAGGCACATCACTTGGCAAGCCACCATCACGCTCTGCATTCTCTAGTTCGCCAATCATACTAGAAAAAGGGAACATCTCTGACTCTGCTACTACATCAGTAACCCTCTCAAATGAGTCAGGGTGATTTACCTCTGTGCAAAATCGACTTTCCCACAACTTCCAGAAGTGAGCATCATACATTAAGCCCTGTACCAAACCCACAGAGACTATCGCGGAACCACATGGTCTTTCTATGTTCACTTCTGCAGTAACATAATACCGGGTATCCCCATGTATGCAGGTCACACCAACAGTTTTCCCCTTACACTTCAAGGGGTTCACCAGTTCAGCTATCATAAGTGTAACCAGGCTACCAGAATCTAACAGAGCCTCTACTTGGTTGCCTTCTACAGTGAGTATACACATGTGCTTATCTGTCTCAACCTGCCGGTCAGCAGTACATGCTGGTTGTGCAAAGAAAGACATCCTGCGGTTGACATGAGCAGTATCACATTGCATAGGATCAGAGATAAGTGAACAATTAGCCGCAATATGGCCGAAACCATCACATCGTAAATATTGAATTACATTAATATCTAGTCTTTTTTTACGGGGTAGGAACCTTCCTGGCCTGGCTGGCCCATCTCCAGGTTCCACACCCCCAGTCTTGAGTACATTCCACTGCCCAGTGTCAATGGGAGTTTGCTGACATGCCATCAGGGTTTGGTGAGGCACACTCATGAGCTCCTCAGCTGCCACGTACCTCTCCACCAGTTCGACTAGCTGGTCTGTGGACTTAGGGTCTGCATGGCTCACCCACTTGCGCAGAGATGCCGGTAGCGATTCGCAGATACCGATCCATCACGATTGTTTCCACAATCTGTGGTCCTGTCAGCGTCTTGGGCTGCAGCCATTTTGTGGTTAGATAGATGAGGTCATGCATCTGTGAGCATGGAGATTTTTCCATTTGGAACTCCCAGTGGTGGACTCGTTGGGCCCGAACAAATGAGGTGACTTCCAAGCAGGTTAGGATATCCCATTTTAACTTTGCATAGTCCTTGGCATCATCCAGGTATAAATCATAGTAGGCCTTTTGTGGTTCTCCAGACAGGAAGGGTGCCACAAGACTTGCCCACTGCTCTTTAGGCCACTTCTCTCTTTCGGCAGTTCTTTCAAAGACCATAAGGTACGCTTCCACATCATCACTCTGGGTCATCTTTTGCAGAAGTGACTGGCCTGTATGGTGTGAGTGTTAGCTAGAAGAGTAGGGGAAGCATCTCCAGACCAGACTAGAAGCTGTTGTACCACCTCTTTCATGGTCTGGCTGTTTTCCGCAATGGCCTGGTGGGTTTCCTCAATGGTAACTTGTTGGTGCCTCTGGGCTGCCTCCAAGGCCAATAGTTGCACCTGGGTGGATCCCTGCTGAGCCCTGGTAGCTTCCAGCTGAATTTTGTTTGTTTCCTGCTGAGCCCTTTTAGCTTCTTGCTGAGCTGCCGTAGCTTGGAACTAGGCTTTAACAATGTTCTCCATTTTGTCCTGGGGTGTAGGTTGGAAGCAGAATCTGGCTTCCCTAAGCATCTGCTGATGCCACCTCTATCGACTTCAAAGGACACAACTTTCTATCAACAATGTTGAATTGGTGTCTGTCCCTTTACATTTTAAATGAAAATTTTTCCTTGCTGCAATTTCAGTGTGTGATTGCCCACATTCTCCACCAAATGTGACACAGTCGGGATAGGGGTCTCTCTCCTGGGGTAGATGGACTCCCTCTTTACACACACAGCAGCCATAGAAACAGGATACAAGTCAGGGGTTCTCGTACAAACTGGTCGACGCCAGTCTTTATTGTGCCAAATGAATATAAACATAAACAAAACATAAATATAAGTCCTAGCCCAGCTGGGCACTAGCTACACAGCAGATTCCCTCTCTATAATAATGGTAAGGCCTATTGCCCTCACCATCAACAAAACACGTACACAGTACTTACAAGGATTATCACCAAGTGTCTCTGAACAGGCTAGCGTGCCTGCTCTCCCAGGTGTGAGACACTCAGCCACAAACAAACCATGCTTATATTAGCCATTTCCAGCTGTAAGCCCTAATGACCCTGTTACCAGGCTGAAAGGCCCAAAACCTGGAGTGGCCTGTGGATGGAGCCCTCCCTCTCCTCACATCCACACCCCCAGGACCCAAACCGGCTTTTCCAAGAACTGATACTCTGGTCTGCTTACAAAACATACTTCTCCTGGGGTTTTTTAGAACACATAGGCCAAAAACCTAGGACAAATATACCTGCCATTGACCACTTTACCAGTGCTTCTATCACATTATATATATATATATATATATATATATATACACAATGATGTGGTGTGGGATGTGGGATCCGAAAGATTTGGTTCCTAAGACACCATCCAACAGGCTGCCTGTATTAGGAGGAGTCAGTCAAGACAATATTACATTTAGATAGCTGCGAATTTGAAATAGGAAAGTAGAGGGAACATCAGTATTTCACCCGCAGCTGGTAGAGGGTATGAATTGGGGAACAGCCATGACCCAAAAGTGTGTATACATAACCCAGCTCCTGGAGATGCCCAGAGCGTACTACATGAGACATACTATATGTCTATCTTAAAAATTAGGATTGGACAGAAAAAGGAGAAAAAGGGAATTTGACACGATAAGGGGTACAAGGGGTTGTTGCAATTTAAAAAGAGAATAACAAAGGTGTTTATCAGCCAACATTAATTTACTATGGGCTGTACTTAGAGTGCGACAACCGCTCTCAGCGCAAATGCAAGCTCTTGAATAGGGTAAAGGAGGCAAGGGAAGCAATCATTTTAATCAGGTAGCAGAGTCACAGAAATTAAATAGGAAGAAGCTGCCACTTCTGAAGTATAATTGGAAGGACGGGATAGGATTTTTAGAACTAAGTAAGTAATGCAATTAGCTGCCAATTTAAAAGGAAACATAGTTCCCCAACCTCTGGGGGAAATGCCAAGAACTCAGCCTTGACGACGTTCACAAGGAAGCTAGAGATTGAGTGGGAGCTCTGTAAGCTATCTGCGCATCGACCATCGTTTGGTCATTTGAGGGGGCCAGAAACAGGACGATATGAAAGATAATGATAGAACGATATCGTTATCGTTCATATCGTCCTGAATAATCGTACCATGTGTACGCAGCATAAGAGAATAAGGTTAGCTTCTTGGGAGTCACTGAAATATAGTAAGGGAAGCCAGCAAAAGTCAACACTTTTATGTTGTGAGCACCAACAGCCACACCTGTCCAACCAGTAACCCATATAAAATGTATAATAAAGGGATCTAGGGCATTAAAAAGGAGCCGGGAATAGGGACAGTCCTGTCTAGTAGCCCGATGTAAGGCACGAAGCATTATGCACACCATTAATTATTAAGAAAGCAGTTGGCTGACCAGAGAGCAATTGGAAAATATGTATAAATTCAGGGTCAAATTGAGACCTGAATAATCAGTTAAAACCCTTCTCTGTGTCTAAACTGAAAACGATTCTCTTCTTGTTGCTTTGCATATGGGACTGAATCATTGCAGCTATTAAAAGATGAACATTGTACACTAAAGTACATCCTTGAACAAAGTATGGTTGGGAAGGATGCAAAAGCAATGGTAAAAGCATTTGTAAAAGCATAGCAGCAAGTCTGGTAAATTATTGATTTAGGAGGGAAATAGACCATTATGATTGCACCAAAGAATGTCCTTCCAAGGTTTAGGTTTCACTATTATCCTAGCCAGGGATATTTTTCTGGAAAAATAGGTTCAGGAACTGTGGATGGAGCTACTGGGGGGGTGGAGCTATAGAAATGAAATTATATGTATGTTATATATACTTATATTTATATTATATCCACACATATATATAATATTTAGAAAATAAGGCACTCAAAGGGACCTTTAAATAAAACTTATCTTATGGAATATAGATTTTGGCCCAGGACATTACGTCATAGCCAATGAGATGTTCAGGAACTGAGTTCACGCTCGTTCCTGCTAAAAAATAGCACTGATCCTAGCTGAATTAAAAGCAGGTGGCGGAGCATTGGCCTTTATTATTGAATTAAATGAGGAGGTCAAGTTGGGAAGGAGTTAAAGAGCCAATATTTGATAGTACTCGGCACTGAAGCATTTGGGTCCAGGCAACTTATCCTTATGCAGAAATGTAATTAGGGTTATAAGTTCTGCTTCAGTGACCAATGTGACTAGAGAGGTCCTATCATCACCAGAAAGTGTTGGCAAAGCTGCTGCTTTGGCAGACTGCATACTTAATAGTGGTGGATCAGGATGAGCTTCATAAATGGTTTTATAATAGTTAAGGAACTCTCTAGAGATCTCATCTATGCCAGCAGAGGACTGAGAAGAAACCATTTTCAGATTCAATACACGGGAGGGAGTAGAATAAGACCTAACCAGGATAGCTAATGATTTACCAGACTTGTTACCCCACCTTAAGTAACTGTTACGCTGATGGTCCAAATTACATTTGGCTCGTTCATTGCACAGTGCTTCATACAGTTTTCTTAGGTCTGCACTGGGGTGTTTATGGACCTTCCTTATAAGTCGCAGAAAACACCCTGCTGAGCACCTCGTACTTAGACGTTAAAAGTTTATTCCAATATGTGTCCCAATATAACCAGCTTGGAGGTTGCTGAAAATAAATGAATATCGGCAATATGTTCCAAGTTATCATCAACATAGTTAAGGAAAACTCTTTCCAAATGCGCTCTAAAATCAATTGACTTTTCCAGATACGCTGGAAAGCTACAATTGTATGATGAATGTTGGAGAGAGCTTAAAACAAGTGGTGAACCACACAGGAGCGTGGCTGGAAATAGCTACTAATTCTATGTCGGAACTTATAACCCAAGGGAGGAACCAGAAAACTTTCGCGATGAGGTGTGTGGTGGCTGGGAATAAAATGTATATTCTATCGATGTAGGGTGTTTGCATCTTCAGGGATCACCCAGCTGTAATGCATTGGTCAAGAAATGTATTGAGGACGGCACTCCCCATCTGTTACCCAGGAAATTGGACCAAACTGAAACCTCCATCGAGGATGATGCTGCCCTCTGCCCAGTCCTGTAGATGAACATATAAGTCTGGGGAAAAAATCATCATTAAGACCAGTCAGCATATAGACAGTAGCCACCATGAACAAATCGCCATGTATGGACAATTTAAAAAAAAAAACAGAAACCTCCCAGCCAGATCAACAAGAGTATCTTAAAGTTAATATTGAAGATGTTTCTGAAAGGGTACCACTCCCCCCCCCCCCTCCATTTTTCATTAAATGAGGTTGCCCCTATAAACCCCAATACTTTGCCTGTGGGTTTCCATGTAACATCACCACGTCGCGCTTAAGGCGTTTAAAGTGTTGTAGCACATTTTTCAGTCTTAGAGGGGTATTAATGCTTTACACATTGCTTGTAATGTACTGTATGTAATGTGTTTTTTTAAGCCTGGGATGGTGCAGTACTCATATTAAACAACGCCAACCCTAGGCCACATAATATCAGTAAAGAGAACAAACAGATCTCTGATTGACGGAAACCTTAATAACCATGGGGAGAATGGAAGGATTGGTTGGAACAACAATGCAATAAAATAGGACAGTAACAGATTGATAAACAAAATTTTACCTTCCTTATTTTTAAAATATTTTTAGAAACCCAGGAGGGCAGCCAACCAAGCTGCGGAGTGAAAATTAATAAAATACCTTGATTTGGAGCTGGTAGGAGGAGATGAGGGGGGAGGCGTGAGACAGCAGGACCAGGAGCATCAGATGGTTAAGTAAGGGAGACAAAGGACCACCAATGTCAACCCACTTAACATGGTGAAATAGCACAGTGGACAACATTATAAGCATAATCAGTATAGGAAGAAGAGGAGTGCATTTGTACCTGCAGTTACTGGAATAACCTCATCCTTTGGAGGTTGAGATAGAGTCCAGAAAGTGATTTGTGGGAGTCGAAGAAATAGACCTTCCCAGCATGCGAGACAAAAACCTTGGCTGGGAACAACAAGGCGAAATGGATACCCATGTCGAAGAGACGTTTACAGATTGGGGAGAACTCCCGCCTTTTTCTTGCAACCATGTAGGAAATGTCCTGGAACATCAAGAGATTATAACCATTATAGAAGAATCCAAAGTGCTTTCTGTAGGATTCCATAAGCAGAACTTTGTCATTACTTAATTGTTAAAGTCTGTCTGCCACCAGCCCTGACCCAGCATTATCATAATGCTTCAGCCTGTTTTCCACCAGCCCTGACCCAGGATTGTACTATCCTTAATATTGTCTACTGTTTCCCCATGAGCATCTGCCTTTTACCAGCTGAGAATTAGTCTATTGCTAGCATCATCTCTGTGTCCAGTCACTAGTACCACCTATAAACCTCAAAAATATTTTCGGGTGTTAATGCTTTATCAATTGTTGAAGACCTGGGCTCTCGCCCTATTACATATAATCCAAAATAGAGTCTGCGCTTAGTTATATGAAGTGTGTTAGGTGTTACTCACCCTATTACATTTGGCCCTATATGTCATATTATAATCCACCTAACTGACTATTTCTGCACTAAATGACTCAATAAACTCAAACTCTTCTCCCTTCTCAAATAGCTCTGTCACTTGTCCAGGCTGCTTGAAGTGAGCCCAACACCTGTTCAAGGTTGATTTGCTTACAATTTGCAATGATTGCTGGCTGGAGGTATACTAAAAAATATCCCTGAGAAGAAACAGCTCACAGGAGTGGCTGAGAAACTTGATAGGTGCTCACATACCCTCCGGTGATACTATTATGGATACTATTATTACTATCACTGACTTTGTCTGCCTGCCTGCTGTAAGCCCCATGTTGAAGCGTTCTCCCTCCCCTGATACCACTGTGAGGAATTCTCAGACTGCAGTGCAGGTCCCTGGCTGGGGTAAGAATTCTGCTGGCTGCCTTGTCACAGGACCTATTCACAACAGAGGGGGGTGGGTTGAGTACAGCGCTGGCTGAATTAACATCTCAAGTCTGGATATTATAAAGGACTGTGTTTAACTTTAAACATTACCAGGTGTCTGGCAATCCTGACAAACACGTAGTGTCAGTGGAGCAATACTGATATCCTGCATCTTCCATCTGCACACTACAGAAATATTTGCTGAGGAGAAGTTTATTGTTCAAGATTTTATATATATACTTTTCATCGGGCTGGGTATGAAATGCCGACAGCCGGGAAGCCGTCTGACTAAATACCTAAGCCACAAGCCCGTACGTTGAATATCCCAACTGGGGCTGGTAAGTACCCTAACCCTCCCCTCCTCCCCCCCCTAACCCTAACCCGATAGGACCCCCTGATATTCGGCAAACTCCGAAAACTGAACGTTTTCAGTGTTTGCTCACGAGAACAAGCGCCATCTTCAGACAGTGCTTGCTCTTGTAGCCCCGCTCCTTCCTATGGGAAGGAGTTCCGGGGTTGTGAAGAGGGATTCCTCCGCCGCCTTCTCACGGACTCCCTGGCGGCTGTGCGCATGCGTGACCTCGGGTTTTCATCAGAACCGCAGGTACAATATATGGACTCCATCTCATTGGAGGGTACTATATTAACTAATCATTGACTTTTATTATATATCTTTTTTTACTTATCTTCATTTTGTTATAATAAATTATATTCAGTTTACTAACCAAGTGGACAGCTGCTTTTCGGAGCAGCTGTCCCCTCACCGGTGCAATGATGAAGGTTTAGGGAACTGCTGCTATACACTAATTAGTCTTAGTGATCATCAGAATACTAATGTTTACATTTTAATTTAGTATATGGTTATATTTTTTGTGCCTGATCTTAATATTGATTATATTGACCTTTTCAGGGTGCATCTACAGTACCTGACTTGCTTGCCTCCTGTTCATCAACACTAAAATAACATTTTTAAGGACATTTTCCTTAATTAACGTTATTTTAGTATTCATGAAGATACTTAACACAGGAGATAACACTGATATCTCCTTGCTAAGTCCCCCCAGCGTTAATTTCCACACTGCCCATACATTAGTATGGGGATATGGAAATTATGGTATTCATCAAATTCCGAAAATTATGTATTTTCAGAATTTGATGGTGTTACTATACCCCACTGTGAGGTGGCGTATAGTAGGTAACACTTACCTGCTTTCAGCTGGGCAGGTCCCCCGGCATCTTCCTCCGTCGCTCTGGACTCTCCTCTGGCTCCGTCTGCTATGCTGTCATGTGTTCTCCCCAGCAGAGCACAATAAAGTTAAGTTTAGAAAAAAATTATTATTTTTTTTTTATAAACTACTGAGTTCAGCTGGGAGACCACGTTACAGCATAGCAGACAGAGCAAGAGGCTGCTGTGCAAGCAGGTAAGTCGGGGATGGGGGGAGGTGAGCGGAGGTGGGAGGTGAGCGGAGGGGGGAGGGGGACAAAATTACCGCAGCTGTAGGTAGTGCTGTGCATGCGCTGGGTTAACGAATGTAACAGCACATGATCAGCACGGATTCCAGCTGCGGTAAGTTAGAGTAGAGAGGGATAACTATCTATTTCCTGAAAAGCTGTCATCGCAAAAATGACAGCTTTTCGGAATAGATAGTTATGGAGAGGAGGAATGATGAATTCCTCTGGTAATTAGGTAGAACTCCATGCGAGTTCTAAACCTAATTACCTCCAGAGAAAGTTTAGGTATGATGAATAGGCCCCTATGAATGCTCACTCTAGCCTCCCTCTCCCTCTGTGGTTTTCACCATTGTTTGTGTTTTCTTTTGTTCTGTGCCTTATTTGATTACTGTATAACCGTGAAATAAATAATTAAACAAGTAGAGTGGAATGATTGCAATTTTTTTTAATTGTTTGGCAAATCCTAAATGACCCTGCTGTATTCTATGGAGAGAGCGCCTAGGGTTCCCACACGTGTCCCCTCTGTATGTCTGTGTCACTTTATGAAATATTAATAAATTGTTCATCAACTGTTTCCACAGCTCCACACAAGGTGATCTCTGTCCTCCAGTAAGTGAAATACATTCAGTCATAAAGCTTTAGCAATGGAAGAAAGAAACTGACACGCTGCTAAGAACACACAAAGGCGCTGATTCTGGGTCGCAAAGATCTCTGCTCAGGGACACGGCATGCGCGCCTATGTGAATTTTCACATTTATTGCGTTTGTCCATCATATTCTAAGTCGTACGGAATTTGGCTGGATCTTTCTATTTGTTGTTTCGGGGAGGCAACTGGGTGGCGACAATGCAAGCGCACAGAACCGCCCTGTCTTGTGTTGTGAGCGTGTTTCTGAAGCTCTGCGCGGTTCTGAGTCCTGCGTATGGGTTAGGGAAACCTGTTTCTGACCATTCTCTTGCAACTAGCACGGGGCTGGTGCAAGTGTTGATACTGATGATGACGGTTACGGCCGATGGCGTGAAGTCAATGGGCGGCATGGGTTTCCTCTTGAAGACGCACGAACCCCCGCATTATGCCTACGGAATCTCGCATGAGCATAAGGTAGTTAATGCAACTTCCGCAGCTGCCAGCAACTACTGCCACTTTGCGTGTGACTTAGAATTAGCCACATAGTCGATAGATAGATAGATAGATAGATAGATAGATAGATAGATAGAATGGCAGTATCACCGATGGCGCTGGTGAGCAGCAGATTCTGTGTGGGGCAGGAGAGATCCGCCCACACACAGGAGAAAAGGATTGTGGGAAGATGTGTAATTGCTGCCTTGTGGAGAGAGCTCAGGTGTGGGCTGATGAGAAGGCAGACCAGTCAGGCTGCCATTGGAGACAGTCTAAGTGGGACTGTGGCAGCCAGAGAGCCAAGTGAAGCTAAGCCAAGCCATTGGGGCCATGAGGCATGAGTCTGGACCTGCAGAAGGCAGGAGGTACCACAAACCTCTCAGACTGTATACATTGAAGCAGCTTGGGTTGCAAGCTGGGGAAGCCAGAGCCTATACCTGGAGGAGACAGGGAAGGCCACCAAGACTGACTGTGTTTTATATAGCTGCGGCAGCCAAGCCAAGCCAGGCTGGAGCCGACGATAGTCCTGCAGAGACTTTATTGGCAGACTAGCTGCACCATAATAGTCAGGGGTCAAGAAGTGAGTTAGACACCCTAAATAGGGGCTAGGTTGCTTATTATTTTCTGTTTCTGTTTCCTGATTTCCATGCTGAAAAGTAAAGCACTATTCCATTTATTTACACAGAAGTTGTGTGTGGACCCTCATTAAGCACCTAAACACTGCACCAAACCACCCTCTACCGTGCTAATTACCCCGTTATCACAATAGATAGATAGATAGATAGATAGATAGATAGATAATTAGATACAGGATAGATAGATAGTAGATAGATGATAAATGGATATATAAATAGATAGTAGATAGATGATAGATAGATTCTAACATATCTCTGTGTGTAGTACAGATAGATAGATATACAGTATATATATATATATATATATATATATATTTATTAGTACGGAAGGGCACTAACACTTGTCTTTGCCCGGCTCCGACCATACAATATTTATAAAACCTCCTTAAAAGAGTAATCCAGCTACAGTAGAAAGTAGAATTGTTCCAATACTGTGTTGCACAAAGAGGGGAGGAGCAAAGATAAAAATGTTCAGTGTCGCTTAGCGGGAATTTCATGCTGCACGTATAAACACCTATTAGGGTAGACTGATCTGATCTCTGTTCTAACCTCCATAGGCTGTGAGCAGAAATCAGCCTCTGAGAGACATATCCAGCAAAGCTTGATAAATAAAATTACTTTTCCCAGTAATTAGGTAATATACGCAAAGACAGGCTGTATTTTCCCTTCATAGAAAGCAATTCAATTCATGCCCCTTGCCTCACAACATGGTTTGTTCAGGTGTGAACTTGCACCCTTTACCTGGATGTCCCTGACTGATGGCCACTCCGGAGGCATGTTTATGTTTAGGGGAGTGCTCTGCCTGTCTTCACGTTCCTACTGCCGGTGCTATAGGGTCCCCATAGTAACGGAGGTGCCCTGACATCACATGTGCAACCTCTGACCTTATGTGCTACTGTGCATGTGTGTCTTTACCACGTCTTCTTTCTCTTTGTCCTCCATAAGGACCAGGATGTGCCCAAGTGTCTCCTGAGAGAGACTGTGCCATAGACACACTGCGGTACACTACTGTGTCACCACTCCTGGGCACTATATACACTACACTGCCACTACTATGTGTATGTGTAGGTGTGTGTGTTACCAGATATCCCACACCACCTGCATTAACCCGATCCTGACTGGATGTGTCATACTGTTTGTTCTGGCATTGTATTCCTGCTGCTTTAACCTTGTGTTGACTACCATCCTTCATTCTACCTGGTTCATAAACCAGTCTCTGGTTAAGCTACTCATCGTGTGGTCTGACCTCCATCACACTCCACTGACCCCTATCAATATCCATAAGTTTTGCCCCTGTGCAATTTCCATTGCATTAGATTCTTCTACTTTATGATAGGCTTTCTGTCTAGCAGTTTCAATGTATGGTATACAAGACCATGCCAAATTGTGCTCACCCCACAACCCCTGTTATGACCTTCTCTTGGTGCTTTGACTTATACATAGAGGTAGCCCTCAGAATCACTCTGAGTTCTCCCATTTTGTCATGGGGTTGCCACCAGCTGCTGATAGAAACTTGATTTCCTCGTCACCTGTTCTGCTATTGGCTGACAGCACTGGATTTCATTAGCGGCTAAGAAGCTGAGCTGGTATTAGCAAACAATTTCAGAAGGTGGTAGCAGCTCAAGGTCACGGCAGGAGTAGCAGAGATTAGGTGCGTGTTCAGGCAGCTACCTGAGACTGGACTCTTTACTGTGCACTGGCCACCTAGAACTGGCTCTATACAGAGCATTGGCCTCCGTGACAACTGACAAGAGACAATACTTTCATTGTGAACTGCCCACTAAGGTCAGGGATCTGTCTTATACACCAGCCACCAGGGACTGGCTCTGAACTGTTCACTAGACACCCAAGACTGGGCTATCTATTGACTCTAAACATGTTTCTTTTTCACAAACTGTTACCAACATGGGTCTTTGTGGTGCACACTGGCCAACAGGGACTGGGATCTATACTGTACACTGTCCATGGCAGACTGAGCTGTTTCATTTACACTGATTGTATACTCTTTGTGCTCTCTATTATATACTAGCAACCATGTAATATGTCCTGTTCAAGGGAAAGGCTCTTTATTCTATATTGCCCACCAGGGAATGGGCTCTCCTTTATCCACTAGCCATCTGGAAGTGGCACTTTGTTGTATACTGGTGACAAGGAATAGGGATCTGTATTACGCCCAGCCACCAAGGCCTGGGTACTTTATTATATACTGGCCACCAGAAGTATGGGCATGTGTAGTTCACTGAATACTTAGTATTGTTCTCTGTGTAGTAAACTAGCCAGCAGGCAATAGAAAAGCTACCAGAGAATGGACGCTGTATTGCAAACTAGCCATTAGAGATTGGGGTTTGTGTTGTATACTAGCCACCAGTCTATGACCTCTGTAAAGTTCACTGACTTCCAGAGAATGGGGTCTATATAATATAGTAGTCATGGAAATGGTTCTGTGTGAGTCAAGTCACTGTGCTGGTATTCTGTGTAGGATCCATTGGAAGTAGTGTTTTTGGCCTTCTTTTAATGGTACTGTGATGCTTTGGGATTTTGTTTCTACAGTGGAACTCACCAATGACAGTATAGCTGCGATACTCTGCAAGGCGGTAGTCACGGAATACCCTGAGGTGGTTAACACAGGAAGCCATAGGTACAGCTGAGTACCCAAAGTGTGGGAGATTGGTAGTGTGCAACAAGGCACACAGATGCGTTGACACTGTTTGTACAGTGTGTAATATGCAATGAGAAGTACGGATATGTTGGCACCGTGGGAACAGCATATAGCGTGCAATGAGAGGCATGGATATGTTTTCCCTGTGGGAACAACACGTAGCATGCAATAAAAGGCACGTACATGTTGGCAATGTGGGAACAATGTGTAGCATGTAATGAGATACACAGAGTAGATGCAATAACCCTGGAGCTCAAAACCAGACAGCGAGTGTATCAGAGTACACACATAGGGCCTGATTCAGAGCCACTCGTAAGCGGCAGCTCGTTCGCTCTGAGCGATGTTTGCCCAACTGCGCATGCGTACGGATCATTATACGCATGCGCGAACCAGTCAGTGCGGCCGAAATTCATGTGCTCGCAAAATAGCGAATGCCTGCTAATTTGAGTGACAGAAATAGACGTATGTGGGTGGTAACAGGGGAAGGTGCTTGAAAACGGGGAGTGGAGATCCGATCGCAGGCGTGCTTAAAGGTCAAAACGGGCGTTTTATGGGTGTGCATATTTAAAACAGCAGCGTCATTGACCACGTCACTGGGGTTTTTTTAAGCCAGAACTGCTCGCAAAATTGTGGTAGCAAAAACCAACCACAAGAATAGCGAGCAGTTCATACCCTGTTCGATGTACTCGATTAATCTAATAAATAGCGGACATGACGTAGGATGCAAGTGGCCAGGGGGCGTAGTTTCCCAAAAAACGACTGCAAGTTTTGTACGCTCGTTCAGACCTAGAGGCGTGAACAGACCGCAAACAGCGAACGGTTCATTTGAATAGCCACCCCTATTTTCTGGACGAGCGAGCGCTAATTGCGTCCGGCTCTGAATCAGGCCCTTAGATCATAAATGCAAAGAGGTGAAACTGGCGCAACCAAATACACCGGCGCTGAATCTAAGACCTCCAGTCGACTTCACCAGAGATCCCCACAAAAGGATATGGACTTGGCACAGTGAGGATCCAGGTTGCTGCCCAGTGTAGTTGGTACCCACCGTGAAAACAACAGAGTACTTAGCTGTATGAGGACTCTGCCTGGAAACACTGCAGATGGAAATTTGGGTATAGATGTGCTGCTGTTGAGGAGTCCAAACACCGGTAGTTGAAACAACACTGGAAGCAAACTATACTGGAAGTTTAGTAATGAAGCAGGAACCTGAGGAAATCCACTAATCTGGCTTTTATAGTGGTTGGCTGATAGGTAAGTGAAAAAAACCTGTGAGAGGTGTTATGTCATCTCTAGCATGAGACTGAGCCCAGAAGTGTTCAGATGAGGATTGCATAAATCATCAGTGCTGATTTTTAGTGAAAAAACCTGAGAGAGGTGTTATGCGAACTGTAGTTTGAAGCTAAACCCAGCTGGGTATTGTTGAGAATTCCTGATTGGGAAGGCCAGCAATCAGTGGACTGTTGAGTGCATTCCAGTGGTGTCCATGATTGCTGGTTCTGACAGGTACAGTGTGTGTACAAAGTGAAAGGATGGTAGACAGGGCACACTCACCATCATTTTGGAGGTATATTGCCTACTTTACATTGGTTCTCATAATAGCTGATCCCACCATTGATGGTAAGACAGATATTGGTACCCATTATTCATATTCTCTTTTGAAAAGTAAGCAAATACTGTCCATTTTTATTTAAGTCTCCTGTGATTATAGTACTTGTGGACTTACATATTGTTTATCAATCTCAAAGGTAAAAATAGATGCCTATAACTTGCTTTTCACCTACTGTCGTTTTTCATGCTCTTTTCTGCCAGAAATGTTAATTAAGTTAAATAGAAAACGAATAGGTCTTCAGCTTAGTATGCCATTCTGCGAGACTATATCCTTCAATCAACCAGCAGCAGAGGGGAGCTCTAGCTCCACAAATCATATACCATCTCATTTGCAATCGAGCATGGGTCAAAGAATGTATAAAATAGTTCACAGAATGTGGTAAGAGTTTGGAAAGATAAAAACATAATAACAAGAGGAAGAGAGGTTAAAAGATTCTGTTTAACAAACTTCTTTCAAAGGACCCAACACAAAGTAAAAGTGGCAGACGTGGCCCACCTAGGATCTAAAAAAATTTGATTTCCTCTCTTTTTCTACATCTGTCCTCACTTTAATACCTTGTTTCCTAATTTCCTAATAGAAGAAAAAAGAGACTTTCTTTCGGATGAGAAATTTTGTGTGTGTTCCGTTGACTTGAAACCTTTATCTCTTTGTTAATTCTGGGCCTCTATAGTATATTTCATCTCCTGCCTTGGATGAACAGGTGACAAAGAATTATAAGGGTGTCCCATAAGATAATATGCATGAACCTTTTTTAAACTATTATGTGGATGTAATCCATTGTGATAATACGAAGTGTGAAGGCCAATTTTCATTTCCTTGGAATGGTCGATTACATTGTGACCATTCTACTGTACTTTTTTTCAATGCTTTGTACTCAACACAAAAGAAGATCTAATCATGTTTCTGGAGAAAGACCATCTTCCCCCTCTTTTGTGTAACATAACCAAAGTCGATGTGGATAAGAAGTATGGTAATGACACAACTCATATATTCTGTATAAATAAAAGATCCCCCCCAAAAAAGGGTGCCTTAGAACTTTCACTATTATCCTTCTTTCGTTTGCTTCGTGTTTCTTTTAAAGCCCTTAACTTTCATTTTTTTATTTCATGATTTCCCCCCCAATACTTTAATGACATCTCTTAACAATCTATTTTTCAAATAGTGCTTTCGAATGCCGTCTTTTTTTTTTTTCATATGCTTTACAGATATGAGGAGCGGAGGCTACATCTATCCAAGGCAGAATTTCCTTTTCAAATCAGTGAGGAACCCAGGAGGAATATGAGAAGCCCAAGTATGACCAGATGCCCCTCAGTGAGAACTCTTCTTTAGAACATTGACATGTTGACGAATTCAATGTCTAGAGGATATCCCTTTATCCTCCACATACGTAGGAACAAGGCCAAAGGGGTGTCTTAAAAAAATACAGCAACACTGTGGAGCGGCTTCTTGGATAATGGCTTTCATTTAAGAAGCACATATATCTTTGTTCTTTTCTTATTCCTATACGTCTTTCAGGAAATTAAATGAAAGTTTGGGTATTTTGGGTGTTTTGTAAAGTTGACCAGATCCAAAACGGCTATATCAATTCCCTAATGATATATTTTTATCGTTTCTTGGAATATGGGGTTTATAAAATGATGGGTTAATGCTGTACATCAGTAGATACAGTATATACACTGGTGATTGACAGTGTTTTTGTGCATAAAATTCAATATAGTCATTATTATTACATTTTTCTCTGAAAGTTGTATAGTTCACAGTATATATAGCTACGCCATACCTTATTTTATAATATCAGCTTTTTTAACTAGCGTATTTGCATTAAAGAACATTTATGTATTTGCATTTTTTCCATTTATGTTTTCAAAGCAACATATTTGCAAGTATGAAAAGTTTTCCCTAACTTTCCTTTCAACAAACCATAAAATATTAGCGTTACACATGCATTACTGTTAACGGAGTACTTCAAATATGTTTTTGCAATATACTGGGGGAGATGCACTAAAGCCTTGGAGAGATATAAAGTATCAACCAATCAGCTCCTAACTGTCACTTTACAGGCTGTGTTTGAAAATTGACAGGAGCTGATTGGTTGGTAATTTATCTCTCTCCACTGTATCTCTCTCCAAGGCTTAGTACATTTCCCCCACTGTCCCTTTAAATAGCATTTGGGTTTATCTGTGGTATAAATTTTATGTGTTTCATGAATACTAACCGCTCTGCTCCAGGCCAGTTTTTAGTGCTACAAATGATAAAGTTTCCAACATCCAGCGATTACTTTCTCCAGTTAAAATATAGTGTTTTTAAACTCATATATGTCACTTCTAGCCTCTAAAATCTGCTCAAATTCACGCTGGTTGCCCACATAAAATACCTTTATTCCCGGAAAAAGCTAGTCCTATATTCTGCAAAAATCCCTACTCTCTATAACCTTCTACATCTTGCCCTACACTCACAATGTAGACGACAGTTATTCAACATTGAGAAGAAGTTCTTGTTTGGTTTAAAATTGTCAGATTAAAGAATAACTCCATTTAAAAGATGTACAGTGTTCCCCAAAATTCCTCTAAGTAGTAAAACCTCAGCTGTCTCTTGATCTGGACCACCTACCACTAAGCAATTATTCTTTGCTGTAGGCCCATTTAGCTACACTTGGATTATTTTGAAAATGGCCAAGGCTTGCTTTATATAATGAGATACTAAAATGAACACTAAAACTTGCAGCTAGCTTTGGGACCGCTGGTTCAGTTTTGAATAAATTATTTAAAGATAATATATTTCTTTGGGATTACTGTTTTCAGTTTAGAAATTGGATACTTATCTAAAAAAAAGAATTTGGTAATATGCTTGATGCCACTTAATGTATTGGTTGGTCATAGTTACAAGTACACGGCAGTTTTGCATATTGAAGATTGTTTAGTCTACAATTAATGACCCATTTTCGGTCGCTGGCTCAAAAGCTACCCAAGGTATAGACCATAGATAGGGATGAGCACAGTACAGGGTTACACAGCCAAAGAAGTAAAACTGCGGAACAAGCTATGATTGGCCCTTGTTGTTACCATGGGATTCACCAATGTCACAAACTGACCTGTTTGGCTTGGTTGTACCCAGAATATCTAGAAAAACAACATTAAACCAACAAACTTTGAGACTAAAATGCAAATACAGGTTGAGTCTCCCATATTCAAAATGCTTGGGATCAGGGGTATTTTGGATAACGGAATCAAAGGTGTCTTAATAAATGGGTGCAAGGTGTGCGGTGCACATGGCCCCTGGGTCCATACCAGGGCCGAAACTAGGATATCTGTCACCCAGTGCAAGGCAGTCATTTTGCGCCCCCTCCCTGCCCGTACCTGGATTTAGTGACTTACATTATTCCACACACCATAATGCCCATTACTCATTATGCCACACACTGTAATGCCTACTACCAAAGTACCACTTACATATTTCCCTGACACCATTTTATGCCCCACAGTAAGGCTTCTAATTACTTTAAAATTGTAAGGGGTTTTATGCTCATTACCAGGGGTTCCATGCTTGTTGCCATGGGGTTTCATGCTCGTTGCCATTGGGTTTATGCTCGTTGCCAGGGGTTACATGCTCGTTGCCAGGTGGTTTCATGTTCGTTGCCATGGGGTTTCATGCTCCTTGCCATGGGGTTGCCAGTAAGGACCTCTAGTATCTGTCTCCTCCTTGGCGGTGACCATTTTTGGATGGCCATTTTCTGAATCTGCAGCCCCCAAGCCACTGCGAGTCTGCCCTTTTTCACCCCCTGCATTCCGTCACCCGGTGCACGTGCACATCTAGCCCCCCCTAGTTGCGGCCTTGTCCATACTTACCTCTCTGCCGATTCCCGAAATGCTGCTCCACAGCGCCGGCTCGGCACTGCAGAGCAGCAAACACTCGCTGGGAAAATGGCGGCAACCATTTTCCCAGTGATCTGCACATGCACATACACATACACATGTCCCCGGGAAAGTAGGTGCAGGTGCCATTTTCCCGGAGATCCGCACATGCGCAGTAGATTCTGGCATGAAGCCAGAATCTACAGTGCTTAGAGCCGCGCTGAGCCGCTGATGGAGAGGAGGGGGCCCAAAAGGAGGCTGCACGCGGGCCCCCTCCTCTCTTAAAACGCCCCTGTATGGAATTTTCCGTATTTTGGAATATTTGCATATCATAATAAAATATCTTGGGAATAGGACCCCAATATACACACAGAATGCATTTATGTGTTATATACACCTTATACACACAGCCCGATGGTAATTTTATACAATATTTTCAATTATTTTGTGGCTCAAGCAAAGTTTGTGTACAGAAATGAAATTCAGTTATGTTTCATATACACCCTATACACAGAGCCTGAAGGTAATTTTATACAATATGTTAAATAATTTGTGCCTTAGACAAAGTTTGTGTACATTGAACCATCAAAAATCAAAAGGTTTCATTATCTCAGTCATGCCAAAATAATTCCGTATTTCGGAATATTCCGTATATCGGAATATTTGGATATGGGAGACTCAATCTGTATTTCTATATTGTATAATATTCTATACTTAGTATATAACATATTAGATAGATAAAATAACCATGTGCGGGTATAAGACATAAGGGTAATATATTTTGGTTTTACAAATTTGCAAAAAAAGAAAAAACAAACAGAAGACAGAGGTTTTGCTAATTTGACAGCTTGATAGACTATAAACTATTATTACCTACATTGGTTAATTTATATCAGAGAAAAGGAAAAAAAATAAATGAATGTTGAAAATAAAACATTCTCATATTGAGTCCACTGAAACCAGAATATACCCCCCCATGTACACGCCTCTCTGTCTTTGTAAAATATAACCCTCTTCATATTACAGTCATTATTGATAGTGTTTTCGTAATTTGAAAAAATATATATATATAATTATATATATTTTTGGTTTAGAAACAGTTTTTATTGAGAGCCGGCACCTGTCAGACAACTCATGATAATATTAAAGCAGTATGAAAATGCAGAGAGATAATAGTAGACTTCCAAAGACTACAGAGATAGAGAGAATGAGAAATGTCACATTTATTACTGATTAATAATGAACAAAAGATTTGGGTATGGGGGTTGGTGGAAGGATGAGACTAGTAATACACCTAAAGGGAGCAGAGGAGAGAGACCCACAGAACCTAAGTACATAGAATATATCAAGTATTAGGGCTCTATTTACTACAATCCGCATATTGAATGCGGATTGTAGTGTGATATTACCGAGTGAATTCGCATTGCGAATTCAGGCAATATCACAGGGATTTACTATAAATCCCTTGCAGGGACAGAGCTTGCGATAAAGCTCTGTCCCTGCGGATCCCATCCGCACTCTAGTCGCGGTATTTTCGGAAAAAATACCGCGACTAAGAGCCCGCGCATGCGCCGACCGACCACCGCTACTACCCCCCCACCGATGCTAAGCCCCGCCCCCCGTGATCGCGGACCCCCCGCGACCACCCCTCCCCCCCGCGACCCCCCCTCCCTTCATTACACTTACCTGCATCCTCCTGGCCTCCGGTGATCTTCTCCGGGCTTCCCGATCAGGTGATCTCCCATACTGCACTGGGACCCGATCACCTGATGACCGGGCCCCAGTGCACTGTGGGAGACCAGCTGACCGGAGAGGAGCCATCACCGGAGGCCCGATCACCGGTCCCTGGATTCAGGTAAGGAAAAAAAAAAATGTTTAATTTTTTTTTCTTTTTTTTACAGTAATCAGCTTGCGGTCTACTTAGACCACATAGCTGATTACTGGTACCGGCTCCCGCCTCTGCTCTCCCCGTTAGAGCAGAGTGGGAGCCCGGTAACCGGGGGAGACCCTGGATAACGCCACCTCCAGGTGGCGTTATTATCACAGGGCTTCCCCCGGTATTTTTTTACAATTTATTTTTAGTAACTTGCACACAGATCACATTTCCCATTACAATTATGGGAAATGCGATCTGCTTTACTAAAAATAAGTGATACTGGGGGTTGGAGTAGAATTTTACTAATTCTACTCCAATTGCCCTGTAATAACTACAGGTGAAACTAAAATAATGTGAAAAGGGTGTGAAAACACCCTTTTTCACTTTATTTTAGTAAAAATAATGTTAATAAATAGAGCCCTTAGTGAGCAGTAATCTGCGGGCCAGGAAAGGCTGCAGTGATGCAGATCAGACACACAACACGAGTGAGTTGGATAGCAGTGTATTAGCAACATTATAATACAGGAGCCATATTTTCTCAAATGCCTTGGAGGAGTTATTTATGATATGGGCCTCATCATATAGATATACCAGTCACGTTTTATTACTGTCCTGATGCGCCATGGGTCGGGGTTCTCTGGGCCTTTGCAATTCGGCAGGTCGTGGTATTGCCGATATGTGGAAGGAGTTTGTTGAGGTGCTTGTGGGGTTCTTGGATCATGAGAGATAAATCCTGATCTCCATAAAACACCAACTTTCATCCAGAGATTCACAACTTTTATCCAGTGATTCACAAGCTTGGTGCAGCTCAACCACATATGGGCAAAAGTGCCCACCTGGGAGAATTGGTGCCATCATTAGGTTCAAAGAGAATGGTGGGAGAGCAAGATTTGTGGAGGGCACTAAATACCACCTGTAGTGTAATTAGTGTTATAAATGGTTATCGGGTCCAGGGTGACCCTCATCTCCTACTCCCACTCCTGTCTCGAAAAAGAATTTAACAAGAGGTGACAGAGTAAACAAATTATATGTTTATACTGTGTTTTAAATAATTCAAGTTGCATGATACATTTTGGGCCCCATTTATTTGTTATCCAGGTCCTAGACCTGATAATTAGAACTTCTTATCACCACTATTTGCGGCAATTAGAAATGATGTACCGACCAGATGAATTATGAATCACATCCAGGGACAGGGGGCTCGTCCCTGTGATGTATAAAGTAAAGAGACAACAATATACTTGAAGTAGCTCCCCCGGAGAACATATCGGATGATAATGAGCTATATGAGAGCCCTTTGTCCCATGTTCTGGAATGAGTACCCGAGTGGCAGGAGTTTATTCAATTTCAGACCATCAAAGTTCCCTTATGTTTTCATTAAACACTGGTAGCAGTGATGTTATACACCATTCTGCTGATCTAAATGTATCACACGACGGAATTCTAGGATAATAATTCTAAATTATACCCCTTTAACACTGACATGAAAATCCTGGGTTTTTTGCGGGTTGATGAACGCGCATCAGCCCAGGATTTTTGTCAGTGGAAATGGATCAACCCTGGTCCAGCGACCGGGGGATCCAACACGGTTAGCTTGCAGGGTTGGGCATGGGTCGTTCCCATGTCACCATGCAGTGTAAACGGCACAACCTGGGTCAGGAATCGGTATGATTTACCGGCGGACCCATGCCCGGCGGTTTGAATCCTGACAGCGGCATCCCGGAAGAGGAGGAAATCCCGATCGTCCAAGGTAAGTATTGTCTAACCTAATTCTACCCCCTAACCCTCCCTTAGGGGTGGCTAACCCTAACCTTCCCTCCAGTGCCTAACCCTAATCCTCCCTCTAAGTGCCTAAACCTAACCCCCCCTTCCCCGGTGCCTAAACCTAAGTCCCCTGCGGGGGTGCCTAACCCTAACCTCCCCCGGGGGTGCCTAACCCTAACCCCCCCCTCCCCCTAGCCTAAACCTAACCTCATGGGCGGTGCCTAACCCTAAGTCCTCTGGGAACCCTAAATCTAACCCCCCCCCGCGGCTATCAGCGCCAGGCGTCCCTTCGATCGGGATGCCGGACGCCGGTCTCCCGGCGTCGGTAAAATGACAGGAGTCTAGATTTAGACGCCTGTCGTTTAACTCTCGCCGAAATTAAGCAGTCGGGAAGCCGGCTGTCGGGATTAGGTCCGCCGGCTTCCTGACTGCATATACCTGGGTCACGATGACTCGGGTCGTGCCACATGCTACCTGATTAGCCAGCTTCAGTGACGCTTGGAGATTACATCATATTCAAAAGTCCACTGCAATGCCGGAGGATCCTGCTCACTGCAGGCAAGTTGTGTACAGGTTTGCAGCTGCAGAGGCAATAGTGTACATCTCTGAATGAGCCCCCCATTCAGATATGAATTTCAGGGCTTGATGCTGAGCTGTAAGCATAGCGCACGTGATTCCTCTATAAAAAGATGCACATAAAAGAAGGGTATTTCCATCTATATGCTGAGACATACAAGTTGCAAGTTGATCTCTGCACTGATAGTATCTGGGGCAAATGCAGAATTTTCAGAGGGCGGTTTCCAAATGACTTGTAAAAAAGCGAAAAAGAAATATTGCTGCAATAAGTTGCAACAAGTACTTTTATTAGAAAACTAACTGAAGTACCCGGCTTTGCCCAGGTTTAAATCTTCAAGTTATTAAGTTATCAAAGAGTTGGATGTAACTGTCAAAAATAATTAGCAGCTTGGCAGTTCTACCAACACACCCGTGAGGATAGTTTTGCCTGGCGCACTCTGACGTGAGGTCCGACCCGGACCCCAACTACTCTATTAGGCATCCCAGACCAATTGTCGCCCATCTGTGAAGTTTTAATCCTAATCCATCCAGTGGAAGTCCCAGAACAGGCTCTACGGGTCAAAGTTGTACCCATCGTACACCAATGTGAAGTCCGACCCTGACCTAACCCCCTAGTTTGTCTTCTAGGATCCAATGTTACCATTTTTAAGTTTTCGTCCAAATCCATCCAGTGGAAGGCACAGAACAGACTCCCCGGGTCAAAGTTCTGCCCAGTGTACACCTATGGGAGGTCCAACCAGCAGAGGCATCACCAGGTCTTGTGACACCCGATGCGTACTCTTACTATCCCTGCGTGCCAAAAAAGGGGGCATGGCCTAAAATAAAGGGGTTTGGCCTCACAAGGGATCACAATGACTTCACTCCAGGGCCAGCCCAGCATCACTGGAGATGCTGGGCTGCCCCCGGAGACTGGGCTATCAGCACTGTCGGCTCCTGTTTTATGACAAGAGCCGGGTGCTGCAGGAGAATGTCACACTGCCGCACCCAGTTCCTGTCACTGCAGAGGAGCCAGCATTATAATGTCACCCCCTACGAGGGTGACACCCGGGTGTGACCCATACCGCCTTTTACGGGATCCAGTCACATTGTTGATAATATCCATGTCAACACTAGAACGTCGATATGGCTGAATGACATGGAAAATGTAGACATTCTAAAAACGCTAATGGTTAATGTCAGGCTCCACCAGGAAGGTTAGTGTTAGACTGCAGTTGGGGAGGTTAGGGTTAGGCTGAGGAAGGGTAAGGGTTAGGCACTAGGGGAGGGTTAGGGATAGGGAAGAATACTCACCCAAAGCGCTGTTACGTCAGACATCTGCTCCGGAAATGATGGTCACGTGACCAACAGGACCCAAGAGCCGTGCTGGAGCCGCTGCAGCCACCAGAACCAGGTAAGTGACTGCTGGGCCAGCAGGGGTGTAAGGTCGACATTCTTTTACGACATCATGCGATCCATGTACACATGATGAATGACGACATAGTCACTGTCACTATGCTAAGCATGTTAACATGCTGCATGCTGACATTTTGACCATGTCGACTTTCTCATGTCGACCTAACTGCCGACCTAACATACCATGCCCCCTGGGGCAAAGGATGAAAAAGATCTGTATGCAAACTGGCGTAATTATGCTTACACCCAACTCTGTGTAGCCCACAGTTCTGTTCACACGACCTCTCTGAATATAACTGTCACGACCATGTCTAGTTTTCACCTTTTGCCTGTAGACTTACCCCTGCCAACTGTCTCCATGGATTTGTATGTGCTCTGATCATGCTGCTGCAGCACTTCTCCCTGCATTCCTTTCACAGTGATTATTTCACCTGGGTCCTTTCCTCTCTGTGAACACTGCTAGCCCAGATTGGAATCGCAGGTGTGGTTCTGATTCTTAGTGCTGCAGAGATGAGTACTCCCTCTGCATGTTGTGCCTTCCACCACTCAGAATGCTACTGCCAGACCACCTGTCCATATCCACCAATTACAGCCAGACCCAGAGTCAAGTTCATCAGTTCAATCCACGTTATTCCAGTCCAGAGTCAAATTCCAAGTTCATCAGTTCAATCCACGTTGTTCCAGTCCAGAGTCAAAGCCAAGTTCTTCAGTTCAATCCACGTTACTCCAGTCCGGAGTCAAAGCCCAAGTTTTCCAGTTCAACTCAGCAAGTCTTCCTGCCGGTTCCGGTCCGGTTCCTCCTAGTTCCTGTCATTTATCATCAAAGGCAGTTTTCACTGCTACACAAATCTTGCAAATAGAGCTATCTATTTCATCTGTGGTTCCAGTCATGCCGGTCTCCGTTGAATCCCAATCACCACCTGAGACAGGTAACACGCAGACACCATTTGTGGCAGAATGTTCAGGCCCAACGATGGTGGCGGATCAAGCACCTAATAAGGGACTAGGGACCTCATTCAGAGGTGGTTGTTAGTTACAAGCGGTCGCACTGAATCAGGGCGGCCGCTTGCATCCTGAACGACCGCCTCCTTGTCGATCGTTAAGCTGTGGGTTACCACCCACAGCTTAACAACCGACCATCGGGGCTTATGACCAGACCCTAAGGTTGGGTCTGGGCACTCGTAAGCCCCAGGGAGCTTTCTGCTCTGATGGAGCCCAGGAAGGGGTTTCAAGACTCGTACTCCAGGAAGGGGTTTCAAGTCTCGTATCCCAGGAGGGGGTCTCATGTCTCGCACCCCAGGAGGGGGTCTCAAGTCTGGCACCCCAGGAGGGGGTCTCAAGTCTGGCACCCCAAGAGGGGGTTTCTAGTCCCATTCCCCAGAAGGGGGTCTCAAGTCTGGTGCCCCAGGAGGGGGTCTCAAGTCTCACACCTCAGGAGGGGGTCTCAAGTCTCGCACCCCAGGAGGGGTCTCAAGTCATACCCCAGGAGCGGGTTTCAGATTCCAGTCCCCAGAGAGGAGTGTTGTGTACTTCTAATTCTGATCATGGTTCCTGTTCAGCATCTCCTGGAAATATCATTCCAGTGGACGACAATCTCTGTAGTCTGTTCTCAGCTTTGATTGTTGATGCTACTGTCTCTAGCTCCCCAGGACTCCTTCCAGTTCCATCAATTGGTCCGAATTCTTAACATCTGTCAGCTTCAGTTATTTCGACTCCTCATCAATCGGAGCTTCCTCGTTTCCTCCAGCCCTGCACCTGAATGTGCTCTGCAATCCTCGAACACACAGGATTCGTCGGATACTCCAGTATGTATTTATTTTGATGGGGACTTATCTCAATACTATGCTTTATTGAAACAATTCTTTGCTATGATGAATTCTTCTTTGCCATGTGGAGTCAAGCCTACTAATATTGTAGAGTTTATTATCCCATCTTTTCAAGGTAAAGCTTGGGACTGGGTAGCCCTTATTTACAACTCCAATGATCCAATGCTTCTAAATATAAAGACTTTCAGTGAAGCTGTTGTCAAAGAATTTGGTCCTTACCCTGTAAACTAAAATTCTAGCTACGTTCTCAGTTCCATAATATAGTCCAAGCAGTCTGTTTGTGCTACCAAGAATTCATCCTCCAAAAACACCATCAAAATTGGTCATGTTTTGCTTAGTTCCTCCCAGGAGTCCTATCAATGTTCAAGTCCTACTAAGCCTTCCATTTTACCTTTAGATACTGACTTGGAATCTGAATTCGATCATGCACACAATAAATCTCTTCCCTGTAGACCATATGTCGTTTGACCCTGTCCTTCCTAGTCACGTATTTTCTCAGGAGTTGCCCGAGAGAGCTACGGCTTTCCGGGGTAGACGATCATCTTCCCACCAAAGATACCAGCGAAATAATGCCGGTTCTACATCTTCTCATACCAAATCTGTGTACTACTTTTCCAGAAGAGTGTCCTCATTTTGGGATTACTAAAGACTTCCTAGGTGATGAAGGTTCCACCGGTAGTGAGGAAGAATGGTCTACTTACTCTGAGGATGAAGATGTCTGAAGAGATGTTTTCAGAGTTATGGTGTCCCTGTGTTTGAAGCTCCTGGAATGTCATGTTTGAAAGAAAGTTGTTGTTTTTTTTCTCGGTGTCCGGAGTCCACCCATAAATAGGGGGGTACTGTCACGACCCTGTCTAGTTTTCACCTTTTGCATGTAGACTTACCCCTGCCAACTGTTTCCATGGATTTGTATGTGCTCTGATCAAGCTGCTGCAGCACCTCCCTGCATTCCTTCCACAGTGATTATTTCACCTGGGTCCTTTCCTCTCTGTGAACACTGCTAGCCCTGATAGGAATCGCAGGTGTGGTTCTGATTCTCAGTGCTGCAGAGATGAGTACTCCCTCTGCATGTTGTGCCTTCCACCACTCAGAATGCTACTGCCAGACCACCTGTCCATATCCACCAATTACAGCCAGACCCAGGGTATATATATCCACCCCTGATAGCATTCTGGGCCTGAACATCTCGTTACTTCCCGTGGTGTATGGTTTGTGCTGTTCCTGTATTCTAGTGTATCCCTAGAACCTGCTACAGCAACCTCTGGTGCAATCCAGAAAACCTGCTACAGCAACCACTGGTGCAATCCAGAAAACCTGCTACAGCAACCCTGGTGCGTCCAGGAAACCTGCTACAGCAACCCCCGATGCATCCAGAAAATCTGCTGCAGCTATACCTGGCAATCCAGTATCCTGCTAGTCCCCAGGCCAGTGCAACTCGTGTGTTTCAGCATAAGCAAAGTGAGTTCCTGTGCTTCTGACCTTAGTTTTGTGTCCTGCTGCTTGCCCTACTCCTGGTTGGTCCCTGGCACCCTACAAACCTGCACCGTGTTACCCTGCCTTGCTTCCAGCTGTGGATCTACTCCTGCTCCTTCTACCTACCCACTCCCTACCTGAACCTAAACTCCCAGACCTACCCATTCCTTCCTGAACCTGTTATTCCCAATTACCCAATCCAGCCTGCACCTGAGTTCCAGCCTTTGTCACAGCAATTCCGTATTACCCTGTTTAGCCCTCGTCTCAGCATTACCTGATTTCCCTTCAGCCATTGTCATGTTATTCCAGTCCAGAGTCAAGTTCCAAGTTCTTCAGTTCAATCCATGTTATTCCAGTCCAGAGTCAAGTTCCAAGTTCATCAGTTCAATCCACGTTATTCCAGTCCAGAGTCAAATTCTAAGTTCATCAGTTCAATCCACGTTATTCCAGTCCAGAGTCAAAGCCAAGTTCTTCAGTTCAATCCACGTCAAAGCCCAAGTTTTCCAGTTCAACTCAGCAAGTCTTCACTGCTACACAAATCTTGCAAATAGAGCTATCTATGTCATCTGTGGTTCCAGTCATGCCGGTCTCCGTTGAATCCCAATCACCACCTGAGACAGGTAACACGCAGACACCATTTGTGGCAGAATGTTCAGGCCCAACGATGGTGGCAGATCAAGCACCTAATTAGGGACTAGGGACCTCATTCAGAGGCGGTTGTTAGTTACAAGCGGTCGCACTGAATCAGGGCAGCCGCTTGCATCCTGAACGACTGCCTCCTTGTCGATCGTTAAGCTGTGGGTTACCACCCACAGCTTAACGACCGACCAGGTTGATGGTCGCGATGGTAATCACCATCACGACCATCGGGGCTTACGACCAGACCCTAAGGTTGGGTCTGGGCACTCGTAAGCCCCAAGGAGCTTTCTGCTCTGATGGAGCCCAGGAAGGGGTTTCAAGTCTCGTACTCCAGGAAGGGGTTTCAAGTCTCGTATCCCAGGAGGGGTTTCAAGTCTGGCACCCCAGCAAGGGGTCTCAAGTCTGGCACCCAAGCAAGGGGTCTCAAGTCTGGCACCCCAGGAGGGGGTCTAAAGTCTCGTACCCCAAGAGGGGGTTTCAAGTCCCATTCCCCAGAAGGGGATCTCAAGTCTGGCACCCCAGCAAGGGGTCTCAAGCCTCGCACCCCAGGAGGGGGTCTCAAGTCTCGCACCCCAGGAGGGGGTCTCATGTCTGGCACCCCAGGAGGGGGTTTCAAGTCTGGCACCCCAAGAGGGGGTTTCTAGTCCCATTCCCCAGAAGGGGGTCTCAAGTCTGGTGCCCCAGGAGGGGTCTCAAGTCTCACACCCCAGGAGGGGGTCTCAAGTCTCGCACCCCAGGAGGGGTCTCAAGTCTCATACCCCAGGAGCGGGTTTCAGATTCCAGTCCCCAGAGAGGAGTGTCGTGTACTTCTAATTCTGATCATGGTTCCTGTTCAGCATCTCCTGAAAATATCATTCCAGTGGACGACAATATCTGTAGTCTGTTCTCAGCTTTGATTGTTGATGCTACTGTCTCTAGCTCCCCAGGACTCCTTCCAGTTCCATCAATTGGTCCGAATTCTTAACATCTGTCAGCTTCAGTTATTTCGACTCCTCATCAATCGGAGCTTCCTCGTTTCCTCCAGCCCTGCACCTGAATGTTCTCTGCAATCCTCGAACACACAGGATTCGTCGGATACTCCAGTATGTATTTATTTTGATGGGGACTTATCTCAATACTATGCTTTATTGAAACAATTCTTCGCTATGATGAATTCTTCTTTGCCATGTGGAGTCAAGCCTACTAATATTGTAGTGTTTATTATCCCATCTTTTCAAGGTAAAGCTTGGGACTGGGTAGCCCTTATTTACAACTCCAATGATCCAATGCTTCTAAATATAAAGACTTTCAGTGAAGCTGTTGTCAAAGAATTTGGTCCTTACCCTGTAAACTAAAATTCTAGCTACGTTCTCAGTTCCAAAATATTGTCCAAGCAGTCTGTTTGTGCTACCAAGAATTCATCCTCCAAAAACACCATCAAAATTGGTCATGTTTTGCTTAGTTCCTCCCAGGAGTCCTATCAATGTTCAAGTCCTACTAAGCCTTCCATTTTACCTTTAGATACTGACTTGGAATCTGAATTCGATCATGCACACAATAAATCTCTATTCCCTGTAGACCATATGTCGTTTGACCCTGTCCTTCCTAGTCACGTATTTTCTCAGGAGTTGCCCGAGAGAGCTACGGCTTTCCGGGGTAGACGATCATCTTCCCACCAAAGATACCAGCGAAATAATGCCGGTTCTACATCTTCTCATACCAAATCTTTGTGTACTACTTTTCCAGAAGAGTGTCCTCATTTTGGGATTACTAAAGACTTCCTAGGTGATGAAGGTTCCACCTGTAGTGAGGAAGAATGGTCTACTTACTCTGAGGATGAAGATGTCTGAAGAGATGTTTTCAGAGTTATGGTGTCCCTGTGTTTGAAGCTCCTGGAATGTCATGTTTGAAAGAAAGTTGTTGTTTTTTTTCTCGGTGTCCAGAGTCCACCCTTAAAGAGGGGGGTACTGTCACGACCCTGTCTAGTTTTCACCTTTTGCCTGTAGACTTACCCCTGCCAACTGTTTCCATGGATTTGTATGTGCTCTGATCATGCTGCTGCAGCACTTCTCCCTGCATTTCTTCCACAGTGATTATTTCACCTGGGTCCTTTCCTCTCTGTGAACACTGCTAGCCCTGATTGGAATCGCAGGTGTGGTTCTGATTCTCAGTGCTGCAGAGATGAGTACTCCCTCTGCAGGTTGTGCCTTCCACCACTCAGAATGCTACTGCCAGACCACCTGTCCATATCCACCAATTGCAGCCAGAACCAGGGTACATACATCCACCCCTGATAGCATTCTGGGCCTGAACATCTCGTTACTTCCCATGGTGTATGGTTCGTGCTGTTTCTGTATTCTAGTGTATCACTAAAACCTGCTACAGCAACCACTGGTGCAATCCAGAAAACCTGCTACAGCAACCACTGGTGCAATCCAGAAAACCTGCTACAGCAACCCCCGATGCATCCAGAAAATCTGATACCTGGCAATCCAGTATCCTGCTAGTCCCCAGGCCAGTGCAACTTGTGTGTTTCAGCATAACCAAAGTGAGGTCCTGTGCTTCTGACCTTAGTTTTGTGTCCTGCTGCTTGCCCTACTCCTGGTTGGTCCCTGGCACCCTACAAACCTGCACCATGTTACCCTGCCTTGCTTCCTGCTGTGGATCTACTCCTGCTCCTTCTATCTACCCACTCCCTCCCTGAACCTAAACTCCCAGACCTACCCATTCCTTCCTGAACCTGTTATTCCCAATTACCCAATCCAGCCTGCACCTGAGTTCCAGCCTTTGTCACAGCATTTCCGTATACCCTGTTTAGCCCTCGTCTCAGCATTACCTGATTTTCCTTCAGCCATTGTCACGTTATTCCAGTCCAGAGTCCAGTTCCAAGTCCTTCAGTTCAATCCATGTTATTCCAGTCCAGAGTCAAGTTCCAAGTTCTTCACTTCAATCCACGTTACTCCAGTCCGGAGTCAAAGCCCAAGTTTTCCAGTTCAACTCAGCAAGTCTTCCTGCCGGTTCCGGTCCGGTTCCTCCTAGTTCCTGTCATTTATCATCAAAGGCAGTTTTCACTGCTACACAAATCTTGCAAATAGAGCTATCTACATCATCTGTGGTTCCAGTCATGCCGGTCTCTGTTAAGTCCCGATCACCACCTGAGACAGGTAACTCGCAGACACCATTTGTGACAATAACCTACAGAGATGGGCAGTAGCGGGTGTGGTGGTGTAACTGATTGGTGGCAGGAGAAAGCCCTGTTACCATCCAGTTACACCACTTCAGACACAAGTGTAGATGTGACTGAGATACGTATGACTGCATTGCATGTACTTGTAGGCTTGGCTCTGCAGCATGGGCAAGATACGTCCTCAAAACTGACTTGTGTACTGTACAGCAGCCCTGAAATACCTATTACCTTTACCAATAGAAAGGGAGGGCACAACTTGGAGATAAATACCATCCTGTTCTCTAATAACTCTATTTGGCCATATAAATAACCCAGCCCGAAATATCAACAGTGGGCGGAAGCTGCCGTATGTACATTTGCCAGCTTTTTTTCAGGGTCTGATTGGCAAGCACTTTATGCATAATACAAGTTTATACAAAAACAGACCATCTGCCCATTGCAAGCTGCAGAGCTGTTTTATGAAAGCAACATATGGACATGATACAGTGGAATGAAAATGGGTTTCTCTCACCATAGTGATACATCCACGCGAGAGACTAATACCCCTTTCGCATTGCTAATTGCGGGTCGCACCCGGGATTTGTGCAAGCATCGATCCTGGGTGCGACCCGCCTGAGACCCCTTTCAGACTGGCGGCCCAATGCAGCACTAATGCCAGGTAGATGACGCCATCAGCGTGACGTGATGAGCCAGCACTTGGAGATGAACTCGTCTCCAAGCGCCGGCTCTCACCTAACGGTACTCGGGTCGCCTCGACACGGGTTACCCGTTCACACCGCACCGCGAGCCGGGTTGTGTTCAACCCTGCTTGCTATCCGAGTTGAAATGCCGGTTTACTACTGGCCCCTTTCACACTGCGCAGTAACCCGGGTGGCTGCGCGTTCATGTTCAGTAACCCGGGTTATTTGATGGCAGTGTAAAAGGGGTAAAAGAAGAACACACTTTAGTAAATCGCAGGGTTTACAAACTCCACATTCAGTACAAGTGTACCTGCGATTTGCTCCAACAACTGCAGAGACATTTCCCTCCCATAGTCTACTCTGCGCTCCTTCCTCACTATCTAGCCCATCTGTGTCACCCCTGTTTGTCTGACCCTCACCTTTAGAATGTAAGCTCTCGCGAGCAGGGCCCTCTTCCCTCACGTGCTTCTTCTTGCCTTACTTTTACTTTCATTTACAATGGCACCTAAAACTGCTTACTGACACCCTGCTGCTTATTTAGGTGCTATGCAGCATTGTTTATAAATCATGTACTTGTCCTGCATTGTCTGTACTGATAATAACTGTTGTCTTCTGTGCTCATTTGTTTCTGTACTTTGTATGGTGCTGCGGAACCCTTGTGGCGTCATATAAATAAAGGATAATAATAATAATAATAATAATAATTTCTTATGCTGGGCATACACTGCAAGATAAAATAAACAAAGAAAGAAAGCTAGGAGCGTCAACCGAACTGAGCAGAGCAGCCTCAAATGTTCCCCAAATTCGTGTGGATGTCACCCACTCCACAATAACAAACACTACACACATAAAAATGGGAAAGGGGGACAAAAAGTGGGCGCTTTAAGATAAAAGAAATATCACAAATATACAATCCTTAGAATTGTAGTTCCTCATGTGAAGTTTTGTCTTTTGATTATTCTATGGGTTCGGTCGTGTATCCTCTCCTCAGTGTATGAAGTATAGAATGTACAACAAGAATTACCAATGTATCAGTCACCTATACCATACTTGCCAACAATCAGCTCCAGCCTTCCGGGAGGGAGCTGATTGTCGGCTAATATTGGGGGGCGGGGCCGGCCAGTGGGGGCGGGGCGGCCATTTTGTGTCATACTGGGGTCGGAGCCGGGGCGGGGCCGCGCGATCGCGTCATTGTGACTCCGCCCTCTCTTCACAATGCCGTGATTTTCGGCATTGTGAAGCAGGGGGCGGGGCCACGACGACGCGATTCTGCGCGAATCGCGTCACCGGGCCCCCTGCTGCGGGGATTTCTGTGTTTTTCAGGGGGGGAGGTGGGGAGGGTCGGACACTTCCGGGAGGCTTGCCTGCCTTTCCGGGGGGCCGGGAGCGGCACCCGAAAATCGGGAGGCTCCCGGCCAAATCGGGAGGGTAGGCAAGCCTGACCTATACTTTCTGTCATATACAAGCAGGAGAGAGAGTGTATTCACATGCAACACCCCCACATGCTGATAGTGCGTACCCCACTCACAGAAGGAAATGGATAACAATTCCCCAAAAGGTATCTTTAAGTTTCAGCTTCACCCAGTGTGTTATTGGAAAGATGAGATGTATATTCTGTGTACCATAACTCACTTATGATAGAATGAAGATAAACACTCATAAAGGTATCCAAGATACCACAGATCCAAGTAAAAAATAGAATGAAAAAGTGATAGCTTCAATCCATATCAATAAAACAAAATAGCACTGATGTATATCATGCCAGATATAAGAAAAAGTATGTACGAACAATAAAATGATAGTAAAAATATACGATAAATAAAGTCACAGATTCCTCATTGTCAGCGCGCGTTTCGGCTCACTAGGAAACATTGTCAAGTCTTGTGAGCCGAAACGCGTGTTGACAAGGAGGAATCTGTGACTTTGTTTATCCTCCCAGCTTTTGAGGTATGTTTGCTGGAACACAAATTGTTTTGGAGTAATAGATTTTTTACCTCAATGCTGTAATATTTCATATTTTTACTACCACTTTATTCTTTCTTACGGTTTTTTTTTATATCTGGCATGATATACATCAGTGCTACTGTATTTAGTTTTATTTCATTTTATTTTTTACTTGGATCTGTGTTAATCAAAATAAACAACTTTTTCTGAACTATTCAATTGATATATTGAGAGATATTTTATCCGGTGTGGATTATATTGTGAATCAGAGTTAAACAGCCCTGCTGGGTCATAGAAACCTTGATGTGCAGGATAACACTTCCCTGAGAGTGAGTTTGGGTATGCTACTTACATATCAAAATCTGGGGTCTATTTACTAAGCAGTGTTAGGAGACAGAGTGAAAAGTGATAAGAAAGTGATAAGGTGCCAGCCAATCAGCTCCCAACTGTCATCTCACAGGCTGTGTTTGAAAAATGACAGTTGAGAGCTGTTTTGCTGGCACCTTATCACTTTATTATCACTTTTCACTCTGTCTCCTAACACTGCTTAGTACATAGACCACTATACTATCATGAGTGTTAGGGCTCTATTTACTACAATCCGCATATTGAACGCAGATTGTAGTGTGATATTAACGACTGAATTCACATTGCGAATTCAGGCAATATCACAGGGATTTACTACAAATCCCTTGCAGGGACAGAGCTTGCGAGAAAGCTCTGTCCCTGCGGATCCCATCCGCACACTAGTCACGATATTTTCGCCAAAAATACCGTGACAAAGTGCCCACGAATGCGCCGGCCGCCGCTGCTACCCCCGGCACTAAGCCCCCCCGCGAATCACCCTCTCCCTTAATTACACTTACCTGCATGATCCGGGCCTCCGGTGATGTCCTCCATGCCTCCGGTCAGGTGATATCCCATACCGCACTGGGACCCGATCACCTGATGACCGGGCCGTAGTGCAGCATGGGAGACCAGCTGACCGGAGGGAGGGCATCACCCGGAGCCCCGACCACCGGTCCCTGGAGTCAGGCAAGTTATTATTTTTTTTTTACTATTTTTTTTTTGCAGTGAATCAGCTTGCGGTCTGTTTAGACCACACAGCTGATTACTGGGACTGACTCCCTGCTCTGCTCTCCACGTTAGAGCAGAGTAGGAGTCCGGTAACCAGGGGAGACCCTGGATTACGCCACCTCCAGGTGGCATTATTATCACAGGGCTTTCCCCTGTATTTTTTTCACAATTTATTTTTAGTAGCTACCAGACAGATCACATTTCCCATTACAATTATGGGAAATACGGTCTGATTACTATTAATAAGTGATACTTAGGGGTTGGAGTAGAATTTTACAAATTCTACTCCATTTGCCCTGTAATAACTATAGGTGATACTAAAATAATGTGAAAAGGGCGTGAAAACACCCTTTTTCACTTTATTTTTGTCAAAATAATGTTAATAAGTAGAGCCCCTAATCTTCATTCTATCATAAGTGAATCATGGTACGCAGAATATACATCTCATCTTTCCAATATTTTACACTGGGTGAAGCTGAAGCTTCAAGATACCTTTTGAGGAATTGTTATGCATTTCCTTCTGTGAGTGGGGTACTCACTTTCAGCACGTGGGGGTGTTGCATGTGGATATTACTGAAAGTATAGGTGACTGATACATTGGTAATTCTTGTTGTACATTCTATACTTCATACAATGAGGAGAGGATACACGACCGAACCCACAGAATAATCAAAAGAGACAAAACTTGACATGAGGAACTACAATTCTAAGGAATGTATATTGATTGTATATTTGTGATATTTCTTTTATCTTAAAGCGCCCACTTTTGGTCCCCCTTTCCCATTTTTATGTGTGTACTGCAAGATAAAATGCCTGTCAGACTGACAGACATTTTATCTGGCAGCCTGACACCCAGCAGATATCGCGGACATACACTGTGAGATATCCAACAGTGTATTGGCCCTGTTATATATCTGCGCTCCGTCCCCGGGGAGAAGGAAGACATTTCCCCGTTCCTTACCTGTGAAGGAACAGGGGAAATGTCTGTCAAACGGCCGCGGCTGGATGATCCGGCATGGCCGGCCAATCGATATTTTATCCTTGATCGCCTGCACACACAATGCAATTATTGGAGCGTTCAGCTGATATCAGGCGGATCGCCCCGATAATTGTATAGTCTATGCCCAGCATTAGACTTCAGATTTAATCAATATGTTACTATTTCTGAATTATTTATAAATGCAAATCTGCACAGAATGCAGGCGGATGGTTTAGCCTTTCATGCTTGCTGCTTTAAAAATACTGGCATACTCGCATTTATTCCCTCAGCGTGCTGGCTCGCAATCTATTACTTTAGATTAAAATAATAGATTATTTTAATTTATATGTGAGAGGGTGAAGCTCCTCATGAAGCTCAATGAGGCACCAGGCTGATAGAGAGCAGCAAAGCTATACAACCTGGCATGCCATGTAGAGATCGGGGCTAATGGAAGAATACATGAATTGAATGAATGCTTTGTCTCTCTGGAAGAAGAGTGTCATAAAGAAATAACATTAAATACTACAAAATAGATAACATAATATACTATAAAAACTCTAATTATATGATATTGCTATAAAGACAAGTGATGTTAGGTGTTATTACTATATCATATTTATTTCAAAGTCATGCTCCACGTTGCAGAGGAAAATTGCTTAATTAAGATGACTTTGCTTGCTGAGCTCTGGGCTGCTATTCAAAAGCTCATATGGTGACGAGCAGCACTTGAAAGCCCCAGTTGCCGAGTTCCACGTTCTGAACTTTGCTAGGAAGTCATTAGTTCCCTTCATTGCATCCCAGGAAGCCACTATAATGGCAGAGACTGTAGCTATCATATAAACTACGTTACTGGAGAATGCATGAACCTGATGATCAGAGCTCCGTAAGACTCGCCCTTGCATTAGAATGATTATGTTACAGTGTGTATATAAAAATCAACATATTGTATAATAATCACAAAATATAGAATATTAATTCCTATTACAATTAGAATCAAATATATATATATGTGTAATTCACATATTCCAGAGATAGTCAGGTCCCAAACAAGTTTACACAGAACTGGTTATTCCAGCATATCAATAGAGGTAACAGAAACCAGCTCACAATACAATCTAATTAACATTTGTTTACCCTAGCTAGGAGCTTTAGCAATTCACACATATAGACGACTTCCTGCCTGAGACCCTACACAATAAGATTTGAAATGTCCTTTTATGGGCAAGATCCCACAGGTGAGGTAGGCTGGGAAAATCAAAACACACAGCTGACTCACTGTTGGGACAGGATTGAAACACCCCCTTTTTGAACACACCTATCAGGTAATAGGATTCTCACAGAGACACAGGAAGGGTCTCTCACAGATGCAGGCACACACACTTGGAGAAACACACATTCTGGCAAGGACACACCAGGGAGACACAGGCAGAGCAGACTCCCCCCCCCCAGAAGGCCAGAATGCAGTTTCATTCCCCAGGGGAGGCCTGGAGATATATACTCATAATGTAAACTGTACATTAGATAGCCTATTTGGGTATCTGTAACAAGTTTGTATTAATCTGTTTATAGCTTATATAGATAGTTTGTATTGATTATATATGTAACACATTTGATTTGTAGTTTCGGAAAAGGCTGGGTTAACATTCAATAGTGAAGTGAATTACTAACAGCAAGCTATATGGGTGACTCTGTAATGTAGAATATGTAGCAATGCATACAGTGGATGATTTGGTGTAGTCTTTGTATATGCACATGTGTTTAATGGAGACTGTAGTTCGTTCATATGATCCACCATGTGCTTTAACAATAGCATAGTCTGAGAAAGATAGGTTTAATGTGTGTTGTATTCTTGTGGTCTGACTGTATCAGTTAAGATTAAGATGGAAATTGGGTAAAATATTGCAATCTGTAGATATATAATTGTTTGATATCAGCTGGTGATGAAGGAACCCATAACTCGGTAGTGGTCAATTAATTACATTGTACTCTGAAACATTATATAATGGAATCTGGTTGAAATCAGGTTGAATTCAGCTAGTGGTTGTGGTCCCATGGGAGTTGCGGATTGCTAGCCATATTGTGATAGTATTGTGAAGTTATATATTATCATAGTTTGGGGATTTAAAGATGGCTACCTCCATGTGGTGTGAACAAAGGAAATTCCATGTGCTCCATGTTTCCCCATTGAATCATGTGCTTGATTCAATGGAAGTTGTGAATTACTAGTCTTGTGATCATAGTTATAATTCTACCCAGTTTTGGTGTTGTATAATACAAATAGGTTGTTATAGATATTATAATTATGATCATTAATGGATATATGATTTACAGAAGTTACAACATTATGCAAGTTTTCTTACTTTCAAAATGCAGTTTGCCTAGGGATCATGAGGCTTGCAAACAAAGGAAGAGCATGTGCTTCGGCCCTTCCCCCTCCCAACGGTCTAGTGGGTACTGGATATTGTAGGATGGTATTGTTGTATATTGGAATCAGCTTGTGTTGTACATGTTGGAATATTAAATGGTGCAGTGTTTGCCTGATGTGTTGGCATATGATATTCAGCTTGTATATTTAATTAACTATGGCATTATGGGAGATTTCAATGAGGGTTTTTCAAAATGGAGTTTGTGTTCAGAGACCATGCGGTTTGAACAATAGGACAAAGGGTCACAACAACCACCACACACAATCTCACACAGCAGCCATTTTCTCTCTCTCTCTCTCATCTTTGTATCGTCTATATTGTATTTTAACAAGCATTGATTTTCTGAAGATTGATTTGATGAATATAAAACATTTTACTTATAACACTTTGTGTGCATCGTTATCTTTATGAAAGGAAATTATCCAAATGATTTAAAAGATATATAATTCTGGTTAACACTTTGCGAAGTTCATATATTTATGTTACTTATAACTAGGGGTGAGCGGGTTCAGATTTCTGAAATCCGAACCCCCCCAAGCCCCCCCGATCCGAGGCCGATCCGAGTCAGGCTCGACTTTTCCCGCCTGACTCGGATATGAAATCAAGGCAAAACGTCATCATCCCACCTTCCCGGTCCCGCAGGTTTTGGATCCTATATAAGGTGCCCGCGTCGGCGCCATTTTCTCACTCGGCTGTGGACAGTGAAGAGGGAGGGTGGGAGTTAGGGCTGGCTGGGCTGTGTAGTGTAGTGCAGAGTAGTGTTGTGCTGTGCTGTGCTGTGCTGCTGTTGTCCATAGGGGCTGTGTCCACTACTTCAAAGTCCATAGGGACTGGCTGTGTTGTGCTGCTGTTGTTAATAGCAGTGCCAGATTAAGGTCTACATGGGCCTGGAGCTGAAATTTATGAAGGGCCTATTGTGTGCTGCTGCAGGCGAATGTGATAACCTCTGTGGCAGTGTGACTAGTGATGTGGGGGCATGCCTAGTGTGTGGATGTGGTCTACACAGGGGGTGTGGCTATATCCATGGGGGAATAATTGCCTCCACTTTTAACAACTTTATAGTTGAGCTATAACAAAAAAGGGTTTTTTTTTGTGAAAGGGCAAATACAGCTGCCATCCGCGGCCTGCGGCACCACTGAAGGCTATGATTATTCATCATCACTCTTCATTGATGCAGCAGCTCCCTATATACACACACACAGAGACATATATATATATATATACCAATGGGTTGGGTACGGAATGCCAGTGCTCGGGATCCCGCCAGTCAAAAACACCCGATGCCGGCATCCCGACAGGGTTAGGATAACAACACTTGTTGGTCAGTATCCTAACCCTCCCACCCCGCTGCCTAATACTAACCTTCCCCCTTAGTGCCTAAACCTAACCCTCCCTACTTAGTGTCTAACCATTCTCCTAATGCCTAACCCTTACCCCAGTACTTACAGTCGAGATGCCGGGACCAGGACTCTGACAAGTGTCGGGATTCCAGCGCTGGCATTGTAAGCGCTGGCATCCCGACTATCGGTCTAATGACCGCATCCAATACCAATCAAAATAGCACTCTAACAGCGATTATGGATCACACAGGACCCCCAAGATGCTTTTAAAGTTTCAGAATTCTATACTTAGGGTGTTTCATCATAAAAGAACCTAAAGCCTGGTACACACTAGGTTGACGTTTGGCAGACCCGTAACCTATCTGACGATTGGTAAGTGTATACATATTTGCCAATCGCCTGCCCGATGACCCGGGCTTGACAGCTGCACAGCAGATGGGATATGTCTGTGAACCATATCGTTCACAGACATATCCGCTGTACACACCCGGCGATGCACTATGGATATATCGCCTGTACAGTGGAACGGGGGATATATCTATCAGTCTAAGTTAAAAGGTAATAGGTGAACCGGTGCGCAAACAAAGCTGCAGATGGGAGGTAATCAAAAATAGGAGGTATCCTCACACCTCCATCAACATAATGTGATATATATATATGGCATCCACACAAATAATCAGCAATCTTCAAGACAACAATATTCACACAAAGATAAAAGAGTGCATGCAAAACACCAATATATAGCATATACTGAATCCACACTAGTGAGTGGAAATGTATTGTACGCGTATCCACAAATGGCTGGAGGGTGACAATTACCGGATTGGAGTAAAGGAGCTGTTAACGAACAGTCCTTAATAAGCCAGAATGTATAGAGACACAGAAGTAGTCCCGGGAACTGCACTGGTCTGGGCTTGGACCTCCGCTCTCAGGCACTGCACTCCCTGTTCATCCGTGGTTCCCCCGTCTGACACCATGGTGTTGTCTTGAAGATTGCTGATTATTTGTGTGGATGCCATTTTCAACAACTGATTATACAGCTTCAACAACTGATTATACACATATATATATATATATATATATATATATATATATATATACAGTATAGCACAAAACTCCGCTCTAGTGATGTATGACAACACCACATACTGTATATGAGGAAAGAAGAGGCGGCACTCCCAAATAGAATGGTGAATAAAGGTTTAAATGTACTTAAATATCAGTACAGATCTGTACTGATGTGCCGCCTCTTCTTTCCTCATATACAGTATGTAGTGTCGTCATAGATCACTAGAGGGGAGTTTTGTGTGTATATATAATATATATATATATATATATATATATACACAAAATACATATATACGCTCACTTATATATGTATGTATACAAAGTCACACATTATATGTATATATACATATATATATATATATATATATATATATACACACACACACGTAGGTGCCAGACATTACACTTACCTGTGTGAAGGAATGCTGGTTATGCATCCTGATTTCTCCTCACGGCTGGTGAAAGTTTCCTTCCTGCCTTCCTTCCTTCCTCAGCTCAGCCTCTGCACTCCACTTGTTAGGCTGACCTTATAGTTGAATTTATGTGCCCAGCTATTGACTAAGTTGCCCAGGAAGGGGGGTAGTGGCCCTTGGGGGAATGGGCTAGGCTTCAGATGACCCGGGGGACTGGAGCATATGGTGACCCAAGGGACACACAACTTCAGATGGCCAGGGGAGCTTTAGTACGACCTGGGGGCGGGGCTTCGGGCGGCATGGGGGCGGGGCTTTGGGCAGCATGGGGGCGGAGCCTCGTACTGCAGGGAAAGGAATAAGGATATTCTGACGTGTGACGGAGCTTCAGACGGCCGATGCGGGGTGAATGGTCCAGACTTCGGATCTTCCATCACAGCAATGCAGTGTCGTCGCATTCAAAGCAGTGCAGACAGTGTTCTCATGGATTTTTTTTCCCTGTCTGCACTGCATTGAATCCTGTGGGCCTATTTTAATGGTGGGCCTGGAGCTGTAGCTCCACCCGCCCCATTAGTAATCCGGCCCTGGTTAATAGGGGCTGTGTCCACTACTTCAAAGTCCATAGGGGCTGGCTGGACTGTGTTGTGCAGTCAGTTGTCCATAGGGGCTGTGTCCACTCCAAAGTCCTGTGCAGTGCCCCAGTCCTAAAGGGGTGCTGTAGTGTTGTCCAGGGGGTGCTCTGTCCGTCAGGGGTGCTCCCCCAAAGTGCTAAAAAAATATATATTTTTTCTGTGTTTGTGAATTGTGTGCGCAGTAGCCGCACGTGCATCAACAAAGCAGTGCCAAGCGTGCGCCTGTGTCATAAGTAAAGGGCCGGCTGGCTTGACCGTTAAAGGGTGCTGTAACCCCCAAAGTACACTCCAGTCCAAACCAAATAAAAAAATATTTTCTGTGTTTGTGAATTGTGTGCGCAGTAGCCGCACGTGCATCAACAAAGTAGTGCCAAGCGTGCGCCTGTGTCATAAGTAAAGGGCCGGCTGGCTTGACCGTTAAAGGGTGCTGTAACCCCCAAAGTACACTCCAGTCCAAACCAAATAAAAAAATTATTTTCTGTGTTTGTGAATTGTGTGCGCAGTAGCCGCACGTGCATCAACAAAGTAGTGCCAAGCGTGCGCCTGTGTCATAAGTAAAGGGCCGGCTGGCTTGACCGTTAAAGGGTGCTGTAACCCCCAAAGTACACTCCAGTCCAAACCAAAAAAAATATTATTTTCTGTGTTTGTGAATTGTGTGCGCAGTAGCCGCACGTGCATCAACAAAGTAGTGCCAAGCGTGCGCCTGTGCCATAAGTAAAGGGCCGGCTGGCTTGACCGTTAAAGGGTGCTGTAACCCCCAAAGTACACTCCAGTCCAAACCAAATAAAAAAATATTTTCTGTGTTTGTGAATTGTGTGCGCAGTAGCCGCACGTGCATCAACAAAGTAGTGCCAAGCGTGCGCCTGTGTCATAAGTAAAGGGCCAGCTGGCTTGACCGTTAAAGGGTGCTGTAACCCCCAAAGTACACTCCAAACCAAATAAAAACATTTTTTCTGTGTTTGTGAATTGTGTGCGCAGTAGCCACCCGTGCATCAACAAAGGAGCAGCGCCAAGCGTGTGCCTGTGTCCCATAAGTAAAGAGCCGGCTGGCTCATTTCTTAAAGGGTGGTGTAACCCACAAAGTGCACTACTCTCCAGCAAAAATAAAAAAATATTTTCTGTGTTTGTGTGCGCCTTAGCCGCACGTATATATCATATCGATATAACATAAATGGAGGACCAAACTTTCTCCGATAAAAATAAAATAGAGAAAGATCAAGAACCACTTCCTCCTAGTGCTGAAGCTGCTGCCACTAGTCATGACATAGACGATAACATGCCATCAACGTCGTCTGCCAAGGCCGATTCCCAATGTCATAGTAGAGGGCACATACAATCCCAAATGGCAAAGTTCAGGAAAATGACCTTGAAAAAAACATTTAAATCATCTGAAGAGAAACGTAAACTTGCCAATATGCCATTTACGACACGGAGTGGCAAGGAATGGCTAAGGTCTTTCCCTATGTTCATGACTAGTGGTTCAGCTTCACATGACGATGGAAGCCTTCCTCCCACTAAAAAAATCACAAGAGTTAAGCTGGCAAAAGCACAGCGAAGAACTGTGCGTTCTAAGAAGATATCACAAATCCCCAAGGAGAGTCCAAGTGTGGTGGTGGTTGCGATGCCTGACCTTCCCAGCACTGGACGGGAAGAGGTGGCTCTTTCCACCATTTGCACGCCCCCTGCAAGTGCTGAAAGGAGCACCCACAGTCCACTTGCTGATATGCAAATTGAAGATGTCACTGTTGAAGTACAACAGAATGAGGATACTGGTATAGCTGGCGCTGAGGAGGAAGTTGGCGAGGAGGATTCTGATGGTGATGTGGTTTGTTTAAATCAGGCTTCGGGGGAGACAGTTGTTGTCCGTGGGATGAAAAAGCCCATCACGGTCATGCCTGGGCAGAAGACCAAACATTCCACCTCTTTGGTCTGGCAATATTTCTATCCAAATCCGGACAACAACTGTCTTGACATATGTACCATATGTAAAGGTGAAATAAGTAGGGGTAGGGGACGTTAATCACCTAGGAACATCCTCCCTTATACGGCACCTGCAGCGCATTCATAAAAAGTTACTGTCAAGTTCAGAAACTTTGGCTAAGACCGTAAGCAGTCCAGGGACACCTAAATCCCGTTGTCCTGTTGTATCCAAGCGCCTGCAAACCACACCGTCAACTCCCTCCATGTCAATTTCCTCCTTAGTCAGGATCGGAAGTAGTCCTGCAGGCCATGTCACTGGCATGACTGACTCTCCTATCCGGGATTCCTCCGGAGGATCCTGCATTGCTACGCCTCCTGCTGCCGCTGCTGCTGTTGCTGCTACTGGGAGTCGTTCATCATCCCAGAGAGGAAGCAGGAACACCACTACTTTTACTAAACAATTGACCCTCCAACAGTCCTTAGCGAGGAGGATGAAGTACGACAGCAGTCATCCTGAAGCAAAACGTATAACTGAGGCCTTGACTGCTATGTTGGTGTTAGACGTGCGTCCGGTATCCGCCATTAGTGCAGTGGGATTTAGACAATTGATGGAGGTAGTGTGTCCCCGGTTCCAAATCCCGTCTAGATTCCACTTCACTAGGCAGGCGATACCGAGACTGTACAGAAACGTCACAAAAAGTGTCCTCAGTGTCCTGAAAAATGCCATTGTACCCAATGTCCACTTAACCACGGACATGTGGACAAGTGGAACAGGGCAGACTAAGGACTATATGACTGTGACAGCTCACTGGTTAGATGTATCACCTTACGCAGCAACAGCAGCAGCGTCACCAGTAGCAGCATCTCAGAAACGCCAGCTCGTTCCAAGGCAGGCTACGCTGTGTATCACCGGTTTCAGTAAGAGGCACACCGCCGACAACCTCTTAGAGAAACTGAGGGAAATCATCGCCCAGTGGCTTACCCCACTTAGACTCTCCTGGGGATTTGTGATATCTGACAACGCCACCAATATTGTGCGGGCATTACATCTGAGCAAATTCCGGCACGTCCCATGTTTTGCTCACACAATAAACTTGGTGGTGCAGAATTTTCTGAAAAGCGACAGGGGCGTGCAGGAGACGCTTTGGGTGGGCCGAAAAATTTCTGGCCACTTTCACCATTCAGCGACTGCGTGCCGAAGACTGGAGCGCCAGCAAACACTCTTGAACCTGCCCCGCCATCACCTGAAGCAAGAGGTTGTGACGCAGTGGAACTCAACCCTCTATATGCTTCAGAGGATGGAGGAGCAGCAAAAGGCCATACAAGCCTATACATCCACCTATGACATAGGCAAAGGAGGGGGTATGCACCTGACTCAAGCGCAGTGGAGAATGATTTCCATGTTGTGCAAGGTTCTCCAGCCCTTCGAACTTGCCACACGTGAAGTCAGTTCAGACACTGCCAGCTTGAGTCAGGTCATTCCCCTCATCAGGCTTTTGCAGAAGCAGCTGGAGAAAGTGAAGGAGGAGCTAAGACGGAGCGATTCCGCTCGGCATGTGGGACTTGTGGATGAAGCCCTTCATTCGCTTTGCCAGGATTCCAGGGTGGTCAATCTGTTGAAATCAGACCACTACATTTTGGCCACCGTGCTCGATCCTAGGTTTAAAGCCTATGTGGTGTCTCTCTTTCTGGCCGACACAAGCCTGCAGAGGTGCAAAGTCCTGCTGGTGAACACACTGTCAGCTGAAGCGGAACGTGACACGTCAACAGCTCCTTCTTCATTTTCTCCCGCAACTGGGGCTGCCAGGAAAAAACTTAGCTATCCTAAGCAACCCGCTGGCGGTGATGCAGGGCAGGCAGGACCAAGTTTGGACATCTGGTCCGGACTGAAGGACCTGGCAACAATTTCTGACATGTCTACTGTCACTACATATGATACTGTCACCATTGACAGAATGGTGGAGGATTACATCGGTGACAGCATCCAAGTAGGCATGTCAGACAGTCCATACCTGTACTGGCAGGAAAAAGAGCCAATTTGGAGGCCCCTGTACAAACTGGCTCTATTTTACCTGAGTTGCCCCCCCTCCAGTGTGTACTCCGAAAGAGTGTTTAGTGCAGCCGGGAACCTCGTCAGCGAAAGGCGTAGGAGGTTGCTTCCACAAAATGTGGAGAAGATGATGTTCATCAAAATGAATTATCAACTCTTCCAGGGAGACCAGCCTCTAGAACGTACAGAGGGACCTGTGGTGGTGGATTCCAGTGGGGACGAGTTAATACTCTGTGAGGATGAGGATGTACACAACACTGACGAGGGTGAGGAATCGGTGGATGAGGAGGATGAGGACGACATCTTGCCTCCATAGAGTCAGTTTGTGCAGGGACAGATTAATTGCCAGCTTGTTTTGTGGGGGCCCAAACGAACCAATCATTTCAGCCACAGTCGTGTGGCAGACCCTGGCGCTGAAATGATTGCTTTGTTAAAGTGTGCATGTCCTGTTTATACAACATAAGGGTGGGTGGGAGGGCCCAAGGACAATTCCATCTTGCACCTCTTTTTTTTCTTTGCATTATGTACAGTTTGGGGCCTAGTTTTTCAAACTGCCATCCTGTCTGCCACTGCAGTGTCACTCCTAGATGGGTCACGTGTTTGTGCCGCCCACTCGTGTCGCTTAGCAAACTCATCCAGCTACCTCGGTGCAACCTTTTGGACATAAAAACACTATTTTGAGGTGTGAGGTGTTCAGAATAGACTGGAAATTAGTGGAAATTAAGGTTATTGAGGTTAATAATAGCATAGGAGCAGAAAAACCAACACATTCTGTGATTTTAGCTGTTTTTATGCTTTTTAAAAAAAAAATACAGATCCAAAACACAAAACCCAGAACCCAAAACACGGAAGGGTGGTTTTGGTAAAACCAATCCAGATCCAAAACACAAAGAAAGATCCAGATCCAAAACCAAAACACGAAAAGGGGCCGGTGCACACCCCTACTTATAACCTGATAGTTATTATATGAAAAATTAGAATAATTTGCTTCAGATATATTGGGATTAAACGAGCTGGCAATGGCCTGTGTGCCCAAAAAAAGAAAGAAGAAAAAACACCCATTATCAGATTATATGACTATACAGTTCATTGCTGGACAACTTCTAAATGTTGGGGGCAAGTGGCAGACTGTGGGAAGGGGTGAAATATTAATGGCATCTGATAGCTCCACTCCTGGCAGGATTTATGTCATTCGTAAGACTCAACAGCACAGGCTGAGTTTGCCTACTAGAAGGAAAGAGTTTCTGGGTTAAATCTCTGCAAACCCTCGGTCAGGTATAGCGTTGGTAGCTAGGCCTGCCTAAGGCATCTGCTTCCTGCCTTCGTGATTACTTTGCCTCTGTCGTACCTCTGACAATATAAATCATCTACTTGGCACTTGCCTGGCTCCCAACTGCTATACCTACTGCAAATGTCTATAGATATTAGTAGACACTGAGTAGTTCTGTTATCATATCCAAGTACTGTATTATGATTGTAGACTGAGCAAGCCCGGACCAGGACTGAAAATGATAAAGGGCCTAATGTGAGAATCAGAGAAGATATGACCAGTGCTGTGTGGATGTGACAAATGCTGTGTGTGTGTGACCAGTAGTGTGTGTGTGTGTGTGTGACCAGTGCTCACTGCTACTGTTGTGTAAACATGTTATTCGTTTGAGTACTTCAGTATGTCTCCTGGCTGTTGCACCTGTGCGTGGCTTACAAGCAGTGGCGTAACTAGGGTATTTGGAGCCCAGGGCAAATTTGAAAATGGAGCACCCCCCCATGTGCGTGCGCCACAGGCGTGCGCGGTGAAAAATGGGCGTGGCCACTGAAAAATGGGGCGTGTCAACATGACACACACCCTTTCTTGTCACTGGGAACATTTCTTTCTATTTGCACCTTAATGCAATGCCCCTTATACAGTCCCCCCCCTATGCAGTGCCCCTGTAGTGGTCCCCCTTATGCAGCCCCCCATTAGTTCCCCTTATACAGTGCCCCCAGTAGTGATCCCTCATATGCAGGCCCCCAGTAGTGATCCCCCATATACAGTGCCCCCAGTAGTTGTCCCTCTTATGCAGTGCCCCCTGTAGTGGTTCTCCCTTTTCAGTGCCCCCTGTAGTGGACCCCCCTGTGCAGTGCCCCCAGTAGTGAGCCCCTTATATAGTGCACCAGTAGTCGTCACACCTATACAGTGCCCTTTATATAGTTCCCCCAGTAGGAGTCCACCTTGATGCAGTGCCCCTTGTAGTAGTCCCCAGTAGTGGTCCCCCACAATGCAGTGCCCACAGTAGTATCCCCCCCAGTAGTGGTCCCCCCCTGAAGCAGTGCCCTCAGTAGTATCCCCCCCAGTAGTGGTCCCCCCCCGAGGCAGTGCCCCAGTAGTATCCCCCCACAGTAGTTGTCCCCAGTAGTGGTCTCCCCCCGAAGCAGTGCCCCCAGTAGTATCCCCCACCCAGTAGTAGTCCCCAGTACTGGTCCCCCCCCACCTGAAGCCGTGCCCACAGTAGTATCCCCCCCAGTAGTGCCCCCAGTAGTAGTCCCCTTCTTTGTAATAGAGCGCACCCCCCCCGAAATACACACTAAAATGAAACAAAACAAAAATACTTACCTGTATCCACGCTCCTGCTCCCGCCGCCATCCGCACATCCATCCTCCCGGGCCGAGCCGCTCTGCATTATGGGAGAGACGTCATGACATCATGACGTTTCTCCCATTACCACTGCAGGAGCCGGACGGAAGCCCGGCTCTTGCAGTGGGCGCGCAGCAGTCAATGAGAGTCTACCTGACTCTCATTGGCTGCTGATTCACAGACACATCGCTGCCGCTCGGCAGTGATGTGTGTGCAGCAGCAGCAGCCAATGAGAGTCTGTCTGACTGTCAGTGACTGCTGATTAACACACACATCACCGCCAGTGCTGGCGGCGATGTGTGTGTTATGCACAGCATGAGCCCGCCTGCCACCCTCCTCCTGGCGCTATTGGGCAAGCGCTCAGGGGGAGGGAAGGGGCTCAGCTGTACAGCACAGGACCGGCGCTGGAAGCCTAGTGCCGGTCCTATGTGAATGTGTAGCACTGACCGCACTCACTGCGGTCGGCGCTACACTGGCTAACTAGGGAGGGAGGGCCGGTACCGTGGCCGGCGGCACCCCCACACGCCGCCGGTCCCACGGTGCCCAGGGCACGCACCCCGCTTGCCCTGCCCTAGTTACGCCACTGCTTACAAGGCATTCTGCTGCAGAGCATCCTGCTTTAGCAGACAAGCTGGAGCAACAAAAAGCAGGGTGTCTACCAGTGACATGAGGACTCTCAGTCCCCCCAATGATGAGCAGTGGCAGTGTTGTTGCTCTTAACCTTACTGCTTCTCTTCCATGCTGCTGCCTCTACTCATATAAAAGCAAAGAGCGAGGGACTCATGAGGTAAAAAGGATTGGATAGCAACACAGGACACTTGGCTTAGTAAATAGGCCGCCTAAAGTTAGGGGTAAAAAATATGAATGAAGTTCAAGCATAATGGGGGAGATGCATGAAAGCTTCTAAAGAGTGGACAAGCGGACAAGTGTAGAAGTTATCCATAGCAACCAATCAGATTCTACCCAGTGGCGTAACTACTGCCCCCGCAGCCCCCGAGGTAGCTTGAGGGCCGTAGCTTTGCGACTGCAACTGTGGGCGCTGGTGTCTGAAGTGATCGGAGGCTAAGGAAGCCTCCGATCACTTCAGAGGCCAGCGTCCCCAGTAATGCAGTGCGTGAGTGACGTCATGACGTCACCCGCGACGTGATGAACCTGAGCGGCCGCGTCTGCTAGATCACTTTAGATCCAGTCAGCACTGCAGGTGGAGAGGCAGCCGGATGACAGCCGTGCGGAGTCAGGTAAGTACGGGTGGGGGGGGGATAGGTTTGGGGAGGGCACGACTACTGGAGAGGGCACAACAACAGGATGCACTAATTGAAGGGGCACAACTACAGGGGGCACTACTTGAAGGGGCACAACTACTGGGGGAACTACCTGAAGGAGGCACAACTACAGGGGTACTCATTGAAAGGGCACAAGTACAGGGGGCACTACTTGAAGAGGCACAACTACAGGGGCACTACTTGAAGGGGCACAACTACAGGGGGCACTGCTTGAAGGGGCACAACTACAGGAGGAACTATTTGAAAGGGCACAACTACAGGGGGCACTACTTGAAGGGACACAATTATTGGAGGCACTACTTGAAGGAGGCACAACTACAGAGGTACTCATTGAAGGGGCACAAGTACAGGGGGCACAACTACAGGGGCACTACTTTAAGGGGCACAATTACAGTGGGCGCTACTTTAAGGGGCACAACTACAGGGGGCACTACTTGAAGGGGCACATCTACAGGGGGCACAACTACAGGGGCACAACTAATGGGGCACTGCATATGGGCACTACTTTAAGGGTCGCTAGTACAGGGGGCATTGCATAAGGGGCACTACTACAGGGGGCATTGCATAAGGGGCACAAATAGAGGGGGTCCTGCATAATGGGCACTACTACAGGAGGCATTGCATAAGGGGCACTAGTACAGGGGGCATTGCGCACGGGGCACTAACTTTATACACGCAGTTTACAGGTTATAAACTATGTTCCCAATAATCTGGTTCTACACGGACATAAAAACTGTGCAACCTGTCTTGAGCTGAGGTAACAGACTGGCAGGAGCGGAGAGAAGGGTTGGTGAAGTAGATCTGTCAGGGTGGGATGTAATGGGCATTACTGTGTGGCATAATGTGTAATTGGAATTACTGTCTGCACAATGTATTATTAGGGGCATTACTGTGTGGCATTATGTGTTATAAGGGGCATTACTGTGTGGCATATCGTGTTGTATGTGGCATTATGGTGTGGCATAATGTGAAATAACGGCATTACGGCATGGCATAATTTGTGTGTCATTATGTGTCATACGTGGCATTATTGTGCGGCATGTGTAAAGGGCTTTGCTGTGTGGCATAATGTGTTGTAAGGGGCATTCCGGTGTGGCATAATGTGTTATAAGTGGCATTACTTAATGTGTCATAATGTGTAAGGCACATTACTGTATCATGAAATCACACACCTTAAATGTCATCTTTGGGTGTGTTTGTTTTTCCTTGAGGGGGGGTGCCTGAAACTTTTTTGGCATGGGGGAACAAAATTTATAGTTACGCCACTGATTCTACCTATCATTTTATAGGATGCACTTCATAAATGCTACCTCAAAGCTGATTGCTTTGGACAACTTCTCCACTTTTTAGAAAGCTTGATACATCCACCTCTGAGAGATGGTGAAGGAATTGTCCCATGAATTTAACCATACATTTTTAATACCAGCACCAGCCTGAATGTTGGTTTTACTGGTCATGCCAGTGAAATCTGGGCTGGGTGGCAAGCGTAGTAAAAGACCAGTTGCTAAAACATTGTCACCGTGCCCAGTAATTTTTCACTCTAGGCAGACATTTGGCACTTACAACAAAACAAGACATATGGATAATTGTTTGTTTTCCAAGCTAAATTACACTAGTTGTCAGCAGTTGCTTTTTGTTTGTCCATAAATATGAAATGAAACTGAATGTATTACGTTTTTATATAATGTGCAAGTATATTTATTATGTAGTAACTTCAAATTCTCAACTATTTAACACTGTCTCTTAAGAAGTACTTGATGTGTTACCAAAAGGTCTCCCTTTTATAGTGTGACCAGCACAGCCTGTCCTGTCCTAACCTAATCCTTGTTGCAGCTTTTAAGCAGGGGAGGGGGCACACACACTGTTTGATGGCATCTCAAGCATGCCCACCATATCTTCATATGTTTAAAGCGTATTATAATGTGTTATAAATTAACACCTTGTCCAGAACAATAACCTATTTATTGGGATCTGCTTATGGGTTCCAGCCACTCAAGGCATAATACATTCATGGTGCCATCCTAGGGCCCACCGCACAATACAGAGAGCCTCCCTGTGACTGTCATAAAGCATACAGGTGACTGACATATAATGCATCACAGAAACTTTTTTAATCACTTTAACTCCCCCATTGTTCATTTAAAGTCATATCATGCACTATTTCGATCCATGTTCATTAAGCCCCTAATTACCTCTCTCAGTGTCATGAAAAAATCCCCATCATTTTAATTAATGCCATTAAGATCACTATTTGCTTCATCCTTAAAATAAAATCCATTAATCCTAACCTTCTTCTTAACAGTAACTTCCCATAATTATACCCATTCCACCTTCCAGCTTCATTCACCCGATCATCTTCCTGTTTGTGCCGCAATTACACAGCATAGCCACCATGGCGAGCAATGCGGACCCCCAACCTCATGTGGGGGGAGGTGCCTCCAGAGAGGAGGCAGGGGCCGTACGTGGAAAGGAATTAATTAATCTAGGTGACCACGGACCACTTGCCTGCCTACCTACCTTCTTCCCACGCCTCACATGCTGAAAAAATTTGTATTAAAAAAACCAAACAAACAAACATTTGGCCTACTGGTTGATGACGCCCTGCTGTTTATATTCAGTTGCCCATATTATGAAGTATACGTAACTGAAAATAACCACATATATGCACTTTTGACACAAATGCACCCAACTCTAAATGAGTAATGTCCATAAAATTGTTCACCAACATTGGGCCTGATTCAGAGCCGGTCGCTATTTGCGCTCGCTCGTCCAGAAAATAGGGGTGGCGTTTCAAATGAACCGTTCACTCTTTGCGGTCTGTTCACGCCTCTAGGTCTGAACGAGCGAACAAAACTTGCGGTCGTTTTTTGGGAAACTACGCCCCCTGTCCGCTCGCATCCTATGTCATGTCCGCTATTTATTAGATTAATCGAGTACATCGAACAGGGTATGAGCTGCTCGCTATTCTTGTGGTTGGTTTTTGCTACCACAATTTTGCGAGCAGTTCTGGCTATAAAATAACCCAGTGACGTGGTCAATGACGCTGCTGTTTTAAATATGCACACCCATAAAACGCCCGTTTTGACCTTTAAGCACGCCTGCGATCGGATCTCCACTCCCCGTTTTCAAGCACCTTCCCCTGTTACCACCCACATACGCCTCATCCTGTCACTCAAATTAGCAGGCATTCGCTATTTTGCGAGCACATGAATTTCGGCCGCACTGATTGGTTCGCGCATGCGTATAACGATCCGTACGCATGCGCAGTTGAGCAAACATCGCTCAGAGCGAACGAGCTGCCACTTACGAGTGGCTCTGAATCAGGCCCATAGTGCAATAGGAATTTTTTTTTTTTTTCCCAATTTTTTTAAATTTTAAATTGCCCCATTATTCTTTAGTACAGTATTTTGAATCCAAATAGATTAATCAGACCAGACTGCACAAATTTCCTTTAGATTTACTCAGCTGCAAATTTATGTTGTTCACTGTAAATGTCACTGATCTAAAATGATCTTTTTTTTTAATTAGCCGAGTCTAGCAAACTCATTGAAATTCAAGATATTATGAGTGAAGCACAGAAAGGTTAAATCTATGACTAACTGAGTATGAGGGAGTTTTCTTGATCCCACTAAAAACAGTAATGAGCTAACTTGCCATATATTTATCTGATTTGTGCTCTGAAACCCTTATTTTCGAGTCCTGTTACCTAGCTACATACTATCCCTCCTACATTGTGTTCAGACTCAGCATACAACAAAGAGATACAAACATATGGTTGACGTGGCACCACTGCATACTGAAAATTCATAAGTCTATGTCAGATAATGTACACGGATAAACTCCAAATAATTATTGAAAACTCAGTAGCTGAAAGAGAACATGTATCTGCTGGAATCGGTATCAATCTGCTGGAATCGGCGGATGTATTGCCGGCGGATTAAATACTAACTCTGGAAGCCTGAACAGTCAGGATCCCGACTGGGGCTGGTAAGTACCCTAACCCTCCCCTCTACACCTCAACCCTCCCTTAGGGGTGCCTAATCCTAACCTCCCGTTGGTGCCAAACCCTAACCGCCCTTCCCGCACCCTAGACCTAACCCTCCTGGGGGGTGCCTAACCCTAACCCCCCTTCCCCTAGTATAACCCTAACCCTCCTCAGGGGGTGCCTGACCCTAAGTCTCCCCGGGGGTAGCCTAAAATGGAATCGGTATGAAATGCTGCCGGCCGCATGGCCGGCGGTTCGATTCCCGGCAGCGCCTGGCCAACAGATGAGCAGAGCCCGGCAGCGGAAGCCCGACAGCGCTGGAAATCCTGATCGTCGCTAAGGTAAGTATAAACTAACCTAACCTATCCCTAACCCTCCTTAGGGGTGCCTAACCCTAACCTCCCCCCCAAGTGCCTAATCCTAATCCCCCCTCTAAGTGCCTAACCCTAACCCCGCCCTACCCCGCTGCCTAAACCTAAGTCCCCCGGGGGGGGTGCCTAACCCTTAGTCCCCCCCGGGGGTGCCGAGCCCTAACCCTCCCTCCCCCTAGCCTAACCCTAACCCTACCCCTAAGTCCCCAACGGGTGCCCTAAACCTAACCCTCCCCCCCTCGGCTGTCCGCTCGCGGCACCCGGCGTCGGGGAAATGTCAGGCGTCTACATCTAGACGCCCAGCATTTCACCCTCGCCGGGATATGGCAGCCGGGAAGCCGGATGCCGGTATTAAGGCAGCCGGTTTCCCGATTGTATACCCCTAAAACTAACCCTTACCTCCCCGCGACTAACAGCTAACAGTCCCTGCTTACCTTCATTCGGGATGGCGGGCATTGGGATTTCGGCATCTGTCTAAAGAAAGGCGTCGGGATTTAGACACCTATCTTTAGTACAGAGTCGGGCTTCCAGTGTCGGGATTCCGACGTCTGGCATTCCGGACGCCGGTAAATAAACTCCATCCCGTATCTGCTAAGTAAAATTGTTTATGCAATAGTTCATTTGCACAATGTATATGTAAAAACAAAACAAGACTCAGCCTAGCAGGGATCATAGAACACCAATGCGTACTGTATTTAAGGGGTCTATTCACTAAGCCTTGGAGAGAAAGTGGAGTTAGAGTACGAGCCAATCAGCTCCTAACTCACTTCACAGGCTGTGTTTGGAAAAGTACATGAAGTGATTAGTTGGTACTTGAGCTCTCTCCAAAGCTTAATGAATAGACCCCTAAATGCCTTGTCTTGACTCAGCTAACCGCTGAGTAACTACCTCTCTGTCACAGCTCCCATGCATCGAGAGTGATCACAAGTAGACATGTTTAACTTATTCCAATCAGTTCTAAATCATATTTGGGTGATTTGAGGGTCTTCATCTTGTACTTGATATTATTGTCATTTTTGGGCCACATTTGAGATCGTCGGGGCAGATTCAATTAGCCGCGGGGCCGCGAGGACTTTAACTTTGGAGAAACCCTTAGATTTCAGCACTTAATGCAGATGCTAAGGATTACCTACAGGTTTACCACCCGCAGAAATCGACTAATATTTGAATAGCTCTGGGCATCAAACCTGGCGTTATCCCGCCTCGGTTTACCGTGGGTAACTGAATCTGCCCCATAGATCGCAGTTGGAAGAAAAAAAAATCCCAATGAAAATATAGGAGGAGATGTATCAAGCACTGTAAAGATGTGAACAAGTGGAGAAGTTGCCCATAGCAACCACATACTTGCCTACTCTACCGGAATGGCCAGGAGACTCCCAAAAATTGTGTGAGGTTCCGGTCTGCCTGGAAAAGTGGGCAGGTCTCCCGGCTGGCCACCTACCCTCGGACCCCCCTGCACCCTCCCACTTACACTCCCGCAGCAGAGGGGCAATGTCATCATGGCCCCGCCCCCTGCTTCAAAATATCAGTAATCTCAGCATTTTGTAGCGGGGGCGGGGCGACGATGCCATGTGCGTCTGGTCACGCTCCCTGCTCCGCCCCTAATGACGGATAATTTCCCCGTCCATGCTCCCCCTATACGGTGCCACGCCCTTCCGCTATGCTGACCTGGCTCAGTCTTTAGCCTATTTAATGCTCACACCTTTATAGCAATTTATTTAGCAAGTGCACAGAGCACTTTGAACTAAGTGACGGAAGCCATCTTGGATAACATGAGTATGCAGATTGGCTCTCATTACAAGTGAGATCATTTGTATCCAAGATGAAGTGTTGCTTTCTCCCAGGTGAATGCTGAGGAGGTTTTACCCTGCACCCGGGAACCAGACTATTATTATCTATTATTTATAAGGAGCCACAAGGGTTATGCAGCGCTATACCTACAGTAGATTGGAGTGGGTAAGAGTGGTATCTAAGCTGCTGAACCTCAGGATGAGTATGGAGAAAGTGTTACTGACAGCACTACACCTAGGTAGGTGAATGTATCTATTTTTCCCGATGTAAAGCAACTATATCAAACCCTTTCTCACTACACAGGTGACACATACACATGCATGGCTGGCAACAGAAATCGTGGGGCCTGGCACACTCATGTTTTTGGGGCTCCCTATCCCCTCCCAGTAGGTACATGCAGGATGGCCATTGGCTCATCCCCAACTGTCTCTCCAGCTCATCCCCAACTGTGTCTCTCCACCTTATGCCCCGTGTCTCTCCAGCCTCATCCTTGCCTGTGCTGCTCCAGTCTCCAACCTTGACTCTCCAGCACCATCCATGTGTCTCCAGCCTTTTCCCTCTATGTCTCTATTGCTAGCCATTCATCCACTCCACTGTGTCTCTCAGCTTCATTCCCCAGCCCCTGTGTCTCTCAGCTTCATTCCTCAGCCCCTGTGTCTCTCAGCTTCATTCCCCAGCCCCTCTGTCTCTCAGCTTCATTCCCCAGCCCCTGTGTCTCTCAGCTTCATTCCCAAGCCCCTGTGTTTCTCAGCTTAATTCCCCAGCCTCTGTGTCTCTCAGCCCCAAGCCCAGCCCGTGTCTCTCAGCCCCAAGCCCAGCCCGTTTCTCTCAGCCCCAAGCCCAGCCCGTGTCTCTCAGCCTCAAACCCTGCTCCTGTGTCTCTCAGCCTCAAACCAAGCCCCTGTGTCTCTCAGCCCCAAGCCCAGCCCGTGTCTCTCAGCCTCAAACTCAGTCCCTGTGTCTCTCAACCTCAAACCAAGCCCCTGTGTTTACAGCCTCAAACTCAGTCCCTGTGTCTCACAACCCCAAACCCAGCTCCTGTGTCTCACAACCTCAGCCTCTGTGTCTCTCAGCCCCAAGCCCAGCCCGTGTCTCTCAGCGCCAAGCCCAGCCCATGTCTCTCAGCCCCAAGCCCAGCCCATGTCTCTCAGCCTCAAACCCTGCTCCTGTGTCTCTCAGCCTCAAACCAAGCCCCTGTGTCTCTCAGCCCCAAGCCCAGCCCGTGTCTCTCAGCCTCAAACTCAGTCCCTGTGTCTCTCAGCCTCAAACCAAGCCCCTGTGTTTACAGCCTCAAACTCAGTCCCTGTGTCTCACAACCCCAAACCCAGCTCCTATGTCTCACAACCTCTGCCACTGTGTTTCACAGCTCCAGCGTCTCCCCAGTCCTGTGTCAAAGAACTCTCCTTGTGGCTCTCCAGAAATTCTGTACGTGCATAAGGGAATGCCCAGTTACAGTTCTGTGTCATAGACACATGCCTTTTGTCTGTATCCTCACAGTGCTGGACAATTATTTTGTATTTCAATTTGTACCCAAATGCTAAGGGAAACCCCTACTTCTCCTTAAGCTGCAAGTACAGGGTACCCTTTGGTGCCACCCATACTGCCTGAATATCATTTTGGAATAGTTGCAGTAGTGTTTTTATTGCAATCTAGCTAGCCAGTTGGTTTATTGTGTGCAGAGCCGGCCCTAGGTATTGGCATTCTAAGCAAATTCCTAGGGGCGACTGGAATGCCTTGGGGCATTCCATGGCTCTGACACTGCCCCCGCCCCCTCTGCAATGCTGCCCCCTTGGGGCTGCTTTCTCCCCCTCCACTCCCGTTGCTGCCATGATCGGAGCTCAGCTCAGTTCCAATCGGGCAGTACAGCAGTCAGCCAGTCAGGTGACGCGCTGACTGCCTGTGAGCCAGGTCAGAATGAGCTTCTGCATAGAAGCTCATTCTGGCTATTGGCTACTGCGGGAGACAAGATGGCCGCTGGAGGGCATGCTGCGCATACCCAGCCGCGGCCATCCTCCCATGTGCCTTTGCGGAGCAGAGCCGTGAGTGACCTCACGGCTCTGCTTTCAGATAAGCCGACGTCCCGACGCGTTTCACCTCTGATGCTCAAATTGGCTGGGCTTCTTCAGGAGGATACTATGAGTGGGTTTATCCCTACCTATATACCATAAAGTTTAATTGCATAATTAGAAAATGCCCAAAAAAGGCTAGATCGGATGTCCGGTGGGCACCGCCATTTTGGGACTCATTGCGCATGCGCGTGACTCCCACCTATCGCGGGAGTTCCGCGACAGATCTTTCAGTGCGTCTCCTCTGTATAGAGCGTCCTCACTCTGTATGATACGCCCCACTATGTTAGGGGCTTTGCACGGTCCTAATCAGCCACCCATGTATTTCTGGGAAGCCAGAGGTGAAACGCATTGAGGACAGTGTGACCAATGCTTTCTGACTAAGTCAGACATCAGATAAGCTATTGATACTTCTTTTTAATGTAATTGTTTTGTGTATATGTGTTTTGTTTTGTGTGTGTGTATTAAAATTTTGCGTAGTATTACACCATGAGAGTGTTATCTTGTCTCTATATGTACTACCTGGGCCCGGTGATAATTGGCAATCATCATCTGACCATATTATATGAGGGTAGAAAAGTGAGGTTCCCAAAAGATCCCATATTACATGCCTATGAATTAGGCAACGAGGTACACAGAAGATTTCTGTGTGGTGCGTGTTACAATTATATAACAGTATCACACTATTGGGCGTTTTTCTCCACCTTTTGTATTTTTCATGTATTCTGAGGACCACACAGCAAAGGGACACTAGGAGTGAGGTTCCCGAAAGATCTTATACCACATGCCTATGAATTAGGTCTATAGGGTACGCAGAACATTTTTGTGTGGTGCGTGTCACATTTATTATAATAGTATCACACTATTGGGCGCTTGTTTCCACCTTTTGTATTTTCCATATATATATATATATGTGTGTGTATGTGTATATATATATATATATATATATGTGTGTGTGTGTTTATATAACATGTGTGTGTATTTATGTATATAAGTGTATATGTGCATATATATATATATATATGTATGTATGTGTGGGTATATATATATATATATATATATATATTTTATCTATATATGCCACTGTGATATTTTTGGCATCCATGTATAAACACTTTGGCCCCCATTTATCAACAATGGTAAACACCAGCGCAATTTTTCATTTAGTATCACTGTGATACAAACTAAAAATTTACTGGTATTTACCAATACTTAACCCTCCAGTGAGGTCCCGTGAAGTCCTCCGCTGCTGGGCTGCTGGCTGCCTAACACTAGAGCCCTGACGCTGGCAGTGTTATGTGTATGCGCAATTGTCCGTCTGCGCATGTGCATAACACAAGGACCCGACAGTGCCCGAAAGGCTTCGCCGAAGCCGTAAAGGCACCACAGGGTCTCATTGCAGGCAATGGGGCCGCATTACACTCGCCATCTAAAAGATAGCAAGAGCGATGCTTGACAAACAGCGGTAATCTTTGATTACTGCTGTTTGTTAAATCCAGAAAAGAAGGCATAATTCCTTTAAAGATCACTAAAGGGGTTATGCTTCGTTGATAAATGGGGGCCTTAGATTCATGGTGGGATTATCTGCTAGGGGGCACTACTCAAAATTTTGCCTAGGGCACCAAAATGGCTAGGGCCGGCTCTGATTGTGTGTGTGAAGGGCCTTAGAGGGTAGTGCTAAGCTCGGGTACTGTACTAATTGTGCAGGCGTAGCCATGCCCCCTCCAAAATAAAGCCTAACAATTTTTGTTTATTGGCGGTGACGAGATGCAATGCCACTTTCCACACAGGGGGGTACTATACGCCCCTCAGTTAGAGGCCGATTCGGGAAGACGGGGTGGTGGAATCAGTGTGATTGCTCCCCACCCTTGCATATCAGGTGCAGGAGAGGAGACTGCTGGTGTGCTGAGTGGCAATAGCCCTTCTGGACCCACGGCAGCCCAGCACACAGCAGCATGTGCTGGGGAGAGAGGCTGCTGCTGAAAGTTAGGAGGAGGTGGGCTGCTTCAACAACCCCGTGCCTGAGTAATTTGTACTCGTCCCCTCCGTTTAACCTTTAAAATTATGCCCTGAAGTGGACATATGCTCTGGTCTTCAATGCACGTAAAGGCAGGCCAATATTCATGAGATGTCAACCTGTCGGCCTCATCTCTCAGTGTGTCCAAATTAATTGATAGTAGGTAGTAGATGCCCCAATCCACCTGAAATGTAAGAGTATCAAAAGTGATGTTAAGTTAAATATTTGGCCAGGACATACATAATGCAAATCCAAGAAGACATTTTGATAATACTGTTAATGCTGGGATGCCATCTTTATTCAGATACTAAAGGTCTCCTCTGGTGTCAGTGTACAGCACAGGCTGATGTCATATCTGTGTATTCCAGGATAAACCTGCCCCACGGACACATTTCTGTTTGACAGTGTGAAGTTCCACTAACAGCGATCTCCAAGGAAACTGGTTCTGCAGCAGCTACTTATCTCATCACTGCGCTGCCTGAGAGCATGAAAACAAAGAGAGTTAATGAATTACTGTAAACTTTACTTCCAAACATATGTCACAACAGCCAACTCCCTAATTAAACAATTACATCACAATTGGTCATGCACACATACTGTACATACAAGCTGTTACTGGTGTAGACCATCCACAAACTGCATAATTCCCAATCTTTAAAAATCAATTCCAGGGAATCTTTACATCTGAGCAGGTGAAACTAAGGGGTCTAGTTACTAAGCAGTGTTATGAGACAGAGTGAAAAGTAATAAGAAAGTGCTAAGGTGCCAGACAATGAGCTCCCAACTGTCATCTCACAGGCTGTGTTTGAAAAATGACAGTTGGGAGCTGATTGGCTGGCACCTTATCACAGACATCACTTTTCACTCTGTCTCCTAACACTGCTTAGTAACTAGACCCCTGTATGTGTAATTTCATTAATATCCAAAAGGATTTGTGAGTAGTACAATACCAATAAGCAAAAGTGGATTGAACTTAATTATAATGTGTGTCATGCATTTAGGTCACATCTGTTCAATAAACGTAATGTTTTGGGTTTTTTTTTTACATTATTTATTATCAGTCAGACATAGTAATCACCATACATCCAAGGATGAGAATACAATGGCATTTGACAAAGCAAACTTAAGACAAAAGATTAACACTGGATAATTATAGATATCTGTAAATGTCAGTGACGGTGTACTCTACTCAGTGAATGTTAATTTTGAAATTATATGTAATGAAAATAGATAGAAAGATCCATGGCTAATGTACATAATAAGAGGAATTACACTGTGCTAGTTGATCAATATTGAAGAATAGGAACCTTCTCAGGGGAAATTTTGTAAAATAATGAACTCAGGGGGCAAAGCTGTAATACATCATTGTGCTGTGGTTACTGGACTGGTGCAAATCAATGGTGGGAGTGCACAGAAATAGCATTAGGTGCAATAAAAAGTAATAGCAAGTCCAATGAATAGCCAGGGAACTATAGCTAGAGGGGGCGATTCAATTGTTGCGTGGGCGGCGATAATTAATGAGCACCCAGTTTTGCAAATGATTTGTTCTGGGTGCTCATTAATTATCGCCCTCTTCACGCCTTATTAGACTGGGTTTAGCTGTGTAAAATGGCTAAACTCGTCTAAAGTCCTAGTTAGGGCGCCCTAGCCACGGGTTTCTCGCACGTTTTTGCTCGCATCCTCCCTCAACAATTGAACAGGCCCCAGAGAGTCTGACATCTGAAAGCCATGAGGTAAGAGCCAGAGAGGTAGTCATTAAAGAGTCATGGGTCACTAGCCGGAGAGGTAGTCATCCAAGAGTCATGGGTCAATAGCCGGAGAGGTAGTCATCCAAGAGTCATAGGTCAATAGCCAGAGAGGTAGTCATCCAAGAGTCATGGGTCAATAGCTGGAGAGGTAGTCATCCAAGAGTCATGGGTCAATAGCCAGAGAGGTAGTCATCCAAGAGTCATGGGTCAATAGCTGGAGAGGTAGTCATCCAAGAGTCATGGGTCAATAGCTGGAGAGGTAGTCATCCAAGAGTCATGGGTCAATAGCCGGAGAGGTAGTCATCCAAGAGTCATGGGTCAATAGCCGCAGAGGTAGTTGTCCAGAGGCAGGAGTTATGAGCCAGTTATTAGCCAGATAATTAGTCATCCACAGGCCAGGGGTCAAAACACAAGAAAGCAGCCAAGGAGAGTACAGGATGCAGAATTCTGGTTCACAGAGACAAGTTCAATAAACTGGCAGTAAAAACACTGAACATTTCAGATCACGTTAGACTTATAATCCAACAACAGGGTAAGTCAGGGGCTGAACTAGCCCAGAATCTGGCACAGTGTTCTTAAGGAATCAGGTCTATACAGTCATTGGCTTACATATGTAGGTGTGCATGTTTGCATCCACAATCCCCCCTACCCAGGATGGCTGGCTCATAGTTTAAAATAGCACATGAATAGCAAAGACTGGGGCTGGATTACCCTCTTAAAAAACTAGGCATTATTAGGCAATGGCAGGGGTCTTATGTCTACTAACGGATGAACAGAAATGCCACCATTGCCCAGCTCCAGGAGGCTAGTCCCTAAATGTAATTGTGGCACCAACAACTGCTCTGTGACACTATGATCCGATCATTCAGATATCATGATCACAGTGTAAGCATTATTATTGTTATTATCCTTTATTTATATGGCGTCACAAGTGTTCCGCAGTGCCTTACAATGTACATAAACAAATAAGTGAACAAGAAACCATTGACTTACAGTACAATACAGTATAGGACAAGGACATGGTATATACACATTGCTGCATTAGCGATCATAACACTCAAAATAAGCAGCAGGGAGTCAGCAATCAAGTGTTAGATGCCCTTGCGGGGAGAAAGGCATAGGCAAACGCAGGGGAAGTTTCCAGTTGCCTGGAAACCCCCCTCCCAGCTCACTCCACGATGACAACAATAGAAATAGCATATAATACTAAAGTTGCTTGTTATTAAGATCCCCTCAGTGTCACAAATGGAATAATTAGCACCACCTGCTGAACTTTTAAAATTTGTGAGCCAGTGATGAATACCCCTGTGCACCAACAAGGAGATATGTATTACATGTACTGTTAGGGATGCACTGGTATAGACAATATATAAGGGCAATTATTATTACTGTATAATAATATACTATCCAGTGCATAAGGAGACCAATCTGTACATATATGTTCAGGGTAGTGCAAGGTTCTTTTGCTGCTCTCCCAGACTAGCTCCAATGCTCTGGAATGGAGCCCTACGTCCGTATAAAATAGCATGATGTGTTCGCTGGTCCTTTATATATCAGAATTATTACATACACTATACTTTCTAGGACACATAGTAAAGCTGGTTAAGTGCTAATTATGCCCTCTTCATGAACTGGCCACACTTGCTCTTAAATCAAGCATTTGGAACCCCCTCTCTAGAAATCCTGTGTTTGCCACTGTAAGGAATAGAAGAAAGTGTTAGGAGAAGCACATGAGGGAAGAGGGCCCTGCTCGTGAGAGCTTACATTCTAAAGGGGAGGGGCAGACAAGCAGGCGTAACACAGATGGGGTAGCTAGGGAGGAAAGAGCATGTAATAGTGGGTTAGAATGAGGGCATTCACATTCACAATGTCATCCAAAATTACATGAAGTCACAAAACTTTTAGTTAAAATAGAACTAAAGTAGATTTTGGAAAATGTGTGTCTGCTATGTACTGTACTTTACTACCCATTCCATGTGTAATTACAATGTATCATGTACCATGCATCAGATATGTTTTTAGTCCACATGTTTTATTGCTGTATACAGCATGCACAGCACATTAAGTCTATCTGTTTATGTCATACTGCAAATACCTATTAATGGTTTCACCATACTACAGTACAATTGGGCTATTTGCTTATTTTTATTTAAAACTATAGAAGTCAAGATATATGTATGGGTTCCTCGAAAACTTAATTTAATTAGAACGTGTAAGGAAATCAGATAAATGCAGCAAATAGAAATGAAGTAATACTCATTTATGTAGTTATTTAGTTAGTATAGTGGTTTATCAGAGTTGATCAGAATAGTACATAGAATGTCATGTCGCTATATACTGTATATCGCTGTCCGTGGTCCTGTCTCTGCCAGTACAGTACATACAGTATGTGCTTGTCTCTATTACGTACTGTGGGCCTGATTCAGCATGGATCGCTATTGCAGCTGAGTAATCGCACGCAATTCTGCTGTGGAAATATGCTGTCTGCGACCGCTCAGCCAGCATAGAGACGCCCACTATCGCTTTCTCATATCAGTAATACCTCGCAGTCCTGCATATATATCGATAGCATCGAGTAACAGCAGACCCTCACGCACAATTACAGCAGCTCTGACCTGTCTCAGAAACTGCATGTCTCATCGCACGCAGTGAGTACTCAGGCTGCGTATGCCGGTGCAGTGGTTAATTAATGCATGCCCATGCAACAGCGTTCAAACGGACAGGCACGCCTGCATTACTCTGACCTCTCCCCCATCACCACCCCCAACTGCTGACGTCCTGTCGCTCAGTCTGTGATGGCTTTATATCTGCGCGTGTGATTGCAGTGCGAACGCAATTCTGTGCATGTTCAGTACGCACTATCGGCCGATCTGCATACGTGGTTGCAATTGCGATCCGTGCCGAATCAGGCCCTGTATGTACTGTATTATGTATGCATTACTGAGTCCTATATACACCTGAAAACAATGAGAAAATGGTAACCATTGACCTCACCTTAACATGTTTTATTATTGTAATCCTATTAGAGTGCTGAAAGTTTTATTGAAATTTACTTTAAATATGTTACAGTAAGATGGGTGAAACAAAAAACACCAAGACTTTGGGACCAGGGGTATTTTGGATAACGGAATATTCCGTATTTTGGAATATTTGCATAACATAATGACATATCTTGGGAATGGGACCCAATAATCACACAGAATGCATTTATGTGTTATATACACCTTATACACACAGCCTGCAGGTCATTTTATACAATATATTCAATAATTTTGTGGCTCAAACAAAGTTTGTGTACATACATAAAATTCAGTTATGTTACATATACACCTTATACACACAGCCTGAAGGTAATTTTATACAATATTTGTAATAATTTGTGCCTTAGACAAAGTTTGTGTACATTGAACTATCAAAAATCAAAGGTTTCATTATCTCAGTCAAGCCAAAAAAAATCCGTATTTCGGAATATTCCGTATTTCAGAATATTTGGATATGGGAGACTCAACCTGTACTACTAAATTGAATATTGCAGCCAAAAGTGGTATTATTTCAAGCTATTTTCATGTATTTTTTTTTATTATAACACATTTGCATACTTGCTATATGATATGTATATTTTAGATATGTTAAGTGTCTGTGTCTATAAAATATGTATTTTTATTGAGAGAAGCCTTGTTGAATTGAATTTGAGTCAAGTGATACGGAATACAGGGCCTGATTCAGAGCCGTTCGCTATTTGTGGTCGTTCGTTTAAAAACAAGGGGTGGCTATTCAAATGATCCGTACGCACATTGCAGTCTGTTCACACCTCTAAGTCTGAACGAGCGTGCAAAACATACGCTCGTTTATTTGTTAAAAACGCCCCCTGGCCGCTCGCACCATACGTCATGTCCGCTATTTATTAGATTAATCGAGTACATCGACCAGCGTATGAACTGCTCGCTATTCTTGTGGTTGGTGTTTGCTACCACAAATTTGCGAGCAGTTCTGGCTATAAAATAACCCAGTGACGTGGTCAATGACGCTGCTGTTTTAAATATACACACCCATAAAACGCCCGTTTTGACCTTTAAGCACGCCTGCGTTCGGATCTCCACTCCCCATTTTCAAGCTCCTTCCCCTGTTACCACCCACATACGCCTCATTCTGTCACTCAAAATAGCAGGCCCTCGCTATATTGCGTACCAACGATTTTCGGCCGCACTGACTGGTTCGCGCATGCGTACTAAAAACCGTACGCATGCGCAGATGTGCAAACATCGCTCGGAACGAGCGTACTGCCGCTAACGAGCGGCTCTGAATGAGGGCCACAGTCCACTATTTTATACATAAAATCCAGATTTTATCTGATTTGACTGACTTATTACCTGCAGCAGAGCCGTAACTAGACTTTTTGGTGCCCTGTGCCAGAGAGAGTATTGGCGCCACCCCCCATCCCCCATTTTTAAATAGGGACATTCAATAGTGCACCCGAAAAGGGCCCAGGACACTGTGTTGATCAACGCAGATCCTGGGCTAGCCACTCCCGGAAGACGGTGCGGACGCGCCCCCTTTTCCAGGAACTCCGGCCGCCCCCGTACTGCCCATTAAAAGCCTCTGGCTGTCAATCAGGCAGAAGCATTCAAGGGTTTGCGTGCGACTATGCAGGACCCATTCTGCCCACTCACAGAATGGGTCCTGCGTACGAGCAGATTCCCAATGATCGTGAATCTGCGATCTGCAGTGTATTTGCGTGCACTACTGAATCAGGCCCTTTATTAGAGGGTCTGTGATGATGGTCCTAGGTGCACAAGCATAGAGAATATTCAAATGTATTGTTAATAATAGTGCCTAACAGCTGCTATGCTGTCAAGGTACATACAGTACTGTACCTTGCAAGTCAAAAAACTAAAAACAAAAGTTGCTAGTGCTATGAGTATAGTAGAAATTAATATTAGAAAGAGGTGAGAGTGGAATTGTATAAAGAATCATGTATATTTACATTTTTGCAATTTTTATTCCTACATAGAAACAAAACATTAAAAATGTGTGAATAACAGAATATATAAGACATACACCTGATGGACTATGCTAGACCAATAGTAATCTACAGTACATAAGCAAAATATAAATGTTACTGGAACAGCACCAATAATAAATACCTGACATATACAAATTGTTCACATGGGCAGTAGTTGTTACCAGGTATTGAAAGTACACACTGCCCATGGTGGTGAGCCAAGCGATGATCAGGTCAAAGATATGCCTCTTTGTTGAGCCCTGGCTGTGCTCCTTTGAGGATTAAAAGCACACTGTGCTACGGTGAGTACAGCACAATGTTCCAATCGGAGACGTGTATAATAATTGTTTGTAGCCCTTACGAAACGATGGAGGTATAGAATGCAGGTGCCAACAAAGGAAGTTGACGTATGTCAGAAATCCGTATATGGTTAATGACAAGCTGGTAATAGTGGATGCTCTATAGACAGTATATTATAACAGTGCTTACGCGTTTCATTGCTCTGGGGAATGCCACCATCTATTAGTGGGTCTAATGACCTTATCACTTCTCCACGGGTATTATTTATAAGAGCATCTTATGTATATATTCAGAAAAGGCACATCAGATAATCTGTATATGGTTCTAAAACATTCCAACCACTATTCCCCTATGAGACAGTCATTTAAAATCTCAGATATTACATAACAAAAGATAATCACTATAGCATAATATTATAAAAAAAAGTATTTTAATTGTAAGGAAAAGCTACAATGGGCTGTGTATATAGATAAATAAACCCTCAAACAAACCATATAGCTTATCTTAAATGATTACATTAGGTTACATCGAAGGTGTAGTCTTTGGCCATAAAAGATCCTCCAAAGTTTATACAACAACAGTGTAATGAGTATCCCAGAGGAGCCTCAACGCATTTCACTGAATATATAGGCTCACTGTGTCTGTGCAACAATTTTTGCAGTGTAGCTGGATCTCACTTGATGGCACAGTTTATCTTGATAGCTTAACCATATTAACCATCTAAAATTACAAGCTAATTATGCAACAACTTATTGCACAAATACAAGTGACAAGACACTGATACTAAGGGAGAAAAGCTGAATGATAACAGCTGATACGTCCAACTCCAACAATGAAAAACAGCACAAAATTGGAATTAGGTGCCATCACCAGAAGTGACGTGTGAACCGCTGAGAATAACTTATCACATCAGCCTGGCAGTGGGAGATTTGAAAACAGCTTTGCCAATCACATTATGGAGCTATATGGCATTCCACTGTGTATCACTTTAGCATTAATAAAGATGGATTTCAGATCAGTTGACTACACAGCTCAGGAAATCGTGTAGTTAAACAAATGTGATCTCATGCACTGTAATGTTATGGACCCAGCTTAAAGTCAGGCAGTGTCAGATTTGAAACAGCGAATCAGCAGTTTGCATGGCAGCATTGGTAAGTTACAGTGGTTATGGTCATATAATTAAACATACTTAAAATATGTTCATTATAAATTAAAATGTTAACACTAAGGCCCGTATTTTATTTCCGGCGAAAAGTCCCGGACTTTTCGCATGCCAGAGTTTTCGCCGTCATCGCCAGTTTTGGCTGCGGAAAAGTATGGCTCTCGTCACCGCTATTTGCCCTATTCAACTGCAAAGGACGCGAAAACGCATCCCGGCGAAACTCAAACAGGTGAAAAGTGCTGTCAGATTTGGGGAAATCAGCCTGACACCCCCCAAAAGATACACTGACATGGGGGATCACTATAAATACCCCCGAATAGCCCTGCTGGAGGTATTTGGGGTGCTTAAATGCTCTCAATTGGTGCTATTTAGCGTCTTTGCACAAGTGGTGAAGAAGAGTATTTAGGAGTATTTTTAGCAAAAAAAAAAAGTAGTCCCAGCAAATTTGGGGCACATGAAAATCGATGCAAGCATGGTTAAAAATCGATAAGGTGCCTTTTTTTTTTCAAAAAACGCAGCTTCAGCAAGCACCTGCAATCCAAAAAACAGCTTGGGCATACTTGGGAGACCCCCTGGAGTCGATTCCGTTAGATTTTAAGTTTGTCCCCCAACTTTGTTTCTTTTCGCCCCCAAAACTAAAGTACTTTTTTGGGGTGATCTAAAGTAATTTTTAAACTTTTCTTTACGCAGTTTACCTTTGGGGGACCATACCAAGGCTGCAGGGGTGTTGCCGCAACTTTGCACCCCAAACCCCCAATTCTGCACTTTTTTCCGCCTCCATTCACAGGCGAATCTTTTCCGCTGGTTACAAGGCGCAGACTTTTCGCACAGGCAGAAATTGCAATTGAATACGGGGATAAGTTTCCGCCTGGCGAAATTACGTCATCGGTGGAAACTTTTCACCGATCTCGGCTTTTTGCCGGCAATTGAATACGGCCCTAAAGAGTGTTCTACCTTCCCCTGAGCATGTGTGATGAGTGGGGAAAAGCCTGACCTGTGAAGAGGTTACATGCAGAGGTGTGATATGTTCATATCAATCTCAATGTAACAGCAGGATGTTGGACAGTATGTTGACATTCTGAACATGGAAACTGTGGGCAATCGGCAGATGGACCAGTCCGTGGCTACCACTAGTGATCTCGCCCCACCCCCCGCAAACAGTAGAAAGGTGCGGCGGCCGCAGGCTGTCATTGGCTGAGCTTTATAGCAATAGATATGTGCATGCACGACGGTCAGTCTGTGCATGTGCATGGCAGTTTCCTGCCAGCGCCTAGATGGCTTTTGCTGAGGCCAGAAAGGCTGTGCTGCATATAGCTCTCACCATCTATAGATGCTGTAAGCGATACAGAGTAACAGAGGGAAGCTTAGTTTATCACTGTTTGTTAAATACTGAAAAGAGGACATAAGCACTTTATCAAGTTCTAAAGGGGATATGTCTCGTTGTTAAATGGGGCCCTTAACTTATACCGCTTTTATACCGAAATTCCGGGACTGACCCGGAGGTTCGATCAGACAATTTCCCCGGCGCCGACCCAGGATATTCCTGAGTCGGTGCCGTTCACACCGGAGCCGGGTCTGCATAGACCCAGCTTTTCTGGCGTTGAAGTGGACGATTGGAATGATGTCATCTCCAAGCGCCACTGGAGCCGGCCAATCACCAGGCATGCGGCACGATCCAGGTCACCCTGACCCGGATTGCGCCGTTTACACTGCAGGGGTTCACGGGTTATTCCCGTGTTAAACCCTGCCAGTTACCTGGGTTGGATTGGCAGGTCACCCGACCCGGCAATCCAACCCTTTCCCCTTTTACACCAAGGAGCTACCTGGGTTAACCCTGCAATAAACCGGGTTTTAGCTCTGGTGTAAAATAAGTATTACATACCTAAAAGGAATTTCTAAATCTCAGTACTGATCACACAAATCACCTCTGCTGTAATGTCCACAATAAACAGTTAAAATCTGCAAAATATACTCCATTCATGCACACGCTTACACATCCCAAACACTGTGTGTGATTTACACTGATACGCTGTATTGTTATAGCACCTGGAAGTCATGTCTTTACATCTGCCTGTTAGCTAAGTGAAAAAGCAAATCCATTTGTACAGTCATATTGGAAAAGATTGTACTGTGTGAGGTGCTGTAGCCAATGCTTGCAGCTTCAGACCATCCTCCTCCCTTATTCTCCCTTATCTCTCCAGCAGAGTTGGGTCTGCTGCAGCTCTGTAGTGACAGCCTATTGTACAGCTCCTGTCTGCTGTATTGTCAGTGCAGATGTTACTATGTAACGTACAGGAGCAGAGCAGCCTTTTAATTACATGAAATTTGATCTAGTGGTTGCAAAAGGGGAAAAAGATCTGTAGTTTTGAAACTGCTCTTAGTATCTAGATCTCAGCATTTAGCCTCTTAGTATAGTACTTTGCAAGCTGTGCAGACAGATTTGTGCAAGACTGAGCTGGCAGTGGTGCAAACATGGTTGCTGCACACGCTTCTTCCCATTCTACCTCATCTGCAGAGTGGATTGCCTGCCTAGATAAAAGGTACCTTCCCATGTATAGTACTGCATGCATGATGTGACCTGCATGTGATGTCTCGTGTTACAGTGCTTGCTCTATGATGCATGGTGGGCTGTGCATGTCACACAGCATTGCAGGGTTCTGGGACCCACTGTCATGGATGGAGAGCAGCGGTGCTGCTGACCTCCTTATTACTTTGCTTTTCTGCCTGGCTTGGAGTTTGCCCTTGTACTGCTATTTCCTGGGAACCAAGGTCTGCATGGTGGATGCTTGGGAAAAATCAGTATACTCTTTGTGCATTAGGGAGATGTGGTAACAAGCGGTGAGTTAGTCGGGAAGGCAGAGAGATATGTGACTGGGCTGCTAAGTAGATGATATTCGGCCCAGCAGAACCTCAGGCGAGAAAAAAATTATATATATATATTAGCCATAGATGGAGCTGAAGGTGATATGTTAGCCTTAGCTGATGCAGAACCTCTTGGGAAACAGATGCTTCCTCTGTATGCTTCATGAAGTAGCATAATAAATAACACCTGTGTATCACAAAAGGCATGTGATAGGCACATGATTATTACCTGTACTGTCTGCCATGCATTATTACCTTACCCCAGTATTAACCCAGTTTGCTCCCATAAGACACATAAAACAAAAAAAATGTTAGCTGGTGGAATCTGCTAGCATTATGTAACACCTACTGTATGAATAACGCTGTAGTTACCAAAACGTTCACACAGGTTAAAAAAAAAGGGGTAAATGTAATAACCTGCGAGGCGCAAGATTTTTCGTCGATTTAGTCGCTAAATTCAAAGCTGCAGTGATTTTACAGGCAAAATGAAGTAGATTGTAACTCTAAACGGAAAATAGATTAATCCAGGTATTTCAGGCCCCTATGGTTTTAATACAGTACATGTATATCAAACAAACAAGAGTGCAGGTTCACACTTTAGACATTAAAATAACATATATACATACACTGTGTATATATATATATATATATATTGAGGGGGGTAAATAAATATATATATATAAACATACACTAGCTGTTGCGCCTGGCATTACCTCGGTGTATATTATATTTATTAATTTAAATCAAATATGTTTCTATTTTCTGTCTCTCAGCCTATCCCTCTGTCTGCCTCTCTCCTCCTCAGCCGGTTTCTGTTACCGGGTGTCTCTCATCCACCACTGATACTGTTTCTACAGCTTCTTATGCCCCACAGTGCTTTGGACACCCGCTTCCACTCTCACAGATTGGCGTATCTATAATGGGTGCAGGGTGTGTGGCGCACATTGGCTCACACCGTACAGCCTACACACGTTTAATACTTAACTCTCCGGAGTCCCGTGTCGGCGCTGCAGTAGCAGCACAAATCACCGGGAAAATGGCGCGGCGCCCATTTTCCCAGAGATTTGCGCATGCTCAGTAAATGGTGTCCCTGGTACCAAGGCACAGGCTCCATATTACCGGAGACCTGCACATGCACAGTAGAGGTGTCCCCATTACCATGGTGCCAATGTCAGAGCTTACTGCACCACAGAGAGGAGTGGGCCCACACGGAGTAGTCTGCACACGGCCCCCTCCTAATATAACACATAGGGCGGAATTCAATTCTTTTCATCCCCTATCGCGCCCGACGGAGCTATTCTATTCTTGCTCCAGTCGGGCGCGATCAGCTGCCAAGCGCTACATTTCAGCTCGCAGCCCCTGGGGGATGAGAGCTGAAATGTGCGAAAAGTGACATGTTTGGGCGCTCAAAATCACTTTTCGCGATCGCGCCCAGCACTTTGGTCGGGTTTAGCTGCTTTACGCGGCTAAACCTGACCTCTATGGGCGGCGCGACCAGCGTGAAAAGCTGGCACAATTGCATTGCTGTCACTTTAGACGGGAGATGCGGGCCGCGAAATCAATTGAATTCCGCCCATTGAATATTACATGCATGTGTCCAGTATGATGCATCTCAAGGTGTATCCAGTACCAAAACCGTGTCATATCCCCCAGGCGTGTGCATATTTGCACCAACAACAGCCTAGGGAAAGTGCAGAGGTAGCGTAGAGATGTGGATTGACAGTGTTAGTAGTAAATGATAAAGTCATATTACACATTTTATACACAATAAAGTAATGTATAATGAAGTGCCATATATACTATAAGGGGTATATTTGCTATAGGTCGATTTTAATCAATTTTGTCTGATTTAAAATAGATAAAAATAGTTAAAAATTCATCAACGTTGATCTTGTGTTTCTGGGGTTAAATCACACATTTACTAATGCTTAAAAAAAAAACAAATAAAAAATTGTCTGTTAGTAGATGTGTGATTTAGTCCTAGAAACACAACATCGATGTTGGATCAATTTTGATTAATTGTAAATCGATTAAAATCGACCTTTATTAAATATACCCTTTGTGTCTTTAGTTATTAATAAATTCTAAAGTCACATTTTCAAAACAAACACAAATTCAAATTAAGTTGAATTAATTACTTGTTTCTATTTGATTTTTTTTTTTAGATATTTTTGTATTCCTGAAGTAGACCATATGGATATGTCAGTTAAGTAATGTAAATAGATGGCCACAACTTCACACAATGTATCTGCTGTGCGAATAATCTAAGTACAATCAGCCGAAAGGTGCAATATGCAATCTGCCAATCACAAGTGTCTTGATAGTCTGGTGCCAGCATCTTCATGTTGTATGCTTATACCAGCCCTCTAGCACTCAAAAAAAATACACCTCCTAAAAGGCTTGTCTGGAGATAAGCCCACATCTAATTGTGAATAGGTCCAGACCCATAAAGAATCTCTGGTGCCATGTGAAAATGAATTTCTATCCAATCTAATGTAACACAAGCATAATTCAATCAACTAAAACATAGAATATAATCCAAAATTTCAGTTCATTAGTTCTAAACTTTATGTTCATAGTTTAGAACTAGTAAACTAAAATGTTGGATTATATCTTTCTGAGTTTATTGAGATTATCGCGGATAATTGAATTTACCATTTCTATCTTTAAATCTTTGACATCCGTTAAAAGAACCATCTAAGAAAAATAAATCTTACTGGTGACATTAAAGACAAACTTGTGCATAGGATTTGCAACAAGTCCAAATGATTCTGAGTAATATGTAATCACAGGCACTTTTAATAGCTGGGTGGGGTAAGCTGTTGATAAGGTATACGTTTATGAAGCCGGCGGACGGAATGCCTACCGCCATCTTCTAGACTACTTAATCCCGGCGAGGGTTAAATGACAGATGTCTAAATCTAGACACCTGTCATTTTACCGGCGCCGAGCATCCCGATCGAAGGGATGCCGGGCGCGGACAGCCGCGGGGAGGGGGGGGGTTAGGTTTAGGGCTCCTGCGGGGGGACTTAGGGTTAGGCACGCCCCCTGGGAGGTTAGGGTTAGGCTAGGGGGAGGGAGGGTTAGGCACCCCCTGGGAGAGGTTAAGGTTAGGCACCCTAAAGGAGGGTAAGGGTTAGGGGGTAAAATTAGGTTAGTTTATACTTACCATGGGATGATAGGGATTTCCTCCTCTGTCGAGCTGCCGCTACAGGGATTTGCCATGTGGCCGGCAGTGATTCATACCGATTCCGTTGGTAACTCATGCATGAATCTTATATTAAGCAGATACTAGTCCCCCATTTATTTTACAACTGCAACTCTTGTGCCTATGGACTGATGTTAGTGTCAATGTGTAACATAACATTTATACACATCAAGCTGGATGTCACGTATCCTGTCTAGTACTTTGCTTTGGACACAGCCTCTTGGTTAGACCTCAAAATAGGGGATCACTGGTCACTATGAAGGATGCACTCTCTGTACTCCCTACAGGTGTTCTAAATGCTGAATTATTCAGGAATAAACCCAACTGAATTTAGGATCCATTTGGAGAAATGTGGAGGGAATGATAGGCGTAGGATTAGTTGCACCAAAAGGTTCAGTGCTATCAGATCAAAAGGGAAATTCATCTATCTAGAAATGTGAGTGAAATTCCGGCACTTTCAGATCCTTAAAAAATAGTCTTTCATATAAAGATTAGGTAACTGATAAAGGATTCCTCTCCGGCCATACTCTCCATATAGCAGCAAGGCAATCAGGGCTAGGGCCAAGCTCTGAAAAGCTTAGTCTCATATATTGCCTAAGGCCAGAGCCGTAACTAGGGGTGTGCACAGTCGCTACCCCATGCCCCTTAATTCTGCAGCCAGGATGCCTGGAACGGCATCCTACAGCCAAGATCGCCTGTACAGTGCCTGTGGAAGTTCCAGACAATCTGTGTAGCCGACCAGGCGTCCTCAGGACCTCAGTCAGAGCTGCACTTACCTGTGCTGCTGGCCCCACCCCTTTTGTGCGACATCACGTGCGTGATGCCATGATTACGCATGTGAGGGGGTTGGGGCCGTACTTGATTGATCTGCCAATATATATTGTGTGCCCGTCAGTTTGTACCAGCGATATGTCTGTGAGCGACGTCATTCACAGACACATTGCGTTGACTGTGCTGCACAGCCGATGGCAGATATATCTGTCCATCGTGCTGTGTGTACGGGCGATCAGTCAACCGCCCGGGCACTTGCAGCGCAGGCCGCGGTTAGGGCGGGACCCGCGGCCAGATCAGTGTCAGACCCGCGGTCAGTGTCATACACACTGAACAACCATCATCTGCAGATATATCTGTCCACCGTGCTGTGTGTACTGGCGATCAGTCGACCGCCTGTACACTTGCAGCGCAGGCCGCGGTTAGGGCCGGGACTCGCGGCCAGTTGACAGATAATGGTTGTTCAGAATGTGAATGGATTGCAGATAGAATGGCAATGTGATTATACACACGGTCTAGGCACAATATTATTGGGCACAGAAAAAAGGGATTTGCCCTCCAGCACCTGTGCTAAGTCATTAAGCTGATCTGAGCAACCACCACACTTTTTGTTTGCAGTCTTGAGAGGCATGAAGGGAGTCAGCATTAGGAGGAGGTGCTGATCCTTATAGTGCCATGTGGAGGTTTCTGGGGTACCTCCAAGGTGAGTTAGCTCTCAGCTTATACATGTACTGTTATCATGCAGTACACCAATTTGTAATTATATGACCCAGAGTGGGTGCTACTATTATGTAGCAATAATTATTTTGGGGTGAGCTTTTGGGTTTGGGGCCCCCAGGGTTATTCTGGCTGGACCTTTCTCATGGCATCACCACTTAATTCACATAGAATATTTTTATCACTTTTCTAATTGTTTGTTTATTATTTATGTCATTTTAATTCTTTCACATTTCATTAACACTTATTGATTTATCCTTACACACCTATTCTTTACACTTCACTATCACCTTTTTTCCCCTTTTCGTGTGATGCGCCGGGGATGGTCCTTGGCTGGAATTTTTTGGGGTACCCTGCTTCTCGGACGTGAACCCCTTAATGTTAGGGACGCCAGTATAGAGGAGCCTTGACGATTGGCCTGGCGCTTATTCGTATATTTGCAAATGTATGTAACTAATACCTCTGAATCTCTATTATTATGTAGGATTTAAGTATTTTTTGTTGATTTTGTTACAGTGTGCTGGAGGGCGAAGCCCTTTTTTCTGTGTTCAGTGTAAACCCTGCCCTTTACAAGCACCTGTGCTAAGTCATTAAGCTGATCTAAGCTACCACCACAGTTTTTGTTTACAATATTATTGGGCGCCTGCTCCTTCCACCTGGATTCTAACTAGACTCTTCCCCTCCAGCTGCCTGTTTTTGCAGGCTAAAAGCCTCCTCTTCTATGCTCATGGATCACACATGCAAAAGCTCCCAGACTCTCCCCAATATGAACCCAATGTTGATGCATCATTGGGATGCAGTCTTTGTTCTGCGTCCAAATAGCAGAGGCTGAATTGGGGCTCTGGAGAGCCCTGATGCAGTGGGACTGCTGTCCTGCCGCCAGCTAGTGGCGCCTCTAGGCACATGCCTCATGTGCCTAGTGGGAAATCCAGCACTGCCCTGTACCCCATGCTACTGTAGGTGCAAGAGATCCATCTGACTGTGGCATGTAGAGTGTGTACGCATGACTGTAGAAAGTGTAACTCTGACTACACGCTGACACAGCCATGAGACGGTTCTCTTACGTGTGCTCACATTGTTGTTGTCCAGTTGCCATCCAGAAACATTCATTTCTTGCCCGCAGACCAATGGCTGAGATACGGGCGTCCATGTGAAAAGATGAGTTTGCAGCTCGGGAAAAATCAGTAGATGCGGCTCCTTACAAACTGCGTGTACGGAAATAAATGAGGATAATTGTCCATACAAATTTGTCCACATATACCTATCCTCAAATTGCTCCAAATAGCCCTGTTTGCTATGCCATGAAAAATGCGGCAAAGCCGCGCCATGCATCTTTCAATATTTTATTCAATTTGCATCTACTTCGCAATGCTAATGTTATAAAAGCACAATGTACGTGCACCCTGTACGCTACTGGTGGATGTACATGTTATAGCTACGTAAAGACGATGCTAATCTGAGAGAAAAGCCAAGAAACCATAACCTAACACTCCCAGGGGGTGCCTAACCTTCCCCCGTGGTGCCTAATACTAACCCCCCCTCCCCGCAGCCGATCCTTAATCCTCCCCAGGGGGTGCCTATCCCTAATTCCCCTACCCCCCGGGGGGTCCCTAAACCTAACCCCCCCTTCCCCGGGCTGACCACGCATACTTACCCGGATCCTCATTCGGATTCCAGCAATCGGGATGCCGATGCCAGGATCCTGATCCCATTTGGGATAGCGGCGTCAACATTTTGTCAGGCGGCGGGATTCCGGCGTTGGTATATCAACGCACGGCATCCCGTCCGCCTGCATATCGACTACATCCCAATAAGACAAATCTCTGTGTGCACAGCTCAGTGCAGCCGGCAATTCTGACTGTATGCCCTGAGTCAAGTTATCCTACACGCGGACACACTGTTGCCAAGCCGTTACGTCACTTTAGACACAAGCGGAGTTGCGACTGGGATGCGCATAACTGAATCGCCGGAGGCTGCTCACCGCTTGGCTACGGACCATGCAGAGCTAGGAATCACAGGATCTTCTGCAAGATCAACTTGCAGCTCTGCTTCACCCCTAATAAGTATTAGGATCATTGAAAGTTTCATATTGACTCACAGGTTTTACTAACTATGGCCCTTATTCACCAGTGCACGGGAATCTGCGCAGGCGCCTGACCCGTGTGCAGTATGGGTCCTGCGTGAACGCATGCAGAGCGGCAGCAGGCTGTCAGTGATTGACCGTCTGCTGACGTTTGTGGGCAGCAATGGCCTGTTTCCCGGCTGACGGAGATTTCCTGGCCTCTTCCTCTCATCTGCGGCAGTCGGCTTGCGTGACCCCATGGGTCGCTTAGCCGGTCCAAAGCTCCCACAGAGTATTTGATGCTGCGTTGGACAACTCAGCTGGGATAAGTAATGCAGCAGGAGGAGTGATGCCTCCTGCTACATTACCTTATCTGCAAGGACGGAATCGCAAAGCTGCTTGCGTGCATACATCCTATATCTATAGCCTGCGTGCATACATCCTATATCTATAGCTTGCGTGCATACATCCTATATCTATAGCCTGCGTGCATACATCCTATATCTATAGCCTGCGTGCATACATCCTATATCTATAGCTTGCGTGCATACATCCTATATCTATAGCCTGCGTGCATACATCCTATATCTATAGCCTGCGTGCAAACATCCTATTTCTATAGCTTGCGTGCATACATCCTATATCTATAGCTTGCGTGCATACATCCTATATCTATAGCCTGCGTGCATACATCCTATATCTATAGCCTACATGCAAACATCCTATATCTATAGCTTGCGTGCATACATCCTATATCTATAGCTTGCGTGCATACATCCTATATCTATAGCTTGCGTGCATACATCCTATATCTATAGCTTGCGTGCATACATCCTATATCTATAGCTTGCGTGCAGCTTTGCAATTCCGTCCAGTACTGAATCAGGCCCTATGGACGCTAAATGGAAAAATTACTCAACACTTAATTTATTTATAAAGTAACCCAGCTTTATTGCCTTTAATTACACAGTGGGAACTGGCACGCTGACTGAAATTAGACATTGACCTGAATGGAAATATATAAAAATTTGCGTCAAGTCATGTACTCAGAGTCATAATTAGACTTTTTGGTGCCCTGTGCCAGAAAGAGCATTGGCGTCCCCCTCATTTTTCAAAGCGATATAATGCACCCAAAAAAGGGCCAAGGCCTCATGGGGAAGGGCCAGGGAAGAGATAGGGGAGGCCAGGAGATGCTGGGGATGAAATAAGAGGAAGCTACAAGTGAGAATGATAATAAACAGAAATTTGACAGGCCCAAACAGCGCCCCCTGACTTGTGTTGCCCTGTGCGATGGCATCGGCCGCACTACCCTAGCTACGACCCTGTATGTACTCCATTATGAAGCATGAGGTGAAATGGGAATATTATTTAGAACAGTGCTAGCAGTGTATTTCTCAGCGGTACAACCTGTATGTAGACGTGGATCTATATTAATATATATTAGCAAAGTGTAATTCACCTGGCCAACAAGCACAGTACCTGGAGACGTTTATAACTAACCACACACTTCTCTAGGAAGCAGGAATTACCTCTCCCCTACATACTATACAACATTAGAAAATAACAAATCTAAAAGAGTATTCTACTGTATATGTCTATGAAAATAGTTATTTTATATGGAAACTCTCTGGGATGTAGTCATTATCCCAGCTATCGGGATGACAGCACCGGAAACCCAACACCAGTCAGAATCCCGGTTCTGCCATCCTGACTGCCGACATCCCGACAGTAAGTATTGGGGTTTGGGAGAGAGTTAGGCACTAGGGTAAGGGTTAGGGTTAGGCACTAGGGGGAGGGTTAGGGTTAGGCACTAGGGGGAGAGGGTTAGGTTTAGGCTGTGGGAGGGAGGTGCAGGGGAAGGGTAATATACTTACCTTCATCTGTCGGCATTGTGACCCAGTCGGTATGCCGACGTCAGGATTCTGGCCGTCGGGATCCCAAGTGCCAGCATTCTGTACCCAACCTAACTATCTCACTCCAAATAGGAAGTGTTTTTCATTGTACAAAAATGCAGCTAAGGTGTCCAGGGGGAGATGCATCACATCTTTGAGAGAGATAAAGTGGAAAAGTTGCTCATAGTAAGTAACCAATCAGCTTCTAGCTATCATTTAGCTAGCATAGGCTATGAAACAGTAGAAGCTGATTGGTCGCTATGGTAAACTTCTCCCCTTTACCAGACATTGAGGAGGTTATTTGTAAAGGTGTGTGATATGATTTCTGCCTAATGCATAGTTTTGCAGTATGCTTACTTTTGTATACATTGATTACGGTAGGCATCATACATGCCCAGTATAACTAATCACAGTGTGATTGTAGCCTGCTACTGATTTCCACATTTATATTCTATCTGTAATAATCTTGACTGAGTTTACTCCCATAATCTAAAAGCATACTGGTAGGATAAATTACTTCTGAAAATGTTGAAACACCTGGTCCTGGGTCACCTATTTTTGCATCTTTGCTCCCAATCTTGTCAAAAACCGCCTATGTCACTGGGCAGACACAATGAATGCAAGCTTAAACAAGGACTGAAGCTGGTTCATAGCACCCTTGGGGGTCTATTTACTAAGCAGTGTTAGGAGACAGAGCAGTGAAAAGTGATAAGGTGCCAGCCAATCAGCTCCCAACTGCCATCTCACAGGCTGTGTTTGAAAAATGTCAATTGGGAGCTGATTGGCTGGTACCTTATCACTTTTCACTCTGTCTCCTAACACTGCTTAGTAAATAGACCCCTTAGGGGTGTATTTATCAAGCAGTGAAAAGTGTGGAGAAGTGAACCAGTGGAGAAGTTACCCATAGCAACCAATCAGCTTTGAAGTAGCATTTATCAAGTACAGTCTAATAGCAGACCCTCCAACATGACCCGTTCCATTAGGTACAAAATGCTCTGCTCCTGGACTTCCTTCTTAATTGATGATTGCAGCCACCTGTGTTGAAACACCCTTCTCATCAATTAACTAGCTCAACACAGGTGACTGCAATCATCAATTAGGTGGTAAGTCCAGGAGCAGAGCATTTTGTACCTGATGGGAGGGGTCATGGTGGAGGGTAGGTAATAGTTAGGAGCTGGCAACTTCTCCACACTTTTCACTGCTTGATAAATAGACCCCTTGTTCTTTATACTCCTGTAAGATAACAGTGGATGTACCCTTTTAATTTCATCAACTATAGTGGAGAAATCAGTCGTGTAACTGCTGGTATGGGTCAGTGTGACCCAGTAAATAGCTGTACTATCCTGTAGATTATGTATACGGTGATGGGCTGCGCCCTGTGGAAGTAATCTCTCTGCAGGTTGTTATCTGTAAAAACATTAAAAGATTTAAAGTCTATGATAGAATTTTGAAGCATTTTAAAAAGTGTGAAAATGTGACATACTTAAAAAAAAGACTAAATGCCGCCCTAATGAAGACTATACGGTACTTTGCTGTTAAAGAAACTACCTTTTATTGCTATATTTTTTTTTCAATGATTTTTAATTTTTTTGCATATGCTACAGATGTATACACATACATCTTACCCCAGTGTGTTACAAGTCGCACTACACATAACTCGGTAGTGCCGAGCATCTTTACGTGCAACTTTTTACCTTCAAATGCGTCTTATTTGCACAGTGAATAGCAGCTTCTGCAGATTAAAATGATATGCAGCATGCCTATGTTCTGTGTGCGACTGTGGGTGTATCTGCATGCAATATGCTATGTTACAGTGTCAGCGGCTGTAACACTGCAACGTAGCATTTCGCTGTGCAAATAAGACGCATTTGAAGGTAAAAAGATACACGCAAAGACGGCATGGCGCAAGTAGAGGGGCTGTTTAACACGCAAGGAGGCTAGATGTATGAGGACACATCTGTATTAACTATGTTTCAATACCATTTTCCTAACTGATAATTTGGGTTACAGCAGTCCACAGTACTGAATATCTGGAGTCTTAAATTTATGTATTGCACCAAGAATTGCTTAGAAAGGATCTTTCTCAATGATTTTCGTCCGCCACAGAAAACCGGCTAGATAGGATATCTGGTGGAGTCTTGTTGTATACCTCTGTGCTTTTTTGTTGCTCCACTTGGCTGCAATCTTTAACCGCAAAGTACCGATTTCCAGTTACGCAGCTCAGGGGGGCAGAGCCAGGTAGCACAAGGCATCAACTGTCATTTTCTTGCCCCAGGAAAGCAACAGAGACCACTTCGTAAAAAAAGAAAAGTCCAAAAGCCGGTACTGTAATCCTAGGTACGGACATTTCTTGTCATAATCACGTCTTCTCATACACCGCAAACAGCAAACGCAGACTGCCCATGTACTGCACCAGGCATACTACGCACATTGTCAGAGGATGGGAGAGCGGACGGTCTTTCCTGTGCATGGCCGGATCAGTCTGTCCGTGAACTGGACGGCATCTCACGTGGCAGTGTTGTGGGTGCATAGTCATACCTTTCGTGTTTGTTTGAATCATAAGTACGGAGCTCGGACGCCTGATTCTGATCTCTTGCACCCAGAATGGGGCTGGCATAAGTGCCAATACTATGATGAGGGTTGCCGCTGTGGATGAAAAAACAGTGGGTGATGCGACTGTACGCACGAAGACGGACGGATACTCTCGTACTACAGTAGATGGACTCGCATTAGCGTATGGTAGTAAATCTGGATGCCGGGGACATCCGCATTTGCAGTCGTTTTTTTGTCTAAAGGTACATACATACTGGACAATGTGTACAGGGACGATATGTCTGTCTGTCAGACTGATATATCGTACCGCGGGTACACTTCAGAACGATGTAATGAACGATGGAAAAACAACTCATACCGTCCTTCATTAATTTGAATGGGGCCGCATGTGATATCATCAAGGTTTGATGTGCAACACATAATGCCATTAGCAATTACAGTGTTACATGAAGAGCTCAAACATGATATAGCTTGTTATTTGTTAAGTGTTGTACAGTAACTACTTGTTCATGCTACTTAACTACAGTGGCTGAATGGATCACATCAGTGGAACATGTTGCAGTTTGTAGATCTGTGATGTGTTTGTAAGGATGTCTGTTAGTATCTCTTTGAAAAAAAAAATAATGTACTGAGTGTTATGCCGTGTCAGTATCACAGCATGGTACCCAGAAGTTCTGTGATCTGTTCCTGCAGTTGCAGAGATCTATTGCATCCGCACTGCAGGCTACAGGCAGAGGACAGCAACAATAGCTTGCTGTAAACGGCTGAAGATTTATAGTCTTTGTTCATCATAGAGGTCAATGTCATCATTTCATTGTAATGGCTAACCTCCCAAGCCCAACTGCGGATTTTAATTACGACTTTAACTGCTATGATCAACCAGGTCTAAGGGGGAGATGTATCAAGCCATGGAGAGTGATAAAGTGGTGAGAGATAAAATACCAACCAATCAGCTCCTAACTGTCCTAATATGCTGTCTTTGAAAAATGACAGTCATGAGCTGATTGGTTAATACTTTCTCTCTCTTCATATTATCTCTCTACATGGCTTGATACATCTCCCCCTTATCTTGATACATCTCCCCCTTGCTTGATACATCTCCCCCTAAATTCCGATTTCTGATTTAGGTTGAACTTCATGCACGTAATTGTGTTATTTTATGCCGCTATTATGACAGTTCACATTTTGATATATAGCACAGCCGGAAGCACTGGTTAGGATCGTCATATTGGTGCTGGCACTTGAGATTGGCAGAAACTTTTTATAGAAACTTGTTTTTTTGTATTTGTACCAATGTTTCAAGAAGGGCAATGACTATTTTTTAGGCTAAACTGATGCCATAGCGTTCTCCCAATATATAAGACATGTAGGGCATTGTTTACGAGTCAGACACACCTACTACCGCTTTGTTGTCTGGCAGGCCCGGGGCAGCCAGCTTGCTACTATATGCTAAGCGAGCATTCGCCCGTCTCTGCCGATTATCTGTGTGTCTGCATGCAGATGGGCTGGCCTCACACTTTTTCTGTCTGCGGACACAACCGTCAACCCACTGTAGTGCTCCCGCAAGGCTGTTTTAGAGGGGCGCCGGGCCCAGCCTGATTTTAAAAGGGCAAAATGTGCCCTGTCCTTTTAACGGCGCACTGCTAAAACAGCCTGCCCTGAGCTTTCCCCACTCGTGGGTTGCAGTGTCTCGTGGGTGAGAAAAGTGTCAGAGACAGATCACACCTGGTAAATAGATGCCGTACGCTATTCGCTGTAAGAGGCGAGCTTGGGGGAAGCCCAGCACCTCCATAAGTGCTGGGCACGCCCCCAAGTGTGACAAATTGGGGGTTGTCACAAGGATACGCCTCCTCCCTGATCGGCCACACCCCCTTTTCAGGAGTGAAGCTCCCGGCCAGCATCCCTAGCGCACATACTGGGTGTAAAAGATCCATCAGAAACAGGTGTGCCATCTCCACACGCTTCAGAAGAGCACAGAAGTCAGTATAACGTACACTCCCATGTCATTCCCATGATACTCCCATGAGACGCATATGTTTTGTGTGTCTGCCCGGTAACCGTCCAGTTGCCATCCAGACAGTGCCAGATTAATGTCCACATGGGCCTGGAGCTGAAATTTATGAAAGACCTATCCAATGCACTTATAATGCACTTATAACAGCCGCCACTTTAAGGAATACACCTGGGTAGAGGAGGCACCATATTCGTGCTCACCAGGGCACCCTGGCAATGGAGGCGGAGCTTAGCGCTCACCGAGCCGGAAACTGCCAGAGGTGGAGCTGTGGGACGCTGACGGGGCTGGTGGTGGTCCGGCTGTGTACTGATGGGGTATTTAAGGTAGGAACCATATGGTATTTGTTGTTACTGTGGCTTTGAAATGAAACAAACAAGATGTGCTTTAACTGCAGGCTTTCAGATTTAATTTGAGGGTAATTACATCCAAATCAGGTGAACGGTGTAGGAATTACAACGGTTTCTATATGTGCCTCCTACTTTTTAAGGGGCCAAAAGTAATGGGACTATCAACTCAAAAGCTATTTCATGGACAGGTGTGGGCTATTCCCTCGTTATTTCATTATCAATTAAGCAAGTAAAAGGTCTGGAGTTGATTCTAGGTGTGACATTTGCATTTGGAATTAGTTGCTGTCGACTCTCAATATGAGATCCAAAGAGCTGTCACTATCAGTGAAGCAAGCCATCATTAGGCTGAAAAATCAAAACAAACCCATCAGAGAGATAGCAAAAACATTAGGTGTGGCCAAATTAACTGTTTGGAACATTCTTAAAAAGAAAGAACGCACCGGAGAGCTCAGCAACACCAAAAGACCCGCTAGACCACAGAAAACAACTGTGGTGGATGACAGAAGAATTATTTCCCTGGTGAAGAAAAACCCCTTCACAACAGTTGGCCAAATCAAGAACACTCTCCAGGAGGTAGGTGTATATGTGTCAAAGTCAACAACCAAGAGAAGACTTCACAAGAGTGATGTAAACCATTGGTGAGCCACAAAAACAGGAAGACCAGATTAGCGTTTGCCAAACAACATCTAAAAAAGCCATTACAGTTCTGGAACAACATCCTATGGACAGATGAGACAAAGATCAACTTGTACCAGAGTGATGGGAAGAGAAGAGTATGGAGAAGGAAAGGAACTGCTCATCCAAAACATACCACCTCATCAGTGAAGCATGGTGGTGGTAGTGTCATGGCGTGGGCATGTATGGCTGCCAATGGAACTGGTTCCCTTATATTTATTGATGATGTGACTGCTGACAAAAGCAGCAGAATGAATTCTGAAGTGTTTTGGGCAATATTATATGCTCATATTCAGTCAAATGCTTCAGAACTCATTGGACGGCGCTTCACAGTGCAGATGGACAATGACCCGAAGCATACTGCAAAAGCGACCAAAGAGTTTTTTAAGGCTAAAATGTGGAATGTTATGCAATGGCCAAGTCAATCCCCTGACCTGAATCCGATTGAGCATGCATTTCACTTGATGAAGACAAAACTGAAGGGAAAATGCCCCAAGAACAAGCAGGAGCTGAAGACATTTGCAGTAGAGGCCTGGCAGAGCATCACCAGGGATGAAACCCAGCGTCTGGTGATGTCTATGCGTTCCAGACTTCAGGCTGTAATTGCCTGCAAAGGATTTCCAACAAAGTATTAAAAAGTGAAAGTTAGATTTAGGATTGTTTAGTTTGTCCCATTACTTTTGGCCCCTTAAAAAGTGGGAGGCACATATAGAAACCGTTGTAATTCCTACACCGTTCACCTGATTTAGATGTAATTACCCTCAAACTAAATCTGAAAGTCTGCATCTTGTTTGTTTCATTTCAAAGCCATTGTGGTAGTGAATAGAGGTCAAAATATGAAAATTCTGTCAATGTCCCAATATTTATGCACCTGACTGTATATATATATATATACACTACCGTTCAAAAGTTTGGGGTTACCCAGACAATTTTGTGTTTTACATGAAAACTGACTTTTATTTATTAAATGAGTTGCAAAATGAATAGAACATATAGTCAAGACATTGGCAAGGTTAGAAATAACATTTATTTGAAATAATAATTTTGTCCTTCAAACTTTGCTTTCAACAAAGAATGCTCCTTTTGCAGCAATTACAGCATTGCAGACCTTTGGCATTCTAGCTGTTAATTTGTTGAGGTAATCTGAAGAAATTTCACCCCACGCTTCCTGAAGCACCTCCCACAAGTTGGATTGGCTTGATGGGCACTTCTTGCGTACCATACGGTCAAGCTGCTCCCACAACAGCTCAATAGGGTTGAGCTCTGGTGACTGCGGTGGCCACTCCATTACAGACAGAATACCAGCTGCCTGCTTCTTCCCTAAATATTTCTTGCATAATATGGAGGTGTGCTTTAGGTCATTGTCCTGTTGGAGGAGGAAATTGGCTCCAATCAAGCGCTGTCCACAGGGTATGGCATGGCGTTGCAAATGAAGTGATAGCCTTCCTTATTCAAAATCCCTTTTACCTTGTACAAATCTCCCACTTTACCAGCACCAAAGCAGCCCCAGACCATCACATTACCTCCACCATGCTTGACAGATGGCGACAGGCACTCTTCCAGCATCTTTTCACTTGTTCTGCGTCTCACAAATGTTCGTCTGTGTGATCCAAACATCTCAAAATTAGATTCGTCTGTCCATAACACTTTTTTCCAATCTTCCTCTGTCCAATGTCTGTGTTCTTTTGCCCATATTAATCTGTTCCTTTTATTGGCCAGTCTCAGATATGACTTTTTCTTTGCCAATCTGCCTAGAAGGCCAACATCCTGGAGTCGCCTCTTCACTGTAGACGTTGAGACTGGCATTTTGTGGGTACCATTTAATGAAGCTGCCAGTTGAGGACTTGTGAGGCGTCTATTTCTCAAACTAGAGACTCTAATGTACTTGTCTTCTTGCACAGTTGTGTACCGGGGCCTCCCACTTCTCTTTCTACTCTGGGTAGAGCCTGTTTGTGCTGTTCTCTGAAGGGAGTAGTACACACTGTTGTAGGAAATGTTCAGTTTCTTGGCAATTTCTCACATAGAATAGCCTTCATTTTAAGAACAAGAATAGACTGTCGAGTTTTACATGAAAGTTCTCTTTTTCTGGCCATTTGGAGAGTATAATCGAACCCACAAATGTGATTCTTCAGATACTCAACTAGCTCAAAAGAAGGCCAGTTTTATAGCTTCTCTAACGAGCAAATCCATTTTCAGCTGTGCTAACATAATTGCACAAGGGTTTTCAAATCATCCATTAGTCTTCTAACGCGCTTAGCAAACACAATGTACCATTAGAACACTGAAGTGATGGTTGCTGGAAATGGGCCTCTATACACCTATGTTGATATTCCTTTAAAAACCAGACGTTTGCAGCTAGTATAGTCATTTACCACATTAACAATGTATAGAGTGTATTTCTGATTGATTTAATGTTATCTTCATTGAATACAACAGTGCTTTACTTTCAAAAATTAGGAAATTTCTAAGTGACCCCAAACTTTTTTACGGTAGTGTGTGTATATATAAAATATAAGAGAGAGGGCGCTCAATAGAGATCTTAAATTTATAGAATTTTTCAACACAAGAACAATGGACCTCATTCAGAGCCGGTTGCAAAATGCGAGTGCTCGCTCTGAATGAGGGTGGCTGCATTTAAAAAATGATCCGGCCCCTCGCTAGGCTGTGGGTTACCACCCACAGCCTTAAAGAGCGGCCAGGATGATGGTCGTGATGGTCGCGACCATCGGGGCTTGCGACGAGACCCTTGTGGTAGGGTCTTGTCTGCCGCAAGCCCCAGAGAGCATCCGGCTCTAATAGAGCCGGAAGCTCTCCCACTGACATCATTGGTGATGTCAGTGGGGCTGCCCACAAACGGCAGGCGTTTGCTTGGGAACGCCTCCGTTTGTGAAGCCACCCCCCCGCCACACCTACAAAACGGGTCGAGCTGTCGATCAACATCGACAGCCACCCCTTTTGTAGTGAGCCACGGGGCTTGTGCACGCGCAGTGCGGCCGCTGCGCGTGCGCACGGCCGAACATCAACCCGCTTGCGAGCGCTCAGGCGCTTGTGAGCGGGTCTGGACGAGACCCATTGTCCTTTTAGTAAATAACATGTGAAGAACAAACAGTTCCTATTCGGTGAAACACAGTGATATCTCCCGGATCCTGATTTCTTTCTTTAAGGAAGTAGAACTTCACGTGGCCACTTTTCGATTGAAGAAAAGGACTTCCAAATTGAAAAATTCTTCACAGGCAATAATGGAAACTTCAGATGTAGGTCAATAATTTTAACCCAAAGTTCCCTGTGAATAAACCCTCGCACCAAAAAGACAAACAAACAAAGCTGCGTTTTATTAAAATGTTATATGAAATATGATGGTATATACCTGGAATGAATTTCTAGAGATTTTTATATAAAAAAAGATTTTTTATGTTTTAAGAAATTTACACATGTTCTATATGATTTATTGATTCATTTATTGGGTGTCTTTTTGGTGCCAGGGTTTATTCATAAATGTAGCAGTGATACATTATTTGCTATTTTTGAAAAATGAAATGTCAAAATTCCCTAGGAACCAGTGACATCACTGAGGCACTTTAGTGAAATTACAAGCTGCATCCTTAATCATATTGGTTAATTAATACCTGCCTCACAATGATATTCTATGGGATATTTCTAGATACTTTCCTAAAATAGAGAGATCAACAACTTGATTTACAAAGAGGATCTGTAGCAGCTCCATTAAGCCCCTTACGTTGCGTAGGCATCATGCCTGGCGCCAACAAAGTATGCCCCCAAGCACTGATAGACTGGGGAATGGGTGGCAACTTGTTCCTGGTTGTCCCGGGAGAATCAGGACCTCATTCAGAGTCGGTCGTTGCGGCCGCTCGGTCGTACGCCACCGATGTTCGCTAAACTGCGCATGCGTAAAATTCGCAATGCGCGTGCGCAAACTAGCTATTGCTATTGCTCTCTTCTTCAACTTGGCCAGGTCGTTAGTTTGAGTGACAGGATGAGGCGTTTGTGGGTGGTAACGGGAAGGTGCTTGTAAACGGGGGACTGGAGATCCGAACGCAGGCGTGCCTGACTATGCAAACAGCATTTTATGGGAGTGCATAATTAACAAAGTAGTGTCATGGCACATGTGACATGGGAGGTTTTTACACTGACTTGATCGTAGTGCTAAAGAGAGGGTATGGTCAACCTTAAGGTCTACGACCAGCTCCGATGGTTCCCGATGGTCTCGATTAATCCTTATATGCCTGGAGATGACGTGTATTGCGAACGAGAAGGGGGCGTATTTTTAGTCTTACGGCCACATCCTCCCCTCGCTCGTCCAGCTAGCGATCCCAACTTAACGACGCAACTTGCGAGCGCTTCATTTGCATATCCGGCCCCTTTTACCTTACGACCGAGCGGCCGCAACGACCGACTTTGAATGAGGTCCTGAGTGCTTTAATTCTATTTGCTAAATCACAAAGATAGCGCCAGTCCTGGAAATCGTAAGACAATTGTGCCCAAGTGTTACTCGTATAGAATGAAACCGCTAGTAAAATTATTGTAAGGAGCAGGGCCGCTGCCAGCAACCTTTGTATAGCAGTGTCTCCCGTCCCTTACAGCATACAGATACAGTATTTCCCTTCCTGCATACACAGCACTGGTACAGCCTACACCAGCTCTGAGTTAGCAGGGATGGTCTTGCAGGGCCTGTTTATAAATTAACTTATTGGTCACCTTAATTTGATTTTATTCTACTCTACCAAGGACCAAACACAGTGGTTTCAGTCTGCAGTAGTTTCAGCCTCGACTGTGACTTTTTACGGAGTCACAGTGGCGATAATATGCAAATGCTAGTTTTTGCCTCCCCCTCCTGCACTAGTGCGCACAGGAATGTGCAAGCCCTGAGATGCCCACTTCCAATGCCCGTGGACAAACTGTAGCAACATCGCTGGTGGTAAGTATCAACACTTGCGCCTGCCTATGACAGGTGCAGTATCTCCTTCTGAACGGCTTCTGACTATGGCCTCTGCGGCTGTGCGGCAGAGAACGCAGCCACTTTCAATGACACGTCCCCAACACTCCCATAACATGCCCATGAGACGCCCTTTTTTTGCACTGTTTTCAGGTCACCACCCAGGAACGCCAATGGTTTTGCCTCGCCCTAATGCCAGTGGTCCCCTACACAACAACATAGGCTCAGTGTAACGCATGTGGGGATTCAGAATAATCGCTCAAATAATCGGAACAATGACATTTTCTTTCTGCACTCTATGGAGCACGTCGCTATTTCTAATTTTTGTGCCCTATCTCCAGGTTCTGTGTACAATGATCTTGGTGTTAGAATGATGCTGGGCACCTGTACCTCTGGTAACGCTCTACTCCCTCCATTGTGTCAAGGTGACAGGTGCACTTTCAATGAGTATTCTAGAAGTGCATCATTATATAAATGTTTATGAAATATAGCGCTGAACTCCAGCTACCTGTGTGTGGAAGTTGTACAGTACACTTGATCCAGTAATGACAAATGGTTCAATAGGTTGCAAATAAAGCTGAGTACACACAATGCATCGTACGATATATCGATCGGACGTGGATCGGAATGATATATCGCACACATCGTATAGTTTGTACTCCCAGTCCGTTGTCACGACGATCATTCATTGCATCGTCCCATCTGCTGTTCTGCACGGCAGATGGGACGATGCGATGAACAGCCGGGGCTGTTACATGCAGCATGTAACGATACATTGCCCCATTGTACGCCAGATTGTGCAGTGTGTACGGCGCACAATGTATCGTTACATCGCATTGTTCAATCGCTGGGTTGCACCATTGTGCGATGTGTATCCAGCTTAGGAAACACATTTGAAGCTTCAGTTATAGCTAACATATATGCAACGCTTGTATAACTGTGTGCGACTGAGTGCCTGAATCTGTATACAAAATTCTACAATGTAGTGTCCACAACTTTTTTCATTCCAAGTTTCTTTGCTTCGTATACAGACTCAGGTGCATACAGAAATACAAGTGTTGCATATCAATTTAATCAGCACAGTCTGCTGGTGCATCCGAGTCACACAGCATTGCTACTTAAAGCGCACATCCACTAGGCGATATTAATGAGCAATTGCACGATTACGACATCGTAATCATGCAATCGTTCATTAATCGTGCACTATAATGTTGGAAACGACCAGTGATGCACGCTCCCGCTGGTCATTTCAGACATCAATCATCGCCCGAACATGCCGGTCGATCTGCCGATAACGACAGATTGACCATGTTCAGGGATGAGGGAGGGTTCCTACACTGAACAACTAATCGTTCAGTGTAGGCACTGCAGGGGATGGGGAACAACGGTACGATTACAATGTTGTAATCGTACTGTCGTTACCCCATCCCCTAGTGGATGTGCGCCTTAAGATGCATTTTTAACAAACAAAAAAGACAGCCGATGCTAGCAGAGTAGCACGGGGCATGGCGGCTCACTCACTCCAGGCAAGTCGCACTGCGTGGCGTATTGAGGCTAGATATATGAGGACATATCTGTAACACAGTATACAGTTAAGCTTAGATGTGCCAATTGTAATAGCATAATTTTTTAAAAATTTATTCTGCGCTGTAAGCAAATATTTAGTATTGTGTTTAGAGGCGGGACAATAAAATCTGACAGAAGCAACTTTCAGAAACTGGATTACAAACTGCAGTATATTGCATGGGTTAATTGTATTTACTGTAGTTGTTATAAACAATTTAGCCTGGACTCTGAGGACCTCTAGTGTTGACAATAGCCACTGCATACCAACAACCTTTTAATTAGAGATGTGCGGGTTTGGTTTTACTCTGTTCTTTTCGAAAAAATTATCGCAAGTTCGGATTAGTTCGGATTTATTTTATTGGCTGTCCAAAACACGTGATAGCCGATAGACAATAATATGCCGTTTTTGAGATCCGTACATATCCAAGTAAAACCGAGCCTGCACATCTCTACTTTCTCTTTCATCCACTAGGGGACACTGGAGGTGCTTACGCTGAGGGGTATAAAGGCGTGGATAACTGGAGCTGGCACTTTAAAATAATCTAGAAGTGTGAAGCTCCTCCCCCTCTATGCCCCATCAGCCCTCAGTTTAGAAAATGTGCCTCATGGAGCTGGTCACATTATGCTGTGCTCCAGCAAATACATTTATTTTATTTAATTTGTTCTATTTAAAAGCATCTTTTACACTCCTATAGGTACCCTTCGCCACCTATCTAAAAGGTGGGGTCTGGGTACCTGGCACGCTGGTGTTTTAGCAAACACCAGGAAGGAGTGCACAGGGCTCATTACAAGAGCTTCTGACAGCTCCTTACCGCCACAGCAGGTCTTCACACAAGAAGAGAAGACTGCTGACCTGCCAGAGAGAGACTAAAGGGGACATGCAGTGAGTAACAAGCTGCGCATCCCCCGGCTCCTGCCCCGCTGCCCAGCGATAACACAGCATGCTGCGCTGTGTTAGTGTGTGCATAGCACAGTTAAACAGCGCTACACCTGTGCGCTGTGTAAGGGAAGCCCGCTGTCGGCTCTGCCCTGCGCTGTCTAAGGGAAGCTGTGTGTACACAGCGCTACACGCGCGGCTCCCTGCTTCTTCCCTCTCCCCGCTGATACATGCGGCTCCCTGCTTCTCCCCTCTCCCCGCTGATACATGCGGGTAGCGCAGAGGGGAGGGGGGATGGACCACATAGCAGCCATAATGGAGCCCTTAGGGCATGAAGAAGGGGGCGGAGCCTAAGCAGCGCGGGCTGTCTCCACTATACGCAGCAAGCGGCTGTAGTAACAGCGTGGCTGCCGTTTGTTAACTGTTTCATGCCTGTATCTCTCCCTTATCCAGGAAGATAAGGTATACACTCTGTCCCTCTGTGTGTGGTGACTGTGTGTATTCATGTCAAACAGAACAAAGGCATCTCAAAGGATGTTTGTTTGTTCTAGGTGTAACAATAAACGTTATGTGATGCTTGTATAGCAATTGATCCACCTATGGCTATTATTGCCTCACCTGCGCCTACATGGGCCGCTGACATGGTAGGAGTAATGACGGATTTAACGTCTGAGTTAGCTGAGGCATGTAAGTCTCAGCCTCCCTGGGTTGCTGGGCTAACCAAGTCTCTTGACACCCTGGTACAGGTTATGGGTACAGCTGTGTCCGCTCCCTCCACTTCCTTACAAAGACCGACACAAAAGCGTCCTTTATCGACTGTTCTCCAGTCAGAAGAGTCTGACGAGGAATTCCTCGCTATGGAAGAGGAAGGGGAATTGGAGGAAGCGTTACAGGACGATACCCCTCTCCCGGGGTGGAATCTCTAATTTTGGCGGTCAGAAAAATCCTTAAATTACCTGAAGATGTTATTCCTGCATCCCAGGAGTGTGAATTATTTCATAAACAACCAAATCGGCGGTTTTTCCATTCTCACTGCATCTTCAACAGCAGCTCTCAGTGGCCTGGAAACAACCGGATAAACGGTTCCAAATTCCGCGCCGGTTTCCTTCTAGCTACCCTTTTCCATCATCCATGATGGAGAAGTGGGAAACGCTCCCTCCAGTTGATGCGTCCGTCTCCCGTCTCTCTAAGGCACTCCCAGTACCGGGAGCCACAGTACTAAAAGATCCTTCGGATCGTAAATTGGAGACAATGCTAAGATCTATTTATACTGCAGCGGGTGCTCAGCTTAGGCCCACCCTTGTTACTGCTTGGGTTAACAAGGCTGTGGTTTGCTGGGGTGACCAGTTGATTACAGGTTTGGACTCTGGTACTTCCAGAGCAGGTTATGCATACTAGCAGAACACATCCATGAGTCTGCAGTTTTCATGGGAGAAGCGTCAAAAGATATTAGTCAGATTAGTGCTCGCATATTTGCTTCTGCTATTTCGGGCCGCAGAGCCCTCTGGTTGCGCACCTGGCATGCGGACGCAGAATCCAAGCATGCGGTGGAGGGTTTACCATTCAATGGCGACATGCTGTTTGGCCCGGAATTAGACAAATGGATATCCCAGGCCACGGGGGGGTAAGTCTTCCTTCCTCCCGTCAACTGCACCAGCTCCCAGAAGAGCTTACGCTGGACCTTCGTTTCATTCCTTTCGTGCGCCACTTTCCTTTCATGGGAGAGCCAGAGGGGCTTCCTCCCAAGCAAGAGGCGACAGAATAGAGGCCGCCCACACACGGTTGCATGTAGACAGGAGCCTAAGCCAGCTGAGAAACAGGTGGCATAACGGTCTTCCGTCCCACCTGGGACCACCTACAGTGGGAGCCCGTCTGCAAAGATTTCAACAAGTTTGGAACCAGACGTCTCCAGAACCGTGGATCCGCAGACTAATTTCCCTGGGGTACCGAATAGACTTCGAGGTCCCCCCTCCACCTCGGTTCTTCACTACAAGTCTGCCAATACCTGCAGACAAGGCCAGGGTTCTACAGGAGGCTATCCAGTCTCTAGTAGTATCATCTATGCTAGATCCGGTTCCAGAACATCAACGAGGTATGGGGTTTTTACTGTAACCTGTTTGTAGTACCCAAACCGGACAGATCGGTCAGGCCCATCTTGAACCTCAAGTAATTGAACCTGTATCTGAAGATGTATCGGTTCCAAATGGAGTCTCTGCAGTCAGTTATTGCGAGCTTGGAACCAGGAGAGTTCCTATTATCCCTGAATATCACGGATGCCTATCTCCACGTTCCCATCTGGGAACCACATTCCAACACGGTTGGATAATAAACTTCAAGAAATCAAATCTCTATCCATCCCAGAAGCTCCTGTTTCTGGGCATGATCTTAGATACGGCATCACAGAGGATCTTCCTTCCAATAGACAAAGCCCGGGATATCCGGTGGTTGGTTCAGCTGCTCCTCAGACCAAAGAAGGTGTTCCTCCTTCTTTGTCTGCGTCTCCTGGGGAAGATGGTAGCGGCCTTCGAGGCACTACAGTTCGGGCGATTCCACTCCAGGGTGTTGGACCTACTAACAGGGGTCAGGGTCTCATCTGTTTCTACATCGACAGATCCGTCTGAGCCCAGCTACCGGAGTGACCCTTCTCTGGTGGACACAATCCAACAATCTTTTAGCGGGCCGGAGATTCAGAGTGTGGGACTGGATCATCGTAACAACGGAGCAGTAGTCCTCGATGATCACTTTCAGGGTCGATGGTCCCCTCTAAAACAAAAGTGGCCCATAAATGTGTTGGAACTCAGAGTGATTTACAGTGCTCTGATAGAAGCAACAGAGGTTCTAAGAACTCGTCCGGTAAGAGTTCAGTCCGACAACGCGACAGCCGTCGCGTACATCAACCGCCAAGGAGGGACTCGGAGTCGCAGGGCCATGTGAGAAGTAACTCAGGTTCTCAGGTGGGCCGAGAGCCAGTCAGTAATTCTGTCGGCGGTATTCATCCCGGGTGTGGACAACTGGGAAGCAGATTACCTAAGCCGCCAGGATATCCATCCCAGGGAATGGAAGCTTCATCCAGACGTGTTCAACGTGCTGATACGTCGATGGGGATGTCCTCAGGTGGACCTCATGGCGTCACGATTGAATCGTCAGCTCCCGGTATATACGTGTCAAGAACTTGAGATCCGCAGGCAGTGGCAGTAGACGCTCTGACATTTCCGTGGATCTAGGACTTCGTTGACCTTTTTCCTCCGATTCCACTTCTTCCTCGACTGCTAAAAAAACGATAAAACACGAGTCAGCCTCTGTCATTCTCGTGGCTCCACACTGGCCTTGGAGAAGTTGGTTCTCGGACCTTCGGTCCCTATTGGAAGATGATCCGTGGCCCCTTCCTCTGCGCCCGGATCTGCTGCAACAGGGTCCTTTCATACACTCCAACCTAGCGCAACTGCGTTTAACGGGGTGGCTCTTGAAACCGATGTCCTAAGATAAAGAGTCTGTTATTCCCACCATGTTACGTGCCAGGAAACCAGTTTCGGCTGCGCATTATCATCGCCTCTGGCGTTTCTTATATCTCGTGGTGTTCTAGTCGGGATCTTCCCTCTAGGACTTTTCGGTGTCCCGGTTTCTGGTTTTTTTTTTTCTCTTCAGACTGGTCTGGATTCTGGCCTTCGTCTTGGAACTTTAAAGGTGCAGGTTTCTGCCCTTTCCATTTTCTTTCAACGGCAATTGGCCCTCATTCCTGAGGTGCATACGTTTCTTCAGGGAGTCTTGCGTTTGCAGCCTCCTTTTTTGTACCTCCGATAGCTCCCTGGGTCTTGAACTTGGTGCTTCTGTTTCTTCAGTCGTCCATGTTTGAACCTTTGGAAGAGTTGATATTCAGTACTTGTCTTGGAAGATGGTCCTCCTCCTGGCTCTAGCATCGGCTCATAGAGTTTCTCTATTGAGTGCTCTGTCCTATAAGCCACCTTACCTTCTGTTTCATGCTGATAGGGTGGAACTCCGGACGGTAGCCGCCTTCCTTCCCAAGGTAGTGTCGGCTTTTCATATTAATCAGCCTATTGTGGTACCATCTTGGGTGGAGGACTCTGGTGGTTCTTCTACCTTGGATGTGGATGAAGCTCTCTGCATCTATGTTGACAGGACTGCTTCCCTCCGTAAGTCTGAGTCGTTTTTTGTCCTCTATGATGCGGTTCGGAGGGGTTGGCCAGCGATTAAGCAGACTTTGGCACGTCGGATCTGGCTGACATTCATCAGGCTTAGGTTAATGCCGACCGCCGGCCTCCTTCGTCCATTTCGGCTCATCCCACAGGTTCTGTGGGTGCGTCATGGGCGGCCGGTAGGGGAGCCTCCACGTCACAATTGTGCCGTGCGGCCACTTGGTCTTCAGTTCACACGTTTGTCAAGTTTTACAAATTTTATACGTTCGCTGTTTCGGCATACTGTTTTGGCTGCCTAGTTCTGCAGGTGCCGCAGAGCGCTCCCACCCGTGGGGAAACCTTTGGGACGTCCCCAGCATAAGCACCTCCAGTGTCCCCTAGTGGATGAAAGAGAAAATGGGATTTTGGTACCTACCGGTAAATCCTTTTCTCTGATTCCAACGGGGACACTGGACGCCCACCTCAGCGCTCTTCGCCTGCCTGTTCGGTTTGTTCCGTATGTTGTATGTTTTGATTATTGTGTGTTCTTCTCTCCCTTTTACTCCGCTTGTTCTCCATCTCCTCTCGGTCTTCATTTTCTAAACTGAGGGCTGATGGGGCATAGAGGGGGAGGAGCTTCACACTTCTAGATTATTTTAAAGTGCTAGCTCCAGTTATCCACGCCTCTATACCCCTCAGCGTAAGCACCTCCAGTGTCCCCTGTGGAATCAGAGAAAAGCATTTACCGGTAGGTACCAAAATCCCATTTTTAATGTTGTGCTGCCCACCTAAAACAGTAACTTCACACAGAATATACCTAGTCTGGGCAAACACCACACAAACCATGTGCATTCTGGGCAAACACCACACAAACCATATGCATTCTGGGCAAACGCCACACAAACCATGTGCATTCTGGGCAAACACCACCCAAACCATATGCATTCTGGGCAAGCACCTCACAAACCATATGCATTCTGGGCAAACACCACACAAACCATATGCATTCTGGACAAACACTACACAAACCATATGCATTCTGGACAAACGCCACACAAAACACAATTACTGATAGATCACCACACAAAGCAACACACTCTTAACAGAAGCTATAGAAAGTATGACCACTGTAACACATGCCACACAAAGAATAACCACCCTAACACATGGCACACAAAACAGAACTACTTTAACTCACGTCATTTAAAGCATACCCACTCTAACAGGTCACGCAGAGCATACCAACTCCTAACACAACCGCACAAAGCATAATCACTCTAACATGAGCCATACAAAGCATAATCACTCAAACACAAGCCTCACAAAGCATAATCACTCTTACACAAGCCTCACAAAGCATAATCACTCTTACACAAGCCTCACAAAGCATAATCACTCTAAAATAAGCAACATAGAGCATACCCACCTAACATAAACCACACAAAGCATACCACTCAGGCACATGCCACACAAAGCATAACCACTATAACACAACCACACAAATAAAGCATAACCACTCTAGCACAATACATAGTAAAATGTTTTAACCACTCTAACACAAGCCATACAAAGCATACCCATTCTACCACAAGCCACACAATTCATATGCACCATAATACAAGCCACAAAAAGCATACCCACTTTGGCAACCACCACACAAAGTATACCCACTTTGGCACACACCACACAAACTATACCCACTTCGGCACACACCACATAAAGCATACCCACTTTTGGCACACACCACACAAAGTATACCCACTTTGGCACAAACCACACAAAGTATGCTTGCACTGAGTACACACCCACCCTGATACCAAACCTCCCAACCATCCTGATTTCCTGTTGCCATGCCTCTGGTGTGTTCAGCAGTTTAAGGGTGTTTTAGGAGGAAGGGAGCTAGGTTATGGGCAGACTAGTGATGCAGAAGGGCTAAGTACTCCCAGTGGCTTGTGCCAATTCCTAGGATGTTGTAGGGTATACACATATCAGTTTTCTCCTGGGGTAAAACTGGTGCATGTGCTACACTTGCAGAGCTGGACACATCTTTATATTTTTCTTCTTCTGGTGCATTTTATGCCTACGTTCTTTATGTAATATCAGCCTCACAGATACTTATTCCTCAGCCGAAACCAATTGTATATTGAAAATACAGTAATGGCAGCCAGCACTAATTCAAGCTCAAGCCTTGCAGGATCATTCTCTAAAGCATAACTGATCTGTTGGTGAATAGTGACAGACAACAGTGTAGCTGCTTTCTGTATTACGCTGACTTAGCTCCAACACCTATAAAGGACATCACACTGTCCATTTCCATCAATTGTCTACCTTATGGGCTTCCTCCCTGGGAGATCCCACAGGGAAGGGCCAAAGGAGAGGTTAACCATCACACAGCAGGGGCGCGGGGGGCTCAGCCCAGTTCAGAGTAAGGGGTCTATTTATCAAGCAGTGAAAAGTGTGGAGCGGTGGAGCAGTGGTGAAGTTGCCCATAGCAACCAATCAGCTTTGAAGCAGCATTCATCAAGTACAGTCTATAAAATAATAGGTAGGAGCTGATTGGTTGCTATGGGCAACTTCTCCACTGGTCCACTTCTCCACACTACACACTGCTTCATAAATAGACCCCTAAATCCCTCAGAAATTAAATGTTTACTAACTTTGCTTCAGAAAAGTGGGTGATATAATCTGCTAGACAACAGAGCCGGGCAGGTTATATTGTTGTAACAGGATGTAGTCGGCATCCCAGGGTGCGGGATGCTGACGGTCTAACTCCTCTCTACAAATTGCACTCATCTAGTTGCCTATAGCAATGTTATTTATAACCCAGAACAGTTTTCAATAGATCTCTCACTTGCCAGGTGGAGGTCAGCGGCTGCTGCCTGCTCACACTTTGCAGAACGTATGACGTTGGCAATTACACAGATGGTAATTAAGCCTGGGGTACGCACTGTATGTGGTTTAGGGGTCTATTTACTAAGCAGTGTTAGGAGACAGAGTGAAAAGTGATAAGAAAGAGATAAGGTGCCAGCCAATCAGCTCCCAACTGTCATTTTTCAAACACAGCCTGTGAGATGACAGTTGGGAGCTGATTGGCTGGCACCTTATCTCTTTCTTATCACTTTTCACTCTGTCTCCTAACACTGCTTAGTAAATAGATGCCTTAGAGATTTTAGTTAAAGGTGATAAACCATCACTATGGTAGGTATTCAATTAGCCGCGAGTTTACCTTTTTCCCACACCGAAAAATCGGGACTCACGCACGGAAGCACACTGATTCCACGTAAACAGCGGAATCGTGAGCCCGATTTGGTACTTTTTACCCAGATTTTACCTCGCACCTCTATGAGCTGCGAGGTAAAGTCCGACTGCGGGGACTCACGTGCGGGGTCTCGGGGACTTGCGCGTGTGGAATCCTCGCTAATTGCATAGTCCGGCACAGCAATTAGCCGCGGGACTAATTGAATATGACCCTATATCAGCTAATAGAATTACATGTGCAGCATTCATATACTTTGAAAAACAGTATATACTGTGTACAAAATGGACAGCATTTGGAATTGGATGAAGGTTTTACCTGTTTGAAATAATCCTTGAGACTTTCTTTTCTTATTAAAACATACTGTAGGCCCTGATTTAGAGGCGCTCGCTATTTGCGAGCGCTCGCTCTGAATCAGGGCGGGCAGGTTTTTTTTTTACTCCGGCCTCTAGGCCGCTCGCTAAGATGTGGGTGACCACCAACAACTTTAGCGGGCGGCCTGGTGATGGTCGCGATTATCGCAACCATCGGGCTTGCGACGAGACCCTTGTGGTAGAGTCTCATCCACCGCAAGCCCCAGTGAACTTCCTGCTCTAATAGAGCAGGAAGTTAACTACTGACATCACGTGTGATGTCAGTAGGGCCGCCCACAAACGGCAGGCGTTCCTTTTGTGAACGTCCCTCCATTTGTGCAGCCACCCTCCCTCCCCGCCTACAAAACGGGGCGAGCTGTCGATAAACATCGACAGCCGCCCCGTCTTGTAGCGAGCCCTGGAGCGAGTGATTTCTCACTCCCTCCAGGGCTTGAGCACGCACAGAGCGCACTCCGTGCATGCGCAATGGCCCACCATCGACCCGCTTGCGAGCGGGTCTGAATCAGGCCCATAGTCATCAAGCCATGATCACAATCATGATAAAAAATATCTGATTTAATCTTTCATATTCACTTTTTATTTTAAATAAATGTTTTATTGTTTTTATTTGACTTTGTTACACATCTTTATACAGAAGCACAAATTAAACTACTGTATAACCAGGTGGTTTATGCAATATCCGATTCTGCATCAAAACCGCATTGGAATTGAGAAATAAATACTTTATGATTTAACTTTTCAGTTTTGTGGATAATTAAATTTTTTTTTTTTTGTGCTATTCAATTTTTTAGCCGATGGGTGCGAGTGGTGCGAGCGCCCATTACTTATCGCACCCAAATGTACCAGGTTTTCGACACATAAAGTGGCTAAACCTGTCTAAAGTCCTGGTTAGAGTGCTGAAACAGCTGTTTGGGCGACCAAAAGACAGACTTTTCATGGATTTGTGCTCGAGGGTGCAAGGAGACACCTGGACATCCGCGGCACTCGCATCCGATTGGACCAACAATTAAATAGCTTTGTCGAGTGCCCAAACAACAGGTGTGGTATAAGAAATAGACAGTAATTAGATAGACAATGTCTAGATAGGCCCCAGGTGTTAGGTCGACAGGTACAAAAGAAAAAAAGAAAACATGTGTCGGTCATTTTTTGTCGACCATTTCCATGTCGACCTTTTGACCCTGTCGATCACTTGTACCTGTCGACCTTCTTACATGTTGAACTTTAGTTGTCGACCTTTTGTACCTGTCGACCTATTGGCTGTCTAACATCTGAGGTCTATCTAGACATTGTCTAACTAATTACTGTCTATCTACAGTCTGGAACCCCAAACAACAATTAAATATCCCCCTATGGGTCAGTGGTGATGGTGAAATAGTGTGGAATGCTATATCCACACATTCAAAAGTTATTTTAATGGTTTTTTGGACTTTAGAGACAAATAAATATTGATTTAAATGTAGATTATTATTATTATTAGAAAAGAATGCACAAAATAAATCAGTTTGAATGAGTAAACATTGCTACTTTAAGAGACCAGGGAAACATCGAGCGGCTCCGTTACTGGGGAGTGTGGTCACTGGAGGGGGCACGGTCATGCGTGTGGAATGTGCTTACCACACCCATGCGCTTCCGGGCCCTATGTAATTTGTAAAGCACCCGCTCAGCAACCCTGTAATGGCCATACCCAAAAGCTTCTGTTCCCAGGGGCTTATTCAGTCTGCAAGGCTGAGACCTGATGAAGGAAGCAGCGCAAAGGGATAATCCAATTTACCCAAATAGTGATCTAAAGGACGTCTGTTGCCATGCCCTCTTTTACCCACATGAGAACATCAAACCATTTACATAGAGCCAATAAATGCAAATGTATTATTTGTTTGTAGTCTATTGGCTAGCTGTACATGGATGTAACTTATTAATATGTCATATCCTTGTTAGTGCACTGTTATCAGGTGCACAAAACGCTAAGTCCTTCTGAGACACTGACAAAACGTTGGCCGTTCTTATCAGTTGTCATCAGCGTATCAGATACTGACCTTGCTCTAGTACAAACTGTCCTGTACTTTTGCTACAAGGGCAGCGTTTTATATTTGTTCTGTAACACACAGTGGACAGCAATTAGCCAGTGCTTTGGGTACATTCCACCCTTTCATACGTACAGTGTGCAACAGCATATGAGTAACTTGTACACTGACCAGATGTGCAGGACTGTTTCTATTAGATGAAGGTCAGTGTCCAATACACGGAGAGAAGATAGATCAGGGCTGCTGAGGCTCAGGAGGATGGTGGAACCTGTGTAGATTTGGATTTTTTTGTTGTTGCCACTTAGCGCACATTCTAACCAGCTGCACAATGCACTAATGAATTAGAATGTATATACCTATTGTTATGGTGCATACACACGGTCAGGGTATGCAGTCGGGATTCCGACGGTCTAAATCCCGACTGTCTAATCTCGGCAAGGGTCTAATGACCTGTCATTTTACCTACGCCAGGAGCCCAACGCCCGGCATACCGATCGAAGGTAAGCCGGGCGCAGACAGCCGTGGGGGGGGGGAGGGTTAGGCCAGGAGAAGGGGGGTTAGGCACCCCCGGGGGAGGTTAGGGTTAGGAACCACCTCAGGAGACTTAGGTGTAGGCAGCGGGGAAGGGGGGGTTAGGTTTAGGCACTTAGAGGGGGGTTAGAGTTAGGCACTTGGGGGGGAGATTAGGGTTAGGCACTCCTAAGGGAGGGTTAGGGGTGGTTAGGTTAGTTTGTACTCACCTTAAGCTGCTGTTGGGATCTTCACCTCTGCCGGGCTTCCGCTGTCGGGATTTGAACCACGGTAAATCATACCGATCCCACGGTCAGATATAACAGGACGATATGAATGATAACGATATTAATCATATTGTTATCGTTCATATCGTCCTGTTTTTGGGCCCTTCCAACCCCCAAACGATGGTCGATGCGTGGGCACGGATGGTCGATATCGAGCAGGGTAGCCTGGTTACAATAGGAACCCGCCATCATTTATCACGGGTCGTTATAGTAGTTTGGTGGTTGGTGCATATGCTGGATGTTCGATATCTGATCGTTGTCTGATCACTCCGTCTGTACGGAGCTAATGTGGTATGTATAGTTCAGCTAACCGCGGGAGTTACAGTCACACTCTGTTAATAAATGAAATATGGAACACTTATTTATTTGCATATACTGTATAGACTATATGTAAACGATTGGATGTACACAGGGGAGGGAAAAGGGTATAAACTGACATGACAGCCAAATCCCTTTAGACCACTCTTTGGTTAGATTAGTTTCTGTTTCGGGATTGTTATTTTGAGGTCTCTTTATTGAAATCTCAGCCGTGCACGCGGAGCAATGGGCCTGATTCACTGCCGAACGCTCTGACCAGAGCACTCGCTCTGAATCAGTGCCCTCCTCCATGAAAATGGAGCGGCTTCCTGGCCGCTCGCATAGCTGTGGGTGACCACCCACAGCATATGCGAGCGTCCATGGTGATGGTCTTAACCATCGCGACCATCGGGCTTGCGACGGAGACCCTGCGGTAGGGTCTCGCTGCCGCAAGCCCTGGAGTGATTTTGGCTCTATCAGAGCCAAAATCACTCCCACTGACATCACTAGTGATGTCAGTGGGGCCGGCTTCAGACGGTAGGCGTTCCCATGGGAACGCCTCCGTCTGGCAGGCACGCCCACCAAAGGGGGCATGCTGTCAATCAACATCGACAGCACGCCCCCTTTGGTGCGAGACCTGGAGCGATGGAGAGCCCGTTGCTCGCCGGGTCTCGCGCATGCGCACGATGGAGCTCCCTCCGTCGTGCGCATGCGCAGTGGGGGAACATCGACCCGCTTGCGAGCGTCCTGCGCCCGCGAGCGGGTCTGAATGACCCCCAATGTCCCATCTGCCCATCACTCTTACGGCCTCTATACACTAGACCTGTGGTAGCCAACCTCGGCCCTCGAGAGCTACTATATACTACTTAATAATAATAATAATAGTAATAATAATAATAGTATTAATAATATAATTGATATTAGTAGTAATAATAATAATTGTAGTAATAATAATAATGGTACTAATAATAACAATAGTAGTAATAATAATAGTAATAATAATAATACAGGTTGAGTCTCCCATATACAAATATTCCGAAATACGGAATATTCTGAATTACGGAATATTTTTAGTATGACTGAGAAAGTGAAAACTTTGCTCTCTGATGGTTCAATGTACACAAACTTTTATTAAAACACAAAATCATTAAAATACAGTATACAATAACCTTCAGGCTGTGTGTATAAGGTGTATATGAAACTTAAAAGAATTTCATGTATGTACACAAACTTTTTTTGATGTTCAAAATTATTAAAAATACAGACATTCCTCAATTAAAGACCAAGTTCCGTTCCTATGACTAGGTCGTTAAACGAATTGGTCACTAAACGAGGAACCAGGAGGTAATCATTTTTATGTATTTTGAATTAAGAAAAGGTCTAAAGGAAATCCAAACTTGATACTGTAACTGTTTTACTTTGCATAACTCTTACATACTGTACAGTACAATGAAAGTTATAAAAAAAAAATAATCTTCAGAATAACATTTTAGTCATTATACTATGGGTTCCAGTTGGTCAGAGTGCTGGTCGTAAGTCCGAACGGTTGTTAAATGAGTAGGTTGTTAAGCAAAGAATCTCTGTTTTGTAAAAAATTACCTGCAGGCTGTGTGTATAAGGTGTATATAGAACATAAATGCATTCTGTGTTTAGATTTGGGTCCCATTCCCAAGATATTTCATTATGGTATGCAATTATTCCAAAATACAGAATATTCCGATTTCCAAAATACCCCTGGTCCCAAGCTTTTTGGATATGGGAGACTCAACCTGTAATGGTAATCAGAAAAATAGTAATCATAACAATAGTAGTAATAGTAATAATAATAATAGTACAGGTTGAGTATCCCATATCCAAATATTCCGAAATACGGAATATTCCAAAATACAGAATATTTTTTGCATGACTGAGATAGTGAAATCTTTGATTTTTGATGGTTCAATGTTCACAAACTTTGTTAAAGGCACAAAATTATTAAAAATAAAGTATAAAATCACCTATAGGCTGTGTGTATAAGGTGTATATGAAACATAAATGAATTTCATGTATGTACACAAACTTTGTTTGAGCCACAAAATTATTGAAAGTATTGTATAAATTGACATTCAGGCTGTGTGTATAAGGTGTATATAACACATAAATGCATTCTGTGTGTATATTTGGGTCCCATTCCTAAGACATTTCATTATGATATACAAATATTCCAAAATACGGAATATTCCGATATCCAAAATATCCTTGGTCCCAAGCATTTTGGATATGGGAGACTTAACCTGTAGTAGTAATAATAGTAGTAATAATAATGGTAGTAATCAAAAAAATAGTAATCATAACTACAGTAGTAATAACAACAGTAGTAATAGTAATAATAATAATAATAGTAAGCCAGTTGTGAACTGCAGATATTTCTGTCAGTCACATTCTTGAATCCAATCCTAAAATCCTTGAAAAGATCCTTCATTATGTGTTGTTATCATTCCGTACTAATCCAGTCACTTTCTCCGTTCCGTGATGTGATGTCTGTCAGATCGAGTCCCAATGATGGCTGCTACGCTCCATTTCCTCTGTCTCATCTCCACACGCATCCCACCTGTGAGCCTCACTGTGCTTTACTATATGAGTACACCTCAATATTTGTGGTTGAATCTTTCTTCCAGTTATGGTCATGTGTGTGAGTTTCCCTTTTCGGTTACATTGCAGGCCCCTGGAACGATCAGGAGAAGATGTGGACATAATATTTTCCCGTCTGAAAGGAGTCAAAGCGTTTGAGAGATATCATCCAAATCTTCTCCAGCAGATTTGTTTCTGCGGTTACTATGAGAGTTTGGAGAAGGGCGTTACATGTAAGTCACTGTGTATATAATGCAGGGTCATATATGGAAGCCTCAAAACACATTGCCGAAATACAGATAACTATGTAATCCCAGGCTTGCCTACCCTCCCGATTTGGTCGGGAGCCTCCCGAATATCGGGTGCCGCTCCCGACCCCTCGGAAAGGCAGGCAAGCCTCCCGGCTGCCGCCTACCCCCCCAGACTAATAGTAAAAACCCCCGCTGGCAGGGGGCCCGATGACGCGATTCGCGCTGAATCGCGTCATCGTGGCTCCGCCCCCTGCTTCACAATGCCTTTTTTCCGGCATTGTGAAGAGGGGGCGGGGCCACAATGACGCGATCGTGTGGTCACGCCCCCGCCCCCAAAACGGCATCATAGCCCGGCCACACCCCCCACACAATGCAGGCATTCAGCTCCCTCCCGGAAGGAGGGAGCTGAATGTCGGCAAGTATGTGTAATCCGCACCTAGATAGATGCCCTTAAAATAAGACTATATTTATCATGGAAATATTCATGAAGATATGTTAATATTGTATGCGAGATTTATTGGTAATATTTCTCCAACGCCGCTATCATTGTGCACCTTTATGGCAAAGTAACTAAGGGCCTGATTCATCCATTGAGATGGACGCAGTGTCAATGTCGGACACAGTGGAGCAAATTTTTGGGGCAGCCATGGTTTTGAGACAGTGATCGCACTAAGGTTTTTACACAAAGTGAATGACAATTAGTCAGTGTTTGGGGGAGGTAACGGGGTGACTACAAAAACGCAGGTGTGTCCGGACCCTCTTCTGGGCGGGCCCTAGTGAGCCTCTGCAAATCTGTATGCAGCTGGGGAGGCCCTGGCGTCTTAGGTGAGACAGACTTTGGGAGGCAGCATAGGGCTCTTCTGATGTTTGATGTGTGACCGATGTGTGTGATGTACCCGAAGTTTTGTTTTTTTATGCAAGCGGTGGTTGTGAGGTGGGCTGTGAGGCTGGCACATGTGATTCTCCAAGTGCTGGTAAGCCGGTGCTGGCTTACTGGGAAATGTATTTCCAGTGTACAGAACATTATTAAATCTTTTATACATTTCCCCCATATCCAACGACCACCAGGGGGCGGAGAAGAGTCAAGAGACTTGGACTTTTAATTCAGGGATGGTAGATGGGGGGGGAGATGGTGACCCAAATCTATTTTGGGGGTCAACACTTTCCCAGGATTTCCAGCCCTGGACTGGCCAGTTTGGGGCTGGTTTTACATTATGACAGGGGGACCCTACACTGTGTATCTGCCAGCTATAGTGTAAGCCCACTGGCTGGTTTATCCTGCGGGGCTTACAGTCCCCCCCCCCCCCTCCGATTTTCCATGACCAGAACAGTCCCACTCAAACAAGGTGTTTAGGAATGGTTTACGCTACTTGCTAGTTACAAATACAGCAGGCATTTATTATTCAACATTATTGACCTTTGGAAAGGAATCATTACAAAAGAATTGTCATTTGTACACTACACCCACCCACCACACTCCGCATTTTTATGGTTTTATCACAATATTATCCAGTATAAATCCTGTTGTCGGGTAGGGACCCAATTAGAAATAGAGAATTAATTTGCTTTTAAACCGTAAAAACTTTTTTAAGGTTATATAAAACTTGTTTTTCTTTGGTTACAGTGTATCGACAGGGCGACATTGGCACATGTTGGTACGCGGTGCTGACAGGATCCCTGGATGTCAAAGTGACTGAAACCAACAGCCACCAGGTGACATATTTAGATTTTTGAGAGTTTGTTTTTAACAACTATTTAAATATTCAAAAGGATCCACTTAGCTGACTGGCAGAGTTCATACATTGTAATAGATATTAGTAGCCACAAAGGACATATAAAAATATAGGCCCTGATTCAGAGGCGCTGGCTATATGTGAGCGCTCGATCTGAATCAGGGCGGGCCATTTTTTCTTTCTCCAGCCTCCAGGCCGCTCGCTAAGCTGTGGGTGACCACCCACAGCTTTAGCGGGCGGCCTGGCGATGGTTGCGATTATCGCGACCATCGGGCTTGCGACGAGACCCTTGTGGTAGGGTCTCGTCCACCGCAAGCCCCAGTGAACTTCCTGCTCTAATAGAGCAGGAAGTTCACTACTGACATCACTGGTGATGTCAGTAGGACCGCCTACAAACAGCAGGCGCTCGCGAGTGGGTCTGAATCAGGCCCATAGTATGTTAACCTAACTGTTTTTTTTTTATCTGGTATATGTCATTTGGGGCAAGTTAACTGCAGGTTTCACTGGAAAAAATTATAGGATCATTGCTATTTATCAAAGCCCTAATACCATAGGGTCTGATTCAGAATTGTACACTAATGCCGCTGCCGCGTCTGGACGCCGCTGCCATGCGAAAATCTGCAATGTCACAGACGCCAAGGAATGTATTGAGCTGCCCACTGGCGGCTTTGTAAACCCAAGCATCTGCATACAAAGGCGCAGCACAGGATGAAGACCATTCCATTATCACAATCCTGAGTGAGCCTTTGGCTGCAGGTCATGAAACCCCGGAGCCATGTTTCTTGTGTATGGAATCGCAGGCACAGGATGAAAACCCCACCGAAACGTTTGTGACACACGTGTGATACCCTGGTAAACGGTGTCAGAGTGATTTCAAACAGTAATGTTCTCACTTTACCTGGTACTTGAATTTCTCCTCCCGGCACAGGTTCTAAGGTGCGGTTCAGAGAGGTAAGGAAGGTGGGACTACACGAAAAGTATTTTTAACAGATGCCTTCATTGAAAGCTGGTTTATTAGAATATGTTTGTCTGTAAGAATCAGCAACTGTATACTCTATTTTGTTAATACAGGTTGAGTCTCCCATATCCGAAATGCTCGGGACCACGAGCATTTCGGATTTTGGATTATTCCGGTTTTCGGAATACCCGGGGGGGGGGGGGGGGCCCGGCGGGTGTCACGGGAGGCCCCGGCGTGTGCTGCGGGTGGGTCCGGAATGTGTTGCAGTGGTCCGGCGGGTGATACAGGGGTCCGGCGGGGTTTTTGCGGTGGTCCGGCAGGTGCTACAGGGATCCGGCGGGTGTCGTGAGGGGTCCGGCGACTGAGGCGGAAGGGTCCGGCGGGTGCTGCAGCTGTAACGAGGGGGCCGGCAGCTGCCGCTGGGGGTCCGGCGGGTGATGCGGGGGGGTGGCCTGGCGTGTGGACCACGCCCACGCCGCTAGTCATTGGCCGCTGATACTAGTGACGTCATGATGTCAGGTGCCGTCACATATGCACCTAAATATTCCGGTTTTTGGAATAACGGATATGGGAGACTCAACCTGTATGCAGATTTCAACATCCTAATCCATGCTGGATCTGCACACCTCCCAGCCTATGCAGCAGCTGTATATATCCCTTCTGCAGATCCAGGGTAACATTCTAAATCTGGGCTTCCCGCCCTTAGGGCACCCAATCAGCTGCAGGCAACATGCAAGGCAACTGGCAACATTGTATTGCCTGGAAGCCACATTAACCCTCGGTACTCCTGAGAGAGTAAAAAAACTGTTATCTCCTTTTCAGTCTTGGGGTTATTCCTGGGGGGTTACACACGTCTTTGCTGCCATTCCCCGTTACCTTTTCCTAACACTTCCTGACATCACACCGCAAGCAAAGAGTTGCTACGTTTGACTACAGTAATGTACCTTAACGTATAAGCAGTTCGACTTAGACCATACTTGCCTACCCGAAAATCAGGTGCCGCTCCCGACCTCCCGGGATGGCAGGCAAGTCTCCCGGCTGCCGCGGATCCCTCCTGTCCCACCGCAGTAACTTCTAAAACCCCGGCAGCGAAGGGGGGCGGTGACGCGATTCGCGTCATTTTGGCACCACCCCCTGCTTTACACTGCCTGTAATATCGGCAGTGTGTAGCGGGGGCGGGGCCAAAATGACGCGCTTGCGGGGCTCCGCCCCGCCCGCAAAAACTTGTCACCTGGCCGGCCACGCCCCCGTTTGCTGCCACGCCCCCCCAGTAATGCCGATCTGGCTGCTCCCTCCCGGAAGGGGCAGCCAGATAGTCGGCATGTAAGACTTAGACGCATGCGCATTTTACTGGTAATTGCTCAACTCCTTAAACATTGGCATAGGGTACATCTCTAAATTTGGCCCATAGTTAACAGAGGATACCACCTGTAATCTCTACAGGTACTGTTATGCTATCCAATTTATCAAGCTCTGAATGGCTTGGAGCTTGCTTCTGGTAGCTATGTAATGCCGTCTTCAGATGGTGATAGCAGCCTTTTCCCTTACTTCTCTGGTGTGAATGAGATTTTACTATCTGCACATGTACAGTCGTTTATTACAGAAGTGACCCGTCTTATGCTACTGCATTAAGCTCTTCACTGCGGGGAATTTGGGTATCCGGATGGAAGCTCGACAATATTTAGATCGACATGCACAGTGCGACTTATACACATGCGTGATGGCAAACAATCGCTCAATCTGCGTCCATTATCGCCATTGCATCCATCTCTGAATCAGGTCCTTAGTTATTATGTAGTTTACTTCACATAGTACTATCGTCTATTTATTAAGACCCGAAATTTAAATCGTCAGCTATGAACATGAAGGTAAAATGCATTGTTCTGTGCCAACCTGCTATTGCCTCGCAGCTCTATTAACCATTAGTATTACTTCCCATATAGAGACAGCAACAACCTCCAACATTGTGTCCTGGTAGGATCTGATACAGGTGTAAGAACTGATGTTGAGCTGCTGTGACATCACTAGCTCTGCCTGCATATCCTATACACCAATATAGATTGTGCATTTCTTCCAAGCAAGCCTGGCCAGCTATCAGTCACTGTGTCGGAGCATTATAGGCCCTCAGCATCCGAACCCGGAAGCAAAGTGATATTGGTAGCCCTCACTTTGCTTCTAATCTTACTCTGGGACTGTCCCCTGGGCTCCTCTGATTGGCCGGTGACTGAGAAGGGGGCGGGGAGAACAGGGAAGAGGCAGCGAATCAGCTGTCTTCGCCGCTCTTCTCCTGTGAGAAGTTTCCTTACACCGTACTGAAATGGCGACTTTTTTCGTTTTTAGAAGCTAAAAGGAAACGGATGTCGCTCTCCCCATACTAGTGTATAGGGAAGTATCTACACTAATCAGGGGCACTGCTGGGGAAATCTGACATTTCTCCACGGTAACCCTTTAATCTGAATAGAAGGAAGAAAGGAAAAGCCCTGTTCACAGATAAAGGGCTTTTCACTCTGTATGAACACACATTATATTGTGACACCTACTTTTATATTTACATTTTAACTGATACACTTTTCTGCGAGGAACCACCGGGTGGCCTTAGCCTGCAGTAAATTGAGACACAGCTTTGTGCTTTGCTTTAGCTTGTATAAAAGTATTAAATTAAAATGTATTTGGCAATATTTATACTCCCTTACATGAAGGACTGATGAGCCCCAACCAAGGCTTGCTTATGACCATCTAATGTATTTGTTTGAGATTATTCAGGATACCAACTCAGTTTATGCGTCACATAGGCCAAGGTTACTTCTCTGTGTGCAGTGGTGAATATTGCTGGATGTATGCATATGCAATTAATAATTCTATAAAATGTATCCACATGATATACATTAAGTATGTGATTGTATTATTGGGTAAATTATAAATGTATCAATGTTTTTGTCCTGTCGTAGTGTTATTATTTCTTATTGTGTACATGAAAATGACATGTTCCTTCCTGTGACTGTGCAGTTATTAGGCTCCACTAGGTGGCAGTGTGTTATTAGTTTGTAATGGGACCTTCTTTTCCTGCAACCAACCTTACATAATTTGCTTGCTACACCTACATGACAAAATTTAAATAAACGTATAAATAATGAATACACGTTCTGACACCCAATTATTTTGTCTGATTTGTTGTGCATGCAATGACATTTCATAAGATTGTTGTTGTCAGAGAAAAAAGCAAAAATCAGATATAGGAAAGTGGTGTAATAAAGTGTATAACAGTATAATGTACTCTCTTTAGATGAGCAGCGGTAATGTGGTTGGCTAGCAGAGGGAGAAAGTTGTGGATGAGGGGGCGCTTATAGGAGGGAAGAGGTTATCTCTATCCCCCCCCCCACATACTATCTTTCTCATCTATGTCCATCTCCCCCAGTCCACCTCTTTTTCTTTTATTAGCCCCCCATAGGGGTCGTGAGTGCTAATTGGGAGGGGATGTTCAGCTGGGGAGAGGAGCATGCGTGCTAGGGGGAGCCATTGTCGGGTGGAGGAGTGTTAGAGGGTTAGAACCGTGGATGGGGAGCTCTGACAGGAACAGTCTGTCTCTCTGTCATCTCTGGGTTAGGTCTAGAACGAGGTGCTGTAAAGGACCTCTGACATCTCAACCATGTGACCCGCAGCAAAATGGAGAGGGACAAGGTTCAGAACGGGGGCCAAAAGAGTCCCCTCGTGGGCTTGCTTTGCTCGCCACGTTTTGGGCACGGTGGGTCACTTTGCACAGGTTTATATTCCCCCTCTATGCCCACGTGGATAGTAACACTGGTACCGGACTGGCCCTGCTGCAGCTGTCACGTGGTTGTGACGTCAGAGGTCCATTCTCCAACTTGGATCTAGCAACAACCCTCATCTCTGTCCTACCTTCCCCTGCCTCTATTTCTCACCTCCCCTCAGTCTGTCTCTCTCTCATTATTGTCCCCACCTGTTTTACTCTTCTCTCTGTGCTCCATCTGCTCCCAAGAGAGGTCTCCAGTGGGGAGAAGCCATGGAGGAAGGGGGTTTGTGCTGAAGGGGAGAGGGAAAGGGGAGGACACACACTGGTTCTGGCCACCGACAGGAAATAACAGACTAAGGGCCGAATTCAATTAGAAGCGAAAAGCCGTTTTTTCCGCGGAAAAGTATTGCGGATCGGGGCTTTTCCCGTGATCGGAACTTATCTCCAAATTCAATTCCAGCTGGTTTTCGCCTACACAGAAAATCATTGTAATGTAATAGGCGAAAAAGATTTGTCTAAGAATAACAGGAGAAAGGAGGTGCAACATTTTTATTTTGGGGTGCAAACGTGCAGAAACCACTCAGAACCCTTGGGACAGCCCCACATAGGACAACTCTGTCGAAAATCCTTAGAACACCCCAAAAAGCTACTTTACTTTTGGGGGCGAAAAAGTAAAAAGTAGGGAGACAAGCATAAAAACATGTACCCCAAATTTGACTGGACTCAGGGCCGGATTAAGGGGGGGGGCCAAGGGGCGGTCGTCCCTGGGCCCCCACACACAGAGGGCCCCCACACAGGGTCAATGTGACCCTGCCGAGAACAGGTGCCGGCGGCACCTGTTCCGGGGAGGAGGGCGCGCTGCAGCTGCATGCAGCAGCACAGTCAGTGCTGCTGCATCAGCTTGGGGCAGGACGGTAGTGTGGACGGCACATAAGTGCTGTCCGCACTACACAGCACAAACACACAGGCGCCGGCACCGGCAGCTGTATGTTTGTTTTAGCAGCCGATGAGAGTCAGTCAGGCTCTCAACGGCTGCTGCTCCCACTGCCGGAGCCTCCGTCTTCCGGCTCCCGCAGTGGCTGATGGGAGATCTCCCATCATGCAGAGCGGGCCGGCCCGGGAGGATGCCGGACGGAGGAGCAGATGACAGAGCGGGGATTAAGGTAAGTGGAAGTTGTTGTTTTTTGTGTGTGTCTACTACTACTAGGGACACTGCAGGGGGTACTACAAGGGGCACTGCAGGGGGTACTACAGGGGGCACTGCCGGGGTGGGGTACTACTACTGCTAGGGGCACTGCAGGGGGTACTACAAGGGGCACTGCTGGGGGGGGTACTACTACTACTAGGGCACTGCAGGGGTACTACAAGGGGCACTGCTGGGGGGTAGTACTACTACTAGGGGCACTGCAGGGGGTACTATAATGGACACTGCTGGGGGTACTACTACTAGGGGCACTGCAGGGGGTACTACTACTACTCGGGGCACTGCAGGGGGTGCTACAAGGGGCACTGCTGGGGGGGACTACTAGGTGCACTGCTGGGGGTACTGCTAGGGGCACTGCTGAGGGCACTACTAGGGGCACTGCTGGGGGTACTACTGGGGGGACTGCACACTGGTTGGACCACTACTGGGAGAGCATAGAGAGGGATTACTACTAGGGGTACTCCTGGGGGGATTACTGATGAGGGGGGACTGCTACTGGGGGCACTGCTGGGGCAGATTGCTATAGGGGGCACGTCTGGGCTGGGCTCGACTCTGTGTGGCTTGAAGGGGCCCCCCGCAACTTAGTTGCCCTGGGGCCCCCACAAGCCTTAATCCGGCTCTGACTGGACTACATACTTATTTTCACCAAAAAATTCTGCTTACTGCCATTCTTCACCACTTTTACAATGACACTAATATTTTTTAACAACTTCAGTAACCCAAATAGTTTTATTAGGGCTAATGGAAACCTTCTACATTGATCCCCAATGTTAGTGCATCTTTATGGGGGGTTCAGAGTGATTTCCCCTATTCTGACAGTACTTTTCGGCTGTTTTACATTCACCCCTTGCCATTTTCACCTGGTTAGTAATTGAATAGGGCGATAAGCGGGGACACGCACGATAAGTTTTCGCATCCAAAACATGCAATGAAGCTGAAAAGTTGGGTAGGGGGAACTTTTTCGCGGAGGCGAAACTATTTGAAATGAATACTGCCCTGAGATGGACTGTTACTAACAGTCCATCTCTCTCTCATCTCTGTACAATCCCATTTCCATCTCCCTCTCATCTATGGGCTCGATCCAATTTGGTGCGAATTGCAAGTAGCGAGTTTGTTCCTTTAAACTTGCACACCTCGCCACGAAGCGCACTCCCGAGAATTCTCCAATCCAATTAAAAATGCCTATTCGCACTACTCGCAGCGGAGGGGTGTGAATTAACTGCCAAATGAGATTTGCGAGAAATGCATGAAAATGTGGGGAGACCATCCTGGACCCCCCAAAATGGATAATTTCGTTAGCAGGACTGTATAGACGGCTGTTTGTGGCCATTAGGAAGGTACTGTAGGTTTTGAAATGGTGTCAAATGGCTGATTTGTACTTTTGTTTTTTAAATGCAAGAAAATGATGAAAAACAAACTTTTTTCGTTTAATCTCAAACGAATTAAACGAAAAACGCAAAAAAACTAGGAAAAAGGGTGTTTTGGGGTACTTTGAGAGCACTTTGAAAAATGGAAAGAAATGATCAAAACAATTATTTTTCAACTAAAAAAAATAATTGCAATTAAATTTTTGGTGCCTAAACTGATGTAAAAGTTGATTTTGGGGTAATTTGAGGACAATTTTTTTTTTTTACCTAAAAAAATTACATGTAGTTATTGGACTAAATAAGCGAATTAGAAACTTCCAATTGCCTTCCAATTGGTCATTAGGGGGGGGGGGGTGTCCAAGGGGTTCAGCACAGTGTCCCCCACATTTTAAACTTAAAATAAAGGTTTTTTTTCCATCTCTCACCCTCAGGGAGGTGCGAGTGGAAACTTGTGAATTTAGGGCCTGATTCAGAGCCGGACGCTCTGACCAGAGCGCTCGCTCTGAATCAGGGCCCTCCTCCATTAAAATGGAGCGTCCTCCTGGACGCTCGTATAGCTGTGGGTGACCACCCACAGCATATACGAGCGTCCAAAAAGATGGTCGCGATGGTCTTGACCATCGCGACCATCGGACTTGCGACGGAGACCCTGTGGTAGGGTCTCCCTGCCACAAGCCCTGGAGTGATTTTGGCTCTATCAAAGCCAAAATCACTCCCACTGACATCACTAGTGATGTCAGTGGGGCCGGCTTCAGACGGTAGGCGTTCCCATGCGAACGCCTCCGTCTGGCAGGCACGCCCCCGGCACGCCCACCAAAGGGGGCGTGCTGTCAGTCACCATCGACAGCACGCCCCCTTTGGTGCGAGACCCGGAGCGACAGCTTGGCTGTCGCAGTCCGGGTCTCGCTCATGCGCACAACGGAGCTCCCTCCGTCGTGCGCATGCGCAGTGGGGAACATCGACCCACTTGCGAGCGTACTGCCGCTTGCGAGTGGGTCTGAATGACCCCCTTAGTCTGACTGATCAGTGCGAGTTGCTAATTGGATTGCAAAATTAATTCGCTATGTGAATTCGAAGTTGAAAATCACAACTCCCAACCCTGAATTCGCACCTAATAGGATTGACCCCTGTGAGTTGCTTCACTAACAAATAGGGATCCGGTAACCTACCTAGTTGAACTTACATTCAGCTTGTTTAGTGCGTGGGTGAAGGGCACTTCTATCCGTATAATTGGTATATGGTCAGTGCTCTTAACTACTAAGCTACTCCTATCACGCTGATATAGGCTATAAGGTCTATAGATTTTATTACGTTCATTAACCTTACTAGTTTATCCACAATCTGATGCAGTATTTTGGACTCTACTTGGAATATTGTGAGCATCTCATGTCTGAGTGGGTTGGATATTATATGCCGGAGGCTGAAAAGCCACTGGTTAGAATCCTGACGCAGGAAGCCCGCTGTTCAGAATCCCAACTACAGCTGTTAAGTACCCTAACCCTCTCCCCACCATCCCTAACCCTCCCTTGGGGTGTTTAACCCTAACCTACTCGGGGCGGTCCCTAACTCTAACCCCCTCTTGGTGGTGCCTAACTCTAACCCCCCCTTTCCGCAACCTAAACCTAACCCTCCCCGAGTGGTGCCTAATCCTAACCTCCCCCCCAATGGTGCCTAACCCTTGCCTCCATGTCTGTAGCCTAACCTTAACCTTAACCTTCCCCCTCCTGCAGCCTAAGCCTAAGTCCCCCCAGGGCGCCTAAACTTAACCCTCCCCCCATGGGTAACTGCTACCTGGCCCCGCTGTACTTACGTTCGGCATGCCGGCTGTCGGTATTCCGGCGTCGGCATCTCCAGCTGATCAGGATTCCAGGCATCAGCATCTTCAGCTGATCGGGATTCCGGGTCCAGCAGTTGGCATCCCGCCCGTCAGTCAATTGACCGCATCCCATCTGTGCAGCTTCCACCACCATCCTTAGCAACCAATTGCTCATCCCATCCTGATACTAATGTAGCAGGAGGCACAACTTTGAGGTTATTCAGCATCTGGGTCCACAAAGATATTTTTGGGAAACTTTTTGCCTTTCACCTATGTATGGCTGTTTAAATAGTAGTAGTGCATAGCCCAATTTACTGACAGTGATATTTAGAGTGATTCTTAATCTACTGCATTTAGTCACTTATATATCTCTCTCACAATAGGATGCCGTCATCATATGTACGTTGGGAGTCGGCACAGCGTTTGGAGAGTCAATACTGGACAACACTCCCCGACATGCCACCATTGTTACCAGGGAATACAGTGAGCTCCTACGCATCGAGCAGAAAGACTTTAAAGCTCTGTGGGAGGTAGGCATTTAAATCATCCTACAACAAAAAGACAGAATGGCTGATACTAGCGTTACTGCCATGTTTATATGTAGTCTGTGAAAAAGTTTAATGACATTTGTTGAAGGGAAATCATTTAGAAGATATTTGGAAATGCAGTTGACAATTTCCATATTGAGATGGTTGTAGCGAGTGTATATTTGCAGAGTGACATATGAAAGCTGTAAATAACAAATGGAGCCACAGAAAGTAGCAGTTGCTGGAAGAAGCCAGATCGTCAGTAGGAACAGCGTTATTCTGTTTCAGCTGTGGAGACATATGTAGTGTTTAGAGATGGGTTTCTATCTGCTGAGAGTCTCAGTCATCTCATATCAGCCGTATATTGGCAGACTTGTTCTTTCAGGGGGATCTAGTATTGAAGAATGAAAACTAGAATGTGGACTACTGCAGTATTCCAACAAAAAAATAGACATTTAAAGGGATTGTAAACTAAAATTTGTGTGTGTATATATATATATATATATATATACATGCGAGAAAGTGTGTGTGTGTCTGTTTGTTTATTCTTTATGCACGCTCAGAGTTTTGCATCCAGCTCCACCAAATTTGGCATGGTGGTGTAGCTTCACTGGGATTAGGTTTTTGGCTATGTTTGAAGGTCATCAAGGTCATGGAGGTCTATGTGGTGCCCTCCAAGCAAGCTGTGGAATCTCTGATTTAAAATTTGTGTTTAAGCAAGTTCACTCAGGGGGCGGAATTCAATTCTTTCTAGCCCCTATCGCGCCCGACGGAGCTATTCAATTCTTGCTCCTGTCGGGCAAGATGAGCTGCCAGCGCTACATTTCAGCTCGCAGCCCCTGGGGATGAGAGCTGAAATGTGCGAAAAGTGACATGTTTGGGCGCCCAAACATCACTTTTCGCGATCGCGCCCAGCACTTTGGTCGGGTTTAGCTGCTTTACGCGGCTAAACCTGACCTCTATGGGCGCGATCAGCACGAACATCTTGGACAATTGCATAGCGGCCCGCGATCTCCTGTCACTTTAGACGGGAGATGCGGGCCGCGAATACAATTGAATTCCAGGATGTCTTCAAGTGACTAAAACTGCACTGATCTGAAGGCACAAGCTGATATGTACCAGTGGGGAGCAGCCAGAGTTCCAACAGAAGAGCAGTGAGTCAGAGGATCAACTGTCACACTGCACCTGCACTGACAGTTACTAATGTCATCCAAGCACATTAATATATGCCAAGGTCTCCAATGTTGGTCTGCCGAGACTTCTGCTTGCCAATGATTTCTGCTCTGCACTGATTTCTGAAAGAGTAGTGATTTGGGAAGCTATACTGGTTTCTATCCTGTAAGTTACTCTGCTCCTGATATACCCCATTGAAAGAGTCAGAGAATATGTCTGTCTGCACTGTCATGTACTCCTAAATTGCATTGTTATCCAGGTACGAATGACTCTGTGTTCTTTGTCAAAGCTTTCCCCCTTTAGTATACCACATTCAAACTAAGTTTAGTTCTTTTCACATCTCAGCCTTCAAAAGTGTGGTCCTTTTCAAGACCATTAACTGCACAACCAAAGACTAAAGGTGCATACACACGTAACGATTTTTTGAACGATTTGTTGATAACGACGTCGTTATCGTTAAATCATTATAACGATGAACGATAATCACAAATGCGCTCTCCCGTTTGTAGTTTGTAGTTATCGTTCATCGTCCACTTCAGACTGTCCAACATGATGATTTTCGTTCAAAAAATCATTCATTACACTTCAAAAATATCGTTCACTTTTTCAAGGGGAAATCTGACAGAAAATCTGAAAGAAAATTGTTGGTTACAAAATCGTTATGTGTGTATGCACCATAAGTTTCAGAATAGCCATGCCACCAAAAAACAATCCAGTCTGGGTTGCAGCTCCTCAGCTTCTAGAAGCAAACAAGAGGCAAGATGTGAGGAGACCTCAGAGGAAGTACAAGCAGATGTCAATGGATCAATGGAATGGTGTTATAGATGAGGACAATGTAAAAATTGAAAGCTGCAGATGTACAGATGTGTAGTCTTACATCTAGCCTCCTTGCACGTTAAACAGTACTTTTAGTCGCACCATACCGTAGCTTGAAACGGTAGAGCTTAGCGTCTTTTCGTGCAACTTTTTACCTTGAAATGCGTCTGTAACTTGACTTGTAGGGCACGGAGGATAGATGTATGTGGACACATCTGTACTTCGAGGTACATTCTTCAACCCGGGCAACGCCACGTACCCCAGCTATATATTAACTACATTGTGTGCCTATCCCTGTAACTCATCTCTGTCTGCTGGCTCTAGCTGCAGCGAGTTTCCTTACGCTTTCCTTTGTACTTGTCACTTCATGTCTGTGGTTTTATTGCAATACTTGTGTATATGCTTTGTACTATTCATCATTGTTCTTTGTATTTATATTATGTACTTTATTTGTTACTATGGTAGATTGTAGCACCTAACAATTAAAATCTAATACAGGTTGAGTCTCCCATATCCAGATATTCCGAAATACAGATTTTTTTTAGCATGACTGAGATAGTGAAACCTTTGCTTTCTGATGGTTCAGTGAACACAAACTTTGTTTAAGGCACAAAATTATTAAAATTATTGTATAAAATTACCTATAAGCTGTGTGTATAAGGTGTATATTCCGATAGCCAAAATACCCCTGGTCCCAAGCATTTTGGATATGGGAGACTCAACCTGTAATAATAATAATAATAATAATAATAATAATGGATGGATGGATAATGTTATCTATCTGTGTAAGCAATGACCCCATCTATGGTATTTACTGGGCCTGGAAACTAGAGATATTCAGGAGTTCAAATAAAAACTTTTCACTCAAACCAGCCTGGCAGGGCCACTGGTGGTACAAAGGCCCCACATGAGAGGGTGAGCAGGTTATGATGTCTTCCACTGTTACCCTTACAGCTTACAGGGGATTGCCAGGTTATCATCACTTGCTCACATAGTAGTGTAGAAGAACAGATAGGTGTGGGTCTATTATAACCATTACAGAGAAGATTTCTCAAAGGGCAAAATAAAAGTATTAGGGGTAACCAGCTGCCAGTGACAGCTGCCTTGTTTGCCTCATAGGCACACTCCTGGGCATGCAAGTTTATCTCAGCCATGTCAGCCTTACTCTTGTCATTAATATCACAACCTACAGATATATGCATATTTTCCATCTTCACCTACCTTCTTTTTGGTCCAAGTAGAGAATACAGGGGAAAGTGGTGACGTAATTTGTGCCACTGCTGTCTCTGCCCACCACTCTCACAGTATCCCACCTCCCGCTGCCACAAATCATGGACTATTCAGCAAGGGGTAGGGTCACAATGAGTGGATTCACTGCAATTCACATAATCAAGCCCACAGATTGCAGGTTCCAGGAGACTGGTTGCTTCCCGTATATCTGGGAGAGTTTCCCGGACACTCCGGGAGTGTAGGCAAGAATACATAGAAGCAATCTTGCAACTTAGCCTTGACCCTCACAACTGTTGTTATAATGCTAAAATTCTGTTGATAACAACACCAAGAAATGGTCTGGTCTGGTGAGCGCCATATCTTGCCTATCTGTATAGTAAATCTGGAAGAGGGTTTAACAGTGTAACAGTGTGCAGACAAAAAGTTACAGGATGATAAGAATAAAGAACGGGCATACATTGCATCCGGAAAGTATTCACAGCGCTTCACTTTTTCCACATTTTGTTGTTACAGCCTTATTCCAAAATGGAATAAATTCATTTTTGTCCTCAAATTCTACACACAATACCACATAATGACAACGTGTAAAGTTTTTTTGAGATTTTTGCAAATTTAATAAAAAAAACAAACTAAGAAATCACATGTACATAAGTATTCACAGCCTTTGCCATGAAGCTCAAAATTGAGCTCAGGTGCATCCTGTTTCCTACAGCTTAATTGGAGTCCACCTATGGTAAATTCAGTTGATTGGACATGATTTTGACAGGCATACACCTCTCTATATAAGGTCCCACACTTGACAGTGCATGTCAGAGCACAAACCAAGCATGAAGTCCAATAAATTGTCTGTAGACCTCCAAGAAAGGATTGTCTCAAGGCACTAATCTGAGGAAGGTTACAGAAAAATATCTGCTGCTGTGAAGGTCCCAATGAGCACAGTGGCCTCCATCTTCCATAAATGGAAGAAGTTCGGAGCCCCCAGGACTCTTCCTAGAGTTGGCCAGCCTTCTAAGCTGAGCGATCATGGGGGAAGGGCCCTAGTCAGGGAGGTGACCAAGAAACCGATGGTCACTCTGTCAGAGCTACAGTATTCCTCTGTGGAGAGAGGAGAACCTTCCAGAAGGACAACCATCACTGCAGCAATCCACCAATCAGGCCTGTATGGTAGAGTGGCCAGACGGAAGCTACTCCTTAGTAAAAAGCACATGGCAGCCCGCCTGGAGTTTGCCAAAATGCACCTGAAGGACTCTCAGACCATGACAAACAAAATTCTCTGGTCTGATGAGACAAAGATTGAACTCTTTGTCGTCAATGCCAGGCATTATGTTTGGAGGAAACCAAGCACCGCTCATCACCAGGCCAATACCATCCCTACAGTGAAGCATGGTGGTGGCAGCATCATGCTGTGGGGATGTTTTTCAGCGGCAGGAACTGGGAGACTAGTCAGGATAGAGACAAAGTTGAATACAGCAATGTACAGAGACATCCTGGATGAAAACCTGCTCCAGAGCGCTCTTGACCTCAGACTGGGACGACGGTTCATCTTTCACCAGGACAACGACCCTAAGCACGCAGCCAAGATATCAAAGAAGTGGCTTCAGGACAACTCTGTGAATATCCTTGAGTGGCCCAGCCAGAGCCCAGATTTGAATCCGATTGAACATCTCTGGAGAGATCTGAAAATGGCTGTGCAACGACTCTTCCCATCCAACCTGATGGAGCTTGAGAGGTGCTGCAAAGAGGAATGGGCGAAACTGCTCAAAGATAGGTGTGCCAAGGTTGTGGCATCATATTCAAAAAGACTTGAGGCTGTAATTGCTGCCAAAGGTGCATCAACAAAGTATTGAGCAAAGGCTGTGAATATTTATGTACATGTTATTTTTTATTTTATTTTTTTTTTATTAAATTTGCAAAAATCTAAAAAAAGTTTTTACATGTTGTCATTATGGGGTATTGTGTGTAGAATTTTGAGGACAAAAATTAATTTATTCCATTTTGGAATAAGGCTGTAATATAACAAAATGTGGAAAAAGTGAAGCGCTGTGAATACTTTCCGGATGCACTGTATATCTATTTTAGGCTTTTCGTAGATGTTACATGACAAAGAATGTGCTGTCAGCAGAGGACTGTGAAAATCCTTACTAAAGAAATCGATGGGGTAAAGCTTTCACATAACTCACATTATTCCGGATGTACAGCTAGTGGGGCTGTTATACTGTACAGTAAATAATTTATAGATGATTGGACAGCTCACAGTCCTGTCACAAACAAGTTTCCCTGACCACGCTTCACTTTCATAGCTTAGACCAGGGCTGAAAGCAGCTTAAAGGCGTAATGGAGTTTGCAAGGCATCTCAGGTCAGAGATTACTAAAATATTTATATGATGAGTGGACAGTTTAGGATTCCAATGGTGCAGATTTAAATGATTTACAATATATTCTGACACAAAAAAAAAGACAGCTGAAGTCCTTTCTGCTTTAAGTGAGATAGGAGACATCGTGCGGGGGTCACCTTTGGACACGCAAAGGTTCTGAGGAAAATAGGCAGATAAAACACGAACCTTAGATTTTCTTCAAGATATACTGTAAGATTTAGGACGAGAAACGCAGCACGACACACAGCGTTATTTCTGGCATAGCCTTGGCAGCTTCTGTCTGGAAATATCTTGTCAAAAGGGAGCTGACAGACACAAAAAAACGCATTAAGTAAGAGTAGCCCGGTTTACTCTGAAGAATTACATGTTAAAGGTGAAGATGTCATCTTACAAACAAACAAATCCTGGGGTTACAATCTCTTTATGGAGCGTACACACGGTCAGATTTGTCAGACTTGTCAGATTTGTCAGATGAACGACTGAACGATTAAACGATTTGAACGATTTGGACGATTTGACCAAAGTTTTGAACGATTTGAACGATTTGAACGATTGAACGATTTTTGACTGCATTAAAATGAATAGAATCGTCCAAGTCTGACTGCAAACCCATCAGATGTCAGATATCGTTATCTGACAAACGGGAACGCGCATCGCTGATCGTCCATCGTTCAGGCATGTCAGATATGAACGATTTTCCATCAGATATGAACGACTGAACGATTTTTAAATCGTTATCGTCCATATCTGAAGAAAAAATCTGATCGTGTGTATGCACCATTTATAGTATAAAAGAGAATTTGCATCTCTTGTCACTGTATTAATGGTATAGAGTTCAATGTTCCCTGCTATTGGAAACCATTCTCCGATGTCAATACAATGGGGCCCATCAACCTAGAGCGTAAAATTTCAAAAGTAGTACAGTCATTAAGAGGTTAATTAGCACATTTACACTTCAAATGGGTAATTCGGTCAAGGAAAATATGCAGCTGTGCAGTGTATTTAATTTTGCTCAAATGTACCAATGACAGTAGGTTACATAATAAGGAGGACATCCGCTTTGGAAAGTGCCCCTGTGCAAACCCTCTGCACGGACGTAGGACTGTTACTGGGACGACTCCTAGTGCGCCATCAGACAAAATCAAAACAGAGTACTGCTGTGTTACAATAGAATTTGTGAAATGTGCCTGTGCCGCCCGTTTCCTTCCTTACAGTACACAAAGTCAGAGTCCTGGTATCAGGAAATATATTAAAATTAGAATAGTTTAGTTCTGTCAGTTCAATTTCCTTTGGATTTACTGTTTGTTCTTTGAAGCAGACTGTGCAGCCTTTTCTTGTTACGCAGGAAATAACGTTTATGGTGGTCAAACAATCACCTCATCATTTGGCAGATTTATGTTCCTGCTCTAATATTTTTACACCTAGACGTTATAACACTTAGCATTCTGCACATATTAATGGAGATAAATTGAAATTGGTAGGTATCCCACAACACTGTAAAAAGCAAAAAACAAATATATAACAGATATCAAGTTAACCCAAACAAACAAGCTGAAATAACAATGAAACCATGTATTAAATTCAAACGCGTTTCACATGTGGTGGCAGACTTACTCATCAGGGGTTACCCTATAAACTTCAGTCCATTTAGTGCCCATTAAATGCATTGAATAGAACAGGTAGCGTTAAAAAAAACAACTGCAAAGCTGCCGAACCATTATCGAACATGAGTGACCTTGCACGTTGGTATGGGGACATTAGAACCAATGTATCCCAGTTTCAGACCTGTTTTTTGCTTTTACGAATAATGCTAGCACAACACAGAAATATCATGCCAGTGGCTTTGAGGTTAATAAGAGGTTTAAAGTGGTATGTTACAACATTTATAAGTATGTACTTTGAAGTTGCCACCGTAACATTTACACGTGCAATGGCCCTTTGGCTTAGTGCGGAGTATGATAATCTGTTCAGCCATTTTAGGGTCCTAGTTTCGATAAAAAGGGAAAGTAGAGGCATTGCCCATAGCAACCAATGAGATTCCAGATACCATTTTCTAGACTATTCTAGCTAGATATAATCTGATTGGTTGCTATGGGCAACATTTGCATCATTCATTTCTAGAAGTTTTTAAAAATTTACCTCTATGGTATCATAACTAAGCAACACAATGGTTAAATACTGAAGAACATTTTCTGTGAATGTATCTCTACAGTATTCATTACCATACCTTTTCATATATTACATCAGAGAATTAGTGATGTATTACACAAAGATGGTTTATTCAAATTTAAATAGTGTTTTATCTCTTCTCTTTGTAATTCTATGGAGAGCAAGGTATTCTTCCAAGGTGTCAGTTTTATCTCTCTGCTCCTACTAGATAGAGTTTTAGTCCCTTTGAAATTGAAACACAATCTTAACACAAAATGAATTGCCCTGAACATTTGAAGATATTGAATCAATCCACAGTTAAGTAAAAATAATGATCTTTATAGAAGGTAGCTTTGGGTAATACAACCTTGTTTTTTGCTGTCAGGAATAACCTTTGCTATCTCTATTCAGCTGCAAAATGTATTGACTCAGATGTAGTTACCACTTTATCAATGGTGAGTAACTCTAGACGGCACACAGACACTTGCTAATAAAGTCCATGAAAATATGTAATTATTTCCAAAAGATTGAGATTAGGAACGGTAAATTTTCCAGCTGGCTCAATGCCTTATGGGACTTCCATATTCTTCAGGTTTTATCTTTGACTTTCCCAATAAAACGCGGAATAATTACCTCTATCTGTTAAGATGCTGGAGAATATTTAGTTGTTAGTGAGACGTGTTGAGAGGGTATTGAGCATTGTAAGTTTTATTTATGATTTATTGTTATATTTAGATTTTTATTAGGACTATAAAATGCGTGGTACATGCCACTGCCTTTTCAGTTTCATTTATTTTTACAATTTGTTCCATATACTTTACTTACTGATAAATATTGTATATATGGGGACATATTCAGAGGTTCCCATCTAATGCTACATTGTTTTTGTGCTGTTGTATACATGTGTCATAGTTTGGTTTTTGATTTCTAGTAAACCTTTTGTAAAAAACAGAATTGTGACTAGACTCCATAAAAGAAACCTAATTCAGGAATTAAAATACTACCTATGCCTTCTAGAAAAGGGTATATTGTGGCCATAAAATTAGAATTGTTTTTTTTTTCAATTATAATCCTGTTATTCATATAGTGCCAACATACATTATCCCACAGCCACAGAGAGCTGTACAATCAGACAGCTGTGTACAAGCACATTCCTGTCGCATTGGAGCTTACAATCTAATTTACCTACAACAGGCATGCAAACACACCAGTGCCAAGTTAGTGAAAAGACAATGAATCTATGCGTATATATGTTCAGACTGTGGAAGAAAACCAGGGTACAGTAATTACTAGAAGCACATGTGAGCAAAGGGAGAACAGACAAACTACAAATGGAACACTTGATGGAACTGAACACAAGACCAATGCGCTGTAAGGCAAAAGTGCAAACTAGTTGTGTGTCTGTAATGGGTACAGGGTGTGGGGTGCACACAGGCCCCTGTATGGGGAAGGGGCCCACAGAATATTAGCATAAGGTCTCCTAGTGTTAGCGCCCAGGGTTGGACAAATAACATAGAATTCGGGTGTCCTTTGGTTGGAAATGCCAGGGCTTTTTAAGTAGCCGGGAAGATGTATACTTCTGGATATTTAAAATGAGTGATGCCTCTTATGTCTCTAACAAGTTTAATTAATTGAGTTTCATGTCTCTCAATTCTGAAATGAAGTCTGCGTGTACGGTGCAGAAATGTGTTAGATGTGGTTGTTGTTTTTGAAGCTGAAAAAACAAAAATAAAACAATTTTGTCTTGGATGTTGTCCAATCCCCACTGGTGTTGGAATGTTTGTCTAAGTCCTTTTTGTCCATAAGCATTATATACTGCTGAGTAGTGCATGGGGTAAGCTTCTGGGAGCAGTAAAGTCAATCTCTGACAGCCAGCTAGCTTCAGGGGAAGTGTGCTGTGACAGGAGAGCGAGGAGGTAGGAAAGGAGTTACTGTAGGTGAGTCAGATGTGCTCGAGGAAATGTCATTCAGCTGGAACGCACAACATTCCCATATACCGAGGCTCTGCCACTTATGTCTAATAAAAACTAACACTATCAACAAACTAAATACATTGGAGGGGCATCCAGCTCAGATTATACTGTGCTTTGGCTGTATGTGAGATTGGTTTTGTATCCTTAGGCCTTCATTCATTGCGATTGTGCCATCCTGTACTAATGTGTTCATGGAGATATTGAAGTACATCCAGTATTCTGTACCTTTATTATTTGTGCCATAAAGAAAATATCAATATCAATAGAAATACTCAATATATTTATCCTTAGCTATGGTCTAATATAGCTATCTAGATCCATAAACATCTGTCTTATATCTTTTGTCTTCAGAATCCTGTTTTTTTTTGCCCCAGCACCGCCAGATTCCTGCTTGAATCCAGCGATCCTGGGTGTTAATGTAACATTCAGATAATAATCTTGTTGGCTTGTTTACGAAAGCTAATCCCGATCCAGGTGGCTAAGCAGACCACAATCCATATGGGGTTGTAGGTCACCATCCCGGAGCAGACAATGCTGGCAGACAGAATCCCGGCACCGGAATCTCAACCGCTTGTCAGAGCCGCAGTTCCAGAATCCTGACGGTGTTAGGGTTACGTTTAGGGTTAGGGGTTAGGGTTAGGGCTGTGGGAGGGAAAGGTTAAGCTGTTGGGGAAGGAGTTACGGTTAGGCTGCAGGAGGGGAAGGTTAGGCTGTTAAGGTTAGGCTGCGGGAGGGAAGGGTTAGGCTGTTGGGGAAGGAGTTAGGGTTAGGCTGCGGGAGGGAAGGGTTAGGCTGTTGGGGAAGGAGTTAGAGTTAGGCTGCGGGAGGGAAAGGTTAGGCTGTTAGGGTTAGGCTGCGGGAGGGAAAGGTTAGGCTGTTAGGGTTAGGCTGCGGGAGGGAAGGGTTAGGCTGTTGGGGAAGGAGTTAGGGTTAGGCTGCGGGAGGGAAAGGTTAGGCTGTTAGGGTTAGGCTGCGGGAGGGAAAGGTTAGGCTGTTAGGGTTAGGCTGCGGGAGGGAAGGGTTAGGCTGTTGGGAAAGTAGTTAGGGTTAGGCTGTGGGAGGGAAGGGTTAGGCTGTTGGGGAAGGAGTTAGGGTTAGGCTGCGGGAGGGAAGGGTTAGGCTGTTGGGGAAGGAGTTAGGGTTAGGCTGCGGGAGGGAAAGGTTAGGCTGTTAGGGTTAGGCTGCGGGAGGGAAGGGTTAGGCTGTTGGGGAAGTAGTTAGGGTTAGGCTGTTGGGGAAGGAGTTAGGGTTAGGCTGCGGGAGGGAAGGGTTAGGCTGTTGGGGAAGGAGTTAGGGTTAGGCTGCGGGAGGGAAAGGTTAGGCTGTTAGGGTTAGGCTGCGGGAGGGAAGGGTTAGGCTGTTGGGGAAGGAGTTAGGGTTAGGCTGTGGGAGGGGAGGGTTAGGGTTAGGCTGCGGTAAAGGTGGGTTAGGGGAGGGGTTAGAATACTTACCTGCAAACGTCAGGATTTACACCGTCGGGATTACGCTGCCAGGATTTTGACCGCCAGCATTATCAGTGCCAGGATCGCCTACCCAACCCTCCATGTGGCATGAGTAAAAAGCAGATACCTCTTAAGAGTATTTGCCTTCTTTACAAATCTCCTTCCCAGGCGAAATACACAGAGGAGATACAGGCGGTGTACTGGGACCTGTTAGTACACCCAGCAGTGTGAACACATCAACACCAGCCACCAGTGTGGAGAAGGGGGCATCAATTTTTGGGATATTCATGTGAACTGGGGGCATCAATTTGTGGCATAATCACATGTACTGGAGGCAGTAATGTCTGGCATAAGTTTATGAACTGGGACAACTAATGTGTGGCATAAGCATGTGAGCTGCAATGTAAGGGGCACCAGCTAAAATCTTGTACAGGGCACAAAATTGGTTATCCCCAGCTCTGTGTATCTTGTGTTTTGCACGCCATAGCTTGACTTTCCGACCTCATTCTCCTGTGTTATGGATTGTTTCTTAAATGTGAGTGTGTAGGTTCAGTTGTACTTATGATTACCTTGGCCCTGTTATGACAGATTGATATATTAATCTTTCTCCAGGGACGTTTTATTACCAGGTTCACAATTCAAGGAGTTTCCGGACTCCCAAGTATAGGCTACGCTCTCTTCCTGGCGTTGCTCTCTAGATACACACCACTGAATGATAATATAACTTCAGTCTCATGTTTGTGCACTAAAAGCACATGAGATGTCATTTTTACCAATACATTACATAAGAAGGAGATAAAATAATTCTGGCAGCGTTACTAACTGCAGCTGGATATGGTTTCAGGGCTGTTACACACACATAAATGCTAAAATTATAATTAGTAAGATTACCAATATCAACATGAATTTCGGATTAAGTGAACCTACAGTTGTGCCCACATACATCTATCCTCCGTGCGCTACAAGTCGCGCCACACATTAGGTGGGAGCTCAGTGTGACTCGGTAGTGCCAAGCCTCTTTTTGTGCATCTTTTTACCTTTACCATTTGCACAACGATGAAACTAGATAGCACAATCAGCTTCTGCTGAGTAAAATTATAGGCAGCATGCCTATGTTCTGTGCGTGACTGCGGGTGTATATCATTTTAATCAGCAGAAGCTGCTTGTGCTATCTAGTCGCATAGTTGTGCAAATAAGACGCATTTGAAGGTAAAAAGATGCACAAAAAGACACTTGGCGCTACCGAGTCACGGCATGGCGCGACTAGCAGGGCAGTTTAACTCACAAGGAGGCTAGATGTATGTGGACCTATCTATATGAATATTTGTGGGGGGTATATTTATGAGGCAGACATAAGCCAAACAAAGGAACTGTGGGGGCAATTCAACAACGGTTGGGAACCTGTGCATGTGCAGTATTGCTCTGTGATGTCGCACACAATCCGGCAGCAGTGTCTGCTGCTGTTTCTGGGAGGGAAGGGGGCGGCGACGACCTGCATTTCCCAAAACGGAGGCGTGTCACCAACGTTAAGGGAGAAGTGGAGAGGACAGGATCTCCACCAGCTGACAGAAATTTCCTGGCCTCTATTACTCATCTGTGGCGGCCGACTTGTGTGACCCCATAGGTCGCTTAGCCGGCCGATGGACACGCAGATGATCCGATGCTGGGTACAAGATCAGTAATGCATACTGCTGCATTACTATATACAGCTATAGCATAACCACACGCATCAGAATCACCTCATCTCCGCATCTTACAATTTAACAAGAGGTTAAGGTTCTGATTCTGCATCATATGCAAAGTGGCTGTAGTTGCGGACAGACATGTTAATCTGATTTTCTAGCTTATGCTAATGAATTCACCTGATACGGGGTTCATACACGTGCAAGCGCAATCCCGTGCCGCCCAATGATTTTACGCTGGCTGCCACAACTGTTATCATTGGTGTCGTCCCTGTTTTGTATTCATGCAGGGACCAGGGTTTGTGACTTACGATGCAGATTTCCTGGCCCTGGGTGAGCAGTTCCGTGTTAGGATGCAGCACTCGGATCTGCGATGCTGTCAGGGGGGCGTCTTTTGTCATCAGACGCCTCCGGCTGTATTGCGATATGTTACGCCGCAGCGATGCTAACAGCGTCCATCTGTGGGGATACGGTCAATATCCCGACACATGGCATGCCGGCGCTTAGAATACCAGTGCCAGAATCCTGACACCTGTCAGAGCCTCGGTGCCGGCATCCTGAAGTTAAGTAGCAGGGTTAGGCACTAGGGGGAGAGTTTGGGTTAGGCACTAATGGGGAGGGTTAGGTTTGGGGTGCGGGGAGGGGGGAGGTTAAGTTTAGGCACTAGGGGGGAGGTTAGGTTTAGACATCGGGGAGGTTAGGGGCAGGAAGAGGGGGAGGGTTAGGATACCTGCCCCCAGGTGTCAGTATCCTAACCCTGTCAGGATGGCGTCGTAGGGATATTGACCGCCGGGATCCCGAGCCCAGGCATCCCGTACCCAACCCCATCTGTGAATCAGGCTCTTTCTTGCCTAAAGGGGCCTATACATATATACTAGCAATAATAATAAAAAAGATGATTCAACAATTCTGTGTTTTTTTCCCCCTCCTGATTTTACGATTCTCCAACCCACCGATCTGTGCCCGTACACTACAGATATTTTTCAATGATGTGCAGATCATTTTCAGCAAATCACACATCTGCTAATCTTGGAAGGCTCATCATTTTACTAGTAATGATCGGCAAATCAGCTCATCATTACCATACACTAGCAATCTGCAGCCCCAATTGGTCGGTGTAATCCAACATGATGGGAAAACCTGATTCTGATCACTGTTTGTTTGTAATCGGCAATCAGTGAACCCCATACATTGCCGATATTTGTACACAATCAACTGCAAAGCGGGGAAGTGTCACAAATGATTGCTGATATATGGGGCCCCTTAAGTGTGAAACGCGTCACCTTATCTCTCTGAATTATTATTTATTACAATTGCTGGCATACAGAAATGTGTCCAATAATATCCACAATGGTAGTAATATGCACATTGAACTCATATAATATGCACAATAGTAGTAATGCACAGCTATGTACCCAGCAGTAGTAGTTATATGCCCAGTAATATGCACAGCAGTGATAATGCCCAGTAATATGCCTGCAGTAAAAGTCTTATGCGCAGTAACAAGCACAGCAGACATATTGATATGCAATGGGAAAACCCAGTAGTTTACCAGAAGTAGTGGTATTATGCCCAGTAATATGCACAACAGAGGTAGTGCTCAGTAATACGCCAGTAGTAGTGATAATATGGGCAGTAATATGGACAGCAGTGGTAGTGCCCAGTCATATGCCAGCAGTAGTAGTAGTGATATGCCCAGTAATATACTCAGCAGTATTAATGCCCTGTAATATGCCAGCAGTAGTAGAGATATGCCCAGTAATATCCTCAGCAGTAGTAATGCCCTGTAATATGCAAGCAGTGGTAATGCCTAGTAATATGCCAGCAGTGGTAATGCCTAGTAATATGCCAGCAGTAATAGTGATATGCCCAGTAATAAGCCTGCAGTGGTAATGCCTAGTAATATGCCAGCAATAGTAGTGATATGCCCAGTAATAAGCCAGCAGTGGTAATGTCTAGTAATATGCCAGCAATAGTAGTGATATGCCCAGTAATATGCAAGCAGTGGTAATGCCTAGTAATATGCCAGCAGTGGTAATGCCTAGTAATATGTCAGCAGTAGTAGTGATATGCCCAGTAATATCCTCATCAGTAGTAATGCCCTGTAATATGCCAGCAGTGGTAATGCCCAGTAATATGCCAGCAGTAATAGTGATATGCCCAGTAATAAGCCAGCAGTGGTAATGTCTAGTAATATGCCAGCAATAGTAGTGATATGCCCAGTAATATGCAAGCAGTGGTAATGCCTAGTAGTATGCCAGCAGTGGTAATGCCTAGTAATATGCCAGCAGTAATAGTGATATGCCCAGTAATAAGCCAGCAGTGGTAATGTCTAGTAATATGCCAGCAATAGTAGTGATATGCCCAGTAATATGCAAGCAGTGGTAATGCCTAGTAATATGCCAGCAGTGGTAATGCCTAGTAATATGCCAGCAGTAATAGTGATATGCCCAGTAATAAACCAGCAGTGGTAATGCCTAGTAATATCCCAGCAATAGTAGTGATATGCCCAGTAGTATGCAAGCAGTGGTAATGCCTAGTAATATGTCAGCAGTAGTAGTGATATGCCCAGTAATATCCTCAGCAGTAGTAATGCCCTGTAATATGCCAGCAGTGGTAATGTCCAGTAATATGCCAGCAGTAATAGTGATATGCCCAGTAATAAGCCAGCAGTTTTAATGTCTAGTAATATGCCAGCAATAGTAGTGATATGCCCAGTAATAAGCCAGCAGTGGTAATGTCTAGTAATATGCCAGCAATAGTAGTGATATGCCCAGTAATATGCCAGCAGTGGTAATACCTAGTAATATGCCAGCAGTGGTAATGCCTAGTAATATGCCAGCAGTGGTAATGCCCTGTAATATGCAAGCAGTGGTAATGCCTAGTAAAATGCCAGCAGTGGTAATGCCTAGTAATATGCCAGCAGTAATAGTGATATGCCCAGTAATAAGCCAGCAGTGGTAATGCCTAGTAATATGCCAGCAATAGTAGTGATATGCCCAGTAATAAGCCAGCAGTGGTAATGTCTAGTAATATGCCAGCAATAGTAGTGATATGCCCAGTAATATGCAAGCAGTGGTAATGCCTAGTAATATGTCAGCAGTAGTAGTGATATGCCCAGTAATATCCTCAGCAGTAGTAATGCCCTGTAATATGCCAGCAGTGGTAATGTCCAGTAATATGCCAGCAGTAATAGTGATATGCCCAGTAATAAGCCAGCAGTTTTAATGTCTAGTAATATGCCAGCAATAGTAGTGATATGCCCAGTAATATGCCAGCAGTGGTAATGCCTAGTAATATGCCAGCAGTAATAGTGATATGCCCAGTAATAAGCCAGCAGTGGTAATGTCTAGTAATATGCCAGCAATAGTAGTGATATGCCCAGTAATATGCCAGCAGTGGTAATACCTAGTAATATGCCAGCAGTGGTAATGCCTAGTAATATGCCAGCAGTGGTAATGCCCTGTAATATGCAAGCAGTGGTAATGCCTAGTAATATGCCAGCAGTGGTAATGCCTAGTAATATGCCAGCAGTAATAGTGATATGCCCAGTAATAAGCCAGCAGTGGTAATGCCTAGTAATATGCCAGCAATAGTAGTGATATGCCCAGTAATATGCCAGCAGTGGTAATGCCTAGTAATATGCCAGCAGTGGTAATGCCTAGTAATATGCCAGCAGTAATAGTGATATGCCCAGTAATAAGCCAGCAGTGGTAATGCCTAGTAATATGCCAGCAATAGTAGTGATATGCCCAGTAATAAGCCAGCAGTGGTAATGCCTAGTAATATGCCAGCAATAGTAGTGATATGCCCAGTAATATGCCAGCAGTGGTAATGCCTAGTAATATGCCAGCAGTGGTAATGCCTAGTAATATGCCAGCAGTAATAGTGATATGCCCAGTAATAAGCCAGCAGTGGTAATGCCTAGTAATATGCCAGCAATAGTAGTGATATGCCCAGTAATATGCCAGCAGTGGTAATGCCTAGTAATATGCCAGCAGTGGTAATGCCTAGTAATATGCCAGCAGTAATAGTGATATGCCCAGTAATAAGCCAGCAGTGGTAATGCCTAGTAATATGCCAGCAATAGTAGTGATATGCCCAGTAATATGCCAGCAGTGGTAATGCCTAGTAATATGCCAGCAGTGGTAATGCCTAGTAATATGCCAGCAGTAATAGTGATATGCCCAGTAATAAGCCAGCAGTGGTAATGCCTAGTAATATGCCAGCAATAGTAGTGATATGCCCAGTAATAAGCCAGCAGTGGTAATGCCTAGTAATATGCCAGCAATAGTAGTGATATGCCCAGTAATATGCCAGCAGTGGTAATGCCTAGTAATATGCCAGCAGTAGTAGTTATTAGTAATTTTATATGCCAATCTGTAGCCGGTAATATGTATAACTGAGTACAGCAGATCTAAGATATAAGCCCTTTTATAGTAATTATTTGTGCCTTACAAATGGCCGCCACTTTGTACATTATTGTAAAAGAGGATTAGATTCCCTTGTTTTCTTTAATCTCCGCTTGTTTTTCCGTTTTTGTTTATCTGTTAGTCCACTTTGGGCAAAATTTACTAAGTGGCGGATTCTAAACCCCGGCGGTTTGTTGGAAGTTTGATGGCGGGTTCTAAACCCCCGGTGGTTTGGTGGTGGTTTTGCGGCTGTTTTGTAGCGGTTTTGGCATTAGTAAATCTGCAGATAGCAAAACTGCCGCCAAACCGCCACAAAACCGGCTAGGTTTAGAACTCGCTGCTTAGTAAATTTTGCCCTTTGTGTCTTACTCATACAGATAAACAAATAACCTGTGTTTCTTCTAAGCCCCTCAGAGGGAGTGGCCCTGAGGCCTGGGCTGTTTTGTTTTCCTCAGCCAATTTAAGTCTTTCCTGTTTTGTGTGTAAGATGATGAGTTCTCAGGAAGCCGTTCATGCTGCTTCAGTTCCTACACCAGGGTTCGGAAATAGGTGACGGGCAAAGCTAGGACTGCCATACATACACACAGATATATGACAAGGATCTGCAGAGACCATTGTGGTATCACTCCTGGCAAATAAACTTGCATTGCAAAATCTTATTGATGTAGTTCTTTAGGGACAAAGGGGCTGATGTATCAAGCAGTGAAAAGAGCCAGTGGAGAAGTTGCCCATAGTAACCAATCAGCTACGAGGTAGAATTTATCAAGTACATTCTATAAAATGATAACCAGAAGCTGATTGGTCTGTTTCATGGTAACTTGGCTAAATTATCTACAGATGATATGGCAAAAGCCATGATATTGGTAGCACTCATTAGAGCCATCCAGTCCTGACTCCAACTGGGAGTAGACATTTGCACTTAAAACACAATTTCCATATAGTGACTATTCTGAAAAATGTCTAATTGGGCATAATACAGAGGCCTGAACCCGCACAGACAGAACTGGGGCATATTTCTTCATGTAGAAGACTACAGCTACTGTAGGAAGGGGAGTAATTATAGGATGGAAAATCCAAAGTAGAGTCTGTGGCTTCATGTCAGAAATGCTACAACTAATGCTGGGTACACACTGACAGATATATTGGCCAATCAGTTTATTCGGCCAATATATCCTGGGTGTGTTGGCCAGTGTGTACAGGTGATATGTACACAGTGATGGCAGATGATGGTTGTTCAGTGTGTATGAACAACCATCATCTGCAGATATATATTTCTGGTGTGTATCCAGCTTTACATCAGAATCACCTCTATACTATCACTAGCACTACTACAGCTATCACTACTGCAGCTACCATTACTACAGCTATCACTACTACAGCTTTCACTACTACAGCTATCACTACTAAAGCTTTCACTACTACAGCTATCACTACTATAGCTTTCACTACTACAGCTATCGCTACTATAGCTTTCACTACTACAGCTATCGCTACTACAGCTATCGCTACTACAGCTATCGCTACTACAGCTATCGCTACTACAGCTATCACTACTACAGCTTTCACTACTACAGCTATCACTACTACAGCTATCACTACTACAGCTATTGCTACTATATAACCATTCCCTCGTGTTACAGAATTTAAGCAAATGAAACCAGTAACTCAGGTAATGTTGCAAAACTAATGACAAGTGGCTGCCTTTGCAGGCAGCCACGGACACTAAATTTACTACTTTACACTAATGCGAGATTCCATACTGCTAATCAGGGGCGCCGAGAGGGGGGGAGCGGGTACAGATTACCCAGGTCCAGGCCTCCTGAGGGGCCTGGCGGGGGCCCTGGTCCGGCGCCCCCCCCTCCCTCACAGCAGCCCAGCACAAAGCGTGTGCCGAGCTGCAGTGGGAGTCTGCTCGTGGCTGCTGAGCAGCAGCCACAGCAGTCTCCTATGCCTGTGGGGGAGCGATCACACTGATCGCACCCCCCCCCCGGCATTGAGCAGGGCTGAGAGGGCTAATAGCCCTTCCCCTACCCAGCCCGCAGTGCCGCTGTAAAGTGGGGTTTTTTTGGTTGGGAAGGGGACGTGGCCATGCCTCTCGCTATTAGGCCACGCCCCATTACCCGGGCCCGCTGCGGCTCTTGGCGGGCCTGCTGCTAATGCTATTGCTTCTACAGCTATCACTACTACAGCTATCGCTACTGCAACTATCGCTACTACAGCTATACGTACTACAACTACCGGTACTACAGCTATCACTACTACAGCTATCGCTACTGCCACTATCGCTACTACAGCTATAGGTATTACAGCTATCACTACTACAGCTATCACTACTACAGCTATGGCTACTGCAACTATCGCTACTACAGCTATAGGTATTACAGCTATCACAACTACAGCTATCACTACTACAGCTATGGCTACTGCAACTATCGCTACTACAGCTATAGGTATTACAGCTATCACAACTACAGCTATCACAACTACAGCTATCACAACTACAGCTATCGCTACTACAGCTATCATTACTACAGCTATCGCTACTACAGCTATCGCTACTACAGCTATCATTACTACAGCTATCACTACTACAGCTATCGCTATTATATGACCATGCACTCATGTTACAGAATTGTGGCAAATTAAATCAGAAACTTAGGTAAATATCTGTATGTTCCAGCTATTACTACTACAGCTATCGCTACTGCATCTATCGCTACTACAGCTATACGTACTACAACTACCGGTACTACAGCTATCACTACTACAGCTATCGCTACTGCCACTATCGCTACTACAGCTATAGGTATTACAGCTATCACTACTACAGCTATCACTACTACAGCTATGGCTACTGCAACTATCGCTACTACAGCTATAGGTATTACAGCTATCACTACTACAGCTATCACAACTACAGCTATCGCTACTACAGCTATCGCTACTACAGCTATCATTACTACAGCTATCGCTACTACAGCTATCACTACTACAGCTATCGCTATTATATGACCATGCACTCATGTTACAGAATTGTGGCAAATTAAATCAGAAACTTAGGTAAATATCTGTATGTTCCAAAACTAATGACAAGTGGCTACATTTGCAGGCAGCAACGGACGCTAAATTTACTACCTTACACTAATGCGAGATTCTGTACTGCTAATGCGAGGATCCATGAGTCTGCAAGCGGGAAGCCGTGCCACGAAATTATTTTTTTACACAAACCCCATGCTAGGTGCACCAACTCAATGCTAGGTGCAAGAGATCCATCAGGCTTCCCCTTGCTGTGTGTCACTCAGAATTGCATGGGCCCCGACGCTCCCATGACACTCCCATAAATCAGAACAGTTCCATGCGATTGCTTTGGCGCCGCGCAGTTCCTGATCCAAAACGCCCACTTCACGGAAATACAGATCTGGCCAAGATCCGTCCGGCGTTGGCGCCGTGCACAGAAATACAGATCTGGCCAAGATCCGTCCTAGTCACGCATGCGCTGTATGTCAAAATCCATGCCATGTATGGTGCGAGTCCCGCCCCACGACTGGGTACGCATGCTACGTTCGCACTTGCGATCCATAGTATTGCATGGTGCGAACAATGCCGCGGCTTGACGTACTGTGGCGCACTTGTGCGTGGCAAGTCGCATGGTGCCATGCGTGGACACGTTTGCCATCAAAGCAGTAAAGATGGAAGAGGACACATCTGTACTTAGTATATAATCCTAGTTTTTACCTGTAAGTATGGGTACATACTTGAGTGTAGGAACGAATGCCCTTGAACGGGAATTGCCCGTACACACTGGAATGAGTTAATGAACGACAGAACAATCACTGTTCTGTTAGTCATCAACTTACTACAGGTCGCTAGTGATAATGCTAGGATTAATGTGCAGCACATCAAACCTAGCGACCATCGATAGGGACCGCGGGAGCGCGCAATAATCCACACACACTGATCGATGTAGGTGATTTATCGCTACGAAACAGCAAATCGGCCCGACATCGCTCCAGTGTGTACCCGGCTTAAGTCAGAACTTGTTGTGGTACATGCAAGTCTCTGTCTTGGCATGCTTGTTGATAATAGCTGCACTAAGGAATACACAGATAGAGCCGAGTTTATTGCAGTGAATAGAGCAGCGTAACTCAGTGATATTCTACTATGAGCTATATCCTGACAAATCTCTGATTAGTTTACCTGCGAGCAGCTCAGAATATCTGAGTTAAAGCTGCCATCTCATTGCATTGTTTTAACATACATCATTCTGGTTGCCTGGTCCCATAGTATGCACTCTCAGCACGGCAATCTTTTTCCACTTGATGTTTCATCTAACTAAAGGTACACGACATGGCGGTCCATAGGTATGGCAGACTAGTCGTAGGAGGGAGACAGTGACTCACCTAGAAACAAGGCGAGAGAGTTCATATTCTCGGAACTGCAACACTGTATAGAAACAGGCTGTAAGCTTTATTGAAAACATCCAAGGCAAGAATGTCCCTTCAACAAATTGCTTATTAACCCATAAACATTGTGAGGACTATTCTTTTTTTATAAAAAAAAAAATTTAAATATATTTTAGTACATACTGCTCATAATTCCCCATCACCAGGGGCGTATCTATAATGGGTGCAGGGTGTACGGTGCACACAGACCCCCGGGTCAAAGGGTGGCCCGCACCGCACACCCTGCACCCATATTATCTAAAACTTACCTCTATGAGGTCCCGTGTCGGGGGTCTCAGCGCTGCTCAAAACGATGGAAGATGGCCGCCGTGGTCATTTTTCCGGCGTTTTGCACTTTTGCAGTGAGGAGATTGCCGGAAAGATGGCAGCCGCGCCATTTCCCCTGCGATCTGCGAATGCGCAGTACACTCTGTGCTCAGAGTCTAGTGATGCTGCGGTCGCCTGCCATGTGCGTCAACCGGCTGCTGGCCGCCGGGGAGAAAGAAGGGGGCCCCGGACGGGGAATGCACACGGGCCCACTCCTCTCTTAAGACGCCCCTCCCCATCATTGGCCTGCCTAGGCCACATCCCTAATCTGCAGTGGCCACACTATGAACCAATCCGCCCCCAGCCCAAGATGGTAAACATGGTATTACCCTGTGAAAATAAGTGGTGTGGTAAATTATTATCAAAATAGTATTAAATAAACCTTGAAGTGTTAATAGACAAATAACACAATGGAGCTTTGTTATTTGTTTTTTTTATTTAAACACTTCAAATAGTTGACTCTATATGGCGAATCCACTCCAGTCTTTGATGGTGGCTTATTTCAAACACAATCAATAACGACGGCATTGTTTCTCAGATGGTTGTGTGGAAATGAAAGTTAATTTTCTTCATCTAGAGAATACAATAAGGCTTCAGTTCAGATAAAACTATTGTTTATACGCTGAATTTAGCCGCAGGCCATACTGAAAGCTGGGAATAGTAACACTGAAGTGTGGCTAGAGATGTTTGCACTGCTATTTCTGCTACAATGAGCTTCCTTTGTGTATAATTACAGTATTAGCTGGTTCCATGGAAAGAGGGAGAGTTGTCACTGATTTACACTTTGTTCTAAATATTTGTGCTGCAGACCGACAGTCGGTATAGCCAAGGAACCGTAAACAATAATTCAAAATAGATAGATCATTGACTTCAATCTATTAACTTTTACTCAGACCAAAATTTTAGTTTTATTCTAAATAATTCCATTTCTGTAATTGACTATAATCACAATGGTCTGTTTGATTTCAGGTGTTGTCCACTTCTGTCCTCCCCCCTTGTGTCAAATACAATTCTATATTGCTATATAGAGTTGGACAGAACTGAATGAGAGTTCTTGCACTACAGAGGAAGTTCAGTTAAGCATGAGGCTCCACTAGTACCTTGTGCTCTGTGTGGTGGCGCACATTGCAGGTAAATACTAGAGGGAAACCTTGCATGTGATTTGCTCACACTTCTATGGGTTGTAACTAAGTAGAGATATGTGCTGACCCCTGTGTTTTGGTTTTGATTTTGGATCTGGATTCATCTTCATGTTTTGGTTTTGGGTTTAATAAAAAAATTTTAAAACTTTTTTAAAACAACTAAAAGGTTATTTTTCCCTGATAATAATTTGCATTGATTCAGAGGACACAGTCAGTTAGACAGTGTGGCTCGGTAAATGGGTGTCTGAAAATCTTTGACCCGTGAGGGACGCCGCTGGAAGCAGCTCTCTGCTAATAGCACCCTGGACTGGCAGTCCCAGGAGCAGGAGACATCTCCCCCTGAGGCTACCTGTTGTGTATGTGACTGGCCGGTAGCATTTCCAATAGGAAGCCACAGCCAGTCACAGTGTAGCCAGTGCACTCACGGACTGCACTGACTACACTGAGGTGGTGGATTTTACTGGGGGGGGGCAAAATCCGCCACTTTTTTTTTTTTTTTAATGTTTCAATAAAAATAATTTACCTCCTATCCATTTAGTCAATTGTTTTACCACTTTTTGATGCTCTGTCCTTGCACCATTGTACTAGCAGCATATGTCAACACATGACAAGTGGGCAGTGAAATTTTACAACATAATGGCGGGAATGAGCCCATAATAAACCAATTACCCTATTTTAATGTAGTTTTCAGGCGTAAGTGTGTGTCTGAAAATTGGAAACAATTTCCATAAACAGCTTTTCTATAAACAGCTTTTCTATGTAATTTAAAAAAATAACACACAAACAGGAACATCTTTACTATACTGTAACACAACACACACACACACACACACATGTTGTAATAAAAACGCAGATCAGAGCACATCTTCATCTCCGATTCATATATACGTAAAGTGCTAAAGAATTCTCGCTCCTAACCCCTCTATTCAGGCTAATGAACTATGGTCTGTGCTAGAATATGTCCAAAGCGATCAGCAAAATTCACATGAACATCCCCGAAAGAATTACTTATGCAGAATTTGTTTTAGTATTTAAGTCATTGAGGTGTCTGACCCAATTACAGTCAGAGAGCAGTGTGTATCTGCAGATGCTTCCAATGAAACTTTGTTAAGAGGAATTTAGAGGACAATATTTCTTATGGACGTTTCCCTCCCGTAGTAGACTTTCAAGAAAAGTAAATAATCTACATTGTCCTTCGTGATCATAGAACCATGTGTAAATCCTTTTAATCATTTAACATTACAACCCAGTGCACAAGCTCGGCCTGCTTCGTTCATTATATTCTTGAAACAAAAGAGGTAATGCGGCATTGGGTGGCAGAGACATTGGGAGAGACTTGTCAAAGCGTAGCAACCAATCAGCTTCTAGCTATCATTTATCTAGTACATTCTATAATGATAGCTGAAATATTGTTGGTTACTATTGGTAACTACTCCTTCTGACCAGAGGGGTCACTTGGTCTGGTGACACCCGGTGCGCACTTCGTCCTATCCACCTCGCGCGGCTCAAGAAGGGGAGGTAGCCTAACAAAAATAGGAGTGGCCTAGCAGGAAATCCCTCCGTGGGCGTGCACAGCATCCCCGCTGATGCTAGGTTGCCCCCGGAGACTAGTTCCTGCACTGTCGGCTCCTCCTCTGTGTCAGGAGCCGAGTGCTGCAGGATAATATCACACGGCAGCATCCAGCTCCTGTCACTGAGGAGGAGCCGGCAATGCCATTTTGGTGTCACCCCCTCCGAGGGTGACATCCGGTGAGGCCAGCACCCCCCACACCCCCTTAATGATGCCACTGCTCCTTTAGAAGGTTTAATATATCTCCCCCATTGGAGGTAATGAAACACAATGCTAAAGACTTTGGTCTTCCACTGCTGTGTCTGAATGGTCACATCAAAGACCAGCTTCCTAACACTTAGAACCACTTGTTTCAATCAAACAAACTTACCAGTTTCTTTTCCTAAAATTTTGCTCAGTTTAGCCTGATTTTTGGCTTATTGTACTCCTGAGAGTGTAGGACATGGGGTCTGTCTTTTTGACAAGTGACAATTTTATGTATGTGAAACAGGGGCATAACTAGAGGTATGGGGGCCCCATATCAAAATTTCCTCGGGGCCCCCATACGTTTACATGAACAGTGCCCCTGTAGTTGTACTTATTATGCAATACCCCCTGTAGTTGTGCCCCTTATGCAGTGCCCATTATACAATGCCCCTGTAGTTGTGTCCATTATGTAGTACCCCCTGTAGTTGTGCCCATTATGCAATGCCCCCTGTATTAGAGCCCCTTATGCAGTGACCCCTATATTGAAGCCCCTTATGCAGTGCCCCCAGTAGTGCCCATTATGCAGTGCCCCCAGTAGTGCCCCTTTTGTTGTGCCACAGTAATGCCCCTAATGCCTTGACCCTAATAGTGCCCCTTATGCTGTGCCCTCAGTATGCCCCTAGTACAGCCCCTTATGCTGTGGCCCCCCTCCCCCGTGCAGTACTTACCTCTCTTCACGTTCCATTCCACGCCGACAGCTCCCCGTGTAGACGCTGCCGCTGACTGGATCTGAGTAGATTAAGCAGCAGGTGTAGGCTACTCTCAACATGGGTGAAAAGGGTGACATTATGACGTCACCCGCGCACTACATCACTGGGAACGCTGGCCTGTGAAGTGATCAAAGGTGTCTTTAGTCTCGCCGTGCGAATTTGTAGTGCCAAGCATTTTTCGAGCAACGTTTTACCTTTAAATGCACCTTATTTGCAAAGGGATTCGAATAGGACGCACATGCAGCTTCTGCTGATTAAAAATGACATGCAGCATGCCTATATTCTGTGTGCAACTGCGGCTGTATCTGCATGCGACATGCTACGTTACAGCGTCTGAGTCTGACGTAATATTTGCATGTAGATATCATTTTAATCAACAGATGCTGCTTGTGCGTCCTGATCGCATCACTTTGCAAATGAGACACATTCGAAGGTAAAATGTTGCACGAAGAGTGGTTGGCACAACAAATTTCCATGGCGCTCACGCTTTATGTTTAACGCGACTTGTAGCGCACGGAGGTAAGATGTATATGGACCCATATGTAAGGCATCCACATATTCTATTTAACATTATCTGTCTGCTGCTCTTTTATTCGTTTTCCTGACCTGGTATAATCTGAATTGATGACTGCGGTGTCTTGGGGCCAATGTCATAGGACTTTATAGGCACGCAGGCAAAACAAGTACTAAAGACAAACAAAAAATGGCAGCTGCTCAATCAATCAGGTAGTACTTTTTTCAGGTGCATGAAAGGGAGGGGTCATACCAAGTAGAAAAGAGAGGGGGGTTTAACCCCCTATTGTTCCTCAGCACACTGAATTATACTAGCAACAATATATGAACACTATATGGTAATAGAATTTCAGAGATATTAGTTGCATGCATTTGCAAATACATGGGATGCTGCTAGGCCTCGTCAAGGCTTCTCTGTCACTAGCAGTCCCTACACTAAACGGTTCACGTCCGGGGCGCAGAGCACCCCAAAACTACGTCCAGCCCAGGACCCCCCCAGGGCATCACACGAAAAATGGAAAAAGAGTGACAGTGCAGTGTAAAGTATAGTAGTGTGCAAGTAATTACTAAGTGTTAAGGGGTTAAAATATATGTGAAAATATATATATTTTAACCCCTTAACACTTAGTAATTACTTGCACACTACTATACTTTACACTGCACTGTCACTCTTTTTCCATTTTTCGTGTGATGCCCTGGGGGGGTCCTGGGCTGGACGTAGTTTTGGGGTGCTCTGCGCCCTGGACGTGAACCGTTTAGTGTAGGGACTGCTAGTGACAGAGAAGCCTTGACGAGGCCTAGCAGCATCCCATGTATTTGCAAATGCATGCAACTAATATCTCTGAAATTCTATTACCATATAGTGTTCATATATTGTTGCTAGTATAATTCAGTGTGCTGAAGTACTAAAGACACTTGTACCCCCAAAGAGAATTTCACTGATAAACAGCTCTAGTTTCACTTAGCGATTTAACCAAGCGATTGCACGATAACGACGTTGTTATCGTGCAATCGCTTGCAAATCGCGCATGTATTGTGCATGCATCGGGCATGTTTTGGTCGGAAGCGCGTGCCTGCTGGACGCTTCCGACATCGCCCCTACATGTTGGTCAACCTGACGATCTCGTCAGGTTCAGCATGTGCGGGGATGGAGGGATGTGCCAGGACTGAACGAGTGAACGTTCAGTCTAGGCTCATCACTAGATATACAAACGAGAGCACGACTACAATGTCGTAATCGTGCTCTCGTTTGTATATCTATAAGTGGATACCCGCCTTTACACGTAGGGCAAATCATTTTAAAGAAAGCTACAGTATACAAAACAATCCACAGGACGTCTGCAATTTATAGAGCAATAAACAAATAACAATGAATCTGCTTTTTTATGTTGTGTTATATGCAGCTTTCTCTTTTGCTCTTATAACATTTTGCAACTTTATACTCTCACTGTAGTTAGAAAAATGATTTGGGAAAGTCAAAGTAAAAGCCGCACCACTAAAACCTATTTCAGGGCCGAAACTAAGATTTTTGTCACCCTTGGCAAGACAGTAATTTGGCGCTGCCCCCTCCCATCATAAGATGGCTTTTTCTGGCAGAAATATATTTCCATCCCTTAAAAATATTAGATAAGGTTTCTTAAATAAAACCATCAAATGTACAAATTATTTTATTAAGCTTACAAATATCGGCAGAACAAACATATTACACATAATGCCACATATTGCAATGCCCTTTACACATAATGCCATTTACACATATAGCACCCCCCTGCAGCAGTGCCCCTGTTGTAATTCCCCCTGTTGTAATTCCCCCATAGTAATGCTCCCTGTAGTGCCGCTTACACAGGAAAAAAAACCCCAATACTTACCTTAAACCCCGTTCCTGCGTCCGCCGCCGTCCGGTCCGCCCGGCTGCTCCTCGGAACTATGGGAGAGAAGTCATGACAGGGGGAGCTGGAAGCTGAAGTGCAGGAGAGGACTCTAGCCTCCGGTTACCGCTGCGCTGCACGGAAGGAGCCGGGCACCCGCTGGTAATAAATCCCAGCAGGCGTCTGGCAAATGGAGCTTCCCTGCGGTGCCGGGCTGAGGTGGCCCGGGGGACACTGGCAGCGGGTGCAGCAGCGCTGTCGGATGCAGGGGCTATGGGCACCTGATCCGGCACCCGGTGCACGCGCACACCCAGCCCCACGTAGTTGCGGCCCTGCCTATTTGAAGCCTCATTTCGGCTAGACTTTGATCTTCTCAGCTGAATGTTTAATATGTGTACGAAACAAAAATGACAACATGCAAATCCTGCAGAGACAATGCGCTGACAATTATATAGCAGAAGGTGCTCCAGCTGCCAGGCAAAATACTTGTTTTCCTTCCTTTACTTTCAGAATTAACTGAAATGGTCTTTTCTTAAATGACTGAAATCAATTCTCATGAAATGTTTGTAAACCGAAAGTTACAATGGATTTACTGAAAAGAAGGAGGCACAAAGGAACCAATTGTTAATGCTGCTCTTACTGAGAAGATTGTCATAGTTTTTTTTTTTTTTTCTTCCATATAATAATAGGATTAACTGGAATTAGATTATCTCTAAACCCTATGTTTGTGTTACGTGAATTGGAATTATGGGACTGTGCAGGCAGTTGCCCTATTTTATTAGTGAATAAATGTCAGGAGCATCGTAACCTGCAGTATGGGTGTGAACCTACATACGATGGGGCACTGCGCAATTTAAGGTAGGACCCCTTGATAGACTTTGCAAATCTATTGTGTACTGCCAGGAAATAAATAATTATTATTAATCATGTTTTACTATTAGAACTGTATAGTAAGGGCACTATTTAACACTTGTTAAAGGGATTATATCCTACTTTCAGTATTTAACAAACAGTGGTAAACTAAGATTACCGCTGTATGTCACTGTGGGGTCTATTTACTAAGCAGTGTTAGGAGATAGAGTGAAAAGTGATAAGAAAGTGATAAGGTGCCAGCCAATCAGCTCCCAACTGACATCTCACAGGCTGTGTTTGAAAAATGACAGTTGGGAGCTGATTGGCTGGCACCTTAGCACTTTCTTATCACTTTTCACTCTGTCTTCTAACACTGCTTAGTAAATAGACCCACTTACACCATCTTAGATGCCAAGAGCGATACGGACCCCATTGCCAGCAATGGGGACCCAGCAACAGTCTCTCCAGCTTCAGCAAAGCCTTCCTGGTTTTGCTGTGTAAGTGTCATGCGCTTGTACAGATTGGTCGTCGCTCATGCGCCTGATGCTTCATCCCATAGATGGCAGCAATAGGCTGCAAGCAACAGAGCAGAGGATGCCGCCAAGGAGGGGAATGTTGCGGGACATCGCCAGAAGGATAAGTAATGTTAAATATCAGTGGCATATTCGTTAGTATCTCTCCGATGACAAACAAAATATGACACTGGTAATAAAATGAGTTGTCAAATGCGGCCCTAAGTCTGAAGTGTTGGTTAATATATATTTCTAAAACAATAACAACAGTATAGTAATTAAAAGCAAGTACATTATTAGAGTCTAAATATTAAGCCGCCAAGCTGGTTCATATACATATTTTGGGCCCTGGACAGGGAATGTAATAGTTGTACATTTTCGACGCGTTTCAATTTACCTCTTAAAGTTGCTAGATAAAATAGAAGGCAATTCTGAGGCATAGCCTGAAAATCGATGGTGAGTTTCAGCAATTTGAGGCGGGTAAGAAAGGACAAACTCACTGAAGACTCACCAGAAACTCGCTAGGAAATGACTCTAAACATATGTATTACTTTGTCAGTAATTAATACTCAATTAAGGGCCCCAAAAACATTGATGAGCTATAATTATTTAAATATTTTATTATGGGGTGGGGGGGCAATAATGTTTAAAAATATTATAACAATGTCAAAATGATGCAGACAATAACTTTTTGTTATTATGTTAATATGGGCCATATTAATTAATTAATGATAGAAACATCAATTATATTACAAACTTGTGGCCCTACAAGTGCCAGCATGGATGTACTTCTAACATTTAATTAATATGGCCTCAATTGACACAAACATATTATTGTCTTCATAATTTAAAATGTTTTTCTTTTTTTAACATTATTGTCACAATAATAAATGAATTAAGTCATTTTGGTCAATTAAGATATGTAATAGCAGCAATCATTTTAAAGGCATAAGCAAGCTGGTTTTGCCTTTAAAATGTTTGCCGCTTTAAAAATACAGGAATATTCGCAGGAGTTCCCGCAGCGGCACCAGATTGCACCCTACTACATAATCCCCCTTAAGTGAGTAGTAAGTGCCAGGTGTATGCAGCATACATCTGAATAATTATGCATTGTGTCAAACCATAAAGAGAGGTGTTAGGTACCATATTATGAAAGTGTATCTAACAAAGGTTAGAGTATTATGGTGCGTACACACGGTACGATTAAAATGGACAATATGAACGATATTGATCATATCGCTATCGTTCATATCGTGCATTTTTAGGTGGCCAACGGCCTGAGATGCACGGGCACGTATGGACAATAAAGATATCGTCCATCGCCCGTGCATGCAGGCCAACCTGGTCCATATCAGCCGGGTTACAATAAGGGACCCATGGGTCGTTGGCCATCGTTGGTGGGTTCATGGTGTGCTGGATGTTCGATATTGAGCATCCAGCACACCCGGGAGATCGTACAACGATATCGTTATCGATCGTCCCGTGTGTATGCACCATAAGAGTTATATGTCCATGGTACATCTCTTGTATCTGTTTTGCACATATAACGCATAAAAAGAACACAAAGATAACGGAGGACCTATGCCTCAATAATACATTTTCGATGCCAAAACAGGGTTTTATAGAAATGGTGCCAAGTTTTGCAGTGTCAATGTGCACAGAAAAATTACAAATGAAAAAAAATGATTTGTCTGGATCATTTCAATTATTAATTTGCCAACTTGAAGTGGGTTATATAATGATCTACAAGTGCAGGGCCACAGCTGTAAAACACAAGTATGGCTAAGTAAGGGCGAGCGGTCTAATATGGTGTTCTGCTGGCTTTGTCATTTCGGTTGCACTAATAAGTCATTTTTTTAAAACTCAGCAGAAACAAAGAAAACATGTTGGGAGTTACAGATGTGGTCGGTAATAAAAAAAGTATAGTGAATAGATCTAGGTTAATTTAGGTCAAGCGCAATGTGAACTGTGAATGTATGAAGATTGCAAGAGATAAAGACAAATTAAGCCTAAACAATTGCTATACAATAAAAAAACATGCGACTTCCCAGATCGAGATGTTGTTGAAGTAGAACATCAATTATGCCAAAGTTTAGAACCTTAAAGAAAACATAAACCCAGTTTTCGGTAATTATTTTGTACACAATGCCTTCTATTTCTATCCTTTGTAGCCGATGCTGCCAAAGGAGAGAGGTGCTTCTTTATCTTGCATCACTCTGGAGCAATAGAGGAATAGAGGTATGAATCTACAATCATGAGATTGTAGATTCATACACTATGGAGGGGTCATTACAATCACAGCCTTACTAACATGCTGTATTTAGCAGTTTGAGCTTTTTGTCCCTTATCAGATCCACTTATTACAGTGACCTGTGTAGGAAAGGGAAGAATTGCTTATTCCCACTTAACTGTTTTTACAGATTGGGCTCAGGCCCTGATTCAGAGCCGGACGCTCTTTGTGAGTGCTCGCTCTGAATCTGGGCGGCCTGTTTTTTTTTTTTGGCCGGCCTCCTGGCCGCTCGCTAAGCTGTGGGTGACCCCGCACAGCTTTTGCGAGCTGCCAGGTGATGGTCGCGACCATAGGGCTTGCGACGAGACTCTTGTGGTAGGGTCTCGTTCCCGTAAGCCCCAGTGAGCTTGAGCTTCCTGCTCTAATAGAGCAGGAAGCTCACTACTGACATCCTTCATTAACGCCTCCGCTTGGCCAGCCACCCCCCCTCCCCGCCTACAAAACGGGACAAGCTGTCGATCAACATAGACAGCCGCCCTGTCTTGTAGTGAGTCCCACAGCAAGTGATTTCTCACTCGCTGCGGGGCACGCGCAGTGCGCATGCTGTACGTGCGCACTGCCCGGCCATCGACCCGCTTGCGAGCGGGTCTGAATCAGGCCCTCAGTGCAGTATTTTTAACAGATTTCATTACTAGGATTTTCAATGGTCTCATTAGTAATTCACACTCACCATATTTCCCCGTCCACTCATTCAAAACTCCCAGCTTTGGAACATGCTTTGGTTGGTAGAGTGAGGAAGGCGCTGATTGCTGTTAGGCTGATGAGAGCGACTCCTCTACCGCTATGAATGAACACTCATATGTGTGACTTCAATCTGACCGAAATCAGTCATGATCTAATGATCAGGCCAGGGCCGAAACTAGGATTTTTGTCACCCGGGGCAAGACAGTAAATTGATGCCCTCCCCTGGTAATTCCTCACTGCTCCCTGCAGCAGTGCCCCTATAGTAATGCTCCCTTCAGCAGTACACCTACAGTATAGTAATGCCCCCTGAGGTAATGCCCCTGTAGTAGTGCCCATATAGTAATGTCCCTGTAGTAGTGCCCATATAGTAATGCCCCTGTAGTGCCCATATAGTAATGTCCCCATTGTAATGCCCCTGTAGTAGTGCCCATATAGTAATGCCCCTGTAGTGCCGCTTACACACACACAAAAACCTTACTTACCTTAAACCCCGCTCCTACGTCCGCCGCCCTCCGGTCCGCCCGGCTGCTCCTCGGAAGTTTTGGAGAGACGTCATGACATCTCTCCCAAAGTGCCCGTGAGGAGAGCCGGGAGCTGGAGTTCAGGAGAGAACGCCTCTGGCTACCGTGGCGCTGCAGGAAAGGAGCCCTGGCGGCGGGTAAAGCAGAGCACTCGTATACGTGCCCCTCCAGCCCCCCCCCCCCCTCCCTAGTTGCGGCCCTGATCAGGCATTGACCATACTACCAGTCACAGACAGGGCTTCTGAGCAACTAATGATTTTGGAAGACCGGAGGAAAGGTAGAATGACATAAGTGATTTGTGGCTATGGAAATGATAATTGACGTATAGATATACTGTATGTGCAATATATTAATTATTTAAACAGCAAAATACTTAACAGGTTAATTACTGTGGTTACATTTTAGAAATAAAAAAAATATATATTTGTGACCAAAGCCTCTTTTAGTAAGTTATGAAAAATATATTAGTTGAACTTTGTAACATTATATATTTATTTGAATTCAGATTTAGGGAAGTAGAAGTCACTAAGTATGTATATAGGTAAATAAACTGGGAAAACATGGAAAAATAATAAAAAATAAACAGTTGTAATATTTCAATAGAGTAATGGGATAATGAGACACAAGCAAGTATATTGTAGTGTATTGTAGATTGTGTCATGTAGGACGCCCATCAATGATATATAAAATAGCCCGTCAGCCTGTCTGTATGTTATCTTCAGTTTATATCATGTTGCCATGTTGAACAACCTACTTTGATTAACCTGACACTGCAGCAGTCTCAAGCCCGAGCCTATATATACAGGTTGAGTCTCCCATATCCAAATATTCCGAAATACAGAATATTCCGAAATACTGAATTAATTTGCCATGACTGAGATAATGAAACCTTTGATTTTTGATGGCTCAATGCACACAAACTTTGTCTAAGGCACAAATTATTAAAAATATTGCATAAAATTACCTTCAGGCTGTGTGTATAAGGTGTATATGAACATAAATTAATTTAATTTCTGTACACAAACTTTGTTTGAGCCACAAAATTATTGAATATATTGTATAAAATTACCTGCAGGTTATGTGTTAAAGGTGTATATAACACGTAAATGCATTCTGTGTGTATATTTGGGTCCCATTCCCAAGATATTTCATTATGGCATAGAATTATTCCAAAATACGTAATATTCCGTTATCCAAAATACCCCTGGTCCCAAGCATTTTGGATATGGGAGACTCAACCTGTATATATGAAAGTCATGAAACGTTGAACTGTTTCCTCGGTGTGCTGGGTGATTTATTTCTGATGCATTAACCCTGGTTGCTAAATCTCTTGGAGTGCCATCTGACATGTTAGATATCTATTGTGGTGATAATGGCAGCGAAGATTGTAAGCTTAACATGTAGCTTATTGTTGCTGTGGAGTGCTGCGTGGGGTCCGTGCTACGTGGGGTCCGTGCTGGGTGGGGTCCTGCAGCCAGAATCTAAGGAGCAGTGCCGCCTGGAGCTTCCTCAGGATGCCTCAGACGGTCGCACCGCTGCCCTTACATCCTCAGGATGCTCTGGGCATTGCTGTAACACCGGCGATTGTGGCCCCGCCCCCATGTGACATCACACGGAGGGGACGTGGCCTGCACTGGGCCTACAAATAATAATATATATATCAAAATGGCCCTCGGCAGAAAAAAGGTTGCCTACCCCTGCTCTAAATCATATAATTATCACACTAGCCAACCATCCTCATGATCAACCATCCTCGTGATCCAAATGTCCTCGTGATCCAACCGTCCTCGTGATCAACCATCCTCGTGATCCAAACGTCCTCGTGATCCAACCGTCCTCGTGATTACATTTTATCATATTCTTTCATTTTTATTCCATGGCTAACTGATCTTTTTCTCCTACATTAGATGTGGTTTATAATAGAGGTGGGCAATGAGCGGCCCCCCAGATGTTGTAGGACTATACATCCCAGCATGCCCTGCCACAGTTTTTCTATTTGGCCATGCTAAAACTGTTGCAAAGCATGCTGAGATGTGTAGTTCAACAACAGCCGGAGGGCCGCTTATTGCCCACCCCTGGACTTTATAGCAATCATGTTGCATGTTTCTCGGTCATTAATCATTTACCGTTATCTATCTATTCACCTTCACCATGATAACCAGAACACGGGGGCGAGATCTCACTGTTCTTTTGTGGACACCTCACCGAACCCAGCCCCTGAGGATTAGATCCTGCCACACTAAACACCCCATAGGCCAACCAGAGCATCACAACATACACAAATTCTTAAGGTGGGTACAAACTATAGCGATATATGTGCAGATTATGGTCATTCATACACACTGAACGACCATCATCTGCATTCTGCAGCGGGTCGGGCCGGACTGGGGGCGGGTAAGGGACGTGGCCTAATTGCGGAAGGCGTGGATGCCTTCTTCGAAAAGAAAAAACACATTTGTGACGCGGTGCTGTGCGCTGGGGAGGGGGGCGCTGTGTGCCCCTCAGCCCGACACACAGCAAATGGGGGACGCGATCAGCGTGATCGCTCCCCCCCTTTGGCATAGGAGACTGCTCGGGCTGCTCAGACAGTCTCTCAGTGCAGCCTAGCACACAGCAGCGTGTGCTGGGCTGCTGTGGATGGGGAGCTGTGCCGGACCCGGGTGAGTAGTACCCGCTCGCGGCTCACCCCCCCCCTCTCGGCGCCCCTGTGTACGGGCAATCAGCCGATTGACCGTACACACTTGCCGATGGACAGATATGTCTGAACGACATTGTTCACAAACATATCGTCTCTACACACTGGCCGACGGAGGGCACGATATATTGGCCGATCAATTGATGGGCCAATATATCGGCCAGTGTGTAACCTGCATTAGTCTTACTCGTACCTGGTGAACTGTCACTGTGTTTATAACACACAAACTAGCTGATAATCTCACTACTTGTTAAGGAGACATAGCTAAAAAGCAAAGATGAAAGAGAGACAGAAATATATGCTGTAGCTGTTAGTACAAGTCAATATTTTTAAGTTATGTGAAGGGTAACCCCTTTAACTCATGTAAGTTGCCCTTTCTTTAATAATTGTTGTACAGAAGTCTGTTTAATATGATGTCTTGCGACTGATGAGCTCAGTTTCATGAATATATGTCTCAGCTTGTAGAGAGTTGCTGTCCGCAGTGCTGATTTCCGTATGACTTTATTGTGCTTGTTGCATAGAAGAAACATAATACTCCAATTGGAGTAAGGGTCTTAGGGCCTGATTCAGAGCCACTCGTAAGCGGCAGCTCGTTCGCTCCGAGCGATGTTTGCCCAACTGCGCATGCGTACGGATCGTTATACGCATGCGCGAACCAGTCAGTGCGGTCGAAATTCATGTGCTCGCAAAATAGCGAATGCCTGATAATTTGAGTGACAGAATGAGGCGTATGTGGGTGGTAACAGGGGAAGGTTCTTGAAAACAGGGTGTGGAAATCAGAACGCAGGCGTGCTTAAAGGTCAAAACGGGCGTTTTATGGGTGTGCATAATTAAAACAGCAGCGTCATTGACCACGTCACTGGGTTATTTTATAGCCAGAACTGCTCGCAAAATTGTGGTAGCAAAAACCGACCACAAGAATAGCGAGCAGTTCATACCCTGGTCGATGTACTCGATTAATCTAATAAATAGCGGACATGACGTAGGATGCGAGCGACCAGGGGGCGTAGTTTCCCAAAAAACGACCGCAAGTTTTGTACGCTCGTTCAGACCTAAAGCCGTGAACAGACCGCAAACAGCGAACGGTTCATTTGAATATCCACCCCTATTTTCTGGACGAGCGAGCGCTAATTGCGTCCGGCTCTGAATCAGGCCCTTAGTGCACAGCCATACAGTACTTCAGTTTGTAGGTAAACAGAAGGAAATTGACTCTGTGATGGTATGCAGTCGGGATGCCGACGGTCGAAATGCCAACCGCTGACTTCCCGACTGTGAAATCCCGACAAGGGACTAATGATAGGCGTCGAAATTCCGAAGTCTATCATTATCCCTACGCCGGATGCCCGACATGCCGGAAGGTGCGCGCGGACAGCCGTGGGGGGGAGGCTTAGGTTTAGGGCTCCCTGGGGGGGGGGACTTAGGGTTAGGCACTTCCCCCCGGGAGGGTTAATAGGTCAGGGGAAGGGGGGTTAGCGTTAGGCACCCCCGGGGGGGGGTTAGAGTTAGGCACCCCCCAGGAGACTTAGGTTTAGAGTGCGGGAGGGGGGGGGGTTAGGTTTAGGCACCCCTGGTGGGAGGTTAGGGTTAGGCACTAGGGGGGGAGGTTAGGGTTAGGCACCCCTAAAGGAGGGTTAGGGGGGGAAGAGGATTAGGGATAGTTACTCACCGATCGGGATTTTCAGCACTGCCAGTCTTCTACTGTCAGGATTTGGACCGTCGGACATATGTCCGGCGGTCATTCATAACGATCCCCTCCGTGACATACAGTACTAGGATGTGTTATTTAGAAGTTCGGAAAATCGGAAATAATATATTGAGTTGGATCCAACTTGCTCTTAATCGTAAATTACATCTGCGAATGCAGGCCATCATGAGTTATCAAAATCCCCAAATTCAACCAGCTCTTCAGTGGTAAGATACCATATGCGCCTTTTCTGATGCAGTCGATGAACGTCATCAGCAACATTTCGTACCTTGCATTGGGGGTCGAGCACCCACCAGTTTCCTGTCTACTGACAGATATATAAGCATATGTTTCCCAGTCATCATAGGGAGAATTTGCGCCAAAATGGCTATATTGTAGTGTGGCCACGCTTATACACTCCCACTTTTCCCTGATACACCTCTTTAGTTGCAAGGAGCTACAAGCGGCCATAAGCGCAAGATTCTAGTGTTTGTTCATAGCATTACCGCCACTGACGCCGCAAAAAGTCACAGTCGCGGCTACAATAGAGTCCACCTCTGAATCAAGCCATTCATCTTCCCGAACCTCTTTCAGATTACAAATTGGCTACTAGATTTATCTATCTGGCTGTTAATTTATACACAATTTGACTATATTTGCTGTAAAGCTGGGCACACACTAGACGATATGTCGCCTGATCCGGCAGATCTGGCCGACATCGTTTAGTGTGTACGTGGCATAAGTCTAATTCAATAAGAAAACTTTTTACTTATCCAGCATAGTCTATCTGTAAATGCTGGGTAAGTTTGTGAAGCATGCCTCTGGGCTGTGTTAGTACAATTTTCCCTAATGGTAGAACCATAAGGGAATTGAATAAACTGAACTCTATTCTATTTTAATAATGTGAGAACACAGCCGGATTTTGCACATCTGAGATGCTGCAGTCTTAATATCTCACCCTTAGTAGATAAATGAAAAAGTAGCCCTTTTGTTATGTCTGAAAACGCAAAAGGAAAGATGACTTTCAAACCCTTAAAATACTATGAAAATGAAACACATGATAAATAGGGGACATGGTTCATATTAAGAGGCTTAGCTGAGACATGGCAGGGAAAGTGTAGATGGTATTAGAACAGTGTGATTTTCTCCTGGGCATGATAATCATTTGACCATTCTTATAGACTACACCATAGAAACATTGGAGGTGTTAGAATTAAGAGGCGCCGTTTTGCCATCTATCATAGTCAGTGTGAAAATCAATGTTAAAAGTGTATTCCACCTTCAGATGACTTTAATATATGGGCTTCTCCTTAAAAGGTTGGATAGACAACAGAGCTGCATACAACTTTAATGTATGATATAATTATATGGATACAAGTCATAGAAGGTTGGTGGTATGTTAAAGTCATGTGTTCTGTAAAAGTTGCAGGTGGGTGCCATGTGGGGGTGTGGCCTATATTGGTGTAAAGTCTGTGATCAGATGCATTGACGACTGCAGCTCCTCTACCCGCTACTGTGTAAAGAGGGTTGGACTGGTCCACAGGGGTATAGGGGAAATCCCCGGTGGGCCCCACTGCCTGTGGGCCCACACCCTTCTCTAAGTGTCAGGTTTCAGACCCGAAATTATAAATTGTTACACTATTTCACAGTCAGTTACCTGGTGGAGCAGGACCACTGATTAACAAGGGGGCTTGGTTCACTTCTATAGAATCTACACCAAGATTTGCCTAATGGTTAGCCAACCGTCTGTGGTGACAGGCCACACCCCCTCTGGTGGATGACCACTCCCCTTAAGCATGGGCCCTTACCACTGATTATCCTGGTGGGCCCCTCAGGCTCCAGTCCAACACTGTATTGTATGAGAAGCGATAGCTTGCTTTGAAATTGTTGCACACACTTTGTCTGCATGGGCCATATTAACCCTTGATTTCATGACATTATGTGTCATTCATTTGTATCATGAGCCCCTCAATGCACAGCCATGCTTAATAAGATGGTGTTTTATGAATTTACAATAGCAACAATACCTTTCTAGAACGTATGATGTTTGGCAATCTACTGTATGTAATGTACCCTTGTTAGGCTACTCGTACAGCTATTTGAGTCGGTCAGTTGCTCCCTGTGTTGCCCTTTAAGCTTATATTCTAAACATCAGCTACCTTTTGCTCTTTGCTCATGATAACGTGCAGTTTAAATGTAGACGTCCATTAAATTTTATATCTCTGGCTGAAATCCCTCTGATAGACAGATTCAGCCATTAATGTGTTTTTCTCCCGGCATTGATTAGGGCAGAGTTAGAACGTCCATAGAAAATACACAATAGCTGCAATCGGCAGGAAGCATTTCAATCACGATTCTTCTATTCATAACAACGAAATGTAAGAGTTGGAGCACTGCACTTCTTTATTAAGGAACACTCGTAGAACAGGACCAGGAAATATTGTATTATTATCAATGTTTTTCCATAAAGACAGGCATTTTCTTCAATACCTAGAGCAGGAAATCGTTATACATGAAGTCTGGTGAAACAAGGCGTAAGTGCATAGTTCGCCTCATTTAGAGATAAGAGCAAATCCAGTTAAAGGTTGTACATTTATAACTGGACAAACCGTCTTCCGATCAGGGCAGATATTAGAAATGTTGAGCCCCGTCAAACACTAAACTTTTGAGGCCCCATCCCACAAAAAATACTTATAATATATTTCTCTTGAGGAACAGGGGAAGGATCGGTTGTGGGGTGAGTGTACATTGTTACATAGAACTAAAACCTTGCTGTGTTTGGTGCGTGCACTCTGCAAAGTTATGTAGTCATCTTTAGTGTAACTAAGAGGTCAATTCATAACTACTCTCTTTATTATATGGCAGTCACTGATGCTCTCTGTATTATATGGCAGTCACTGATGCTCTCTGTATTATATGGCAGCCACTGATGCTCTCTGTATTTTATGACAGTCACTGATGCTCTCTGTATTATATGACGGTCACTGATGCTCTCTGTATTATATGGTGGTCACTGATGCTCTCTGTATTATAAGATGGTCACTGATCCTCTCTGCATTATATGGCGGCCACTGATGCTCTATGTATTATAAGGTGGTCACTGAAGCTCTCTGTATTATATGATGGTCACTGATGTTGTCTGTATTACAGGATGGTCACTGCTGCTCTCTGTATTATATGGCGGTCACTGATGCTCTCTGTATTATATGGCGGTCACTGATGCTCTCTATCATAAGGTGGTCACTGATGCTCCCTGTATTATATGGTGGCCACTGATGCTATGTATCTATTGTCACAAGCGTGGAATTTAGGAGCTGTGTTCCCGGACTGGGCCTTGGATCTGTATTACTTGGCGCAGACGCTCGCTGGAGGAGACTTGGCTTAATGAAGTTTCTCCGCATGAGAGGGTGCAGCGAACTGACAGGAGTTTGAGGAATGCGGCAGTAACGTGGTAGCTAGGAAGCTACGTGGAGCGGCTGGATAGCCATGGGTAGACGTTGGTAGCTGAGTGGCTACGTGGAGCGGCTGGATAGCCGAGGGTAGACGTTGGTAGCTGAGTGGCTACGTGGAGCGGCTGGATAGCCGTGGGTAGACGTTGGTAGCTGAGTGGCTACGTGGAGCGGCTGGATAGCCGAGGGTAGACGTTGGTAGCTGAGTGGCTACGTGGAGCGGCTGGATAGCCGTGGGTAGACGTTGGTAGCTGAGTGGCTACGTGGAGCGGCTGGATAGCCGTGGGTAGACGTTGGTAGCTGAGTGGCTACGTGGAGCGGCTGGATAGCCGTGGGTAGACGTTGGTAGCTGAGTGGCTACGTGGAGCGGCTGGATAGCCGTGGGTAGACGGTAGCTGAGTGGCTACGTGGAGCGGCTGGAGCGCAGTGGGAAGGCTTGCTTAGCTAAACTAAGAAACTAGTTGCACTGGCAACTTGTGTGAGCATTGGGGATCCTTTTATAGTGGACACTGGGAGCTGACAGGCTGAGAGAGAAGGAGAAGGCTCCTCATTGGTGGTAGTGGGGTCACATGGGCAATCCAAGATGGCCGCGCCCATGGACCGGAGGACAGCGCTTCCTGGAGGTAGTCAGCAGGGACCAGCGGTCAGCAGGAGCCGGCGTGGGAGCAGCACAGCAGCGGGGCCCTCCAGAGGACAACAGCGAAGACTGCCTTGGGAGAAGAGGAAGGAGTGTACAGCGCGGGAGCTGGAAGACAGCGCGGGTCAGTGCCCGCACAGGTAAGCGACGGGGTCTGATTCTGGGGTCTCCAGGCCGGCGTGTGACAGTACCCCCTTCTTCAAGAGTGGCCACCGGACACTTCCTTGGTTTATGAGGAAATTTCATATGGGACGCTTTGACCAGACGGGGTGCATGGACATCGGAGGCATTTATCCAGATTCGTTCCTCCGGACCATAATTGTTCCAGTCGATGAGGTATTGAAGACGGTTGTATCAACAACGGGAATCTAAGATTCTGTCAACTTCGAACTCCTCTCCCTGCTGTGTTTGAACACTAGAAGCTTTAGGCAGGACCTTCTGAAATCGGTTTAAGACTAGTGGTTTTAAAAGAGAAATATGGAAAGAACTTGGAATGCGAAGAAATGGAGGAAGCTTTAACTTGTAAGCCACAGGATTCAAGACTTTGATGATTGGGAATGGACCAATGAATCGCGGAGCAAATTTCATCGAGGGTACTCGGAGTCTTAGGTTTCGGGTAGAGAGCCAGACCATATCCCCAGGTTGGAAGTTTGGAACCGCTCGTCTTTGGCGGTCAGCAAATCTCTTATACCGAGCTGACGTTTTAGTCAGAGAGGAACGAACCTTTTCCCAGATGTTGGAGAACCGTTGAAGGGACATTTTGGCCGCAGGCACATCTAATGTTGGAAGAAGAGGGAAATCTGGCACTCGAGGATGTTGACCAAAAACTGTAAAAAAAGGAGTTGAGCTGGTGGACGTGTGATAATGATTATTGTGGGCAAATTCGGCCCAAGGAAGAAGTTCAATCCAGTCATCTTGGGAGGAGGAGACAAAAGAGCGCAGGAACTGTTCCAGGTCTTGATTGACCCTTTCGGTCTGACCATTGGTCTGGGGATGATAAGCGGTAGAAAATTTGAGTTTTACCTGAAGGGCTGAGCAGAGTGACCTCCAGAACTTCGCTACGAACTGTACTCCCCTGTCGGAGATGATCTCTTGAGGAAGGCCGTGGAGCTTGAAGATCTATTTTATAAAGCTCTGGGCGAGTAGAGGTGCAGACGGAAGCCCAGTAAGTGGTACGAAATGCCATTTTAGAAAAACGATCCACGATAACCCAAATTGTGTTGTGGCCCCGAGATGGAGGAAGATCAGAGATGAAATCCATAGATAGGTGAGTCCATGGCTTAGATGGAATTGCAAGAGGTTGGAGTTGACCGTGTGGAACCCGCCGAGGTATCTTGTGTTGGGCACATTTGATGCATGAAGACACATAAGACCTGACGTCCTTTTTCATCGAAGACCACCAATAGGACTGCTGGATAAATTCTAGGGTTTTATCCATACCCAAGTGACCAGAGAACCGGGAAGCATGAGCCCAATGCAGTAACTTCTTGCGGAGTTCCGGAGCGACGAAAGTCTTCCCAACCGGGGGTATAGAAGATAATTGGGTAGAGGCGAAGAAAGCTGAATTCAAGATTGGTTGGGGCTGTTCCATGGGTAGATCAGGGTCGCTCGTCATGGAACGGGAGAGTGCGTCGGCTTTGAGGTTTTGTGAACCGGGGCGATAGGAGACTTTGAAGTTAAATCTGAAGAAAAACATTGCCCACCGGGCTTGACGAGGGTTCAAGCAATTTGCAGATTTAAGATAAAGGAGGTTCTTATGGTCAGCAAAAATGGTAATGGGGTAATGAGCTCCTTCTAGAAGATATTGCCATTCTTTGAGGGCTAGTTTCAGGGCGAGTAACTCTTGATCTCCAATGGTGTAGTTCTTTTCTGCAGGCAGAAATTTCCGGGAAAAGAAACCACAGGGATGAAGTTTTTCATCTTTAAATCGCTGGGAGAGCACTGCTCCGACACCTTCAGAGGATGCGTCCACCTCCAGGATAAAGGGCCGGGTGGAGTCTGGTTGCTTTAAGATGGGAGCGGAGATGAAGGCTTGCTTAAGAAGTTGAAATGCAGAGGTAGCTTCGACGGGCCATATAGTTGGATCTGCTCCCTTGCGGGTGAGGGCTGTAATCGGAGCTACCAGAGTCGAGAAACCTTTTACAAACTTGCGATAATAGTTAGCAAATCCTAGGAATCTTTGTATGGATTTTAAGGAAGAAGGAAGAGACCAATCGAGAATGGCTTGTAGTTTTGACGAATCCATTTGAAGGCCTGTTCCGGAGATGATGTATCCCAGGAATGGTACACTTGAGACCTCAAACAGACACTTCTCTAATTTGCAAAACAGTTGATTGGACCGCAACCTCAGAAGGACTTGTTTGACCTGGTCTCGATGAGTTTGGAGGTCTTGAGAAAAAATCAAAATGTCGTCTAAGTAAACGACCACACACTTGTACAAGAGGTCCCGGAAGATTTCATTGATGAAAAACTGGAAGACGGCCGGAGCATTACAGAGGCCGAAGGGCATAACGAGATACTCGTAGTGCCCATCCCTGGTGTTGAAGGCCGTTTTCCATTCATCGCCTGGACGGATACGAATTAAATTATAGGCTCCTCTTAGGTCGAGTTTGGAAAAAACTGTGGCTCCCTTGACTCTATCAAATAACTCTGTAATGAGAGGAAGAGGGTAGCGATTCTTAATAGTTATTTCATTAAGACCCCGTTAGTCAATACACGGGCGCAAGCCACCATCTTTCTTTTTTACGAAGAAAAATCCAGCCCCTGCTGGAGACGTGGAAGGTCGAATGAAGCCTTTATTTAAGTTTTCTGTAATGTACTCCGACATGGCCTGAGTCTCAGGGAGAGATAGAGGGTAGGTTCGGCCTCTAGGAGGATTCTTCCCGGGAATCAGATCTATGGGACAGTCCCAATCACGATGGGGAGGTAACAGGTCTGCGCTCTGTTTGCTAAAGACGTCCTGAAACCCATCGTAGGCTTTGGGCAGGTCTGTAGAATCCCGTACAACGGAAGATCTGATAGGTATTACCCGCTGAAGGCAGCCTTTGAAGCAATTGGAACCCCAGGAGGTTATTTGCATGGTGGTCCAATCGATTTGTGGTGAATGTCTCTGTAGCCAGGGTAATCCGAGGACTAAAGAATGAGAGGCTTTGGGAATCACTAGGAAGGATAGTTGTTCGGAATGGAGCACCCCAATGGTAAGTTTAAGTGGTGTTGTACGATGGGTGATGGTTCCACTAGAAATGCGACTACCATTGATGGCGGTTAAAGTGATGACTCGAGGCAACGCTTCCATGGGGATTTGATGCTTCTGGACAAAGTCAGTAGTGACAAAGTTCTCTACCGCTCCGGAATCCAGGAGAGCTAATACAGCTTTGGAACCTCGAGGACACTTTAAATGAGCCTGGATGGTGGAATCAGACTTCCTTTGTGATTCAATGGCAACTCCTAACTTAACCTCTCTTTCATAAGTTAGGAGGAGGCGTTTCCCGGACGAATGGGACAAGTTTTAACTAAATGTTGAGGAGATCCGCAGTACATACAGAGGTTCTGCCTCTGCCTTTTCTGCCGCTCCTCAGCCGATAAATGAGAGCGGTTGACCTGCATGGGTTCTTCGCCCAGAGGAGGAGAGGGTAAGCGGGAAACTGGACGTGGCCTTCCACGATCAAATCTGCCTCTTTCCAAGGCACGCTCCCTGTGACGGAGATCCACCTTGTTGCAGAGAGAGATTAACCCATCCAAACTGGTTGGAAGGTCACGGGAAGCTAGGTCGTCTTTGAGCCTTTCAGAAAGGCCACTCCAGAAGGCAGCGATGAGGGCATCCTCGTTCCAATTGAGTTCTGAAGCCAGAGTCTGGAACTGGACTACGTATTGGCCGACGGTCCTGCTGCCCTGACGGAGGCGTAGAATATCAGCTGATGCGGAAGTGGTTCTTCCGGGTTCATCAAAGATTTTGCGAAATGTAGCAACAAATTCGGGGTAGTTGGAGAGCAGGGGATCCGATTTCTCCCAAAGGGGCGAGACCCAATCGAGTGCTTGGCCAGAGAGTAGAGAGATGATATATGCCACCCTGGTTCTGGCCGTCGGAAAGTTGGCGGATTGTAGCTCGAATTGGATTTCGCATTGGTTTAAAAAACCCCTGCATAATTTGGGGTTGCCATCGAACTTGCTCGGAGGGGAGAGCTGAAGACGAGCAGAAGGTAGAACCGGAGGAGCAGGTGACACCACAGGAGGAGAGGCGGCTTGGGAGCCAGCGGGAGCGGGATGAGCCAGTAAGGACTGAATGTTGTCCAGGCGTGACGACATATCTTGGATAAATTGGATCAGCTGAGCCTGAGAGGTCTCCTGTCTTTCCAGACGGGATAGTACATCCTGCGAGGCTTCTACCCCAGATCCTTGACCACTTGCCGAGTCCATCTGGCCAGTGCAAACTGTCACAAGCGTGGAATTTAGGAGCTGTATTCCCGGACTGGGCCTTGGATCTGTATTACTTGGCGCAGACGCTCGCTGGAGGAGACTTGGCTTAATGAAGTTTCTCCGCATGAGAGGGTGCAGCGAACTGACAGGAGTTTGAGGAATGCGGCAGTAACGTGGTAGCTAGGAAGCTACGTGGAGCGGCTGGATAGCCGTGGGTAGACGTTGGTAGCTGAGTGGCTACGTGGAGCGGCTGGATAGCCGAGGGTAGACGTTGGTAGCTGAGTGGCTACGTGGAGCGGCTGGATAGCCGTGGGTAGACGTTGGTAGCTGAGTGGCTACGTGGAGCGGCTGGATAGCCGTGGGTAGACGTTGGTAGCTGAGTGGCTACGTGGAGCGGCTGGATAGCCGTGGGTAGACGTTGGTAGCTGAGTGGCTACGTGGAGCGGCTGGATAGCCGTGGGTAGATGTTGGTAGCTGAGTGGCTACGTGGAGCGGCTGGATAGCCGTGGGTAGACGTTGGTAGCTGAGTGGCTACGTGGAGCGGCTGGAGCGCAGTGGGAAGGCTTGCTTAGCTAAACTAAGAAACTAGTTGCACTGGCAACTTGTGTGAGCATTGGGGATCCTTTTATAGTGGACACTGGGAGCTGACAGGCTGAGAGAGGAGAAGGCTCCTCATTGGTGGTAGTGGGGTCACATGGGCAATCCAAGATGGCCGTGCCCATGGACCGGAGGACAGCGCTTCCTGGAGGTAGTCAGCGGGGACCAGCGGTCAGCAGGAGCCGGCGTGGGAGCAGCACAGCAGCGGGGCCCTCCAGAGGACAACAGCGGAGACTGCCTTGGGAGAAGAGGAAGGAGCGTACAGCGCGGGAGCTGGAAGACAGCGCGGGTCAGCGCCCGCACAGGTAAGCGACGGGGTCTGATTCTGGGGTCTCCAGGCCGGCGTGTGACATCTATGTATTTTATGGCAGTCACTGATGCTCTCTGTATTTGATAGCAGTCACTGATGCTCTCTGTATTATATGGCTTTCTGTATTATATGGCGCCATGATGCTCTCTGTATTTTATGGCAGTTACTGATGCTCTCGGTATTATATGGTGGTCATTAACGCTCTCTGTATTCTATGCTGGACACTCCAGCGCTCTGAGTTACTGAGGTAGTGTAGTACAGGCAGCCATGCTTACCTTAGAGTCTTGAGGCAGTAAAGCCTGCAAGTTTAATTTAAATGAGAAGACACCCCAAAACTACAGAATAAAATCAGTAGGTGCTGGCACCTAAATACATCTGGACTAAACATGGGGTTTTCCCTCAACCTACAAACCTTTCAGTCTACACAATGTTGACATTTCCTTTCAACCAGATCAAGGGCATAGTTGCCGTCATTTGGCATAGCAGCTGGGCATGGTACGGCATAGGAGGGGGGCGTGGTGGGGGACATGATGCAGAATTGGGGGCAGAGCGGGGCGTGATGCAATCATGTAATTGTGGCCCTGCCCCCGCTACACAATGTCGAGATTAACGGCATTGTGAAGCAGGGGCGGGACCATGATGATTTGATTCAGTGCGAATCTAGTCCCTGCTCCCTCCCATTGTGGGGGTGTGGTGTTGATATGGTAAATGTCTACATTATGAACTTGCCGACATTTATGAATATCAATTTTTTCCCCATAGACCTAACGTTCATGTCGATATTCTGACTGAGGACTTTTCATACCACACCCACAAAATGTATGCATTAACTTTATTAAGTATTCTGTACCCTTAGTGATTTAAGAAGTTGAAGAGTAGAGTTATAATACTACAGAAACACTACCTGAACATAGTAACTGGGGAAATCATGGTTAAATGCAATTTTCCTATTTTAACAATCTGTATTTCAGTGATTTTGGTTACGTAATGACTGCACACGTACAGTAAATATTCATATATGTGATATACTGTATAAACTCCACACATTTTACCATTTTAGAGCCGTATTAAATTTGAGCCGAGGCGCGTTAAGTTAACGCAGTCCGGACTTAACGCCGACCGCCTGTTTTGTAGGCGTTAAAGTATCGCGCACGTGCACGATTTACCCCGTATTCAATTTCAAAGTACGCGTAAACGGCACCCGGCGATACTGTAACAAGCGGAAAGTACTGTCATTTTTGGGGAAATCAGCCTGTCACCCACCAAATGATGCTCTGACATGGGGGTTCACTATGGTACCCCCCGATTTGGCTTGCTGAAGGTATTTGGTGTTTTTAAATGGGCTCAATAGCTGCTAAATAGCGTTTTTCTATACCTGATGCAGAATAGTATTTAGGAGTATTTTTTCCAGAAAATAACTTATCCCAGCAAATTTGGGGTACTTGAAAATGGGGGTCAGCATATTTAAAGTTGAAAAACTTAAGTTGAAAAAATCGTGAAAAATCCACCTGCCGCAAACACCTGCAATCAAAAAAACACCTGGGGCATACTTGGAGACCCCCCAGAGTCAAGTTCGCTAGTTTTTAACTTTGTACCCCAAAAGTAAATTTTTGGGGTGTCCTTAAGTTTTTCTTTTTAATTTTTTGACACAGATTACCTTTGGGGGACTGTCTGAAGGCTGCACGGGGGTTCCCGAAACGTTGCACCCCAAAACCCCAATTCTGCACTTTTTTCTGCCTGCCATTCATAGGCGATACTTTACCGCGTATTATGGTGCATAGACACGGACAGATTTTTCTTCAGATCTGAACGATAACGATTTAAAAAGTCGTTCAGTCGTTCATATCTGAAGGAAAATCTGACATGCTTGACTGATGGACGATGAACGATGCGCGTTCCCGATGGTCAGATAACGATATCTGACATCTGATGTGTTTGCAGTCAGACTTGGACGATTCCATTCATTTTAATGCAGTCAAAAATCGTTCAATCTTTCAATCGTTCATCTGACAGATCTGACAAATCTGACCGTGTGTATGCTCCATTACATTGCATTGAGGCGGAAAGTCTTTCAAATTGAATACGGGGTAAAACCAAAACAGGCGATAATGACGTCATCGGCGGTAACTTAACGCGGATCCGGACTTAACGCTTCAAATTGAATACGGGCCTTAGTATGCATATTATACGGTATGTACTGTAACTATTTTGAATGACTTTTAGTTGCAAACAATCTTTTTTTTAATGTAGCTTTAATAAAAGTTTATTTTGGACTTACAAAGTAGTATTCGCATTCTGCGACAGGAATGATTTGGAGGGTGTAGGCGAAGCCACCACGAGTTTTGACATCTTTTACACACAGAAAATTGACCTTTGCCTTTTGAGGTGCAAAAAGAATCCAAACAGAACTCTGGCAGAAAAAGGATCAATATCTGCTTAATTCCACCAGAAAATGTTCTAACAAAGATTTGCAAACCACTTTATTTTCAATTGGGTGTATACATAAATAGAAAAATATAGCAATGCCCTTTTAATTGAACGTTACCAGATGCCAGGAGATTGTTTTTTTAAGCCAGTGTAGACTTTTTTAGTTGATAAAAAAAATAAAATAAACCAATTTATATGAAGGGGTATATTTAAGAAGTGGAGTGTTTGGCCTCAAAATTTAAAGCACCAATAATAAGCGCAAAACACTCTGGGCTTTGCATTTAATATTAGTGCTGCTTTCAATTTTTAAGTCACACCCACTGAGAAGCGTTGGCTTAGTAAATATACTCCTAAAGCTGCATACACACACACACACACAACGATTTAGTAAATGAACGATTTTAGTAAACGATTTTCGTAAAATTTTTCAAGGGAAAAATTAACGAAAATCGTTTACTAAAATCGTTCATTTACTAAATGTAATCAACGATCGTTGAGTTGGACAGTCTGACTGAACTACAAACGTGAAAGCGCATGAACGATAATCGTTCATTTTAACTCAGCAAGTGAACGATTTTTTCAACGATTGAACGATAAATTATATCGTTATCGATAATCGTTCAAAAAATCGTTGTGTGTGTACGCAATTTATAAAATAAGCATTGGAAGTCAGCGATTCCCCACGAGCTACAACCCACAGCTTGTTCTACAAGACAGTGGAAATTGTTGTTCAGTTACTACCGAGAAGGTGCGGACGGCGTCCCCATGACCAAAATCCTCATCATCACTTATATGGCGCAGCCCACAATACGGTAGCTTTACTTAAACCTATATTCCACAGACCTAGATTTTGCCTTTTTTTTTCTTCATTTCAGGATGATCTCCTGTACCTAGCCTCACCTGTGCCTTGCGTGGAACGGGATGATAGAAAGCCAATACATTGATAGGGGCAGCTTGTTGTTCAATACGCATATAGCCTAGGAAGAGCTGGTTGAACCTATATTTGCATTTGATAACATATAGATTTGACACTCAGGGAAAAGCAGTCCTGGGGGACCCTCTGCCTCTCTGTGTGCTGCTGCTCTCACAGTCAGATAGGAAGGGGAGGATCAGCAGAATACAGTGTAGCATCCTGAACAGCAGTGTCTGCTCAGAGGTTGCTGTGTAGAGGAAGCCCTGGAAATAAAATGTGCTGGCTGGTTTTCGGAGGGATTGAGGAAGCACACAGCTGGATGCATCAGCAGAGCCAGCATTGTTAATCGTCTCTTGAAAGACAGGACAGTGAAATCAGTAATATTCTTATGCACGGCAGAGGAAACCTCTGCTTTAGTCTGAGCATCTGCCTGGGAACAGCGGAGGGTCCTATTCTTTGGGCTACTTATTCCACTGTACCCGATGAGCCAACACTATTGTAAGTTCTAGTTTGTTTGTTTATTATTTCTTTCTAATATATATAAAATATACTTTGCATTTGGTCTCTTCTGCGGTTACTTCACTCTTTGATTTGCATCTTAACTCATTTGTAACTTTTTATGCACAAGAGTCATTTCTAGGAATCATTTGTACTGGTGCCTTAGTTCACTTGAATTCTTTAATTAAATGATTTTGATAAATTGGCAACTTTAATTTAATTTTAATTATCTCTGCAATGTATTATTGTTGCAGGGTCAATACAATAATATGGTGTTAATTATATCTGCTATTAACGACTGTTAAAGACACCTTTTGTTACACTGGGTGCTTGTGTATTTGTTGGTAATATTGCAATGTGCTCAATGGACTATGTTGGCGCTATATAAGTAAATGTTATAATAATAATAATAATAATAATAATAATAATAATAATAAAATGTATGTTGGCTAGTGGTGTTTAATGTATTGCGGTTCATGCAGAATTACCTCATAAAGGACATTAGGATGTGTAGAGGAGATGTTTGATGTGTAGGATGTGTAGGATGTGTAGAGGAGACTGGAAACCTTTAATAATGTATATGTAATGCATAAGATGATTGGCGTGTATAGCTCAGACGGTGAAATCTTGTTTTTGTTGCTGTAGTTGGGTGAATTAGGTACAGATTAGACCAGGGGTGTGTGCCGTCCCTAATTACATCATTTTGTTATATCTCTTTCTTGGACAGTACTGACAGGGTCCAGCCACTGTGTGTGACGCCTCTCTTACATAATAACAGGCGTCTCCACGATACTATGTGCAGCAGAGTTTAATGGACCGTTTTGCTGTGAGAGATATGGAAATCACACTGCCAGGTACCACACTGCTGGGTTAGTCATGGTAGGAAATTATAATAGTGTTCCTGAGCATTGGCGATTGATTTATAAAGATATTTTTAAGAATGTTTTGTGACAGAGAAGCTTTCTGTATCTCTCCAGTACAGTAGTTGCTGAACTACAACTTCCACTGGCTGCTAGAACATGCTGATAGATGTAGTGCAGCTGTGACTACCTGATTTACAATACCTATTGTATAGTCTTTTGTGTTTTTTATACACACTTTGTATATAAAACGGTTTGTATGTCATGCCACAGACACACCTGTCCTTAAGAGTCATTTGTGAATGTGACTTGAGGCTAAATGCAGAGCAAATGTTTTTTTAAGTGTTGTCTCCGAACTGGAATAGGTATGTAATACTGGCAGACGGGGATGCCTCCTATCAAAATACCGACAGCGGCATCCCGATGGTCAGTATCCCGATGCACCCGGCTTACCTCATTCGGGATGGCGTCTGTCTGTATTCCGGAGTCGGGATTAAGATAGGCATCAGTATTTGCATGCCAAGAGGGTGGCGTGTGTGGTGGTTAAAGTTTGGGAGGCGTTGGGGTGAATTGCGAATTTTGCACTCAAGTGGAAAAACTAGATTTATATATAGAGGACAGTCTCTTTTTTTCTCCTCCAAAGTTTCTACATTTACTGGCTGGTCAGAGGTTCCGATTCTTTAACCTTATACACAGATCTATTTGTGAGGCATAAATAAATACGCATTTCTGAAAATGTGTTTAGATTAAAGCACATCTTAGACTTGCTGCCTCTTATACCTGGAGAGGCAATATGGAGACTGGCAAATGTAAATTGAGTAATATACTTTACATATAAGTGTGACACATCCAGGGCCGTACAGAGCCGGCCCACGTCATTCCTATTGAGGGGGCGTGGCCTAATAACAGAAGGCATGGCCACGCCTCCTTAGAACAATATATTTGCAGTGCCTCTTCGCGCTGGGGAAGGGGGCACTGTGAACCCCTCAGCCAGGCGCAAATCCAGGGGGGGGGGGCGCAATCAGTGCGATTGCTACTCCCCACAGGAGGAGTAGAGGAAACTGTAGGAGTAGAGGAAATCTGTCAGCAGCGTGTGGTGAGCTGCTGACAGATAAGAGTGGGGATGGTGTTGGACCTGGGCCCTTCCAACTAGCCTGGGTAATTAGTACTCGCCCCCCCCCTCTCGATGTGCCCCTGAGCACTCCCCCTGGTGCATACTTGCCGACTTTCTATGAACCATTGTATAGGGCAACCCTATACAATGGTTTGTGGCATTTGATAGCGAGGGTCAAGCCCACAACTCACCATATTTGACAGTAGGGGAGGGGCTAGGAAGATGTGATTCAATGCAAATCACATCATCCAATCTCCTGGTTGCCCACTTCAGTCTGTAAGTGGGTGGAACCGGGAGACTGGCTAACTTTGTCGGGAGGCCAGGAGACCCTCCAGATTCTTGACTTTCCCTTCCAAGAGAGTTGGTAAATATGCCCTAGAGATACGACCTAAGGTGAATTGGGCGCATCTCCAGAGGAGCAACTGTAGGCCTGGCATAAAGACACATGACAATGTTGATGAAGATGACACCAGCAGCAGTACCAACAGTTTCCACTGCTGATTGGCTGTTTGTGTACTGACAAAGCAACCGCCGACTTGCAAGATTTAATTTACTGGGGTAGGCACGCATAAATTAAATATAGTATATTATAGGAAAACATAAGTAAATAACGCAGGATAAATCCCCCAGAGACATCATTTCCAAAAGCATTGCTGATATCTACAGATGGTCTAACTGTATAATTTCTTTCCAGTCAGTGTAAAAAGTGCTGCCAGTTACAGTCACGGCTAATATGAATAAACCTGAGCCAGGCTATGGCAGATGGATTTGCCAGGGCAGTGCAGATAAGCTTAGGAATAAGAGAGTATTACATAAAACAATTATGGCTTATAGGGGAAGTGCCATCATAATGGTGATATGTCTATAAATATCTGTGCAAACGAAAGGATGGGTCAATTCCGGTGACAGAACTTATAAAGTTCTGTCACCGGAATATTATTCTGCACATTAACCCCTTCACTACATAGCTTCTGACAAGCTTCAAGGTGTGTCTTGCTTTCACTGCCAGTTGTACATTCTATTGAGCTGTAATTATATCAGAAGTCAGTAGAATTACCACAGGAAAATTTAATTTCTAAAGAACAAATTGACGACTACGGTTGACATCATCCACGTCTTTACCTCTAGTGTTATCCCATTTTTAAGGGCTTGTTCACATGTATCTTTACTATTTACTACTCTTAATCTGTCAGTAGTGTACAGAAATTTTCTTTCATTTTAAGTAATTTGTCATACTTTTCAAAGTGCATCATACTTACTTAATGTCTGGCAGACTCTGGAACACAGAGACTTCCCCCGGAACTCCCAGAGATTCAACCAGCCCACCAGATCTTGCACCTTTCCCTAGTGAAGTGAGCTTGATGACGCATTGATACACGACACCACGCTCCCCAGATCACCCATCTGGAGGTCTCCTCTAGGACCTCCCGTAGGAGGCATTTAAAAAGTAGATAAGTAAGAAGTGTATAGATACACCTAGAATAAAGTAACAGGCTCTACTACAACAAAACATTTCATGCAGCTGTACTAGGAACACAACACAGCACAAAACCCTCTTAAAATATAGTATAGTATAGATGACATGGTGGAGGAGCTTTTCCTTACCTGCTGGGTTTCAATAAAAGGTAGTGACACTGTGGGTGTAACGCAATGCATTTTGACATGCGGTGGTCAACAAATGACTAAACTTGTGTCTGGGAGTAGGTCAATGAAGGACACTAGTGATCAGTTGAGGTTCTACTCAACGTGTGATGGACCCATGTTTGCTCATAAGATACATGTCCCGGGAAGCTGGTGCAGTATTCCCGTGCCAATACTCAAATATTACTATGAGGCCTGCCGATGCACTCTTCTGCCCAAATCTCTTGGCGCCTGATTGGGGGAGATAGGGCACTTTTAATATGATTGTGGCTAGATCCCCTTCAGCTACAGGACCCTGATGTCATTAGTTACTAAACATGTGGACATAGAGTTTGAATAGTGGTAAGCGAAGCAAGCCCCCATGCTCAAATTGTGGCGAGCAAAGCGAGCCTGCAAGGGCACAAATTTCTACTATTGGTGACCAGATACTACAGTTGAGACAAAATAACAGCGCAGTCGGGGCATGGAAACACACTTCCGTCCTCACTCCACGTCACTTCCGGGTCCTTTAGCTGAAGGGGAACTAGGAGCAACCCTTTTAATACTCTTCCACCAATTCACTGGCTCTTTAGAATCGTATGTGTTCAGTGACTGGGAGGAGGCAGAGCTTGCTGAGATAATCGTGCATTGCCATGTTTATGTCATCATTGCCTTGCCTCCTCCTTTCCCCCCAATGGGCTTGTAAGTATGACGCCCCCCCTCCTATTACCTGCATTGCCTTGTCATTATATCAAAATGACATCAAAACCTGCTTAGTACCGTAAAGATAAATATATAAAAATGCACTTATTGCACCAGCATGTGCCAGTGTTATTACTTTGAAACATTAAGGGCTGTCTGTTACCATATACCACTAATATCAGCATAGGGCAGGATCGGGATGAGATCAATGTCAACCCCACTACATGAAACAAATAGTCTGTACATTAACTTAAAATGCCTAATTTAATACAGTATATTGGAAGCTTCTGCTCAATCTTCTTTTTATATCTAGTGCTCTACGTGTGATTGGGTTGGGGATGGGATCCCGGTGGACGGGATCCCGGTGGTCGGGATGCCGGCAGTCACAATGCCGACAGTCAGAATCCCAACCCAACTAGGTAATTACCTTAAGACCTAATCCTCCGCCCTAACCCCCCCCCACACAGCCTAACCCTAACCCTCCCCCGAATGTCTAACCCGAAACCTAACGTTTCCCCTAAACCTATCACTTACCGTTGGGATGCCAGTGGTCGGGATTCTGGCACCAGAATTCCGACTGCCAGTTTTCTCAAGGCCGGCATCCCGACCACTCACCGGTATTCCCAACGCCAACATCCCGACCACGCTGGCATTCTCAGTGCCAGCATCCCAACTGCCAGGATGCTAACTACATCCCGTGTGGCGTTGGGTACACTACACCTGACCGGGGATTTAGTCAGGAGGTTCAAGACTAGTAACCCTGCCATTCAGGGGATTTTTTCTGGACCCTGTCTAATGGCTAACTAACCTGCAACCAATGGGAAGAGAAGATTAAAACTCTGACACACTGGGGCTTATTATGTGGTCAGTGCTCTTCCATGACCGTCTGTTCATTTGTTGAGAGCACTGTTCAGTTGTCTTGCCAGAACAGTCAGCTGCTAGGCTGAGAGTCTGAGTATCTTCACAAAAGCAGGGATCCTGGGCATCACCAGCCTAACGTTGTGAAATTGTGAGGGTGAGAGGTTACTAGAAAGTCATAAGTGGGTGCCTTTTACATGGAGTTATAATAACCTTATCTGTCTTATTTCTTTGTGTTGTACTTTTCTGGAAAAGTGTGAGAGTTTTTTTTCATCTATGTTATATTGATTTAATGTGAGAAAGTGCTATTTATATAGAGTTTGCTAACGTTTTCCTTTCACAGCCCGTAAATCAGATTCCACTCAGCAAATCAGTGAAGTGTTCAGGAAGTTTTGCAATGTAGCAATGCGGAGTTTGAAGTGTCCTTCTCACTGGTTATAGTGCACAGGGGAGGAGCTGCATCAGGGTGGCTGCTGTTTTGATCCAGACGTGGGCTGGCACCGACAAGTATATTAGTTTGCAACTAGGGCAAGGTCACTGAGTACAGCAGCGATGGGCAACCTTCTAGGCTCTGGGGGTAAGGGGGTGTTATTTCACTTCAAATAGTGAGTATAAAGGCAAATATCAAGAATATAATTTATATTTATTAATTCTATATATGCAGTTGTTTGGCGATCTCCACTAGCATTCAATGGGATTCTAATATTGTTACAATGAGCACGTGGCACTGAGGACCCTAACTAGCATCTGTGAACCACCAGTCAGCATCAGTTATATGTACAGTAGTTAAAATAATAGTATATATAATAATATATGTTCAAATAATAGTAAATGACAGAAAAAATACTGCCCAAAATTATTATAGTAATACCCTTTATATCAGCAATACTAATAATGCCCAGTAGTATGCCAGCCCTAATAGTACTGCCCAATAGCAAGCCACCGGTAATCGCAATAGCCAGGAGCCAGTGAGCGATTGTAGTAATGACTAAAAATATGCATTGTGTAGTAGTAATGCCCAAAAATATTTCACTATTAGTAATAATGCCCACTAAAATGACAGGAGTAACAGTATGCCCAAAAATATCAGCAGTACTAGTAGTGGCCAGCATTATGCTTGCTGTAAAAGTGATGCACAGTATCCAGACACTGGCAGCCAGTCCAGTAACCAACCACAAATGATAGTAAGGAACAGTACACAACCACTAGTATTGTTAATCTTAGTAACCAGCCAATGATAACTATAACCAGCCATCAATAATAGTAACTCCAGTATCCCGTCATCTGTAAAAATAGTGAGCACCTATAATAGTAATGCCAGTAACCAGCCACCAGTAATAGTAATCCCAGTATCCAGCCACCGGTAAAAATAACCAGTCAGTTACAGTAACCATTTTAATAGTGACATGTTATGTTCTGCTATAGAGAATACTGTTCTTCGAATGGTAACTGTTGTTGACTACAATGGAGGACACATTGAAAAATGTTAGCACTCTTCAAGTGGTTGTATCGCCACCTGGTGACACAATTTATAACTAACATTAATCATTATTAATAATATATATTTTTACAAATAAATGGATATTGCATTCTCTGAAGTACCTTGACATCCTGGATTATTTTGTCAAATTTTCCGATTTTCCCGGGTTTGGGAAAGGAGGACTGAAAGGGTAAACTGGGGGCCCATAAAATTGCAGAAACCGATGTACCTGTGTACACGTAGTGGGCAGAGCCATTAGGCGATGTGGCCCACTTGGGATTTCTCTGGGATCCTGATGTCAGCAAGTTGACACTGCTTTTACTCCTTCAAAACAAAGCAAGTAAATGACCTGCAGCAGTGGGAGGAAATATCTGCCCACAGATGTGTCCTTATACATCTTTGCTGCAGTCACGCTAAAAAGCCCCTCTCGGCATGCCAGGTCCCTGTAATATGCGACACTTGTATATCTGTGTTCCACTGAGTCTCTAAATCTGCATACAAAGTGCTACAATGTAGCGGCCGCAGCTGTTTTCATTCTAAAGGTGCCCACACACATACTGATATACTTACGATACGACGATGTGTCCGATTTCCCTTGAAATTCTCCCCGGCAGCTCAGCACACGATCAGCACACGATATGCTGTCCAATCTTCATACGATCTCCTGCAGCCAGACTTTTTTATAGTGCATTGTGTCCTAGATTGTCAGATCTGCCGTACTGCATGGCAGATCTGAAGATGCGATGTGCGACCTGCGGGGGCGCGCATCGCATCGTGATCGTGAGTGGGGACTCACGATTTGGGCATTTTTTACCCAATCTGTCGTTCCAATGTGTTGGAATTGGCCAGATCGGGAAAAAAATCTCTATGTGTGTGGGCACCTTAAGTTCCGTTGTGCTTCATATATCAGATTCATCAGCACAGTCTGCTGGTGCATCTGAGTCGCGTCACATTGCGATTTAGATGCATTTTCAGCAAAATAGACACCCGGCTCGCTCACGCTAGGCAAGTCGCGCTGCGTGATGTATTGAGGCTAGATGTATGAGGACACATTTGTAATTTTTAGAAATCTGGGGGAACTATAATTAGGAAAACTCATCATCATCTTGTAAGTGAGGAGGGTACATCTATCAGTTGGAGGTTGGGGATCTATAAAAATAATGAAGATCGAAGCTCCTTTGGATTTCCTGCATCTTAGGTATATTCAGGTTTCCAGTCATTGTTAAAGTCATGTATTTGTTCTTTTGCTCTCATCCTCAGGTCTATTTGAGAATTGATTCCACAATAAAAGATGTGAATATGTATTTGTGGCTGAGCTAATGATCAACTGTTGCCCATGGTTAACACAGGAACTGCAAACAGTGGCTACCAGCACTTGTAATCTGCTGTGTGGTGTGAGGGTAATTGATGTGTTGTTAAATGCTTCCCAGTTGTACTTTGCTCTGATTCATGCTGCATTGTTATCTCTCTATGCAGGTTTAAGACAGTATTACGCCTGGTAATATGTTCTGTGTATAATTGTCTCAACTTCAGTCCTCAAGTACCAGCAACAGGTCATGTATTGTGGAAGTCTGTAATCATGCACATGTCAATCTCAATGGGACTTGTGACAGATAAATCCCCATAGATCACTACATATATTGTAAGAGCATTACATTCTCTACTGAGTATGTACAAATAGACTGGGGACCTGTAATAACACTATTTTGCTCATTGAGCATGTACAGGTTACTGTAGAGCCTATAGGACAGCATTCATTACTGAGCTGGTGCAAATAGCCATAGAGCATATGTTAGCACTACAGTATATCCCGGGGACGGACTGGCAGTCCCCACAAAAGGGATATGGCCATACTGCAAAGGGGGCGTGCCACGAGTCACAGGGGAGTGGCCTCGCTGCCCGTCTTTCAATGTCCTTGCCAAGCAGAGCGCCGGGAAGCAGAGCCGCTCGGCCGGGGTTTGCAGCCGGACCGGCCCATCTGGCTATCGGCCCTTCTGGCATTTGTCAGATGGGCAATCCGGCCCTGGTATATCCGCTGATGTGCACATGCTGATGACCACAAACATGTACACATCCCTTACTTAGTGTTCATTCTAGCACCCTGCACCTGTCACAAGCCGTGCAGATCCTCTTTCCTGTCTGGGGGTGTCGCTCTCTGCTCAGGTGCTTTTAGCACACTCAGCTGATGAAACAAACTGCTGAGATACAGACCAGCGTGTGCTAGAAGCACCAGAGCAGATAGCTACTCCCCAGGAAAGAGGAACTGCACGGCTTGTGACAGGTGCTAGAATAAACACTACTTACGGTACCTATGTAAATCACATCATCACTAAGCCTTCATCATGCTTGCCTACTTTTGAAAAATCATTTAGGGGAGATTGTGATAGCAGCACCTATGAGCGTGGCAGCATAGTTGCTGACATTCTGGCTGCACTCTTCGGGAGGGGGCAGCCAGATCAGCACAGCAGGGGTAGTGGTGCGGCATGGTGTGGTAGGAACAGCATGCGGAATTGGGGTGGAGCGGGTATATTACTGCGCAATTAAGTTATCATGGCCCCGCCCCTGCTACACAATGCCAGGTTTACTGGCATTATGAAGCAGAAGACAAGGCCACGATGACACAATTTCGCACAAATGACATCATCCTCCCCGCCCCCCTCGGCGGGGCTGTGTGCATATGGGTGCGGGGGATCCAGGGGTAAGCGGGCGGGTGGAGTAGGCATGATGCGTGGCAGTAAAATGGATTTGTACTCTCTTAGAGGCGTGCCATAAAAGTGACTTACATCCGAATGTAAATGAGCCCCAAAGCAGTTAGTAAGATCTACATGTTGATATAAACACACTGATACTTGTCAGGGCTTTCTCATCTTGTATTGTGTTTGATATGGGGTTCCATATAAGTGTCTTGGAGAAAGCGTATATAAAAATGCATGTACTGTAGCCATGGGGATCATTGTGGCTTAAAGCAAAGCGGGGAAATGGCACGGATTATATAATTCGAATGAATATATCTTTGATTGCTGGACTCTTCAGGGAGTCTCCCCGACAATCGGGGACAGTTGATAAGTGACTTGCACTAACATTCTGGACGCTAGTGAACATGCCTAGTAATTCTTAGAATATTTGGAAGGACACAGTTTTTCTCTGGGCGCAGCCCAGCAAACATATATTTAGCCCATCCTCTTAAATATGCTTTGCCCATTTTTAGTCGTATTAAGCCCACAATGTTGTTGGATGTTGGTGCAAACTTACTAATTTACTACATGTTTATTATGCGAGGCCAGGAGAACAGTAAATTAAACAGGGCTTGCAGATATTTAATTGGGAATATGGCTATTTTCTTAGTTGTGATGAGCAGCATATAACACAGAGCCCATCTGATATCCAGTATACAATACGTACTGAGCCCATCTGATATCCAGTATACAACACAGAGCCCATCTGATATCCAGTATACAACACAGAGCCCATCTGATATCCAGTATACAATACGTACTGAGCCCATCTGATATCCAGTATACAACACAGAGCCCATCTGATATCCAGTATACAACACAGAGCCCATCTGATATCCAGTATACAAAACAGAGCCCATCTGATATCCAGTATACAATACGTACTGAGCCCATCTGATATCCAGTATACAACACAGAGCCCATCTGATATCTAGTATACAATACAGAGCCCATCTGATATCCACAAAACAGAGCCCATCTGATATCCAGTATACAATACGTACTGAGCCCATCTGATATCCATGATACGACACAGAGCCCATCTGATATCCAGTATACAACACAGAGCCCATCTGATATCCAGTATACAACACAGAGCCCATCTGATATCCAGTATACAAAACAGAGCCCATCTGATATCCAGTATACAATACGTACTGAGCCCATCTGATATCCAGTATACAACACAGAGCCCATCTGATATCCAGTATACAATACAGAACCCATCTGATATCCAGTATACAAAACAGAGCCCATCTGATATCCAGTATACAATACGTACTGAGCCCATCTGATATCCAGTATACAATATAGAGCCCATCTGATATCCAGTATACAACACGTACTGAGCCCATCTGATATCCAATATACAACACAGGCTATGTATTGTATACTGGATATCAGATGGGCTCTATCTGATATCCAGTATACAATACAGAGCCCATCTGATATCCAGTATACAATATTGAGCCCATCCTGCTGACTGCTAAGCACAGAGCCAATTCTGTTATCTATTATACAGTACAGAGCAGTGGGGTAACTGCTATAATGGGTGTAGGGTGTGTGTTGTACACAGGCCTGCCCCTCCCTCCTTTACCTGATACTCGCAACCCCATCTTTCTTGTGATGTATTTGAAAAGATACCATTGGCCCAGCAGACAGAAAAGTCTCTGGCATTGAGTCTCTGCCACTTCTGCGTATGCGCCATCTGTCAAAATACATTGTAGGATAGATGGAGCCTCTGGGAGCAAGTATACGGGGGCCACCAGAAGGACACACTGGCTGACAGCAGCAGGTGCAGGTTTTGTGAAGGGGTGCTGCAGTGGTGGAACTCTCTCACAGACTTGCTTTTAATGCAGCAGCTGTATAGTGCACTCGCAGGTGGTCTGTAGACTCCACTGCACTGAATGGAATGTGCAGGGCAGCAGATGCATGCCGTTGCCATGCGAGAACCCCAGGGCATGGCTGTGTTGGGCTGACTGGCATCAGCAGGGTGACTCCTCTCCTCTCTGAGTCATTGCGTTGGGCTTGGTCATGAGATCATGTGAGATCCCTGGCGGCAAAAGCAGGTCTCAGAGAGGAGGAACCAGAAGTGAGGGAGGGAGAGGCATGGATTGTTCTCTGGCCATACCACCTCCTCTTTCCTGTGGCATACTATAATTAGTCTGCCTTACTCATTTCTAGTACATGCTGCGGGCCCCGATTAAATGCATCCACTGTACTGTGGTTAGTTCCGCCCCTGGGATTCCGCTCGGGGGGGGCGCAGCACATCTGTTAAAACGCCTCTGGTACAGAGCCTATTCTGGTAACTATTATACGTTGCAGAGTCTATTCTGGTAACTATTATACAGTACAGAGCCTATTCCTGTAACTATTATACAGTACAAAGTATATTCCGGTAACTATTATACAGTGCAGAGCCTATTCTGGTAACTATTATACTGGAAAAAAAAAAAGAAAAAAGGTTTCCTTACAGCACGCTGCAAAAAACAACAAAAATGATTGAATCACAGCAACTAGAAAAAATGGTGGCGCTGCTGTGGCATAATGTGTATAATGGGCACTACTGTGTGGCATAAGGTGAATAAGGGGCTCTATTGTGTGGTGTAATGTGTATAAGGGGCTCTATTGTGTGGTTTAATGTGTATAAGGGGCACTACTGTGTGGCATAATGTGTATAAGGAGCACTACTGTGTGGCATAATGTGTATAATGGGCATTACTGTGTGGCGTGACGTGAATAAGGGGCACCACTGTGTGGCATAATGTGTATAAGGGACACTGCTGTGTGGCTTAATGTTTATAGTGGGCACTACTGTGTGACGTAATGTGTATAAGGGGTTCTACTGTGTGGCGTAACGTGAATAAGGGATAAATATGAGACATGTAAGAAGACATATTTGTAGGTGGTTGCAAATTTATAGTTTGCCAGGGGGCACCGAACACCCTAGCATCGGCCCTGATCACAGTATTTCACAGTGGTATTGCAGTAAAGCAGAAGACGTTGTACGTGAAACATAATACAAATCAAAATGTAATTCCAATCTTCTGTTTATCTCCTACAGAGTAAAAATGAAATTTAAAGTAACGTTTTCCAGTTCTAAACTATAACTTACAGCTCTTTTACTTGTCCGTTTTCTTTTTAATGAATTATTTTATCAATCTTTTCTGCACACTGTTTTTATTTTTATATTTAATATTTCTATTATACAATTTTACTACAAGTTAATTTTGTAATGTGTGTGGCAATTGAGTGAAAACAGATCTGCAGATAGAAAATGAAAACAGGCCAGTGTTCATATAATCTATTAATATACCAAAGTACAGTTTGTGTGATGCACCAATAAACCCCTTTACCTCATGATTAGATGATCTTTGTTTCAGTGTGTTACATTGGTCGGTACAGTGTGGAACAGATGCTACAATGGAAGGTGTTGTGCCTTCCTCATGTAAAACACATTTCTGTCCAGTACTTTACTTCACTTCCTGGACCTGATTCCGACCCGGTCGCTAAGTTGCGTTCGCTCGCTCTGTGCGATTTTCGCCCACCTGCGCATGCGTATAATCTGCAGTGCGCGTGCGATCTGATTTTGGTTGCTCGTAAACCACAATCAGGTTGCTTCTTTGAGTGACAGATAGCGCCATTTGTGGGTGGTAACAGGGGAAGGTGCTTGTGAACGGGGGAGTGGATGTGCGAACAGGCCGACAAAACGCTGTTTAAAGGGCGTGCATAACTAGCAACGTAGCGTCAATGTACACGTCACCTGCATGTATTTCAGGCCGCACTGATCGCAGTGCTTGCGGCGGGGAAAGGCAACCTCAAGGGCTGCGAGCAGCTCAGATGGCTCTCGATGTTGCCAATTAATCCTACAATTCCCGGAGATGACGTGTGTTGCGAGTGGAAAGAGGCGTCTTTAAACACTAGCGAGCTATCATTGCCGTAGCTCACTAAGAAATAGAGGGCGTCCTTACGTGACGCAGTGCAAGCGCTTAATTTAAATATCCGTCCCCTTTTTGCCTGCAAGCGAACGCATCTTGCGAGTGGGTCTGAATGAGCTCCTCTGTCCGCTTTCTATTTCATTTAAAACATTTATTATTAACTTTATTGTAAAACAGAACCATAACTCCAAACAGTCCTCATTGTCAAGGACAGTCCTGATTTTCATACTCTAAAAGGGAGTGTCGCTCAGCCACTTGAAGTCATTATAATGGAAGGTATGGACACACCTTGGTAGATGGCTTTGGCATTTTGCAGACGGTGTTAGTAGATATAAATGCTTATGGTCAATCACTTTATAGAAATAAACCACTTCTTTCTTTTATAAATATTGGTACTCTGAGACAAATGAACTATAAATAAGGCCCCTGTATACAACTAGCAAATGATGTGGACTTATTAACCATTTATATAGTTGTAATATAGAGAGCATTTTCAAATAATTTAGATTTTTAATGATTAAATCATCAGAATACATCTATAATGGTTCTCATTCAGAGGTGCATGAAAGCTTGCTGTGTGCTCAGAATACAATGTGGATTTCCACTTCTATGCAACCGCACCAATCCCATACATCCACCCATCCATCCAAGTAGCACAACCAGCGCGCATTTGCAAAAACCCTATACCCGCGGCAAGAGATCTGTCCAAAATCCTACTGATCTTTCTCTACGGTCACCTCTGCTTATCTCACATTCTACAGCCTACACACCCAGCACACACACTCAGGACACTTATCCTCCCTGCTGGGCCGGCGCTAGGCTTTTGCCGCGCCCAACGCCATCCTATGTTGCCGCCCCTTCCCTCCTCCGCTCTCTTCCCCTGAGCGTTTATCATCAAAATAGTGCCGTGTGGAAGGATAGAGTTTTCCTGCTGGATCCCATGGCGCTCCGGGCGACAGACTGGTTTGCCCGTACCTGGAGCTGCTACTGCCTCCCTGCAAATGCCTCGTTGCCACTCTGTTACATCCGTTCAGCTGCAAGCGGAGATGTGACAGATGCATAGGTCCCAGAGTCACCCGCAGTTGCTCATAGTTGCGTACTCCTGGCTGCAGAGCATGCAGTGTGACAAAGCGTAAGATCCATATGCAATGCGGACTTGCATGCTGCTCAGGATCAGTCCCATTATGTATATTTTATCAATAATTATTTGCTCTGAGGAAGTCACTTACCACATTGATAATGTAGGATATAATTGCATTCATCTTATATAAATGATATCTTACTTATAGGATGGGGCAAATAGCACAAATGTTCGGTTAGGTATATTATATCAATAGTGTCTATAATGTCATAATATTACATGAGAATGTCGTCATGCAGCATGTTGACACTGATGAGATGTCGACATGGTCACAGTGTTGACAATTCATTTTTAATGTATCCCCAACCTCTAAACCTAACCTTAATGTCAAGATTTTCACCATGTTGCACTTGTAATATGTCGGCATTTGTTCGTGTTGACATTTTCCACATGTGGATATATTTAGGTGTCATCAGTTTAGCAATGTCGGCATTCTGGTGTCGACATAATGATTGTTCACATAGTAATTGTTGACATAGTGATTGAATAGCCAAATTTTAACAGCTTAATTGCTAATTTTGCTAATTTTATTCACAACACATTTTTTCTGACACCGCCCTGTCCTCATACGCCTGGTGAAATGAGGCTGGTGAAATGCTGGAACAAGATGAGGGCCCATCTTGTTCCAGCATTTCACCAACCTCATTCTATTTACAATTGGGATCTGTTGACAACTACTAAAACCTTGTTTTTGTCCCTGTATTATACAGCCAGTGTTTGGACAGTCATATGATACAGTATCAAGCATCTTAAGACTGGGTCCCCCCACATCCAGGGCCGGACTGGCCATCGGGAGGGGTGAAGGAAAAGACCCCCGCCCTCCACCCAACCGCTCCAAAATCATTAAGCTTTCACGGAGCTGGAAGGGGTGGAGGTGTGTATGGGCCGGCAGCGGCTGTGCTGGGCCGAAAAGAGACAGGCGTGTGCCGCGAGGCCAGCCCCAGTGACTCGCGGCACACCCCCTTGCATTTGCCACACCCCCTCTACATGGAAGTGCAGGGCGGACTGCCAGGGCTGATATACAGCCCCAGTCCGTCCCTGCCCACATCTGTTGCTTGGAGCACACCATGCCAGCCCCCTTGCTTTGACCCAGCCGCTTGGAATCCCGGAAGTCATAATCCCGACGCCAGCATCCCCACAGGGTTAGGACACCGACAACTGTCGGTATCCTAACCCTCCCCCTCTCTCTACCCTTAATCCTAACCCTTCCTCCCCGGTGCGTAAACAGAATCTCCCCCCCTAGTGCCTAAACCTAACCTCCCTGCACCCTAAACCTAACCCTCCCGGCATCCCCTGTGCCGGGATATTGAACCTATCCCAACCCAGGGGAGGGCGGTTGTAAAAGGACCCCATGTGGTATTAATCCGACTGTGGTTTGTATGCATGTGAACCCATGGCTTACTCAGTGAAAGCAGCCATTTTGTCTGCAGGACTGATATTTATGAGAATGCATAATATATATTCAACTAGGTATTTGGGATATCACTGAGACATGAAGCACAAAAGATCTGATCATTTTAGCATTTTGAATTCACCTCCAGTAATTGTAGTGAAAACTATTATTTACTGCAAGCCAGATATTACTTATACATTATTTTACTGCATTATTAGAAGAAAAAATCCTCAGCATACACTCAGCATGAAAACGCGTGCCTTATCCCTCGTGTTTAATGAAGATGAATATCCAAAAATGTCTAACCTGCCTGAATGATATCTGATTGTTCATTACAGGACAATTGTTTCAATCCATCAAAATATTTGTAATGAATACCAAAATCTGCACGTGTGGCCTTATGAAGGCAATCCGAAATAGAATGAAGGGCACAGGCTGTTATAAAGACTGTAACAAAAAAATATCCCAAAATAACGGATATATTTCATTTCTCCTCTCCAGTTATCCTTATTGAATATACGTATTTAGCCATTTCCTAAATAAGTTTACATCTTTCTGCATATTTAGATGTTGCTTTTCATTAACTCTATAGTGTGAATAAAGAAAGAGCTGATACACACAGACAGCTGTAGGGATCCCCGATGTGCCCTGTATTGCTGACATTAATGGTTTGATACAGGGCGTGATTCAGAGTTGAAGGCAAACCCGATGGTTTACATACAACTCCGATGTTTGCCCAGTTTTCTTGGTGTGCCGAGGCCAGTGGCTGTGTCCGTAGACAGTATGAAATACACGGCCATCCAATCAACAGTGATGATGTCACCAGTCCGTGGATGAAATGCTAGTTATAGCATTTTGACCCTGTGGGTGATATAACTTTAAAATGTTGCTTATCAGCATGTTCTATCACCCACATGGGTCAAATGCTGTAAGCATTTCATCCAGGTAGAGATCCAAGCAACAGCATAGGGGCCTATTTACCATTTTATATTTGTGGCTATATCGGGTGTTTTCGGGGGTTAACTGCAAATATTAAGTTTCCCCCTGGTGTATGAAGGAGGGACTGCAGCAGGTATCTCAGATACCTGCTGTGATTCCTCCATTATTGCTGGCAGACGCATCCCTCATAGGTTTCTATATTGCGATCATGGGCGGTAATGTGCACAGATCGCATTGCAAATGTGACCATAAATAAAGGGGCACCAATGTGAGGATGATATAGTGACTGGTGAAATCATCACTGTCGACCAGCCGTTCCCAACCTATTTTTCACATGGAACAGAACTACTGGGCAGCTTTATTCTTACACTGCATTTTACAGTTAAGATGGGACACACTACACGATATTGCTAACGATTTGGCCGATTCCGATGCATCATTCATATCGTGCAGTGCGCGCTCCCGTGGGGTCGTCAGCCGCATCGATTGATCTTTTGTACATGCAGTAAAATCAGGCAATGCGGCCAAGCGCTATGCGGCAGGGGGTGGCATGTCGGGCACTAGATTGTCCAGTGTGTACGGACCACCAGTTATGTTGGCCCGTCTGCACTGGGGGTCGTTGGTTGCATCACTAGGTACACAGTCGTTTAGTGAGCACCCAGCTAAAAACTCGGTCCACAGGACTCCAGTTCACGAAAGTGCAGTTTTCGTGGGTTTTGCAAATACCCCATATGTACAAAGCTTCGTCCTGGTGGGTATCTACAGGTGCCATTACCCAATAGAAGCCTATGGGCTTCTTTACAGGACGCTCCCCCTGAGAGTGATCCGATCGGATCCCACCAAACACCCAGAGGGAATTCTGAGTGTTAAACCCATAAGTGTCTCTGTCTGGGGGCATCGCAAAGGTTAGCTCTTATCAGGAGAGCTGTTCTTTATTCTAGGTACATACCGCAGTAATCAACCGCGGTATGTACACAAAGAGAGGCAGGATGTACCGGATTACGGATGCGATGCTTAGTACATCCCGCCAGGGCCGGATTAAGGGGGGGGGGCGACAGGGGCGGTTGTCCCTGGGCCCCCACACACAGAGGGCCCCCACACAGGGTCAATGTGAACCTGTCGAGAACAGGTGCCGCCGGCACCTGTTCCCGGGAAGAGGGCGCTCTGCAGTTGCATGCAGCAGCACAGTCAGTGCTGCTGCATCAGCTTGGGGCAGGACGGTAGTGCGGACGGCACATAAGTGCCGTCCGCACTACACAGCACAAACACACAGCGCCGGCAGCTGTGTGTTTGTTTTAGCAGCCGATGAGAGTCAGACAGACTCTCATCGGCTGCTGCGCCGCGGCCCACTCCCGGAGCGTCCGTCTTCCGGCTCCCGCAGTGGCTGATGGGAGAGACGTCGACGTCTCTCCCATCATGCAGAGCAGGCCGGCCCGGGAGGACGCTGGATGGAGGAGCAGATGCCGGAACGGGGATTAAGGTGAGTGGAGATTTTTTTTTTTTTCCTGTGTGTGTCTGTGTTGTGGGGGTGGGGTGGGGGGGTGAGTGACTATACCTAAGGGCATTGCTGGGGGGGGGTGAGTGACTATTCCTAAGGGCATTGCTGGGGGGGGTGAGTGACTATTCCTAAGGGCACTGCTGGGGGGGGACTATTCCTAAGGGCACTGTTGGGGGGGGAGGGACTATTCCTAAGGGCACTGCTGGGGGACGGACGGACGGACGGACTACTCCTAAGGGCACTGCTGGGGGTACTACTGGGGGCACCGCACACTGCTGGGACCACTACTAGGGGACACTGTATAGAGGGGGGGTACTGCTAGGGGTACTCCTGGGGGGACTGCTACTGGGGGCACGGCTGGGCTGGGCTCAGCGCTATGTGGCTTGAAGGGGGCCCCCGCAACCTAGTTGCCCTGGGGCCCCCACAAGCCTTAATCCGGCTCTGCATCCCGCCCTAAGGCCCAAACGTTGAATGTAGAAGGTAGCTGCAGTGCCCATAGGCGGAGCACTATGAAATGAAATGATAAACTGCCAGCCATACAGTGCAGGTGTAGACTGGTTCGCATTTGGAGTAATTTTATATATACTCACCATAGGATCGTACCCTTTCCCTGGAGAGTCAACATCAGAGATAGAGGCAATGATCCTTACAGAAGAACCAGCATTCCCAGGCCTTACTGATCCTGTAACAGAGGACATTTTAAGAAAGCTTCTGTGCAAAGAACAGTCCTTCTGGCTTGGGGTAAATGATAATGTGCATGAACACCTCTTGTTCTCTTTAATTAACTGGGAAGACACAGAGGGCCTGATTCAGAGCTGCTCGTAAGCGGCCGCTCGTTCGCTCCGAGCGATGTTCGCACAACTGCGCATGGGTTGTAATACGCATGCGCGAACCAGTCAGAAATTGTGTGCTCGCAAAATAGCGAATGCCTGCTAATTTGAGTGACAGAATGAGGCGTTTGTGGGTGGTAACAGGGGAAGGTGCTTGAAAACGGGGAGTGGTGATCCAAACGCAGGCTTACAAAACGGTCAAAACAGGCGTTTTAAGGGTGTGCATAATCAAACAAAGCAGCGTCATCGGCCACGTCACTTGGTTGTCTTTTAGCCTGAACTGCTCGCATGATTGCGGTAGGAAAATCCAACCACAAGCACTGCGAGCAGTTCAGATGCCTTTCGATGTACTCGATTAATCTAATAAATAGCGGAGATGACGTAGGATGCGAGCGGCCAGGGGGCGTTTTTTACAAAATAGCGAGCGCATGTTTCGTTCGCTCGTTCAGACATAGAGGCGTCAACAGACCACAAAGAGCGAGCGCTCAATTTAATTATCCGGCCCCTTTTTCTGAACGAGCGAGCGCAAATAGCGTCCGGCTCTGAATCAGGCCCAGAGACTGGAAATACTGCATCCCCAGTCACACTGCACAAGGACTCCATGGATATAGATACAGAACGGCAAATTCAAGTGCCCAAAAGTTTTCAAAGATCCAGTTTCTGCCACGAACCAGAGGCTTTTTGACAACATTCAATGTGTGTGCCCCATATGGGGTGAAACTTATCACAATGTGCCAATGGAAGCAGATACTATACCATCAGATGAAGACTTGCACTAACATAAACAGAAAATCTGCAGTTCTAAAAACATGTTACATCCTACTACGTGTGCTGCCTGCCCTAACCTCTGCTATGTCCCTGGAGATGCACTCTCTGCCGCCTGCCCCGACCTCGGCTACGTCCCTGGAGAGGCACCATCTACTGCTTGCTCTTACTTCGGCTACATCCCAGGAGATGCACTGTCTGCTGCCTGCTGCAACCTCTGCTACATCCCTGTAGATGCAATCTGCCTCCTGCCCCTGCATTGGCTATGTCCCAGGAAATGCACTGTCTGCCACCTGCCCCGACCTTGGCTACGTCCCTGGAGATGCACTGTCTGCCGCCTGCCCCGACCTTCACTACATCCCTGGAGATGCAGTGTCTGCCACCTGACCTGACCTCAGCTATGTCCCTGGAGATGCACTGTCTGCTGCCTGCCCCGACCTCAGCTATGTCCCTGGAGATGCACTGTCTGCTGCCTGCCCAGACCTCGGCTTTGTCCCTGGAAATGCACTATTGATTCTTTAACTGAATTATATACATTGCTCACTTAAAATAAAGTTTAAAAAAAAATAATGGTGTCTTGCTTAAATATATGTGGATTTACTACGCTTCAACCCCAAAATAGGATATATGTGGAAAGAATAAATCAAGGCATAGTAGGGCTAAAAGAAGCTTTATCCTTAATAGGTCAACAGAGATGTGTTTAGAAATGGTGTACTTTATATAATCTATTGGAAAACATAGACGGCCTGATTCAGAGGCGTACGTAATGTCCATACCGCATGCATCTGAGTTGCACTTCACATGGTCAATGCTGGGAAATGCAGAATGAATTTGGATGCAAAAGCCCTGAATTTCAGTGGGCATTGCAGGGATGTAACAGGGGGGTGGTTAGGTAGACCCCGATGTGTCTTGGGTAGGTGGGGTTCAGGGACTGTGTCTAAAGAGGCAGTTGCACTTACACCAGCGGCCATGTTCAGATGTAGACTCTGCGCCTCCTTAGGGCTGGTGCAATGTTAGATGGTGTGACCGATGGTGCATCATAATAGTGTCAGTAGGTAATGCCTCGGCTGCAAAAGTGTCCAGCCCAGAATATGTTACCCTAGAGATCCATAATTAATGGAAACATTGAATTAATTTGATATGTTTTTTTTAATTGTGTGTTTTCTTTATTTCCAAAGTATCTTTGACAAAAGAAAAGTCAATACAATACAGAATGTCATATAAATAAAGACACAGATACAGATGAGGAACATAAATGTATCCAACAAATATCACATACAGTAGTAAACAAATGACAAGACATATCTTTAAATCAACCAACATAAGACTAAATTAAAGCAATATATGAATAAACAAAGAAAAAATAGAAATCATACAAAAATAAACACAAAAGCAAATAAAAGAAAAAAAGATAAGAAAAAGCATAAATTTGAGCATGATAACACCGTGCGGACTTGGCAGTGCCGGATTTCCCACCAGGCAACCTAGGCACTCGCCTAAGGCCCAGCAGGATCCAAGGGGCCCGTGGACAGACCTCTTTGGCCCAAGAAATCTGGCCGGTCAAAATGCTCCCAGAGGAGCACAGCACGAGTACCGCGTGACATCATGATGTCACAGGTCCCGCCTACATTTCCAGGGAGTCCCGCTGCCTACACTGTCACAGACTCAGAGTAACTGCATAGCAGGGGGGAGGAGGAGGGTCACCGGGTCCACCGCCTAGCCCCAGCTAGCTCCGGAGTCCGGACCACACTCTGATTCTCCCCATCACTGCCCACAATATGGGCGGAGCCAATACAACAAGCCCTGCCCCCACATACCCGCGAATCGTGGCATTAAGACACGAGAGGGGGAGTCCTAATGAAGCGAGGTGTCTGCTCCCCTAGCAACCTGTACTGTACCTGCAGCAGCTGCATTGAGTGTAAGTATATTATGTATGTGTACTGTTTTAGTGTGTGTATGTATGTATGTATGTGTTAGTGTCTATGTATGTTATTGTGTATAAGTGTTAGTGTGTGTATACTGTGTATATTTTAGTGTATGTGTTATGTATATGTACTGTATGTGTTAATTTGTATACATGTGTGTGTGTCATACTTGCCGACCATCTGGCTGCGCCTTCCGGGAGGGAGCAGCCAGATCGGCAGAACAGGGGGCCTGGCCGGCAAAAGGGGGCATGGCCGGGCGGGCTGAGGGCAGTTTGCGGGTGTGACAGGGGGCGGGGCAACGCAATTGCATCATTTTGGCACCGCCCCCAATACACAATGGGGAAAAATCAGGCGTTGTGAAGCAGGGGGCAAATCGCGTCAGCGCCCCCCCCCCCCCGCTGCGGGGGTTTAACAGGTACTGGCGGGGTGGAGATGGAGGATCGGCGGCAGGCGGGAGGCTTGCCTGCCTTTCCGGGGGGGCGGGAGCTGCACCCGTTTACCCGTATATCGGGAGGCTCCCGCCCGAATCGGGAGGGTAGGCAACCCTGGTGTGTGTGTAGAGTGTTTATGTGTTAGTGTGTATGTTATACATTGTGTATATATACATATATATGTGTGTGTGTGTATGTATATATATAAGATGAAAGATGCGGACCGACACATTTCAAAAGTGCCCAGGTGCCCTCTGTATTAATAATCTTCAAAATAAGGAAAAAGACAGCTGCACTCAGGCTCTCGTAAAGTTCAATACTCACACCTTGACAAAGGGGCCACGCACCTCGAAACGTTGGATTTATGCTGTGACACTTTTTTGAATATAAGTTATTGAGCTTCACGAGACCCTGAGTGCCGCTGTCTTTTTCCATATATATATATATACTCTAAATGACATGCTTAATCCATGGCACTCAACCATCTGGGGTGCCCTTGGTATGTGACCACACCATCTACATAAAAAATATCATAGAAACTCGCCACTCACATGTTTTTCAAACTGCAACTCCTTTGAATACAGGGAATGTTGGTTCCAAAATATTGCAATAATTTGTTAAACTGACCACCGCTTCACGGTCATTCCCATCTGGGGTCCAGCCCCAGCATGCACATCAGCCACTGCACAGTGCCACTGCCAGGCTTGCTACTGCCCACCAGCAGCACGCAGAGGCCAGAGGGACAGAGCTTCAAAGGTCCCGGATCTCCAGGAAGCACAGCAGCCTGCCAGGAAGGGTACTGTGTTAGGGTGAGTACACAGCTGAGCGACCGGCGATCGTGCTAATGTTTGGGCGATTTGCCTTCACCCTGGGCATTGCATGATTGCTGGTACACACTTCACAATTTAATGAATGACGGAATAATCACTTGATCCATTCTTCATTAATATGTATGGCGCCGTATGCGATATCGTGTGATTGGCTGTGCAGCACAGCCAATGACACGATATTGCATGCGACCACGGGAGCGCGCAATTCGGGCAAACACACTGCATAATTTGTCCGATTTGTCATTCCAATTTGGAAAAATCGGGCCGATATTGTGCAAGTGCGTAGCCGGCCTTATTCTCAATTACTCTGTAATCGCTAAGCCCATAATTATTAACTATTCAATTTTAAATCAGATTGCACAACATAAAAATGTTGTGCAATCTGATTTAAAATGTAATAGTTAATTATGGGCTGAGCGATTATCTATAGCAGGGATGGGGACCTCAGGCCCGGGGGCCGTATAAGGCCCCCGGAATCATTTGGTGTGGCCCTCTGAGCTTTTTTCTGCTAGCATTATCCGGCTAGCAGGATGCCTAGATTGGCACCCTGCAGCCAGAATCTATGCGTTCTTAGGATGCTTCAGACAGTCACACCGTTGGCCTTACAGCTCCCCGGAGCATCCTCAGGATGCTCCGGGCATTGCTGTAATCACAGGCGATTGTGGTCCTATCCCCGTGTGACGTCACATGGAGAGCGCATGGCCTGCACTGGGCCCGCAAATAATGTTATATATATTAAAATGGCCCTCGGACGAAAAAAGGTTCCCCACCCCTGATCTATAGACTGGGTACGCACCGTGATCGCACTGCGCACACGCCAAGGTATAATGCTATGGATTATTTGAGGGAGGGGTAACCCAAACTGGTATTTTGCCTAGGGCCCCATGAGGTCTAAATCCGGCTCTCGGACTAGGGAACCCCTAGCAGTGATATAGGAGGGTCTTTATCTATTAGGCGTAACAAATACCATGAGGTGGACCAAAAGCATTGGATGAGCAACCGTTGAGTTTGCAACAGGAGTGTAACTATATAACTTTCCCAGACGTCAAAAAAATTTGATACTAGATTCTTTAGACAGAGAAGCCTCCACACAATCCATTCTAAACAAATAAAATAATTTATCATTAAACAGAGAGAGGGGAGGAATCCCCGGCTGAATCCATACATGTAGTATAGTCTTTTTAGCGGCCGCACTCAAAGCAAGAAAGAGTTTTCGACTTCCACACCCTCTGATCATGAGACAGGTTCCCTAGTATGGCCCATTCAGGAGTAAAGGGAACAAAATTGACCAAATGCTCTAAAGCAAATCTACGAATCCGGAGCCAAAAGGTTCTAACCAAAGTGCAAGACCGTATACAATGGTACAGGCCTGAACTATCTTCCCCACAATGAGGACATCTATGGGAATGGGAAGAACCCACTAAAAAGGGGATCGGTATGATTCTAAATCCCGACATCGACAGCCCGACAGAGGTGGAGATCCCGATCGTCCATTCAGGTGAGTATGTTAACCTAATCCCCCCCCCCTAACCCTAACCCTCCCTTAGGGGTGCCTATCCCTAACCTCCCCCCAAGTGCCTAACCCTAACCACCCACTAAGTGCCTAAACCTAACCCCCCCTTCCCCGCAGCCTAACCCTAACCTCCTACGGGGGGGGGGCTACGCTTAACCCTAAGTCCCCCCCGGGAGCCCTTGACCGAACCCTCCCCCCACGGCTGTCCGCGCCTGTCTTACCTTCGATCGGTAAGCTGGGTGTCGGGCTCTCGGCGTAGGTCTAATGACAGGCGTCGAGATTTCGATGCCTGTCATTAGACACTTTGCAGGATTAGACAGTCGGGAAGCCGGCGGTCGGGATTCCGTCCGTTGGCTTCCAGACTGCTTCCCCTAAAAAGCCCTGATGGGGGCTAATATATGTTCTATGGAAGACATTTGAAAATAACTCCCTATAGGAGCTCATAGGAAGGTAATGAAAGGAGTCATCAAGGGCTTTGAGCAATTAGTCAATTGTTAAGTTCGGGAAGTGTTGTAACCACTGAGGCAGGCCTGACCAAAGCTTGCTATAATCTAAATTATCCCGTAAAAAAGCATAGTGAAGGGAAATAGCTTTATATCTAGGGGTGGGACAGGATAACAAATTATCAAAGGGATTATCTTAAACCGTGTCAGAAAAATTACGAACAACATCACTGATATAATGATGAACCTGGAAATGTGCAAAAGGGTAGGAAGCTAAAAAGTCATATTTGTCCACCGCCTGATGAAATGTGAGGGGACGTTTATTAAGTTGATCAACCAAACCCCCATTCGAAAAATTACCCTTTTCTGACCACGAAATAAAGGGTTGCTGGAAATCTGGGTTGTGTAGAAAGGGGAAAAAAAAGCGTATTATAGGCATTCAACCCAGATTTATGTTGCCATAAGTGCCATACACTCTGTGTATTCCAGAGGAGAGGATTCTCCCTTAACTGCAAGGGAATTTCTGCATCATGGAGATGGAGAAAAGAACACAAGTTCCATTCATCCAAAAAATTAGCTTCCAATACCATATCATTGTAGACACTAGAACCCTGCAGCCAATCGCGAAGGTGGCGCAAGAGAGCAGCGTGATTATAATTCATTATAATGGGAAATTGATTCCCCCATGGGAATTTCATATATGTTTATTCATTATTAGAGCGCTCCATTAAAGCAAAACTTTCAAAAACATAAGTTGTATTGAATTTAAGTGAATATTCTAGTTTATTTTTAAACATAAGATGCATGGGATTCCGGCGTTGCCCGGGCTGAAGACTGGACCCTGAAGTGCACCTGCAGCCTTCATTCTTTTACATTGTCCTTGACCTATAACCTGGATAACTATGCAAATTAGGAGTAAATGACAGTGCAGGCAGCGTATTCTCATACTGTTTGGAATAGGGTATATCAGGAGCAGACTGACTTACAGAACAGCTTCCAAAATCACTTGAGTTTCAGAAATCACTGCAGAACAGAGGGGGTGATTCAGCTGTGGACAGATATGATATCACAGCTGCTAACATGGTAGCAGCTGCGATACTGTAATATGGCAATGCAGCAGGAGGCTTCACGCCTCCTGCATGCATTACTGATCCAAACTGCGTCCAAGGATGCAGCGTCAGATCATCTGCGATCCCTTCGGCCGGCTGAGTGACCATGGGGTCATGCAAGCCGGCCGCCACAGACAAATAAAAGAGACCAGGAAAACGCTATCAGCTGACAGAGATTCTGGCCTCTCCTCTTCTGACACACCTCCATTTTGGGTAAATGAGGCCGTCACCGCCCTCTCCCTGCCCAGAAATGGCAGCAGACTGTCAGTCACTGACAGTCTACTGCTGGACTGCATGCGGGATTGCAGACACCTACTGCACATGCACAGTATGGTTCAGGTGCATGCGCAGATTCCCCATAATTGGGAATCTGCGTGATCCATGTCACTGCGCCCGCAGCTGAATCACCCCCTGAAATCACTCTGCAGACCAACATTGAAAAGCATGTCTAGTAGGGCTGCCATCAGAGGGGGAATCCTGGGACTGGAGTCCTGTTCCTGGACTGAAGGGGGCCCGCCACAGTGGTACTGTGTGGCTGCGATCAATTTCTCCTGCTGTTTGTAATCTCTGCATGCTAAACTTTGCCAGGATCAAAGATTGTGGATTAATTATGCTGTCTGTCACAGTCTGAATGTATCATGTGCTGAGCTGCTCATGAGCCTGCCAGGCACTCTGCTAAAACCCCCGTTGCAGCTGATGTAAGAGGAGACAGTGAGTAAAATGCTAATAATGCACATTGTTTAATGTCAAAGTTTATCATGCAAACACAGAGGGCTGACTAACTCCGTATTTCTTTTATGCGGCTGTTGGAAAAGTGATATAACACAGCACTTTGGAAGAGATGAGTGTGACAGTGTGTGTATGAAGCCAGCCCCTCAGCATTGTGTGCCAGTGAGTGGCCCTGACGAAGTTCAAACCTAGGCAAAAACCTGTTCCTGGTCAAACTACACTACCATGCCAAATTTGGTGGAGCTAGGTACAAAACTCTGGCCATGTATAAAGGGCAAACAGACAAACACACACACACACATTCTCTCTTATTATATAGATAATATTTTGCAGCTCTTTGCAGAGAGTATTTGGCCATTCACATCAGTCCTTGCCCCGATGGAGCTTGCAATCTAAGGGGTCTATTTACTAAGCTTTGGATGAAGATAAAGTGAACGTAGATAAGGTACCAGCAATCAGGTCCTAACTGTCATTTTTCAAACACAGCCTGCGACATGGCAGTTAGGATCTGATTGGCTGGTACCTTATCACCGTCCACTATATCTCCATCCATGGCTTAGTAAATAGACCCCTATGTTTCCTACCACATGCACACACTAGGGTTAATTTTTTGACCTACCAGCATATTTTTTGAGTGTGGGAGGAAACTGGAGTACCGGAAGGAAACCCACACAAGCACATGGAGAAAATACAAACTCCACACAGTTGGTGTGAATTTAACCAAAAACTTCAGTGCCAGGTTTGATACATCTGCCCCGCTGTGTCAGAGCTTTGTAATACTGACAAGTTCTACCAATCTATATTAACTTTGGAATAATCTGTGTGATTGCATTCAGTTATCCTACATCATTGACTGTTTCTAGTGAACCTATGAAGCTTTATCTTCTCTGCATTGACTAGGGTACTCATCAGGGGCTGAACATAAACATGCTTCTTATTATAATTCTATACTGTTTACAGTGCTCTAGTAGTATTTTATAAGATGGGTAAGTGATTTCATCTGTCAGAATCCCGACGCCGGCATCCCAACAGGGTTAAGATACCAACATCCTAACCCTCCCCCTACCCTAACTCTTCTCCCCTAGTGCCTAAACCTAACCCTCCCCCTAATGCCTAACCCCAGGGTCGTAACTAGGGTGGTGCGGCCGGTGCCATGGCACAGGGCATCGCAGGGCAGGGGGCGCTGTTTGGACCTGTAAATTTTCTGTTTATTATCATTTTCACTTGTAGCTTCCTCTTCTTTTATCCCATCTCCTGACCTCCCCTATCTCTTCCCTGGCCCTTCCCCATAAGGCCATGGCTCTTTTATGGATGCGCATCTTATGTCCCTATTTGAAAAATAGAGGAGGGGGGGCACCAATGCTCTGTCTGGCACAGGACACCAAAAAGTCCAGTTACGGCTCTGCCTAGCCCTAACCCCTCTACTTACATTCGCGATTCCGGCGGTCGGGATCCCGGCACAGGGATTCTGACAGGTGTCAGGATTCCGGTGCCTACATTCTGAGCGCCAGAATCCCCGCGATTGGGATATTGACTGCATCCAATATTTTATGAAAGTAGAAAATGTATGTAGAGAGTCCCAATGAAGACTTACATCTAGCACTGGGATGTAGCAGGGTATAATAAAAGGGTAAATAGAAAGCACAAGAAAATATAGAACCAACAAATCCTACGGCTTGGATTCCTGCCACTTTGTCACTTTAACAGAGAGCTACAGTACATCTTTATTATTTAATAACAATACAAATATGCCGTCTGAGAGGCATTGTGTGGCTGAGTTGCCTGTAAAGGACCAATAAAATCGGCATTATAAAGCATCTTTTGTTTAACCAAATTTAAAAACGAAACAGTGCAGTACATGCGTAGGAGAAGATAGCGAATAAAAAATATAGAGAAAAAATACTTTATATAGAATTCTGTGATTATCAAAGAGAGCACAAAAGAGGAAGAAGATGAATACTGAATATAGAATATACTACAGCATTCTAAATGTATGTTCTAAAACCATATATAGCTAAAACAACATATACTTAGTTAAGAAGGATTTACGTTTCTGTATTTTCCACCCTGAAAGAAGTCAAAGCTACGGGAAGATTTTGACACTAGAGGCCAAATGTCATAGCCTGCGATTTGCAAGAGCCGGCGCGTTTCCGCGTCATACAATAGTCATTAGATTTATAGTGGCCAGGTTGGTTTTGTATTTAAACTAATTGCCACGTTAAACCTAGTGACTATCCCAACGGTATGGCGTCATCCTACATTACCGTACCATGCTATTCATTAATACAAGCAATGGGTACTTTCTTAGAAACACCCAGTTTGGCATTAGGTATATTTGCCGAGAGGTGTGCACTGGTGCGCTACAGTGCACTTGATTCAAAATAGAAGAACTGTGATCTCTCTCTCTCTTTATTCCATCACTGTAGTGTATGCTCCTCACCCTGCACCTTACAAGGCATTACCTGAATGTACTCCGCAGTGTGCATAATATAAACTATATAGAGTTTAATGATCTAAAACACTGCATCATGCGATGTGTGCCGACTCTCTGTACATCTGTACTACATTGTTTTATCTGTAGCTAGTGACAGCATTGTATACTAATCTGCAGGTGGGCGTATATATCACCTTTTTTCCATCCACTCCCCTATTGATGTGTACCTGGTAATTCAAAATCATTTGGTCAGCAAGTTTGAGGACAGGGTGCATCACTGCTAAAAACTACAATACATATGGATCCCTATGTGTATTAAAAATGTCTGCTTCTTTTCGTAAGAAGCCGCTGAAAAGGGGTCTGAAGAATCCCTCTCCACCCCTCTCTACCCCCCTGAGGCTTGCGCATGCACTGACGGGGGTTACATAGGCACATTAGGACTCCCAGGTCATATACCTGGAAGTCAGTGCTTAGCCAGGACAGCTCTACATCAAAAGAGCCGTCCTGGCAAGTAAGTATTCATGAATACCGATATAGAACAACACTGGTACACAAGCAAATTGGGGCAGGATGTATCGCCATCTAATTGCAATACATGATACATCCTGTCCTGTGCATTTGTAATAGCTCTAAATTGAGAAGTCTTTGGCACAGATTTATCAACGAGTGATATTCTTGTTATCACTCTTTACTAATCCTAAAATTGCCCTCCAACCAGTGTGTTTGAAAAATGATAGAAGCTGATTGGTTTTAGCAACATTTAAGATTAGTGACGAGTTATAACAAGAATATCACTCATTGATAAATCTGGGACTTTGGGCCTGATTCAGAGCCGCTCGTAAGCGGCCGCTCGTTCGTTCCGAGCGATGTTTGCCCAACTGGGCATGCGTACGGATCGTAATACGCATGCGCGAACCAGTCAGTGCGGCCGAAAATCGTTTGTTCGCTAAATAGCGAATGCCTGCTAATATGAGTGACAGGAGGAGGCGTATGTGGGTGGTAACAGGGGAAGGTGCTTGAAAACGGGGAGTGGAGATCAGAACGCAGGCGTGCTTAAAGGTCAAAACGGGCATTTTATGGGTGTGCATAATTAATACAGCAGCGTCATTGACCACGTCACTTGGTTATTTTATAGTCAGAACCAACCACAAGAATAGCGAGCAGTTCAAGCGCTGGTCGATGTACTCGGACATGACGTAGGATACGAGCGGCCAGTGGGCGTAGTTTTCCAAAAAACGACCGCAAGTTTTGTTCGCTCGTTCAGACCTAGAGGCGTGAACAGACCGCAAAGAGCGAACGGTTCATTTGAATAGCCACCCCTTTTTTTGGAACGAACGACCGCAAATAGCAACCGGCTCTGAATCAGGCCCTTTGTTCCTATATTGTCTCTTCCAAGGTTACTATCTGCTATATATAATATTAAACTGATTTACAGCTACAATATTCAATTCATTATTATATTTACTATATAGTTATAGTGATAATTTTTTGTGTTTTTTTTAATGTATCCTTCAGTTTTCATAAAGTATATGTTGTATTAGCTATAAGCATTTTAGGTCATACATTTTAATCATACTTGCCAACTTTTAGTTGCTCCTCTCAGTTGCTCCTCTCCGGGAGAAGCCCGGGGAGGAGCTGCAGCTGACCATATCGGGGTCTGGCTCTTTGCGAGTCAGCGGGGAAGGGTTCGGGCTAAAATGACGTGTATAGCATAATATTAGCCCCACCCACTCCCTACGGACCCACGATTCCCGGTATTATCGCCGCATCCTGTCCACTTCGCTAGCGGGATTTGGGAGATTCACCCACTTTTCCGGGGGTGCGGGGGACTGCCCAAAAAATTGTGTTTATTTAGTAAAATACGTGTGATGTGACCCATAGCAATATATCATACATCAGCTTTCATTCATCTTATTGCTGAAAGCTGTTATCTGATTGGTTGCTTTAGGTAACAGCATGTTTGCTCTTAGGAGCATGCTATTAAATAACCTCTATATTAGGCTACGTATACACTACACGATAAATTGGATGATATGAATGATATCATTATTGTTCATCATCCACAATATCGTCCAGTGGATATGCCGTCAACGACCAGCGATTCGCGCTCGTTGACGGCATCTATCATCGTCCATACTTGCAGGGCAACCTGACAATATCGTCAGGTTCTGCAAGTACAGGGATGAGGGAGGGTGACGTCACTGAACGATATATTGTTCAGTGTGGGTGGTCAATGTCGTTAATGACATTGAGCACATCACTGCCGGGGAGACACTGGACGATATCGCTCATGGAGCATATCGTCTAGTGGATACCCGCCTTAAGTCTGTAATTAAAATTTGATCAAATTGTTTTCAGTATATTTGTCATGACTATCATGACAAAAACATGTACTGTATATTGTATTGCTTTGTTTTTATATGTGGAAACAATAATACAACTATATCATGCAGAGATAGTATTTTTAGTTTTTTTTGGAGGCCATTGGGTCTATTTGGTAGTTGGGCCTATAGCTAGAATTTCACCAGGGTAATTATTAATTTGGCTCTGTATGTGAAATAGGCTGTTTAACGGTTTGTATAAATTCAAATGAATCATCTTGGGAAATTCACAATATATTAGCTCTGTACGTGTCACAGAATCAGATGGCCAATTTTGATGTTAATAATGCTTAATTGTAATCCTAATATGAATGTCTAACCTATTAAATTGGATTCTGTGCTGCATATGCTGTATGTTTCCTACTGATAGGAGTTTGTATTTAATTTTATCGTGTTTAGCATAACATATTCCAATGATATAAAAGTATTTAACTTAGTAAGAGAGAACTATTGTCAAAATTTATTTTTATATGTGCTGAGTAGCGTATCGACTTTTTATTTACATTTGCGTCTTCTTCGCACTGCAGACGCAGCAATATACCACTCAGTCTCTACCAGAGACTAGCACTATAACTACACAGGAAATAGTTGTAAATATGTACAAAGTCGCTGATGAAGCACAACGGAACTTGGCATGAATAAGGCCACGATCAGGTGACCAAGCCATACCGGCGAAACATGCGTACTGAACGGTGCATCAGCACAAGGGCTCCCGCACACAGCACATGCAGCTTTGGTCTTTTCACTTCTCTGGCAAGGTACTTTTACTATCTTTTCAATGCACTCTCTCATTTGAGTTCCCTGCATGTGACTCCTTCTGCAATGCCTAACAGGTAACAGGGGAGAGACACAGCTTTTCCTCAAACAGCAGAAGTGCTTAACTGTTGTTTCATCTGCGTGTCACGCTGTCCCACTCTCTCATCCCTTGTCAGATATAGACAAGGGAAAGCAGAAGTGGTTCAATCAAGGGGGCGTGCTTCAATCAACATCGACAGCACGTCCCTTTGGTGCGAGACCCATAACGACGGCTTGGCCGTCGTTATTCGGGTCTCGCGCATGCGCACGACGGAGCCGCCTCCGTCATGCGCATGCGCACTTGGGCACCATTGACAGCGCTCGCGAGTGGGTCTGAATCAGGCCCTCAGTTAGACAACAGTTTTCCATTCCATCATAGTTAGGTATTTAAATAAATGCCGTGAAAGTGTAAATTCGCGATGTCACAATGTCCTGATGATCGATATTCTAATACTGTATATCATCAGTCAACATTTGACAAAAAAAAACAAACAATGTTAATGTTATGTGTTTTACATTATTTATTTATTTTTTATTAAATCGTATTTAATTAGTTTTAAATTGATGTTGGGGAATATTGTGGGGAAAATAGGCCGCAGCGCCACTTTCCCGGAGACCTGCGCATGCGCAGCAGACTCTGGCACAGCGACAGTCTACTCACTTGCGTCGCTCACTAAAGACGAGGGGACCCGGAAAAAACTGCACATGAGCCCCCTTTCTCTCTTAATTCACCCCTGCCTGCAGCTGTATTCCTTTATATTCTCACACTGTACAGCAGCACCCGTATATTGTACAAAAGTGTTGCTAGTGTATGCCGCAGTCACAGCAATCCAATATACATCAGTATGATGTGCCCACACTTCCTCCTCTAGCAATCGGTGGCCAATTGTCCTAATCAAATGTGTCTGCAATGCTGAAACCATAGTGGCTGAATTATTTACTGCGGCGTAAGTGCATTTTGGTCTGCAGAAACATGGCCTGTGCAACTCTTTCAGTAATAGAGATACAGAGAAAGGTAGAAATGAATTCAGTATTCTGGCAATATTTTATATAGCAACTTCCCCTCAGCAGATTGATCAAACCTTGAGTTCTTCTAATATGTCACAGGCAGGTACGTTACTGTGTGAGCCAGATCATACTTACCTACTCTCCAGGAAGTTGTGGAAGTCTCCTGTTTTTTCGAGTAGTCCCCTGCACCCCTAATAAGATCCCTACTAGTGTCCCCCATGGCTTGTGCACGCGCTGGCCAACGATGGGGCATACGCAGAGGGTTACTCGGCTCACAAACTCGGAAGTCCTGACACCTCAAAGGACAGCTCTTATCAGAAGCGCTATCCTTTGCTAAACTCAGCATGCATACATACTACACGCCGGCATGCATGCGATGATTGGCGGGATTGTTGCATCCAAAATGCGATGATTGATGCATCCTTCCCACATTAAGGACCTCATTCAGAGTCGGTCGAAGCGGCCGCACGGTCGTACGCCACCGATGTTCGCTATACTGCGCATGCGTAAAGTTCGCAATGTGCGTGCGCAAAGTAGCCGCTACGATCAGAAATTTCTCTCTCCTTGAACACAGCCAGGTTGGTTGTTTGAGTGACAGATTGAGGCGTTTGTGGGTGGTAACAGGGGAAGGTGCTTGAAAACGGGGGAGTGGAGATCCGAACACAAGCGTGCCTAATTATGCGAACGGCGTTTTATGGGAGTGCATACGGTTTATGGGAGTGCATAATTAACAAAGTAGCGTCATGGCACATGTGACATGGGAGGTTTTTACACTGACATGATCGTAGAGCTTAAGAGAGGGTATGGTCAACCTTAAGCTCTACGACCAGTTCCGATGGTTCTCGATGGTCTCAACTAATCCTTATATGCCGGGAGATGACGTGTAATGCGTACGAGAAGGGGGCGTATTTTTCGGTCTTCCGGCCGCTTCCTCTCCTTGGTCGGCCAGCAACCGATCCGAACTTAGGGACGCAACTTGCGAGGGAATCATTTGCATATCTGGCCCCTTTTCCCGTACGACCGTGCGGCCGCTTCGACCGACTCTGAATGAGGTCCTAAGTGCTATCAGTTTGTATTTGTGTTTTATATATGTTCTTAAATAGTGTTAAAAAGCTTCTAAATTGTGGATACAATTTATTTAAACATAAACTTTCCTAAAGCTGCAGGGGCAATGCGCCCCCTGCCATTCAGTTACATGTATCATGCTATCACTCCTAAATTTCCAGTTCGACCACTGATTATAGGTATAAAATCCTGTTTGGCTGTGTCCACACAGGACATTTGGAACTTATTTTAAATTACTGAAATCTTCATAACTGCTCCTAGCATGATCATAAAATGCCTCTCCAGTCACTTGAATTGGGTTCTAACAACAATTAAACAAAAATGCTTATAAACACTTATGAGCGTTTGTCTTGGAAAACATCAGGTACTACACTAGCATGAGAAAATAATCCTACAGCATTTATAATCAGAGAAAAAACATTACACACATAGGGGATGATTCAGTTATGCACGATGCCAGCGTAACCGTATGGTACTTACGGTAACCCCTGAATCGTGTATTTTAATACGCACCCCTATGGGACTGCAAACTAAAATGTACGATTTAGAGGCTAAATTGGGATCATTTAGGAGCGATGGAGGGTGACTTTGCCGATGTTCCAACGTTGTTACAATCACACATCGCCCGCACTACACCCCAAATTTTAATTTTAAGGTAAAAATGTTGGGGGCCTGATTCAGAGATGGACGGATTTACACAGCTGCCCACAAGCGGCTGTACAAGTCCATCCATATCAGATGCAGATGGAGCGGTCAGACACCTTCTTGCTGCATTTGCGATCCCAGCACTGCGACCGACATTACAGGCTGGGATCACCATCGCAACCACTGCGACCAATGGTCACAATAATTTCTCTTTTGGTCAGGCTGCAAGAGCTGAAGCTTCCTGCAGCCTGGCCGGCGCCTGGTCACGCAAGAGGCCAGGAATCTGTGTATGCCAACGCAGAACCTGGCCTCATGCCTCCCGGAATACGGAAGCAACACGCCTCCGTTTCCAGGAACGGCGCCCAGGCATGCCCCCGCTCTACCCCACAAACGCCGCTGCATGTCAATCATGCTGCTACTTGGGGGGTCTGCGTGCGCAGACACAGACCCATCTACATCGGAGATGTGCGTTCTTCCTCGAATTAACGTACATCTCTGAATCAAGCCCTCGGTTCAGAACCCCTGGGACACCCAGGGTCAACGAGAGGCGCGCCCCGCCCAGGAGATAGGGGGCGTGGCCTAATCATAAGAGGCGTGGTCACGCCCCCTTAGGAAAAAAATTAAATGCGATGCTGCGTGCTGGGGAGGGGGGCGCTGTGTGCCCCTCAGCCCGGTGCACTGCCAGTGGGGGGCGCGATCAGCGTGATCTCTCCCCCCATAGACATAGGCGACTACTCCGGCTGCTGCTTTAGCAGCCACGAGCAGTCTCCCAGTGCAGCCCAGCACACAGCAGCATGTGCTCGGCTGCTGTGACTTAAGAGGGAGGGAGAGCGGTGCCGAACCCGGGCCCCCGCCGTGCCTCTGCAGAAAGCCCGGACCGGGTAATTTGTATCCACCCCCCCTCTTGGAGCCCCTGGGGACACCCTACTAACAATTAGTCAATTAGAAGTTTTTAATTAGCTTAATTGGGCCTATATTTACATCTCATTACTGGAGTGATATTCTGCAAAGTGCAGAATAATGTGGGATGCTATATGAATGGGACAGGTGTTTTTAGCACTACAGGTAGGAGTTATATGTGTTTTTAAAACAATATTTAAAGTGTCTTCAAATGATTAAAAAAAATCAACTTACATACATTTTATGCACCCCAAATTGAACTACAGCATTATTTGAATGAAAAAAATATGATTCCTATAATTTTTTCACTGCTATTAAAAAATACACATACCTGCCATAGGAACCATTTTAACAGCTCTAAATATTTTTCTTGGAGACAGTAATATATATTACATCTATAATGTTATCCATTATTTCTTTTATGTTTTTTTCAGGGCACAGTCTGTTCTCCTCAATTATTTTCTATTTCTCACAAGTGTTTTTGTCGAAAAAAAATTATCACCAATTTTTTTCAGTTTTATAGCACATAGCTGCCGTAATCAGAAATTGGTCGCGATAGCTGCGTTAATGTTTCTGGTACAAATCTCGTGGCCAATTGAATATGGGTCACTTTTTCTTACTGTTAAAGATAATAATTATATTTATTTCCTACATAATTTTGAAAAAAATGGTCACTGGAAATAAAAAAGTTAAATAAAGTGTGTGTATTAAAAAAAAAAAATAATAAATCACTTTCTTTATATCATCGGTTAAATGTGGTGCCTATTCGTTATCTAGATTCTGTTATCTGTTCGCAATCTGCTGGTAATTTCAACTCAGGAGATTAGAAGAAGAACCCGCTAGGTAGAATATAAGGGCTCCGGATATTGCCACATTCTGTCTCTCAGAGATTTTGTTTCCGTTGCCTTGTGTGAGGTTTTTCTCTTCCAGCCCTTGGAAACCACAAATCTAGATCTGGGTTATTCATGTAAACTTATTAAACTCATTGTGTGGATTTTCCAGCAATTTTGTCAACACATAAAAAGTGCTTAAAATCAATTATGTAGTATAATGTACCCATTCTTTAGTTGTGATTGCTCGTAACTTTTTACATCATGCATGTATAGTATATTTAGTGTAGTCTTAGAGCTTAACTGTTGTAAAATAATATTTTCTGAACAAAATGGATGTTTTACCTTAATATAAATTTGTTTAATGTGACGTATGCCCGGTTGATTGTATCTATACTTTCTATTTATATAGTTGCTATCTTTTGAGCACAATTTGAATACAAAGTCCAGTTTGTTGCTTAATGTATGACCTAGCCTGGGGAGTGAGTAAGGCTGGGTACACACCTAAAGATTTTCTGTCCAACCATCCAACTTGTTGAATGGTTGGAATGAAAATCTGGTAACGTATGGCAGTAACTGATGATCAGCAATCTGCTCCTAAATGCCAGAAAACAGATGAAAATGGTCGTCAGACAAGTTTGTTAAATGTTTGATCTAAACAATTTGTTCAAACAACAGTTTTTGTCCATTTTCCGGCGTTTGGGAGCAAATTGCTTTCATACCTTACCAGATTTTCATTCCAACCAATCAACTAGTTGGATTGTTGGACAGAAAATCTTTACGTGTGTATGCAGCTTAACACCCCAACATCTGGACTTGTACTGCAAAATTTAAAATATCAGATTTTAATAAAACGAATACAGAACTAATAGTGGAGCACTTATGGTGCCCTGCGCCCCTCCAGGGCCACCAAGATATCTGGTGGGCTCTGTTGCTAGAGTGGGGGTTTGGCCAAACAAAGAGATACCACTTTGAAAAATATTCACTATGATAATTGTGCTTGGGCCTGGGTAGTCAGTACCCCCCCACTGCTTTATCTGCACCCCCGGGACCCTTAGGCACCATCCTATTGTGACTTCGTATCTGCAGGTAACTGCTAGGTCCAAGGGAGTAGGGGAAGCCACATTCTGCACTGTGAAAATAATGTCCATTTCCAAAATATATCCAATAATACTACCTACAGTACCTTCATAACAGGGCTCTGAATGGGCCATTATGATCTGTACTTAAGCTGGGTATACACAGGGGCGATATATGGGCGATATATCGAGAGCGGGCCGGCTGGTGTGTACCCCCTATATGTCTGTGAACGATGTAGCTCACAGACATATCGCATCTGCTCTGCAGCACAGCATATGGCCGATATATCGCCGCATATATATATATATTTACAGTCAGCTGACCGTCCATACAGCTGGGTGCTGTGATGTCAGCGCTGTCACATCGATCGGTAAGTGTGTATATCTTACTTGGTCGGGCGCTCTGTAGGCGCGACTGTGGGTTGGCAGAGAGATCTGCCTGGTGTGCACCCACCTTTAGATTGACTGTAGCCCACCACCAACCAAACTCCCACCCACCCCATTCTCCTCCCCTTCCTATTCAAGTAAGGGGCAGTGGGCACGTTCTAAAAATATTTTTTCTTAGTGCCTGTACAGCTTTAAATAAGAACAAAATCTTTTGGTTTTAATTCCCATATTATCTAGCTGTAGTTCTATGATGGTTTCTTGCACAATTCCTTCGAAGATTGTACTGAGCCATGAAGAGGATTATACAAAACTGTGTAGAATGATTTCCTTTATATTACATTGAGAACAGCATTCTGCAATTGCTTAGTAACAGGATTTCCATCTTGCAGTCTAACCTTTAAAGTTCATGCAGACAAAGCAGTGATATGTATCTAGTATTAAAGCTGTGCAGCATTCATCCAGCTTTTTATTTCAAGAACTTTCCTGAGAACTAGGTTGGGATCCTTCGCAGAGCATCTCACCATCACAGCTTGATTGGACAGAGCTTTTCAGTAAGCGCTCCTTGGTGCATGGAATAATTTATAAGGCTGTCTTTTATTGGCACAATGTGTCAGCGAGAATATTGGCGAACGGATACTCATATAATATCTTATACGTCAGCTTTGACTTAGGAATTAATGGACTGTGCAAGAACTGTTACTGTGTCTCACCCCAGTCAATCTTCTATATCTACTTTAGTACAGCAAACTGATTTGTTGCATTCACTCATAATGTGACAGGTTTTGCTCTACTACTTCAAAGTGCAAGCAACTGGACACAACCCTATGACACTAGTGTGTTATAGGGGTTTTCTACTTTAAAAATACATTTTTATTGAATAACTTCACTTATCTATAATACAGGTTGAGTCTCCGATATCCAAAATGCTTGGGACCAGGGGTATTTTGGATATCGGAATATTCCGTATTTTGGAATATTTGCATAATATAATGAAATATCTTGGGAAAAGGAACCAAATCTAAGCACAGAAAGCTTTTATGTTCTATATACACCTTATACACACAGCCTGCAGGTAATTTTATACAATATTTTCAATAATTCTGTGGCTCAAACAAGTTTGTGTAGATATATAAAATTCAGTTATGTTCATATACACCTTATACACACAGCCTGAAGGTGATTTTATGTCATATTTTTAATAATTTGTGCCTTAGACAAAGTTTGTGTACATTGATCTATCAAAAATCAAAGGTTTCATTATCTCAGTGATGCCAAAACAATTCCGTATTTCGGAATATTCCGTATTTCAGAATATTTGGATATGGGAGACTCAACCTGTAGTACATTGATGGAGGCCTCTCCCATAGTCCCCAACAGTTTGCAGTATTTAGTAGGGTTCTGCCACTTAAATATAGCCAGGGCCATCATGTTTAAACTTGGCAGCATGCCATAAGCATACAAACTGTTATATGGGCTAATCCCTGCAGTGGTTGCCTGGTTACAGACTACACATCAGAAGTGATAGTAGCTGTAAGTATGATAGCCCTTTACCAAGCATACAACCAGAGGCCAGTAGTGCACAACCCCATTGAAATGAATGGGGGAAATAGGTGGACTTTTTATTGTGAAGTGTTATGTTTTGCACTGTAATTGAACAAGCAGTGTCCAAAAATGGAGCCGCAACAGAACCTCAGATAAACACACTTATGAATGCAAATAGCTAAGGATGTATAGAATAGAATGTATTTTAATTTCACTTGCGGTTACATGCACTACACTTAACGTTAACAAGGCCACTGAGACATCAGGTGGGCCTGGGTACTGGGGGGCATGGCCACTGGAGGTGAGGTGGCTACACCCCTTCATGACATACTGTACATTCATATGCTGTGGCACATACAACAAGGGGCTTTTATTGGCATCACCGCAGGGGCGTGGTTATATCTCCCATGCAATGCCAGGCTCCGGAAAGTTTAACCACTCCCCCATCCAACACAGTAATAAAGCAAAACTGATAACGTTAGTGCTCAGAGAGAAACTGATCATGTTAAATCTTGTTTTTAACCCGAGGGAAGCAGAAATGATAAATAATATCTGCATATCATTGTATTATCAATTAGAGGACATGAATGGCTCTTTTGAACACCCTTTTGAAATAGTGTTATCATAAAAACAGATTGAAAGATGCATAAAGGTGACTCAGACAGGAAGCTGAATAAAGCCGTACTCTTTGTGCCTTGGAAAACTTATTGGAAAGTGTTGACCTGACTGCATAACTCTGTTGCATTTGCATCCTCCTTATAGAACCTTCATTTACTAAAGGAATTGAGCCATCTATATATTTACAGTTGAATCCATTAAGGCTTATTTTTTTATACACCTCTTCCCACGAGCTAAGCCATGCTTCCACTATAAACCTTTTGGCTGTGATAAATATAGCTGTGTAATCCCCGTTTTGTTCTAGTGATATTCCCGAGATCCCCATGGTTAGATGGTGGCATTTTCATGTTTAGTGAGCAGTTTCCGAGCCACAAGTTATGTGATGCACAAGTTATGAACTGACAGCTGTCGGTTTCTAGGCATGCGAATTAAGACCCTCATATATTGGAGGTGACATGTTATGTCTTCAGGAAGAAGGCTGCTGACCTACCTTTGCTTTGACAGTTGCTGCCAGAACTACGAGGCAGTGACAGCTGTACACGCATTCATTTGCCTGCCGGTCAACTGGAAGAAAGACAATTGAGATTGGTTGACTAACTGCATGCATTAGTTAGGGGAGTTGGAAAAAAATTGGATTTATGTACACAAATTGAAACAGACAATGTGTTCATTATAAGATGATATAGTCTCTCGGTGGCATTTGTTTTATTACATGTTATCTGTTTACATTTCTGTCATATTTTGTGGGTTAAATAATGGGATTAACAAACTAGTGTTGTTAAGCAAGTAAAGAAAATACTACAAAACTTAAGGTGATGGGACCCATAGACCTCTGGTTCTGAAGGTAATTTGCATCAGACTCTTCAGGTGCTTACATGACCCATCATTGTATATTACCCTTACAGTACTCATGGAGGAATCGGTATGTTATTCCGCCGGACCTAAACCCGTCGGATGAAATACCAACGCTGGGAGGCTGGCAGATGGAGATCCCAACAGGGTAAGTATTAACCCTATCCCTACCCCCCCAATCCCTAGCTCTCCTTTAGTGGTAACTAACCTTAACCTCCACCCCTAGTGCCAAAGGCTAACCTCCCCCCAGGGGTGCCTAAACCTAACCCCCCCTCTCTGCACCCTAAATTTAAGCCTCCCAGAAGGGTACCTAACCATAACCTTCCATCCGGGGGTGCCTGACGCTACCCCCCTTCCCCTAGCCTAACATAACCATCCCCGGGGGGTGCCTAACCTTAAGCCCCCCCCGGTAGTCTCTAAACCTACCCCCCCACCCCCCCGCAGCTAACAGCTCCCAACGCCCGGCTTACCTACGTTCAGTATGCTGGGCGTCTGGATTTCGGCGTGGGGCTAATGATAGGTGTCGATATTTAGACGCCTATCATTAGTCCCATGCCGGGCTTTCACTGTTGGAAAGCCGGCTGTCGGCATTTCGATCGCCGGCTTCCTGACTACATCCCCTCATGGGGACCTATATTTATTACTTGATGGTGATACATGGACATGTTCTATAAAAAAAGTTGACCTTACTCTTTGACACCCATTGTCTCTTCTGAAGTATTTTATTTAATAGCTGTTTATTAACATTTATATAGCGCCAGCATATTCTGTTGTACTTTACATTTGACAACACAGTAATAAAACAAGATTGGGTGCTAACAGACAGACAGCTAGGGTAAGAGGGCCCTGCTCGCAAGCTAACTATCTATAGAAGTATGTGTCCTGGTTACAGCCAGTTAGTTTGGGATGTAGTCGCGATGCCAGTGGTCACAATACCGGTGCCGGAACCCCGACAGTAGCCGGACTCCTAGCTCCAGAATCCCGACCGCTGACATCCCGACGGTAAGTATTAGGGTTAGGGGTTAGGCACTAGGGGGAGGGTTAGGGCTAGGCTGCAGGGGGGAGGGTTAGGGTTATTGATATGCAAATGACATGGCATGTTGGTGGGTTGCTAAGATTGTGAATTGTAAAATAAAGTGTAAAATACATAGTACATTTTAGGAAAATTATATGATTCTAATAAATAATTTCAACCTACAAAATGACCGTACCAATAGCCTAAATAAATGTACCTTTTGTCTTATTTTGTTTACATTATAACCTAGATTGTGGATGCACTCCAAAGAGACAGATAGGAGATTGCACAGGTTGGTAAGCTGAGCTAAACTGCACTAGTATGACACTATCCATGTTGAGTTTGTGGATTGTGAACTAGATGTGTGAACTTTAAAACATTAGATTTTTGCAAGTCCTCAAGTTATGGAAACAAGTCTCCTGTTATTACTCAAACCAACACTCTTCTGGTAATTAAATATATAGAAATATTATAGAGTGCTTCCCTTAATGACAAGAATACAAATTTCACCATTCTATTAACTGATAGTTGAACTAATGTTGAGCTACTTCCTTCTTCCATCTCCTCAAACCTTCCTCATAAAGCCCTAAAGTTACCACGGAGGGGCTAAATGTGAGAGAGGTGACGGGACCCAATGTTAAACCGATGGGACTGTCCTGTTGTGACTTTAGCACTGTTATTAATGAGTGATATGATTTCAATTAAATAACAATAAGGATCCGTTGAGTATGGGCATGCTACTGTACAAATGCCGCACTCGCTAGTCACACAGGCAGAGCGGCAGGTAAGGTCAATCCTGCTGCTCTGTCACTAAAGAAAGTAGAGGCAATCCCATGAGGCTGTGCTGCGTCAGGGGTCAGAGGAGCCGCTCCCTGATTGGAGGAGCTCATCACATGCTCCTTCCCTCCCTCCCCCTCATGGTTGTCCATCAATGGTTCTATCATGGCATGAGTGATCTTGGCCACCTATGATCCGCCATCTACCAACTGAGCTCCTGCCACCAATGTCTGCCATTGGTTCTACCTTATTTATGGCAAAACTAAACACCATCCTCATCAATCCATCAATGGTTGTTCACCATTGATGGTCAGTGGCCATCCCGCCTCCCCCCTCATTCGTGAAAGTGGCTGTATGGCTTAAGGGGAGGGTATATGTGGTCATTGGGGTGTCTTATAGAAGGAAATGCTGAATGACCTCTTCAAATGTGAGCAGTAGAAGTAATGTAAAAAAGGGTGCCTCTTCCAGTTGCCACCACTCCCAAAAGACTATACACATTTACAAAACAATAGATCCTAGGGTGTTCTATATGCCCGTACTATTAATTATTTTAAATAGGAACTCCCTTCATCTGGTGTGTGTCCATTGTGCTAAAATGTAACTAAGGTGTCCATACGTTTAGGAGTTTATTTGTAAAGGTGTATGATATGATTTCTGCTTATTGCATAGTTTTATACTATGTTTACATTTTATATACATTGATTATTGTAGGCATCGTACCTGCCCAGTATATCTAATCTATGGGGAATATTAAAATTGCGGCGATAAAGTATCGCGAGTGACATCATTTCGCCTTGTGAAAGTATCCTCCGTATTCAATTCCGGACACTTTTCGCCGGTGCGGAAACTCAGTGCAATGGAACCGGCGATAAAGTTTCGCCTATGAATAGGTGTCGAAAAAAGTGCAGAATTGGGGTTTTGGGGTGCAAACTTTGGCTAAAAACCCTGCACCCTTGGGACAGTCCCCCAAAGGTAAACTGCGTCAAAAAAAGTAAAAAAAAAAAAATACTTTAGATCACCCCAAAAAAGTACTTTCATTTTGGGGGTGAAAAAGACCAAAGTTGGGGGACAATTTTAAAAACTAGCGAAATAGACTCCAGGGGGGTCCCCAAGTATGCCCCAGGTGTTTTTAAGTTTACAGGTGCTTGCGGCAGGTGGATTTTTTAAGTTTTTTAAAATTTCACTTTAGCAACTTTCAAATATGCTAGCACCCATTTTCGTGTACCCCAAATTTGCTGGGACTACTTATTTTCTGCAAAAAAAACCTGCTAAATGCTATTCTTCACCACTTGTGCAAAGACACTAATTAGCAGCTATTGAGAGCATTAAAGTACCCCAAATACCTTCAGCAGGCCTATTCGGAGGTATCTATAGTGATCCCCAATGTCAATGCATCTTTTGGAGGGTGTCAGGCTGATTTCCACAAATCTGACAAGACTTTTCGCCAGGTCCGAATTCGCCGGGTCCCGTTTTCGCCGATTTCTAATTGAATGCGGGTACGAGCGCAAAACTTTTTTGCATGGAAAACCAGCGATGTCGGCGAAAAGTCCAGGACTTTTCACACCTAATTGAATATGCCCCATAGGGGTATATTTACTAAGGTGCGGGTTTTTAGAAGTGGTTTTGTTGCCCATAGCAACCAATCAGATTCTAGCTATTACCTTCTAGAAGGTGCTAGATAAATGTTAAGTAGAATCTGATTGGTTGCTATGGGCAACATCTCCACTTCTAAAAACCCGCACCTTAGTAAATATACCCCATAGTATGATTGCAGCCTGCTTCCGATTGTCAAATTTATTTTCTAGCTGTAATAATCTTGACTTGAATTATTTAAATGGACGGTGCTCTAGTTTCCTCTCACAATGTAAAAACACACATCTGCCAATTTGGAAACACCTGGTCCTGGGTCGCCTATACTTCCATCTTCGCTCCCCCTTTTGACAAAAGCCGGCTGCGCCACTGCATTTGGTCGCAAAGCTGTTTTACAAAGGAACTTCTATTTAACAACACAGCTCCCTAAGCGGGACTCGGGGAGATGTACCAAGCCTTGCAGAGAGATAACATGAAGAGAGATAAAGTACCAACCAATCAGCTCCTAACTGTCACATTACAGGCTGATTTTGAATAATGACAGGTAGAAGCTGATTGGTTGGTACTTTATCTCTCTCCAAAGTTTAGTACATCTCCCCCCTAATGTTCTTATAGCCTGTACAGAACAGAAACATAATCCATCTAGTAAAAGTTGTACTAGATATAATTAGACATAGAAAAACATTTAGGTTAGAATGCCTTTTAAAATAACGTTTAGCATATTATTCTCTCTTTTATCTGCCTAGCCTATACTTTCTAACCACATATGCTGTAGTACGGTTACCAGTTGTCCTCATTTATGTGGTGAACCTGCCTTCTGTGACAATGTGTTTCCTGCCCACTATACATGTTCTGTGTGCGGTTAGAATCTGCTCGTATTTTACCTATTAGAGTATCAAATGAGTGTTTGTTTGTTTTTCCTCTGAAAAAGGAGAGACAGTTGTAAAGACTCCAAAAATAGAAGCTGCTTTGTATGTGCTTGTAAAATGCTTCAGAGGACAAATATGGGTAGCCTCGCTCTGCTGTCACAGTACAGGTAGTACATAGTCATTGTAATCCTGCCTGACATAGGGCCTGATTCAGAGCTGAACGCTCTGACCAGAGCGCTCGCTCTGAATCAGGGCCCTCCTCCATGAAAATGGAGCGGCCTCCTGGACACTCGTATAGCTGTGGGTGACCACCCACAGCTATAGCGAGCGTCCATGATGATGGTCGCGATGGTCTTGACCATCGCGACCATCGGACTTGCGACGGAGACCCTGCGGTAGGGTCTCCCTGCCACAAGCCCTGGAGTGATTTTGGCTCTATCAGGGAACGCCTCCATCTGGCAGGCACGCCCACCAAAGGGGGCGTGCTGTCAATCAACATCGACAGCACGCCCCCTTTGGTGCGAGACCTGGAGCGATGGGAAGCCCGTCGCTCCCCGGGTCTTGCGCATGCGCACGACGGAGCTCCCTCCGTTGTGCGCATGCGCAGTGGGGAACATCGACCCGCTTGCGAGCGTACTGAATGACCCCCATTGTACTGACATTGTCGTTCACAGACATCCCGGGTGTATACAACAGCCGATGCACTCACGATATATCGTTCGTCGATTGAATGAGCAATATATCGATAAGTGTGTAATCTGCGTAAGATGTGTGAGGAGTCAAAATGCAAAGGGAAGGAGTCTATAGTAATCGATAAACCGCCCAGTCACTGTGTCACAAGCCAGGATCAAGTTGGTCTGGAGGGGGCATCTTAGGAAAGGGCATGACCACACATCAGAAGAGTAGCCTGGTGCTGGATCACACCCGTCTTGTTCCCATCCCCTAAAAGGACAATTTTATTGCCTGATTGATTGGTATACACCAATAATAAGTCACTTTAGGGCATCTTTTAAAGAGATTAGAAACAATAGTTTTTATTCAGTAATGAAAATTGCCCCAAAGCAAGTACCCCCCCCCCCCCCCCCGCCCCGCCTTCTAACATGATTCTCCCAGGCCTCACTCCTGCAGAAGGAGCAAGTGCCTGGAGCATTATATTAAGTGCAGGGTGTGCAGTGCACCCTGATTTCTGGATATAGGGGGGCCCACACCGCACACTCTGCACTCACAAGTCTAACGCCACTGTAGTCACCAAGATGGCACAGGACCATTTCCCCAAAGATCTGTGTATATAATAAAGCATTGGGAAAATAGCGCCAACACCGGAGTCTAAAGGTCTGATTCAGAGCCGGACGCTAAGCTGCTCTCTCACGTAGCCAAAATGGGCCTGGTATGCAAATGTCGCACTGTCTGGTGGAGGGACGCCCTCTATGCCTTAGAGAGCGAACGCACACCAGTATAAAGACGCCCACCTTTCTCTCTTAGCACACGTCATCTCCAGGAGGCGTGTGATTAATCGGTGACATCGAGAGTCATCGGAGCTGCACGCAGCACTTGAGGTAGACCCTACCCCACTGCAAGCACTGCGATCACTGCAGGTTAAAATATAAGCAAGTGACGTGTACAATGACGCTACATTGCTAATTATGCACACTCCTAAAACTCTGTTTTGACGCCCAGACACGCCTACGTTCGCAGCACCACTCCCCCTGTTCACAAGCACCTTCCCCTGTTAACACCCACAAACGGCGCTGTCACTCAAAATAGCATCTAGTCTGTGTACTACGAGCGCACGATTCCCGGGCGCAGTGATTGGTTCGCGCATGCGGTCTTTGACGCATGAACAAACGTGCAATAATCGCCCATAGCGTGCGTACGCAGCTTAGCGAATGGGACTGAGTCGGGCCCTAAGTGCCTGAGTATACTTAACGCATGCGTGGGCAAGAGAAGGGGCACAAACAGACTGTATACGGACCTCTGCCCTCTCTTAAGACGGTCCTTATGGGGAGATGGGATAGGCAGGTCGGAGGCCAAGAGGTGAAGTGAGATCCTGATTTCTGCTGTTATTAAGATGGTGCCACCTGAGACAGATTTTCATCTCATCCATAAATGAGCAGGAAGATTATTAGTAAATGATGGCCAAGTGTAGTGGGAAAAAGGGGATGGGCAAAAAATGGCAAACGTCATGCAGCACCGCCCGCTGCCAGCCACTTCACAGTAATTCACCTGCGATAATTTTTTCAAATTGGCTTTTTAAACGTTATTTCTAAAAACTTCCAGATTGTAAGGTCTCACGAGCAGGGCCTTCTTACCCCCATGTCGGTACCTTTTCTGCCAGCCGTGTATGTCCTCGGTCCATTTCAATGGATGATTTTTTTTTTTCATTAATACGTTCAATTTTAAATTAATCAGAACTGGGCATAAATAATTAGCTGTGTGATATCTGATATTGAGTTCATTTGAAATAGAATAGTTACCTATTGTTGGGCATTTAATATTTTAACAATATATCTGCAAATATTGCTCAGACCTGCCAGAATAAAAAGCTGTCCGATACCATGTATTGTGCAATTGAAAAATTGTTAATGGAAGACCTTATCACGTTGAAAGTGTATTCTGTCTTTCCAAGGCATATGCAATATCTAGGGAGAATATGACTGCCGTTACTAATAATATAATGTAGGTGTTTGCCGTGTCATATATACCTCTTCAGCCACGCTTTTCATTAGCAATTTGTGATATTGGTGAATAGACTGTCCCAGCTACGGTCAGGATCCCTCGCTTTTTCTGTGCGTTGCTTTGATTTCGCCGTGGTTGATGTCGCTGTGGTATTATAGCTACTGCCTTTCCGTTAGCTAGAAGCGCATAAAGCCTACTATTGTACAGTATATACTGTATTATCTTTTGTATGTTGACGCAGATGATGATGAATCTTCGTAGGGACGAAATGTTAATATATTAATAATTAATTAAAAATGCAACAATAACTATGATTGTTTTAATTGCTCCTTGTTCTGACAAAAATAAATAAATGTAACAAAATCACTTGTAATGGATATTTATCAATAAAATAAATAAAATTCCCAGCTTCCCTTGTTATACAGCCGTGGAATAGTACGGTTTATCTCATCACTTTGCTAGGCCAATTTCAGGGGATATGCACATGGGTAGGGGGCTTTCAGCAACAAACAAACAATAAAAAATAAATAAATAAATAAATAAATATATATATATATATATCAGGTTGAGTCTCCCATATCCAAAATGCTTGGGACCAGGGGTATTTTGGATATCGGAATATTCCATATTTTGGAATATTTACATAAAATAATGAAATATCTTGGGAATGGGACCCAAATATACACACAGAATGCATTTATGTTTTATTTACACCTTATACACACAGCCTGAAGGTTATTTTATACTATATTTTTAATAATTTTGTGCATCAAAAAAAGTTTGTGTACATACATGAAATTCATTTATGTTTCATATACACCTTATACACACAGCCTGAAGGTTATTTTATACTATATTTTTAATAATTTGTGCTTTAAACAAAATTTGTGTACATTGAACCATCAGAAAGCAAAGGTTTCACTTTCTCAGTCATGCTAAAAATATTCCGTATTTTGGAATATTCCATATTTCGGAATATTTGGATATGGGAGACTCAACCTATATATATATATATAGGCAACACTAAATGGTTAAAATGTTCAGAGAAGACAATAGCCAACTGATCAAAATCTCAATATATTTTTCATTGAAACATTAGTCAGTTGGAGTACTGGAGTACTGTCATGTTAACCCCTGAGTGCCGCCACTGCAACTGACATACTACTGGTACTTGTTCCCTATTTGAAGGGAATATATATAATGCTATAGCCATCCTAAAATACAGTGGACCAGTACTGTACATGTAATGCCGCAGTGCTTGTTAAATGGGCGTGCAGTGGTACATAACCCATTCATGTATGGGGCAAAATGCTTACAAGACAGAAAAGCATCTGATTCGCTGACAAAGGGATTTTTACCATTTGATATGCAACAAAATAATTAGAATCCCCTTTATGTAGCTATTTTGGCCAATGTATATTTTGTTTAATTCATTTCTTTTTTTTATTTGGGCAGTGGGGGCTCTTGTTTCTTGTTCACATAGAAATTGTAATATATTTATCTCCCCCCTCCCCCAAATGCAGGACCTGGTCATTCTTTGCAAATGTTTGCAAAATATATAATCACTGTTCATTGGTCTCACAACTGAAGTGATGGCTTTGTGTGGGAGTAGTCCTATAGGACTTGCCAGGGTGCTTGAAGAGTATGTTACGTATTATATGACTACACAGTACTTTTCCTTTAACAAGACACAGTGGGGCCCTGAGTTTGGACACTATGCCATATTTGCGCTAGTGGTCGATGTTTTTCAACTTCACGTGTCTAAGAAGCTAAAACATTGCACAGCGTAAGCGTCCCACAGTGTGTACAAACAGAGGTGCAGTAGCGATTAAGACGCATGGTCTCAGAAATGTATTCGGCTTTCCTGGGTAGTGATAGGGAGGTGGCTGCTCAGGGAATATAGCATAAAGCAGGTAAAAGTTTCAATGGTCCGTTCGATGGTAGCGTATAAAAACGCACAAAGTGGGCATCCCAGTCCTTGTACATTGAAATGCACGCTTGTACACCAGGGGAAGGGCTGATACCAGGGCCATCTTAACGTGTAGGCACACTGGACAGCTGCCCAGGGCCCCACAACGTTTGGGGCCATCGAGAGGGGAGGGCTGGGCCGGGGTGCATCTACATGGAGTGCGCAACCCCTCGTTCCATGCATAAGGCAGCCGGCTTAAGAGTCAGGGAGAGAACTGAACTGCACTGCGAGCTATAGAAGAGAAAAGGGAGCTGGAGTACGTAATCCTCGCTTCACATCGTGTTTTTTATGTTTAAACCTTTAATTTTGTTGAAAGTAACAATAAATCTAAAGGTTTTATTTTATTAACAGTTTACATTTTTATTCCCATGAATAAGTGATTAAGGGCCCCAGTGCATTGCTTTGCCCAGGGCCTACAATGCTGTTAAGACGGCCCTGGCTGATACTAGCATTAGTATATAGTGACGGCAGAAGACACTAGAGCGTTCGCAGCAGGGTGCAACTCAGAATCAGTACCAATAAGTGTTTGCTACATTCATTGATCCTGCTTAGGACCAAGCGAAATTAAAAATCCCAATTTCAGCAAAAACATTATTTTCTATTACGGTTATAAAACCACATACTTTTGAGCATGAAAGGGCTGTAGAAAAAAATAAACCCCCTAACATTATACAATAATTTAAAACTACTGACGCATGCACCAATAACTTTAAACATGCATCAATACTCAATTATTCTTGTTATTTCAAAATGGCTCATTATGGAAATACAATATCTTAAGAGACGGGCATGATCAAAAACAGCAGATTTCATGATCAGGGGCGCCGACCTTTGCTATGTAAATGAGTTGCAAACTCATTATACATGCCAAATGACAGAATTAATAAGAGGGGGCTACTAAACGAAACTCTGTAGAGAAGCTGGAGCTTGTGATTGAATAGTGTAATTCTTCATGATTTTAATATAACACCACAGGCTCTTACCTGAATGGTCTTGTATACATATATACAATCTAATCATCTTGGGTTTGCAAATCAAGTCAGTCGTCTATACAGAGAGAGTCTCTCTTAAATGCTGCTTAGAGTTCTTGAGAGGTCATGTTAGTATTTTACTGATGGGAGGGTGTGATGTCATGTTATGTAAGTAAGGAATGAAAAGAATAATATATTGATGTAAGCATCTAGAAAATTGCAGTGCTGCCACATAAAGCCTTAGATACTGCCATAACAGGATGGCTTAGGGATATAGGACCTCATTCAGAGGCGGTCGCTAGGGCACGATCGATCGCAACGAGCGATTTTTTCGTCATGTGCGCATGAGTGTAGTCGGCATTGCGCGTGCGCAAGCCAGTTCTTGCGAGCTATATGGAGTCTGTCGTCAGTCACTACTTGGTCGTAGCTCTGATTGACAGATAGTTCCGTTTATGGGTGGTAACAGGTGAAGGTGCATGTGAACGGGGGCGTGGCGCTGCGAACCAGGCGTGTCTGTCGTAAAAAGAGAGATTTAAAGGCGTGCATAAATTACTGAGCGGGTCATCGCACACGTCATACCGCAGCCTTTAAGATGCTACTTCTCGTAGTGCTGGAGTGAGCCCAATGTCTACCTCGAGCACTGCGACTGCAGGCGATGGTTTCTGCCTCTGCCGATGTCTGGAGTCAATTAACAAAGTAACAGGTGTTTGTCATTGCAATGTATATTAGCAAAGTGGTTGCGTTAATTGGCTTTTTTTCTTTTTAAAAGGACATTACATTTGGTTGGTCTCGGTATGTGATATTTATATTACATTTGTTTGCAAAACCTTTTAAAATATATTTAATAATCATAATTCCCTTTTTTTTTGTTCAAATGCTAAATACATGTATTTGTAGACGTTTTTTTATATTTTTTTAGGTTTGTGGTACTGCACTACCCAGCATGCTTTGTGTTTGTTATTTTTTTATAATAAAGCCCATAACCAGATTTCTTAAACCAAACATCAAAAAACACATGCAAAATTTACATTAGAAGAATAGACAAAAAAAACAAGGCGATTGCACGCTGCTTGCATCCGCATCAAAATAGGCAAAAGAACCATCGAAAGTGCAGATGTGAAAACTTGACTCTGCCAAAAAACCACGATGGTCACCTAGCTTGGCGCCAGCGACCGACAAATTTCTGCGACTGTAGTCCTCGCTCACCCCTTTACGAGACTCAGGAGGTGTGTTTTCATGGTGATGGGAGTTTCCTCGCCTACGATGTGCGCTGCGATTTTGCGCTCGATTTGCATTTTCTCGCTCTTTTATGATACGATCGATCGCGCCCTATCGACCGCCTCTGAATGAGGGCCATAATGTGATCAATATGTGAGAGCAATAGAAATGCAACCATTATACAACAGGATGCACAAAGCCTTTTCTTAAGCATGGTGACAATCCTGCCTACTGTCTCCATGCATTCCATGCTGGTCAGACATATCTAGGCATAGAAACCTAACATATAGAATCCCTGAAAAACACAACCTCACATTTAATATTCCTTTATATATTTCGATACAGAAAATGGATTTTCAACTCTTCTCTATAAATAGAACCCTTAGGGGCCCATTTATTAATTATTGGGTTTCAGATTGCATTGCTTCACATCAATACAAACTTCACATTGTTTATCTTTATATCGTGCTTCTACCCATAACAGCTCATAACTATTGACTTTGTTCTTTTATTGACTATTACCTACTTTAGTACACACTATACTTTCTGCCTAACTACCCACTGGAATTATGGCCTTTGTGTTTTTCATGTTAATATTGCCTCATATTTACTGTAGTTGAACACACTGTACATCATACCCCTCTCTTTTCCCACCACATCTACATCCAAACCACCCTACCCCTTCTATCCCACCCCCACTCTCTACTTCCCTAGTCGGTCATCATGCCTCCTCGCTCCCATCTCATACCCATCCTCACCTTCTGCCCTCATCTTCCTCCGAGAGCCAGTCCACCCTCTCACAATAGCAACTTAGCCTATTTCATCCATATCTCCCCTCTTCCCTCTCTACCTTTCTCCTTTGTCCTTCCAGAATTCCAGATCCATCAGTAACAAACTTCCCACTATCCACAACCTCTTCATCTCCAACTCACTTAACCTTTTTGCTATCACTGAAACCTGTTTTTCTCACACTGATACCACTTCCCCGCTGCTCTTTTTCCTACAAGGGCCTCTCCTTTACCCACTTCTTCATACCTGATGACTACCCTGGCAGCAGGGTGATCATCCTCCTATCCCCCAATTGCTCCTTTCATCTCATCCTTTCTGTGTCTTCCCTTTCCTTCTCCTCCTTTGAAGCCACTCTATTCATCTTTTCCAACCCATCCATCTCCGTGATCTACCGTTCTGCTGGCCTAACTTCCCAAGTCCTTGATAACTTTGCCCCATGGCTTCTCCACTATCTTTCCTCTGACCTCCCCTCCATCATCCTAAACAACTTTAACATCCAAATGAAATCCCCAATGATCCAGCTTCCACCAATCTTCTCACCCTTTCTTCCTCTTTTGGCCTTTCAATGGACCTCCTCCCCCACCCTCCTCCTCGGCCACTCTTTTGACCTTGTCTTCTGCCTTCTGTGTGCTCTCTCTGACTTCTCCAACTCTCCCTTCCCGCTCTCTGACCACCATCTCCTCTCTTTCACCCTCTCCCCTTCTCCTGTACCACTCCTCATGCCCAAATCTACCATCACCCGATGCAATCTCTATCCTCTAGACTCTGCTATACTGTCCTCCTTGCTTGATATCCCTCCAATCCAACCTGACCTGCCTCAACAAGACTTTTACAATCTCACCCTCTCCTTTGCTTTCGACACTGCTTCCTCCTCCTCTTGGGTCCCACTTTGCCGCTCCAAACCCCAACCCTAGTACTCCAAACTTACCCTGTTCCTCAAAAAATGCACCCACTCCACCAAACGCCACTGGAGAAATTCTCGATTCTGGGCAGACTTTCTCGACTCTAAGTTCATCCTCTCATCCTACAGTTCTGCCTTTTCCCTTGCTAAGAATTCCTTTTTCAAGTATCTCATCTCCTCTCCCTACCATATTCCCTTACTGCCATTGACTATGCCTCCTTTTTCACCTCCAAATTCAAGGCTATCTGTCAAGAAATCTCCACCCATCACTCTGCCGCCCCAACCTCCCCCCTTCTCTCTCCACATCCACCCCCTCTGTGCTCCTTCCCTCCCCCACCACAGGCAATGAAGTCCATCCCCTCTGCCTGCCACCAGGATCCCATACCCTATCGCCTCCTTTGCTCCCTCACTGCCTGCTTCCACCTTGCTCACCTCTTCAATCAATCCCTCTCCTCTGGCATCCTCCCCTCTACCTTCAAACATGCTTTGGTCTCACCCATTCTAGAAAAACCCAACCTTGACCCCTCCTCACTCTCTAATTACCACCCCATCCCTTTTCCCCATTTTGCCTCCAAAGTACTCAAGCAGATTGTTTACAACCCACTCATCTGCTACATCTCTGGCAACCCCATCCTTTATCCTCTCCAATCTGGCTTTCATCCCCTTCATTCCACTGAAACTGCTGTGGCTAGAGTCACCAATGATCTTCTCTCTTCCAAATCTAGGGGCCACTTCCACCTGTTCATCCACCTGGAAATCTCTGTAGGCTTTGACACCGTGGATTACCCTCCAAACCACAAGCCTCTCTGACACCATTTTCTCTTGGTTCACCTCCTACCTTGCCAACCAATCCTTCTCTGCCTCTGATTCCATTCCCCCCACCTCAGGCCTCTGCTCTTTTCTTTGTATACCTCCTCCCTGGGTGAACTCATCAATTCCTTTGGCCTCCAGTATCACCTCTTTGCCGACAACACTCAACTCTACCTCTCCTGATCTCTTTCCCTCCCTCCTCTCTCGGGTGTCCAGTTGCTTCTCTGCCATCTCTTCACGGATGTCCGTGCACCCTCAAACTCAACTCATTGGCCAGAATTCAATTCAGTGTGATGATGAATGGCCACGGGAGGGAGCTCCTGCAGCTATTCAATACACAGCGCTGTTTGGGCGGCTAAAGGATTTCTGCTCGCACCCCCCTGGGGATGCGAAGGGAAATCCGACAAAAGTGTATGGCACGCAGCTGTTTGCTGGCTTAGCGCAGAGCTAACATACGTGCACTCGGCACTTTAGTCAGAGAATGCCGGTTACCACGCCGTAACACCCAGGTTAAGTCACGAGAACCGGCATTCTCTGACTTATCCACTTCCCGACAAGGGAAACAGCACAGTGTATTGAATAGCTCTGGGAGCTCCCTCCAGCGGCTATTCATCATCGCGCTGAAATTAATTCGGCCAATTGTCTTCCCTCCATTAAGAGTCTCCCCTCCCCCAACATCTCTATCAATGTTGACAACACTACTATCTCCCCTTTACCCCAAGTCCTCTGCCACTGGATCATTCTTGTCTCCTCCCTCTCTTTCACTCCCCACCAATCTCTTGCCCAGTCCTATCATTTCCAGCTCCGCAACATCACTTGCATCAGACCCTACCTCTCCCAGGATGCCACCAAGACTATAGTCCACTCACTGATCATTCCTTGTCTCGACTACTGCATCCTTCTCCTTACTGGCCTCCCTCATTCCTCTCCTATCTGTACTTAATGCTACAGCTAGACATCTTCCTCTCCTGTCTTTCCACAACTGCCTCCCCTACAGAACACACTTCAAACTCCTCACTCTCATGTATAAGACTCTCTCCAACTCCACTGCTCCCTACATCTCTAACCTCATCTCCTTACATACTCCCTCCCGCCTTATCCGGTCAGCCAATGACCGTTGCCTTTCCTCTCCTCTGGTTACTATCTCTTACTCTTGAATCCAAGATTTCTTGGGTGCTACCCCCATTACAGGAATGTTCTCCCTTGTTCAATCAGACTATCTCTTAACCTGCATAGCTTTAAACGGGTGCTGAAAAATCACCTGCCCACTGCTTAACCATTTGCCACAAAGTTCACCTTACCCTCTTTCATCCTCCATCTCACCCACTCTTGTTACCTGCCCTCAGCTCTCCTGTGTCATCTTGTTGTCTCCCCGACCTTTTAGTATGTAAGCTCCTATGAGCAGGGACCTCCTGTATTATCATTTACTACTCTTGCTCACAAGCTACACTCATTTACCCCCTCCTTGGACTCTCTACCTGAGACTCCACTTCATCTTTCCTTCGTATCCTCTTGCAGTGGCTCAAAACCTGTTAGTTGTACCCTATCATATGGGTACCAGTTTCAGCTTGTAACAAATTTTCTGCTTTCCCCATTGGCATCAGTAGCTATGTTGAGAGTTGTAGTGTTATTTGTTAATTGTATACTGTATTACTTAATGTATTGTATTGTGTTACCATGTCATTTGCCCTCTGTGTGGCATGGCAGACCACGTGGCGCACTAATAATAATAATTTCTTATCACCGCTTATAGCGGCACTAACAAATTGCATACCGCTGGCATGTGTAAAGAATCACATGCAGGGACAAGGGCTCCTATGGCAGCCCATCCCTTTAATGTCTACAAGCAAAGTGATGCAATGTACACAAGTCCAATATATTGGTCTTATGTACGTTGGAAATAAAGACACTAGAGAGGTGACCTAATAACTACATAGCAATACATTAAAGGTCATTGTAACGACTGGCAAAGGGACATCCAATTTGACTGTGACTTTTTTTAACCGTACTAATTAGATAGCTTAGAAGGGCATTTAGTGTGGATGTCAGTATAGATTTACAGTGGGCAAAATCATTGCACCGGTAACAGTGATGAAGTGCAGACTGCAGTTACTGTGACTGAGTGGGAGGTTTGGACACTGGTAGGATAGTGGAGGAAATTGGGTATATTAACATGCCTGACAGTGGTTGTTTGGATTCTGGTAGGGTGAGCAAAGTGTGGGTGAGGGCACCACTAGTGTTAAGAGGGAAGGATGTAAAGGTGCCAAGAGTGGGACTATGCGTAGAACCTTACTTATAGAACCTCCCTTCTCTTGTAATTTCTACAACTTACTATGCTACCTGGAGCAATTCCTGCCCAGGCTGAAAGCCTGAGATGTGTTATGCAGATGCCCGGGCTTTCTCTGTCCTCCTATGGAAGTTTTCATACTGGAAAATGTACTTTCCCCATGAACTGCCATGTTAAGCTGGGCACACACGGTACGATGTGTACCCAGCTGTGCGATTCACGATCCGACAGCCGACATATTGGGAGGTCCCCACACACGGAGGGATACGTTGTCTGACCACCTGATATGCCGGCCCCTCCTATCCCCCCCCCTGCAGAGACCAGCATGGGATTGTTCATCGCTTCTCCAAAGCTCTTGTGCATGCAGAAGGATCTAGAGGACCGATGGACGACCCCACGGGAGAGCGCGCAGCGGACGCTATCATGCTCACACACGGAACGCTATAGCTGCGATATCATCCCAATCCGTCAGATCGGCCGCTATATCGCTCCGTGTGTGTGGGGTCTTTAGAGCTGGGAATATCAAACACAAAGCAACACATGTTCCAGGATTTTTGCTATCATGCCATGAAGGGATTTAAAGGTCTCTCAGGACAAGTAATTAATGTGAGCGCTCTTATTTGTAACAGTGTCCTGTGGGCTTTAGTGTTAAAACTGAATAAGGTTTTCCATATTTATATACCTGCACTCTGGCCATGGAGGTTATTCATATTATTAGGCAGATACTAACAGTAATCTTAATTTACCTTTCCACAGTAACAATAAATACTATAGTGGATAATTGTTTCCTTTTAACCATTACCTTTTTTTTTTTTTTCAGTATGTAGATTATTATTATTAGTGTAGTTTGAGATACTTACTTCTGTTATATAACAAGTACAAAAGTGCAGCTAAAAATGGAATACTAAACTCATGAGAAAGAAGTGTCCTTCACATTTATACTCCAAATAGGTAGATTGATGTAATCTTAAATATTATGTGGCTGATGCACTATCAAAGCTACTGTATTCCGGCCTCTTAACTTCTCTGCAATTATTTCCCACTGAGTGATATTGGCACAGCTTCTGCTTAGTAATGAAAAGTGGAGATCTCTAGATTCGCAAAGCTTTTAAATGTGGCGTTTGATCAAAAATAGTACTACTGGCATAATTTTGTTTAGATTAGTACAGTTAAATCATTAAAATGTTCTTAAAAGTGGGATAAATAATGTAACCAATCATAGAACAGTTTTGTAACTTACAAGCAGGTATGTGGAAACTGCAGCCTACTGATTAGTATACCATATTTGCATAAATACACCTCACAGGCACACTTGGTTTTGCTATCGGTAGACTTAAGCGGCCCATAAACAGTGCGATATGCTCCATGTATGACAACGGCCGATCCGACGCCCGACATATCGGGCGGTCCCCACACACGGAGCGAAGTGGCGGCCGCCTGCCCGATATGCCGGCACCTCCCTCCCTCACCCGCATAGCGCAACATGGGGTCGTACATCACATCCCCTGATCGAGTGAATTTTCCGTAAGATCTGGGGATGCGATGTATGACCCCACGGGAACGCACGCGGGACGATATCATGCCCATACACAGTGCAATATAGCAGCTATATCGTGCCAATCCGTCGGATCGGCTACTATATCGCACCGTGTATTGCCGGCTTTAGACGCTGTACTATATATAGTGTATAGATACTAAATGATATATAACCGATATACTCTACAGGAATATTAAATAGTTGATAAGGTTGTCATTATGGATCAATAGTTAGAATATAAAGTAATGTTAATCTCCGCTCAACTGACTCAACAGATTACCGTCAATTTTATTGTCATGTTCATTTTAGGGATTATGAATCTTCTTTATCAGATTTTTTTTCTGACTCCCATGTCCACTTCCAGTGCATTTGAAAGCTTGTCTAAGAAATTAATGCATAGATTAGAGAGGTTTAGCACTACTGAATGTACAATGATAACAACTTTTCTCTAGATTAAAAGCAAAAACACAGATGCGGTTAAATTCCTATCATTTTCACTTATCGCTACAGTGCGGCAGCCATGGCATTTAGGACTCCATGGCAAGTCATTTTAAAAGCCCCTACATGGGGCTAATTGCTCTAAAAAATAATTATAATCCGCTAAAAAATATACAATTGAGTAGTAAATTTGTGCAGATTTGTTCAAACAATAGTTAATATCCATACTTTACTATCTGTAATTCAGGCACAATGTTTTACTGCTCAGTTTAATTATTTATGTGGTTTCTGAAAAAAAAAAAAAAATGTCAGATAAGATGGTCTGAAATTAGACCGATTAAGGACCTGTTTCACTACTGGATCGCAACTGCGATTGCAATAGCGATTACACACGTAGTTCTACTGTGATAGTATGCTAATCCACTGCCATCGCAATACCGCCACTGCACTACATAAGGACGCCCACATGTGTAATGTTTAGCAAAACTGTGAAACCATCGGTACAATTGAGTACCATCGCAGTCTCACGCACACTTGCACAAGCTCTGATCTTACTCAGAAATCGCTAACTTCATCGCACGCTATCAGGCCTCAGGCTGCGTAAGGCATCGCAGTGGATAATTTATGCGCGCCCATGCAACGGCGTTTAAACGCACTGGCACGCTTGAGTTTCGCCGACCCCCCGTCACTACCCACAAATAACGGCGTTTAAACACACTGGCATGCCTGAGTTTCGCCGACCACCCACCCCTGTCACCACCCACAAATGGCACTTCCTGTCAATCTCCGATGGGTCTGTGTAGTCACCGCAATCGCAGTACCGATCGCAGTGGCTGGTTCATGCGCGCACACTGCATGCACGCGCAGAAAGCAACAGTCAGATTGTGTGCGTAATTGCAGTTACGATCGGTAATGAATCAGGCCCTAAGGTTGTTATCCCAGGAAGCAAGTTTTTGGAGGCAGCAAATTGTATTATAATATAATATATGAGTTATTCTCTATCATTCTCTGAATGTGTTGTTTAAGCAATAAATCTAATTTTAAAACAGTTTATAATACACAAAACAAATACAGATATACCCAGCTGCATCCTTGCCGCTGGCATAACAAATCGTGCCACGCATGGCGTGAGACGGGCGCCCGCGAACGGATACACGCACTGTGTTCGCACCCGTGCCTCCAAAAAAATGCATCGTGCGATCGCAGTGTGTGCCATAGCGTACCGTAGCGTATGCAGGTGCGGGGAATCGCATGGGATGATGTGTGCTTACGTTTGTGGCGCGATCAGCCACAATGTAACAGGGCGCATCTGTACTCTATAGTGGGATGTTTTTGTGTAAGTAATGACAAGTATCTAATAGAATGCCCCCAGAACTTTGAAACAACACAGAAAAGAAATGTACCCGCACTCCATTTTTCCCATATTGTATATGCTACCAGCTGTGCGGCAGTATTAATGCCATATACTGTATGTATACAAAACAGAAAGATTTTTATTATCGTCTTTAACAATAATATACTGCAAATCTGTGTGTATCTAGCAAATAAAAGCATGGGGATTTTGTTGATATTTTGGTTAAAACATTTAAGCTTGCAGCCCATGAGTGCATTTAACTGCAATCTAATGGTATGTAAGGCATTAATGCTAGTGTAGGAACTTGCAGATATTTGGGGTCCCTTGACGACGGACTGATTTACTAAAGAGTGAAAAGCCCAATATAAGTGAAAATGTAAGTTTTTCACTGGTGATAGAGCTTTGCCCTATACATCAAAGTGTCACTGCCGCTGTTTGCATGGGGTAGCCTATTTAACAGTTATTAGTACTTGTACTGCTTCAATAGTTGTTCTATTATTTCCATCTCAGGATGAGAATGTTTAAATTTAAATTTTCCATATTTTTATTGTATTTTTTATCTAGTTGCTTTTTTCCCTTACTGCTCTGGGTCAGTATCACTGGGGCAGATGAGCATCTCTCAGCTGGCCAGAAAATATTTTCCAAGATGCACAGTTACTTGCTCTTTCTTGCTTTACTCAGAATAAGGTGCTGTGGCCCTATACAGAGCCGGACGCTCTTTCAGAGCGCTCGCTTTGAATCAGGGCGGCATTATTTTTTTTTGGTGTCGGCCTCCTGGCCGCTCGCTAAGCTGTGGGTGACCACCCACAGCTTTTGCAAGCGGCCAGGTGATGGTGACGAGACCCTTGTGGTAAGGTCTCGTCCATCGCAAGCCCCAGTGAGCGTCTCACTACTGAGGCCGCCCCCAAATGGCAGGCGTTCCTTTGGGAACGCCTCTGTTTGGCCAGCCACCCCCCCTGCCCGCCTCCAAAATGGGGCGAGCTGTCATTCACAATCGACAGCCGCCCCATTTTGGTGCGAGACCCATAGCGACGGAGCGCCCGTCGCTGGCCTGATCTCGCGCATGCGCACGCCGGAGCCGGCTCCAGCGTGCGCATGCTCAGTGGGGGACCATCGACCCGCTTGCGAGCGCTGTGCGCTCGCCAGCGGGTCTGAATCAGGCCCTGTGTACATATAAGTGAGCCACCAGGTTCCATGCAACTCTGCTAGTGCCGGGCGTCTTTGTTGCTGAAAATGTTTATAAGACACAATGTGATGCGACTAGGATGCATCCGGAGACTGTACTGATTCATTTGATATGTGACATTTGTATATCTGTGTGCACCTAAGTCTATAAAAAGAACTTGGTGTGAAAAAAAGCTGCGGACACTGCATCATAGCACTTCCCATGCTGATTAAGAGACTCAGGGGTCTATTTACTAAGGCTTGGATGGAGATAAGGTACCAGCCAATCAGCTCCTAACTGTCATGTCACAGGCTGTGTTTGAAAAATTTGTTTTTGGTTTTTCAAAACCACCCTTGCGTGTTTTGGTTTTGGATCTGTATTTTTTCTTTAAAAAATTATAAAAGCAGCTGAAATCACATAATTTGGAACTTTTTTTGTTCCTACACTATAATTAACCTCAATAACATTTATTTCCAGTCATTTCCACTCAATTTTAACCACCTCACACAATATTGTCCACCAACATAGGCCGAAGGCTGGCTGGCTAACTAAGCAACCAACAGAGCAGCGGCACAATCACACGGCAGTTATTTCTGTTTACAAATGTGTTGGCAGCATAGGGGCGTCGGCGGTGTCCGCAGCGGGGGTGCCATCGGTGCCGGCAGCAGGGGGTGCCGTCAAGGTCGGCAGCGGGGGGGGGGGCGGGGGTGTCAGCAGCGGGGGGTTCCAGTGGTGTCAGCAGCGGGGGGACAAGGGGGATGGGCATCATCTCTATTCCTTCCTGTGCCCTTAACGCTGATTGGTTGAGAGCCTTGACAGACAGCTCTCTCAGCCAATCAGCGTTAAGCCCTTTGAATTCAATGGGACTTTGTAAATTGCCGTTCGAAGTGAAACCTGGAGATCCGACAGCGGGATTGCGAGGTTTTGCCTTGATTAGTGCTGAATCATTTAATATAGAGATGAGCGGGCCTGGTTCTCAGAGAACCAGGCCCACCCGAATTTCGGAGATCCGAGACATAGCTCGGATCTCTCTGCCTGCCCCGGGTCCACTGAGAACCGGGCCCACTCATCTCTATATTAAATTAATCAGCACAGTCCCCTGGTGCGTACTAGTTGCATTGTATTTCAATTTAGAGCATTTTCAGCAAACAAAGAAGCAAACAAGATGCCCAGTGCTTGCAGAGTCTCACAGGACCAGCACACTTCGAGGGACTGTTTGGCGCAACTGCAGCAAAGACGAGTGAGGACACATCTGTACCTTGCAAAACAACAGCCTAGTTGCCAACGCTGATGGTCTCTAATTTGTAGGGACAATCCCATTTTTTTGCCACAGTTTATCCAGCATTAACCAACTGCACTATACATTTCCTCGATTTCAGCATGCTTTTATCTATTCTTTTTTTCTATGCTTTATAAAAAAAAAAAAACATTTTGTAGAAAAGAGTATTTTAAATGCACAAAAGAATAATGTTATCAAATTTACTGTGGCATGATGGGGGATTGTAGTGGTCGAGTGACATAATATTCCATGTAATTGGAAGGGATGTACAGACTCTGAAGCAAAGTGTCCCTTTAAGTTATTTTAAAATACTGACAACTATGCATTTAACAGAAACATGTTGCTATACACAACTAAAAGCAATACGAAAACAGTAAAAATTAATATGATAATACTGTGTTACAGGCAAATGTAGGATTTATAAATGTATAGGCTGTATGGGGCCAGTGACAGGTGTTTTCAAATACCCAATAGAAGAAGAACATGAATTACAGTTAGTTGGAAGGGTTATCAATCAGAAGAAAGGGCTTCCAGTGTGATGCCAGTGCACGGACTGGGGCTTTGTGGGGGTGGTGGACTTTACCGGGAGCCTCCGCCCCGCAGCCACAAGGCAAAATTTGCTACTGATTAGGATCCCAAGTAGGCACTAGGTAAAATCATACTTTGCAGCTTTCTGGCTGCAGGGGACGTGGCAGCAACAATGGTGGGCGGCAGGGCCAACTCCAGGGGTAGCGGCACCCTGTGCCGCCCGGGTGATGGTCACGCCGTGGCCTAATTACCATAGGCCATGCCCCCTAAATTATGTTATTTGTAGGCGTGCCCGCATGGCATGCCTCCTGTGTAACGTCAGGCTGGGGGGAGCACAGCACTTCGTCACTAGCTGGGCTTCCCCCAGCCCTCTCCCAGCACTGAATGGATGCCACACATGCGCGCAGCATCCATTCAGACTCTGGGGTCTGGCACCGCCGCGGCGGTGGGGGTACCCAACCTCCAGACCTGACCACCCGCAGGCCACTTCGGCCCAAGGGTGGGACAGTGCTGTCCCGCTGAAATCGGGATGTTGGGGATGGGTACGCCGTCTATGGGGTGGCGCCCTTGTTCGACTGCACTGGTCGAACACCCCAAGAGTCGGCCCTGGTGGGCGGTGCGGTGGCATGATGGCCCCGTCCCCTGCTATACAATGCCAGTATTGTAAAGTAGGTAAAGGGGCTACAATGGTGTGATTTCGCATCATCCTTCTCCGGGGGCCAGGGCTAAAAGGATTATGGTAAATGTCTAGAGCCTGGATTCCGATATATTCCTGAAATATTCTAACTGCAGATTTAAAAAGAGGTTAATACATTAATACAATGTAATAGGCGTCAGGATATTGTGAATATAAAGACTATCAAACAAGTGGGACCTGAACTATTATAGTCTGTACAAAAGGGCAGCGGCTTGGTGGGCCGAGTGCTCCTTACCAGCTCTTACATGCTATGTTTAGATTACAGCTGGGTCGGCTCCAGGAGCACATATGAGATTGTACGTTCAGTTACACATGGATTTGTTCTGCTGATTTTCTTTTGAATCCTGAGGGGCAGCCTTACATAACACTTGCTATTTTTACCACTCTTTCTACCTTGCCGGGCTCAGAGGATAGAACACGAGCTGCGTAGCCTAATGTCTAGCACAAAGGACAGGCAGAATAGTTCTTGTATCATTTAACACAGTGATTAGCATAGTAATACTAGTACAAAGAGGGGAAGGCATAATAGAGATGTTAATGACACAGCCACGTTAAATATGTATAGTTTGTTTTATGTGAATCTGTCCGGAGATGTATAATCCATATTAATCTGTTGCTCTGTAGGGTTTGTAATTTGAACGATTTCGGAGGCCTAATGAGGCGAATCTCTGTACTGGGTCAAGCTGTCACACTGGGTTTATAGTCTCTGAAATCCCCTGGATCCTGCAAGCTGTTTCCGCTGGAAGTTCAATTGTGACATCGTTTTAAACAGCACTTTACATAGCCAGAGAATAGATGTACTACAAATGATACTGGTCATTTTACTGCATCTTTGCCGATGTTTTTCTGAAGCCCTCCTGGAGGACGGGCGCAGACGTAGCGTTGTGAATGCCATCATTGTGGCCCCAGCCTCCCACTGCTCAGTGAAGTGATTTGTGACAGTGGGGGCCACAATGCAAAGATTTGCTGTGAGTTGTGTCATCTCCACTAGGGCAGAAGGTGAATCCGGTAGGCTGGTCTATTTTCTCATGGGGGCAAGGGTAAATTGCTCTGATAGCTTAGGTAAACTTGTAGCAAATCGTGGTAAGTGTGATTGAAATGTTCCTATTTGCTTTTATTTATAGCTAGACCCCCTAGTATGCTTGGTGTAATGTTAGTCACAGGGACCGTGCATTGGGGGAGATGTACGAAGCCCAGAAACTGTATCAGCGCACGTTATGTGCGCTGATACCGCTTCTCCCCGATGTGTGATCGGGGGTCTGGGCGGTAAATGACAGGGGCGCTACAACATAGCAGCGCCGACGGCAGGGCTATGTACGAACGGTCATAACGCATGACCGTTCGGCCGGCTGTAGCTGTCGTTATCGACAGCTACAGCCTGGCGCTAGCCTATCCCCACAGCAGGGACAGTGCTGTCCCTGCTGCGGCGGCTGCCGGCTCCAGGGCTCTACGCGGGGATCTCGCGATACTTGCGAGATCCCGCGCATGCTCAGTGGAGCCGGCCGGGAGAGAGACACAGCGCATCAGCACTAGGCTGATGCGCTGCTGTCTCTAGCAGGTAGCGCCGGAGGGGGGAGTTAACGCTCCCCCTCTCCGGCCGATGAGATGTTTATACATCTCATCGGTAGTGCTTCCTGCTTCGCCTTGGTAAAGAGGCGAAGCGGGAAGCGTTATAGCGGCACGTTAAGTGCCGCTATAATACATCTACCCCAGTGTGTGGTGTGTGTCAGTGACTATGCTTTGTGTGGTGTTCAGTAGTGTGTCTGTGTGTGTATCAGAATGAGCATGCCTTTTGTGGTGTGTGTCAGAGGAACTATGCATTGTGTAATGTTTGTCAAAGTTGTGATTCTATGTGATGTTGGTACAGAGTTATTGGTATATTTACTAAAGTGTGGGTTTACAGAAGTGGAGGTGTTCCCCGTAGCAACCAAACAGATTTTAGGGGGTAAATTTACTAAAGTGACAGTTTTTAGAAGAGAGTTTTAAAAGTGATGTTGCCCATAGCAACCAATCAGATTCTACTTAACATTTAACTAGCACCTCCTAGAAGATAATAGCTAGAATCTGATTGGTTGCTATGAGCAACATCACTTTTAAAACTCACTTCTAAAAACTCTCACTTTAGTAAATTTACCCCTAGGTATTATCTTCGAGAAGGTACTAGATAAATGATAAGTAGAACCTTATTGGTTGCTATGGGCAACAACCTTATTCCTATAAACCTGCTTTTTAGTAAATATATCCCTTAATGTATTTTGCTGTTCCTATATTTTTTAGCACACGGGTACAAAAATGAGCCTCCCCCCCCCCCATACCATCTTATATAGACAACAATGATCCAGAATATGGGGACTGTTTGCCAAAAGTCAGATTTTCTATCGCTGCTTTATGTCTATTGGTTGCTTACAAAGCTCACAAGTAATGTTAATAGTTGACACCGACAGTGAACTTGTAAAAGTATAGTATATTCTTGGCAGCTAATGCATTCAGCGCGCCTGAAAGGATCTGCCACATTATCCCATTTACTAGGATCAGCAGGACCATAAATACCACTTCTGTTATCTTCCTCTCCTGGAATTCATATTCCATAGAAAAGGGCTGATGTTACACCTCAGCTGCTGAGTTATGTTTGTAGCATGGAAGCCAATGATTATTTCTCAAAGAATACATTAACTTTATAGTTAATGTTGCAGGAGGCGTCTTGTGTAAATAAACGCCCCCTGCCGGCTTCTGTGATTCGCAGCTGCGTCCGAAAATGCGGCATCGGACCACTCTGCGTGACCATCAGCCATCTTCAGGTTCCTCAGGATGGGAGGTGGTTTCATGCAGCTGAAGCCAGTGAAGCTACGTACAAGGGCGCAGCTTCAGCACGTGTCAGAAAACGAGGCTGACATGCCCCCATATCATGGGACGCTGCCCCCGCTCCACCCCCAAAATCCGCGCCTAGGCACCGTGAGCCAGCTTGCAGGAAGAAATCTGCCTGTACGCAGTACAGATCCTGTGCATGCACAGTTTTTGAAACATCGGAGTTGGTATGCAAACCATCGGCTTTACTTACTACTCTGAATCAGGCCTAATGTTATACCTAGAAGACCAAAATCATCAAACACTTAAAACGGAAACAGGACATGCTGCTGTAGAGACAGGTCGGGCAGCACTGGCAATTATACTGTACATATATCATATTGTGTTTCAAAATGACTTTAGTGTGTTAGTAATTCTGTTACACTGATTAAATATTTTATTGTCTTGTAGAAATATCGGCAGTACATGGCTGGCTTCTTGGCTCCCCCTTATGGTGTTCTCGAGACTGGCTCTAATGACAGTAAGTGGATTTGAAGTTTTAACAACAGTTTATTTCATATTTAAATAAAAACTGTTTAAAAAAAGCTAAATTCAGGGACTTGCAAAAAGTAATCAACCCCCTAAAAAAAAGTAAACAGATTTGCCTGTATTACCAATGACACTTACACAGATTGTTCCAGACAGCTTCTCTTTTTTTATGAACCAGTAGAATCTTACATTTTCAAACTCATATAATACATTATGTGTCTGTGTTATAGTGACAATGATGTGATATAGGGAAAGACTTCATATCAATAAATATTTTACTGCTGCTGACTGAAACATAGAGTGGGGAGGACAGCCACCATTGCTGGAAGTAGATTTCAGGAGCGTTGTTTATGGCGGGCCTTTCTTTTATCGATTGAAGTGAATAGCTATACACGTAACCAATTTGGTTGGATATGCGATCCCGACGCTTATAATGCCGGCAGTAAGAATGCTGGCGGCAGAATCCTGATGGTCTGACGTACGCCAGTAAGTATCCTAACCCTAATCCACCTTTCTAGCAGCCTAACCCTCCCTTCCCCCCGCAGCCTGACCCTGACCCTCTCCTCCCGCAGCCTAACCCCCCCCCCCCCCGGCACCCTGACCCTAACCCTCTCCTCCCGCAGCGTAACTCTCACCCTCCCCATAGTGCCAACGCCTCACTCTAATACATACCATTGGCATCGCAGGCGTCAAGATTTTGGAGTCTTTAATTTTGACTGCTGTCTGGATTCTAAACACTGGCACTCTGTACGGCTTTGTCTAGGTATTCAGGCAACACAGGATAATCAAAATCTTCTTAACATAGGGTGTGTTTTTTTATGGAAGCTCCTTCTGTCTTTCACAACGCCTGGATCAATTAATATACAAGCAGGCACCTTATTGCAATCTCTGGTCCTTACACTTGTAGAAATCAAATTATTAACCCTGGGGTGACAGGTTTACAAAGAACAGGGCCCAGTCCTGCTAAATAGGTAAAGCCATGCCCCCATTATGGCTCTACACTACCCCCAAAGGGGACAGAATCTATGTGATGGCCACGCCCCTACTCTATGAGACCATGCATTTCACACAGTGGCCCTGGCATTTCGTGTCCTCTGGAAGGAATCCATATAGGAAAACCTCACAACTCAAAATACTCAATTCGGGACCCTGCTGTCAGAGTCTGTGACAATAAGGCCCTATTTGCTGTCAGTCGCTGCTATATTAGTAGTTAGTTTCCCTTTGGAGCAAGGACCATGCCCTATTCTCACCATGCCAAGCAAGTGACGAAGTGCATATGGGGCACATACTGGTGAGGAGTGCAGCATGAAAGTTGCAGGCTCGTAAGGAGGGGGACGGGTAGGGCACAGACTGGTGAGGAGGGGGGCATGAGGTTTATAGAATAGTCAAGGCGGATTTGGGGCTAAAGCATTTGAGGAGAGGGGCTTGTAGGGCACAGACTCGGATGGAGGGGAACGGTTAGGGCACAGACTGGTAAGTAAAGGGCAAGTTGGGTACAGCCAGGTAAAGAGGAGCCATATGGTATAAAAGCAGGTCTAGTGGGGCATGTGGGGTATGTTGGTGAGCTGTGGCATATCAGGCTGGGTTGGAAACGGGATGCCGGCACTTGGGATGCCAGCGGTCAGAATCCCAATGCTGGCATCCCGGGAGGGTTAGAATACCGACAATTGTCGGTCAGTTTTCTAACTCTCCCCATCTCCCTAACCCTTCCACCCCTGTGCCTAAACCTAACCTTCCCCCTAGTGCCTAACCCTAACCCTCCCCCTAGTGCCTAAACCTAACCCTCCCTCTAGTGCCTAACTCCTAACCCTCCCCCTAGTGCCTAAACCTAACCTTCCCCCTAGTGCCTAACCCTAACCCTCCCCCTAGTGCCTAAACCTAACCCTCCCTCTAGTGCCTAACTCCTAATCCTCTCCTCTAGTGCCTAACCCTAACTCTCCCTCTAGTGCCTAACTCCTAACCCCGCTACTTACCGTCGGGATGCCGGCGCTGGGATTCTGACAGGTTCGGAATTCTAAGTGGCTTTGGTTGACCAAAATATGGGTTATATAGTATATGTCACGACCAGAGCCTCCTTACCTGCTGGCTCGCGGTCCCTGCCTGTGCGTGCGCTCTGGCGCGGTCCTACCGGTGGGGGTGCTGGTTCCTGGAGGTTGGAGCGAGGTGCGCGAGGAGGTCCCGGGGGAACAGGCCATGCTAGTACAGGTAAGACTGGCAGCTTCTCAATGCTGCAGACTGCTGGGTGCCACCATCTTAGTTTTGGGCATGTGACCTGAATGGGCCAATCAGGTTGGAGCCTTGCATGTGACTCTCAGCAGCCTATCTTGCACCTTCCTTTGGTACTTAAGGGTGTTCAGCACACCCTCTAGTTGCCAGTGCAACATGTTCTCAACCTTGCTGTGTGAGAGTTACCTGTGCTCTCTATCCTTGCTATATTGCAGTGTTTCGTTTGCTTCCTGTCAGCATTCCAGGCAGTTCCCAAGATTCCTGCACCAACTATACCCCATGTCTCACCCTCCACTGATTGCCCACCAGCTGCTTGCACTCAGATCCCACTGCAGTTTACAGACCTCTGATCCTCAGTATACCTCTATTGGATTTTCTTCCCTGTCCATTCATTACCAAGCACCTGTTTCCCTGCCTCACATCAACTGGACTCATTCATTACCAGACACCTGCTTCTCTGCTTCTATTGGATTTGTTTTTTTTTTATCAGACACTTGTTTTGCAATTCCACAGCAATTGGACTATTATTTTCTGCCAGACACATATCCTCAGTTCACTCATGGACTTTTGTTACAGTATTTATATATTTGTTTAATTCCATGAATCTGAATACCCCAGCTGCCTTTCAGTTTAACAAAACCGTTCCTGCTTCGACTCCTGATTCCATCCCTGGTCCAAAAACTTCCCAGGTCCTGACAGTATAACTGTAGATACAAACAGTTCAATTAGTGGCTGCTGATTGCACTTGTAGTTCCACTGTAAAATACAATAGTTTACTTTGATTTTCCACTTTATTACCCCTGTACTCACAGCCCAGGGGTGCGGGGAAGAGTCCCGGGCTTCAGACCTAGAGTGGGGTTTCAGGAGAGGGGGGATCCCTTTTTTGGGTCCGGTGCTGGTTTTAATTATAGGGGGACCCTTATACATTTTTTCCCCCTATAATTAAAACCAGGACTGGCCCTGCAAGCCTGGTGCTGGTACCTAAATTACAGTGGAACCCTACTCGTTTTGTTCCCCGTAATTTTAGGTACCAGGACTGGCTGACAAGTCCGGGCTGGTTAGGCTTTTGGGGGGGGGACCCTACGTCATTTTTTAAATACATTTTAACCCGTTTTTTACAGGTACAACACACAAGCAGCTTACACATATCTCACTGATATATGCAGGCTGCTTGTTCGGGTGAGTTTGGCAGAGAGAAAACACTGCAATCTCGGGTGAGTAATCTCATCTAAACTCGCAAATAGGGGGAGAAATCTCGAACTGCTTCACCATCGGAAAACTCACTTTCAGCTAAACTCACTTGTTAGTAAATTTGCGAGTTGTTAAAGGGTAAATTCACCCGAGTTTCTGTGAAGCAAAGAGAGCTTAAAAAAATAAAAACTCAATCAAACTCGATTCTTAGTAAATTTACCCCTTAGTCTGTTCTTTTAGCTGTTATTCAATAAGGGTGTAGCTGAGTGCATCAGTGGCGTCACAATGGGGGTGCGGGCCGCACCCGGGTGTCACCCGCCGAGGGGTGACACCAAAGTGCTGACTCCTCCTCAGTGATAGGAGCTGGGTGCTGCAATGTAGCATTACATGCAGCACTGGGCTCCTGACACAGGGAGGGAGCCTGCACTGCACACAGACTGGTCCCCGGGGTCAGTCCGCAACTCCGGGACCCCCCGAGTGACTAAAACGGGGGTTCGGGCCACAAGGTCACGTTCCCTACTCACGAGGCCACGCCCCTTTTTGCTGATGTGCGCTTTACAACCCTCCTGGCATCGGGTGTCACCACGGTGATAGACACTACTGAGTGATATTATTCCCCATCCACAACTCTGCTCGCAATTGCTGGCACTTCATGTGCAGCTCTGAGTCAAGCCCAAAATCTTTTTGTTTTCTTAAACATTTTATTAATGTACCTCAAGAAAGAAGCAATAAAGGTCACGCCATGTCTCAATATAAATACTTCAGTAGATACAGTTTATATAAATACATAACACATGTCAAAACTAAAAACATAGATGAAGACAATTTTATATATAAAGTATCTAAACAATAATAAGCAAAATTAAGATGAAAGTAAAATAGAGCAGGAAAGGAAGGTCTAAAGGGAAAGCAAAATTAATAAAAGGGGAAGGATAGTATCTTAAATCAAGTACAGTATAAGTTTTTTGTAGAACTGCTTCACACCATTTTCAATATTGGAAAGAGCATTACCTCTATCAAAGTAGATATATACCAGTAAAGCAGATAACAATAACAGAGAAGGTGCTGATCCTTTTATCCATCTGTTCAAAATTAGTTTCTTCACTAAAGTAACTGGGTATATTCACTAAAGTGCAGGTTTTTAGAAGTGGAGATGTTGTCCATAGCAACCAATCAGATTCTAGCTATTTTCTTCTATAAGGTGCTAGATAAATGTCAAGTAGTATCTGATTGGTTGCTACGGGCAACATCTCCACTGCTAAAAATCCACACATCAGTAAATATTAGGGATGTGCACCGACCCCCATGTTTTGGTTTTGGATCTGTGGACCTCATTCAGAGTCGGTCAAAGCGGCCGCACGGTCGTACGCCACCGATGTTCGCTATACTGCGCATGCGTAAAGTTCGCAATGCGCGTGCGCAAACTAGCCGCTACGATCAGAAATTTCTCTCTCCTTGAACACAGCCAGGTCGGAAGTTTGAGTGACAGATTGAGACGTTTGTGGGTGGTAACAGGGCAAGGTGCTTGAAAACGGGGGAGTGGAGATCCGGACGCAGGCGTGCCTAATTATGCGAACGGCGTTTTATGGGAGTGCATATGGTTTATGGGAGTGCATAATTAACAAAGTAGCGTCATGGCACACGTGACATGGGAGGTTTTTACACTGACATGATCGTAGAGCTTAAGAGAGGGTATAGTCAACCTTAAGCTCTACGACCAGTTCCGATGGTTCTCGATGGTCTCGATTAATCCTCATATGCCCGGAGATGACGTGTAATGCGTACGAGAAGGGGGCGTATTTTTTTGTATTCCGGCCGCTTCCTCCCCTTGGTCGGCCAGCAACCGATCCGAACTTAGGGACGCAACTTGCGAGAGAATCATTTACATATCCGGTCCTCTTTTCCCGTACGACCGTGCGGCCGCTTCGACCGACTCTGAATGAGGTCCTGTATCTCCTCGTGGTTTGGATCTGGATTTGGTTTTGCCAAAACCGCCCTTGCGTGTTTTGGTTTTAGATCTGTATTATTTCTAAAAAAAAATTAATAAAAACAGCAAAAAATCACATAATTTGGGCCTGGTTTTTGCTCCTGCAGTATTATTAATCTCTATAACATTTATTTCCAGTAATTTCCAGTCAATTTTGACCACCTCACAGCTCACAATATTGATTTAATCTAGTTTAGGCCAAAAAGTTGCATCCAGCTAGCTGGCTGACTAAGCTAAGCGACAGCAGTGGGCGGCACTAACATGTGGCAGTTCAGCTTCCAACATGGCACAGAGTGCCATTGCAGTGGTAGACACGATGGCAGTTTAATAAACTATACAACCCCTAGGAAGTTTAAAAGCCAAGAATGTTTTCCTTGACTAGGTCAGAGGCCCGACGGAGTTGGAATATGTTTATGGACTGAAGACAGGGAAAGGACGGAAGGATTGATTAGTTTTTAATTTATTTATTTTAATGTTTTAATTCAGATCAATCTAGGATTAAGTTCTTCAGTTCCTAAAAGACATCTCTGGGGTTTTTTTTTTAATTTTTATTCATCCAATAGAAATGAGCTGGCCTTGCTTGTGGAGGTGCTGTTAGACCATACTGTAAACAGACGATTACTTTGTACTCAGGGAGGTTGTTAGGGATAATGGGACCAAGACTTGCTGTTTACATCAGAGGAAAGCAGCCTGTAGTTCTCCGGCTGAACTAGAACTCCCAGCTTCTGTGATGTTTGCCTACTGGAAGTTATTTGTCAGATGGCGTGCTTCAGGTTACCTCAGCATGCTTTAAGCACTGTATGTATGTAAATGTAAATATGTATGTATTTGACCAATATACACAACTAATTTTTGTATTAAACGTATTTGCACTTTATTGCACACATCCTGGCAGGAAGATGCTCTGTGCTGCTGCTGCTCATATTTGCCCACCCCATCCACTTGGTGGTTCAGAATATTTAAAAAAAATGAAAGGAGCATGTAGGAGATGCGGTCTGTGGCCATTACAATTTCTGGACATTCATAAACTATAAAATTAAAAATGTCAGACAGCAATGCCCCAAACAGCACATAATGCAAAGAAAAGAGGTGCAAGATGGAAATGTCCTTAGGCCCTCCATATGTTGTATATATGAAACAGGACATTCACAGTTTAACAAACCAATCACTTCAGCAACAGGGACTGCCACTTGTGGCTGAAAATGATTGGTTTGTTTGGGCCCCCACAAAACAAGCTGCCAATGCGCAGTGGACATTGTTGGCAATGATCCCATACACATACTGTCTTTACAACATAGGTAAGATCAGATGTCGTCATCGTCATCATCAACCCCATCAGTGTGTACATCCTCTTCTTCACACAATATTAATTAGTACCCGCTGGAATCCACCATTACACGCGCCTCTATTTTTTTTACTTAATTGCCGGTAAAGGTCTTCCTCATTGAATTTGAAAATAATTTTGATGAACACCATCTTTTCCACATTTTGGGGAAGTAACCTCCTACGCAGATCACTGACAAGGTTCCCGGCTGGCTAAAACATCTTTCAGAGTACACACTGGAGGGTGGGCAACTTAAGTAAAGCAAAGCCAGTTTGTGTAAAGGACTCCAAATTGTCTCTTTTTCCTGCCAGTAGTGAAACGGACTGTATGACATGCCTATTTGGACGCTATCCCTAAAATAATCATCCACCATTCATGGTGACCGTATCAGACAAAGTCACGGTAGACATGTCACTAATTGTAGGCAGTTCTTTCAGACCCAACCAGATGTCATTAGGTTTTGCTGACTGATCTGCATCACCACCAGCAGTGGGTCTCTTAGGATGTATTTTTTTCCTGGCAGCCGCAGAAACTGAAGGAGGAGATGCTGCCAAGTCACATGCCGCTTGAGCTGACAATTTTTTCACCAACAACTATTTGCATCTCTTCAGATTTGTGTCCGTCAGAAAGAAAGACGTTGTGTATGACTTAAACCTATGATCAAGTATGGTCGCCAAAATAGAGATTGATGACCCTTGGATCCTGGCAAAGTGAATGAAGGGCTTGATCTACAAGTCCGACATACTTAGCGGAATCACTCCATTTCAGCTCCTCCTTCAGTTTCTCCAGCTGCTTTTGCAAAAGTCAATAGGGGAATGACCTGACTCAAGCTGGCAGTGTCTGAACTAACTTCACATGTGGCAAGTTCAAAGGGTTTGAGAACCTTGCACAACACAGACATTATTCTCCACTGTGCTTGACTAAGGTGCATTCACGCTCCTTTCCCTATATCATAGGCCGTTGTGTAGCCCTGGAAGGCAATTTGCTGCTCCTCCATCCGCTGAAGCATATAGAAGGTAGAATTCCACCTAGTTACTACCTCTTGCTTCAGCTGAGCAAATTCAACAGTACTTGCTGGTGCTGCAATCTTCAACACACAGTTGCGCGAATGTCGAAAATGTCCCAAAATCTTTCGGGCCACCAAGAGCATCTCCTGCACGCCCCTGTCATTTAAAAAAAATTTTGCACCACCAATTTAATTGTGTGAGCAAATCATGGGATGTGTTAGAATTCGCCCAGATGTAATGCTCTTACGATATTGGTGGCATTGTCAGAAATCACAAATCCCAAGGAGAGTCCAAGCGGGGTAAGCCATTTTGCAATGGTTTCCCTGAGTTTTTCTAAGAAGTTCTCAGCGGTATGCCTCTCAGTTATACACAAAGTAGTCTGCCTGTGAAAGAGCTGGCATTTGTTAGATGCTGCTGCTGGTGTTGCTATTTACACTGTTGGAGGCAATACACCTACCCAGTGGGCTGTCACAGTCATGTAATCTTTAGTTTGCCCTGTCCCACTTGTCCACATATCTGTGGTTAAGTGGACAGTGGGTACAACGGCATTTCGGAGGACACTAATTAGGGTTTTTTTTTTATGTCCTTATACAGACTGGGAATTGCTGTTCTAGTGAAGTGGAATCTAGAAGGGACATGATAGCGAGGACACAGGACCTCGATTAACTCTCTAAAACCCACTGCATTAATGGCGGATACTGGACGCACATCTAATACCAGCATAGCTGTTATGGCATCAGTAATCTGCTGTGCAACTGGGTGACTGCTGTCATACTTGTTCCCCCTTGCAAAGGATTGTTTGACAGTCAATTGTTTTGTTAAACTACTAAAAGTAGTCATCTTCCTGGTCCCCAGATCCACTCACAGCAGCAGTAGCAAGATGAAGATCCACTCACAGCAGCAGTAGCAACAGGTTTAGCACTCAAGGATCCTTCTGAGAAATCACGGATAGGAGAGAAGTCAGTTATGCTTATTAAATCGGATGCAGCAGGACTACTTCCGATCACGATTGAGGATGTTGATGATGCAGGTGTTGGTGGTGGAGATTACAGGCGCTTGGATCTAACAAAGTGAAGGGAGCAGCTTGGTGACACTGGACTGATTGTTACGTTTTTAGCCAAAGTTTCTGAATTTTGCAAACACTTTGGAATTTGATGAATGCGCTGCAATTGACATAACAGGGAGTAGGCTCCTAATTGGTTAAGGTCCTTACCTCTACTCACTCTTGCTTGGCAAACATTACAGATGGCTTGAGTGGAAATAAGTCCACACATGAGAAGTGGATTTTTTTGTCTTTTGCCCTGGCATGACAATGTGCTTTTATATACCATGGGCAACTGTTGCCTGACTTACACAAACAACATATTCGACATCAACATCCTCATCATCCTTGTTAGCACCAACTAAAGAAATATCCTCCTGGTGCAATTCCACAGAAGCATCCTCGATTTCTACGTCAGCATGTTGACTTGTGCTGCTCATCCCTGCATTTGCAGAGGGCACACAAATGGTGGAAGGAGGATCCTCTTCAAGTACAGCATTGGAAAGGTCAGGCTCACACATGGCAACCGCAGACCCACTTGGAGTCTCCTCGGGGATCTGTAACTTTTCTGAGCACACAGTTGGTTCATGTGCCTTAGCGATTTAAATTTTTTTGAGACTTCTACAGGGAGAAGGGCTTACATCATCATAAGATGCAGAACCACCAGTCATTAATAAACTCCAAGGCCTTTTCCTTTCCTTGCCACTTCATGTAGTAAGTGGCATATTGCCAATTTTTTGTTTCTCTGCAGCTAAGTTAGCTTTAATTTTTTTATTCTTTAACACTGTAAAACATTGCTTGCTTTATTTAAAATGCCCTGACTTAAGCCCTTGGGCATCGGCCTTCGTTGATGACATTGACGGCCTTGCATCGTCATCATGACTGCTGACAGCAGCTGCAAGACTGGTATGTGGTTTTTGCTCTCCTCATTTGATCGTCCTCCATATCAACAAACTTACACTGCGATCTGACTGGCAGTGTCACTGAACAATATTTTTTTTAACACTGGGAAAGAGCACCCCTGAACAAGGCAGCAGCCCCTTGATGAACAACAAAGACAGCGCCCCTTCTTTATGGACATCAAAGCACCCCTGCAAGTGTGGACAGACCACCTGCAGTGCAGAGTCACTAATACATGGACGATAAACTGCGGTCTGGCCGGCAGATTCACCAAAAAATAATAGTGTAACTACTACTGCCTAGCACACACACAAAAAACTGAAGAATAAAAAATTGATTTTAATTAAAAAAAAACATTTACACTGGGGAAGAGCTCCCCAGGACAACACAGCTCCCCTTTATGTACTGCAGCCCTAGCCCCTTGATGGACAGGACACAGTGAGTGACACAGCAGTACCCCCCACTTTAAGTAACCACGTCTGCTCTGTACACTGTCCCCAGCCAGAGTGAAAATTGCGCCGATCACCGGGACCTTTATAGAATCCAAAACCCGCGAGAATAAGGTTTATGAATGAATTTGGTGTGGACTTCTTGCAGTCTAGCAGAACCGCGTGACTTTAAAATAGCACCGGTATGGGAGAGTATCAGTTGAAGGTCCACTAATTCAGGAAGGTTATCTGACCACCGTTTTTGTAAAGTCAGCCGCATTTTAATAGGGTCTGTCAATAGTAGATGTGGATATAAATACCTAATGGAGTAGGGAGCTATCATGCGTCAATTTAATAGTGAGTCTAATAAATAAGGTGGTGTTTGTGATACCCGCACGCTGCACGGAAGTCATAGTGAAGTGACGTACTTGTAGGTACATAAAAAAGTGCTTCGAGGGCAGATTAAATGTTTCCTGTAATTGTTGAAAAGATCATTTGCAGCCTCCAGGGTCAAAAATGTCTCGGATGGCGTTAATACCTTTGCATTTCCATTGTTGGAACCACGTATTCTGCAGTGAGGCTGGGAATTCTGGGTTACCCCAAATAGGAATATGAGCTGATACTGTAAAATCTCTAGCTAGTTTCTTGGAAATGGGCCTCCATGCAGCATACATGTCCCGAAAGAATACATGTTCTTGAATACTTGAGGGTATACACGACCTTTGTAAATGAAGCAAAGTTGCTGGAGCATATGGGAAAGCATTGCTTCTTCTAAATCTTTATTGGTGTAAACCAGGGGTGGGGAACCTTTTTTCTGCTGAGGGCCATTTTGATATATGTCACATTATTTGCGGACCTGGTGCAGGCCCGCGGGGGCAAGGCCACAATCGCTGGTGATTACAGCAAAGCCCGGAACATTCTGAGGATGCTCCGGGAAGCTGTAAGGGCAGCAGTGTGACTGTCTGAAGCATCCTAAGGACGCTCCCGGCGGCACTGCTGCATAGATTCTGACTGCAGGGTGCCATTCTAGTCACCCTGCTAGCCAGATGAGACTAGCAGAAAAAAACTCAGAGAGCCAGACCAAATTATTCTGCAGGCCTTATACAGCCCTCGGGCCTTAGGTTCCCCATCCCTGGTGTAAACGGACCTACTGTAGTAACCAGTCAGATATGTACCGAAAAAAGGCAGCTTGAAGAAATGCAGTTGCCCAGTTTTTTTATAAAAGGAGACTACACCAGTCTCTTATGCCAGAAAATCAGCTTGCCTGTCATAATATAAAGTGGTAAGCATTGATGATTTCACCGAACCCAAAAAAACGGAGGCGTAGAAGTGGTCCAATTACATAATATAACTTTCTTAGCAATAGTTACAATACCGGTCAGGAGAGGAATAACAGATTTCTTATCTAAACCAAGATCCCATTCCACAAAGATGGCACACAAAAGCGCCAAAGGATCACTTTTAAATGGAAAATGTTATTAATAAAAACTACTACTTTCCTCCAAAATTTGCATATTTTCAGGCATAACCATAGTTTATGAAAAAAGGTTGTGTGGGGGCGTTTACATTAGGACCGTTACCCGACTCCTCCGCTACCATAAAGCTCCTGTGAGCTTGTGATATGTAGACTCTATTAATAGTCTTTTGCGTTGCTCTTGACAACGACCTGTAACCAGGAGCAACGTAAAAATCTCAGGGTGGATTCGTAATGTGTAGGCAAACTATCCGCTGAAGATATATATTGTATATCTCTACCAGAGCCATAACTAGACTTTTTGGTGCCCTGTGCCAGAGAGAGCATTGGCTCCCCCCCCCCCCCCATTTTCTAAATAGTGACATAAGAATGCACCTGAAAAAGGACCATGGCCTCATGAGGAAGGACCAGGGAAGAGATAGCGGAGGCCAGGAGATGCTGGGGATAGCTGAGGAAGCAACAAGTGAGCACGATAATAAACAGGAAACTGACAGGTCCAAACAGTGCCACATGCCCTGTGGTGTCCTGTGCCATGGCACTGGTCGCACTACCCTAGTTACGGCCCTGATCTCTACCCCAAGACACTACCGTTTGTTTCCAAACTCGAGCATATGAGTTGCTAACGAGATCTAAACTAAGATATTGGGTTTTGTACGGATGAACAGGGCTGTTACCAGAAGTCACCAAAACTTTATTGTACTGGCCAGACTTAATCCCCCACATTTCTCTCTGTCAGCGCTCCCCCCATTTACCTCTCTCTCAGCGATCCCCCCACATTTCTCACTGTCTCAGTGACACCCTCATACATTCCCCCCTCTCTTTCTCAGCGGACCTCCCACATTCAGTGCCCCCCCCCACACTCACACATGTCAGTAACACAGTAACACCCCTCTTCTGTCTGTCAGTGCCACCCCCCACACTCACACATCAGCAACACCCCCCCTTCTGTCTGTCAATGCCACCCCCCCCACACACACATATGTCAGTAACCCCCCCCCTTCTGTGTCAGTGGTGCCCCATTTACCTCTGTAAAATTGCGCTGCCGTGGGGCCCTCAATGCCGCCTGTTGCCGCCTGAGTCCGTACTGCTGTATACAGGAGTGTGATTCTCAGCATATGCTGGGCTGATCCGGCTGCTCTGTGCTCTCTTCTTTGTCAGGTGGCTGGTCCAGGGGAGGGGCCAGCTGCCAGCCAACAGGAAGCAAGGCAGCAGTCACTGTCATTGTGATGGCTGCCCGGCGCTGCAGTGCGGATCGCTTCCGCAGTGATAATAATCCTCTGGATACTGGCTGGCCCATTATTCTCAAGGTTCACCTGCTATATTACTGATAGGTCCGTCCCCGGGACTCCAGACCCAGCACTCCCCCCCTGATGGCTGCCCTGCGGATGAAGCAATATGAATGACAATAGATTATGAAGTAAATCAGGAGAACTTGTAGATGTGAATTGTGACATGATAGAACAAGCAAAATGAACTATTTGAAGATACATGTCAAATTGGGGGATACCGTTTTTATCATGAAAAACACTAAAAGAAATGACAACTCCACCAGGGTCAAAAACATCTTTCACCATAGCAATGCCCTTATCCTTCCACTGAAGGAACAAAGAGTTGTCTAGACCTGAAGGGAACAGCAGGTTACCCAGAAACGGAACATATTTAGAGCAAGTGTAAGGCCTATTGAGTTTCAAACACATATTACACCAAGCCGCATACAGTAAGTATCATGAAACAATAAATTATTAAAAATATAGATGGGAATGAGACGCCTAGGAGAGTGAAGTAGCACAGCCGCAGAAAACGGTGCAAACATGGCTAACTCAGTTGATGGGTGTGTGTAGTTGTCTCTACCCAGTAACCAGTCGCTGATATATCTAAAATGTTCAGCCCTCATGAGAATATCAGGCAGTCCTAAGCCCCCTTTTGACTGGGTAATTGTAGTTTAGTCACTGCAATACGAGGATGACCTCCTCTCCATAAAAAGGAAGTGAACAATTTGGTAATAGCTTTCACATCTGACAGACTTAAACAAATAGGATGCATTTGAATAGGGTAGGACAGCTTGGGAAAAGCTACACTTTTAATGAGAGCTACTCTACCTAGAAGGGAAAGAGGCAGCAGTTTCTAGGCATCTAGCAATTTGGTAAATTGTGAAAAGATAGGGGTATAATTTCGGCAATATAATGGTGACACAGTCACTGGGATATTAATACCAAGATACTTAAACTGAGTAAGAGAAATGCGAAAATGGCTATAAGCCGGGTGATGTAAACCAGTAGGGGAGATATTCACGACAGGCATCAATTCAGATTTATGAAAGATTGATTTTGTACCCTGCAAATGATCCAAAACTGGACAACAATGTAATTATAGCCAGAATGAAAGAAATAGGGTCAGAGACAAACAGGAGCATGTCGTCTGCAAAAAGGGACAATTTGAGCTCAGCAGAACCTATAGAAATACCTTTAACCACTTGCCTGGCACGGTCGCATCAGATGCGACCACACCAGGCTGGGCTTTCCCTGACAAGGTCGCATCTGATGTGACCAGTCAGAAATGTCCTGTGGGCGGCTGCTGGAAGTTAATCTTCCATCAGCTGCCAATCTCAGAGGGACCTCCCGGTCCCCTGTAGAGTAGACGGAGCAGCCACTAAGCAAATCAGACTAAGAACCAACGGTGCTCCAGGATGGCGCAGCCGCCGGGCAAATCTTCCTCTCCCCGCCGCCTAATCCCACCGCCACCTTGATAGAGACAAACGGTGGCTGCAGCCACCGGGCAAAACCTCCTACCCCCACCGCCGCCTAGAGACAACTCAGTGGCTACAGAAAGGACAGAGCAGCCCCCCGGCAAATCCTTCTCTCCCCGCCACCAGATAGATAGCGGCTGAGGAGACAGCGCAGCCACCGGGCAAATCCTCCCCCCTGTGGCACCCACACCCTAAGCCTTTCCCCGGCAGCACCCACAACCGGCAGCTGCAGAGGGAACGGAGCAGCCGCCGGGCATATACACAGTAGCAGCTGGCTGTCCTCCTTCTCCTTTCCCCTTTTCTTATACACATACACAAATACAGGGGGTAAAATAAGTATTGAACACATCAACATTTTTCTCAGTAGATATTTTTGTAATGGGGCTATTGTAATGACATTTTCACCAAATGTCAGCAACAACCCATGCAATCCAGACATGCAAAGAAATCAAACCATAGATGTCCATAAATTAAGTTATGTGTAATAATGGGAAATGACACAGGGAAAAAGTATTAAACACATGAAGAAAGGGAGGTGCAAAAAGGCATGGAAAGCCAAGACACCAGCTGAAATCTATCAGTAATTACAAAGCAATCCTGCCCCTTTTCAGTGCAAATTAATATAAGCTGGTTCAGTTCCAACTGATGGCCTTAAAAAATTGTGTCTTTACCAAGGTGTCACACAAGAAACATCTCATGATGGGTAAAAGCAAGAGCTCTCTCAAGACCTTCGCAACCTTATTGTTGCAAAACATACTGATGGCATTGGTTACAGAAGGATTTCTAAACTTCTGAATGCTCCAGTGAGCAATGTTGGGGCCATGATCCGAAAGTGGAGAGAACATCATTTCACCATAAACCGTCCACGACCAGGTGCTCCTCGCAAGATTTCTGACAGAGGAGTGAAAATAATTATCAGAAGAGTTGTCCAAGAGCCAAGGACCACTAGTGGAGAGCTTCAGAAAGACCTGGAATTAGCAGGTACAATTGTTTAAAAGAAAACAATAAGTAATGCACTCAACCGCCATGGCCTGTATGCACGCTCACCACGCAAGACTCCATTGCTGAAGAAAAAGCAAGTTGAAGCTCATTTAAAGTTTGCTGTACAACATTTGGACAAGCCTGTGAAATACTGGGATAATATAGTCTGGTCAGATGAGACCAAAATTAAACTATTTGGATGCCATTATACACACCATGGCCCTCATTCAGAGGCGGTCGCAAGAAACGATCGCTCTCTCTGAATGAGGGCGGCCGCTTCTTTTTTTTAGTGCGGCCTCCTGGTCGCTAGCTAAGCTGTGGGTTACCACCCATAGCTTAGCGACCGACCAGGGTGATGGTCTCGATGGTCAAGACCATCGCGACCATCGGGGCTTGCGACAAGACCCTAAGGTTGGGTCTCGGCAACCGCAAGCCCAAGGGAGCTTCCTGCTCTGATCGAGCAGGAAACTCTCCACTGACATCACTGCTGATGTCAGTGCGTCCTCCCACAAAACGGCAAGCGTTCCGTCAGGAACGCTTCTGTTTGTGAAACCCCCGCCCCGCCTACAAAGCGGGCCGAGCTTTCGATCAACATCGACAGCCGGCTCTTTTGTAGCGAGCTCCAGAGTTTCTCTCTCGCTCCAGGGCTTACGCGCACACAGTGCGGCCGCTGCGCGTGCGCAGGGCCAAAACATAGACCCGGTTGCGAGCGCTCATCGCTTGCGACCGACTCTGAATGAGGTCCCGTGTTTGGAGGAGCAATGACACTGCACATCATCCCAAAAACACCATACCAACAGTGAAGTTTGGAGGTGGGAACATCATGGTGTGGGGCTGTTTTTCAGCATACGGTACTGGCATACTTCATATGATTGAAGGAAGGATGAATGAAAAAATGTACTGAGACATTCTTGATAAAAATCTGCTGCCATCTGCTGAAGATGAAACGAGGGTGGACATTTCAGCAAGACAATGATCCCAAACACACAGCCAAGGACACTCTCAATTGGTTTCAGAGAAAGAAAATAAAGCTGCTAGAATGGCCCAGCCAATCACCTGACTTGAATCCAATTGAAAATCTATATAAAGAACTAAAGATCAGAGGACCTGATTCAGACCCGCTCGCTAGATGCGTTCGCTCGCTATATTCGCATGCAAATTCGGCAAGGCAGGTGATCGCACGGCAACGCATTAGCACGCCCACTATGTCTTGGCGTGCAATCGCTTTGTGTATGCAGACGCCCACCAGCCTGTCTTAAGACGCCCGCTTGCGCACGTCACAAGAAGTGTATGCAACCATCGGATTCATTGAGTACTATCGGATGCATACGCTTGTGGTTGACCATACCCTACCGCAAGAACTGAGAGCGGTTGAGAGTAAAAATCAGCCAAGTGACGTGTACTATGACGCTGCCTCTAAATTATGCACGTCGTTAAGACACTTGCATTCGCACCTACACTCCCCCGTTTCTAGTGGCCAGCCCCTGTCACCACCCACATATGGCTTCTGTCGCTCCTTCTGCTAGGCTGTCTATGCGCAGCAAGCAAACGCTTCCCGATCATTCGCACTGGTTTGCGCACGCGCACTGCGATGCGTACACAGGCGCACAATGCAAACATCTGCAGTCTGCATGAATGCGAACGCTTCCTAGCGAGTGGGTCTGAATCAAGCCCAGAATTCACAGAAGATGCCCACGGAACCTTCAAGATTTGAAGACTGTTTGTGTGGAAGAATGGACCTAAATCACACCTGAGCAATGCATGCGACTAATTTCTCCATACAGGAGGCGTCTTGAAGCTGTCATTGCCAACACAGGCTTTTGTACGAAGTATTAAATACATTTCAGTAAGCGTGTTCAATACTTTTTCCCTGTATCATTTCACATTATTACACACAACTTAATTTATGGGCATCTATGGTTTGATTTCTTTGCATGTGTGGATTGCATGGGTTGTTGCTGACATCTGGTAAAAGTTTAATTACAATAGCCCCATTACAAATATATTTACTGAGAAAAATGTTGATGTGTTCAATACTTATTTTACCCGCTGTGTTTGTGTATATATATATATATATATATATATATATGTATGTATATTTACAGTATATGTATGTATGTGTGTGTCTATATATATATATATATATATATATATATAGATATATACAGTATATGTATGTGTGTGTGTATATATATATATATATATATATATATACAGTATATATATATATATATTAGGGATGTGCAGGCTCGGATAGGTTCGAGTTTGCACGTGGAGTTCGGATTTTTCCCTCCAAAAAAACGGAACTCAGAACGAGGCAAAACGTCATCTTACATGGACGAACATCATCATTCCTGGACAAAAGACCAGGAATGATGATGTTCGTCCATGTAAGATGACGTTTTGCCTCGTTGTGAGTTCCGTTTTTTTGGAGGGAAAAATCCGAACTCCACGTGCAAACTCGAACCTATCCGAGCCTGCACATCCCTAATATATATATATATATACATACAGTTTGTGTATGTATTATTATTGTTTTTAGCAATGTTTTCTTTTTTTCCTTTTTAATGTTGGTGTTACAGTCAATTTGATTTTGATTATGGCGGTCCTGTATCGATCAACACTCGATACAGGGCCTCCGCTTAGTGATGGTATACTATACAGTATACTAGGGATGGCCACTGACTATACATGGTCTGCAAACTATCGATGATCTATGACCGATAAGAAGTTGTTGTGCCATTGCTGATGGGCACCGATACTGTACCACCGATGGCAGCCCAGGTGGTTGCGGTCTAAAACAAACAATGATTATTATCGATGGTTTCCCAATCGAGAAATAATCGAGAAATAATCATCATTGTGCAGCTGTCAATAACCATCACTACAGTATACCATAAAATTTGCTGTTTTTATGGTATACTGGGCCTGTTTCAGACCTGGCCCAGAGCGCATGCGCACGAAGGATCTGGCTCCGTCGTGCGCATGTGCGAGACCCGGATAGCGACGGGCAATCCGTCACTCCGGGTCTCGTACCAAAGGGGGCGTGCTGTCGATGTTGAGTGACAGCACGCACCCTTGGGGGGTGACTGTCCAGACGGAGGCGTTCCCATGAGAACGCCTACCATCTGGGGGCGACCCCACTGACATCACAAGTGATGCCAGTGGGAGAGCTTTCGGCTCTGTTTGCCACAAGGGTCTCGTCTCAAGCCCGATGGTCGCAATGGTCTTGACCATCGCGACCATCATCATGGCCGCTCGCTATAGCTGTGGGTGGTCACCCACAGCTATGCGAGCGGCCAGGAGGCCGTTCTAAAATAAAAAAAGACCGGCCCTGATTCAGATCGAGCGCTCTGTCAGAGCGTCCGGCTCTGAATCAGGGCCACTGTGTTTATTAAAAAAAATATATATTTCTTTTTTATAAAATTGTGTTGGAGAAGTTTTAAAAAGATGTTCTTGACCTAATTCAGTCATTAAAAAAAACGACAAATTTGGAGCTCGTTTTTGGAAACAAAATTTGTCAGTTAAGTGGTTAAAATCAGCTGAGGCTCACAGTGCAATCACCAGAGGTTCCAATGCCACCACCAAGAGGAGGGGAGATAAGGGACACCCTTGACTAGTGCCTCTGTGAACATAAAATGGGGAAGAAAGGTAACCATTGCTAGACACCTGGGAAGCTGGGGAGGAATATATCTGAATTGTTTTTTGTAGGAAAATAACCTTTCTGAGATGAAAATCTTTAATGCAAAAAAAGGGAAAATCAGATCACAAATAATAAGTCACTGGGACAGATAGATAACTGAACTGACACCTTAGCAGCAGATTCCCCCAAAGCGTTACAAAGCAGAAACCGTTTCCAAGGCCCTAAAGAAATGACCTTCTCTTTTCTCTTATTTTACTTTTCTCTAGGGATATCTGACAAGGAAAACATGAACAGTGCCATGGGCTCAGGATCCAAAAACTGTAACAAGGTAAAAATCTATATATTAATAATAACCTATAACTTATGCTGTGATTGCACAAATCTGGTCCTCCATACCAATATCGGCAATTAAACATTGCTGTAAGTGCATAGGGTGTTATATCTAGTGCCAATAAATCCTAATTCCATCCAAGACGAAATATTTTGTATTGTGTGGGATGAAAAAAATTGAAAGCAGAGATTTCTGAGGGAGACGCTCGTAAAACATCAGACGCAAGCGACCGGTGTTTTACTTCCGAGGATGCGTCTGATGGTTATTGCCAAATTCAATGGGCTTATCTGGATGATGACTGGGTAGAGGCTAGCGGAGTGTGTGTCGGGGGCGTGTCTGTGGCCCTCATTCAGAGTCTCTCGCAAGATGCGATCGCTCGCTTGCAAAAAGGGGCCGGGTATGAAAATCAAGCGATCGCTCTTTGCGCTGTAAGGACGCCCTCTATGTCTTAGTAAGCGACAGCAGTTAGCGTACATACGCTGGACTATAAAACCTCCCACCTGTCACTCGCAGCACACGTCATCCCCGGGAAGTGTCTGATTAATCGTGAACATCGAGGGCCATCGGAGCTGCTCGCAGCGTTTGGGGTTGACCTAACCTACCCCAAGCACTGCGAGCAGTTCAGGCTAAAAAACAACCCAGTCACGTGTGCAATGATGCTACTTTGCTAATTATGCACACCCATTAAACACCATTCTGACGGTCAGACACGCCTGCGTTCGCACATCCACACCCCCGTTCACAAGCACCTTCCCCTGTTACCACCCACAAACGGCACTATCTGTCACTCAAAGCAGCGACCTGAAAGTGGCTTGCGAGCTAGCAAAATCAGATCGCAACGAATGACTTGCGCACGAGCACTGCAAATTTTACGCATGCGCAGATGTGCGATTATCGCTCCCAGCGAGCGAGCGTGCCCTAGCGAGAGACTCTGAATGAGGTCCTAGGTCCACTGACATCGGTGGCCATGGACCCACGGACATTCTGCACCCTACATAGGCAGGTACAATGTCCAATGATGCGACTGATAGATCCGCCAATAGTTTGTGTTTGTGGGCACATCGGCCGATTTGCACCATGGCGGGTGAGCAACTCAATGGGATGCCCATCGGCCATAGCATTACCATACAGGCGCAGTAGCTACACAACTGCGTCCGCCACTGAATGAGGCTCAGAGCCTCTAATGGTTACTGTCTGGAGGGTCTTTCTCCTGCTCAGGTGGTATATCAGTTTGAAGTTGTTGAATCTTCTTCTCATTAGTTTATGGGGTGGCCATAAGGCAGTTTCTCTGGGGAGGTATTTCAAAAATCCTGTATTGAGTTAAAAAATCTGCTCGGACAGAAAGTAGGATGATTCAGGACAAATAGTGGCATGACAGAACACGTCAGAGGAGTGCAACTAAGTAAGGTTTAATGGTTTTAATTATTTGATCTTACTCCAAATTAGTAGAATTATATTTTAAGCATTTCTTGGTGATATCATGCTGTATTCTGCACTGTGATATTTACTGTTGATATTTGTGTTTACTTTTTACACTAAATATAGCTCAGATACTGTAAGTGGTATGTCTACAGAGGATATATTCAGGCCACTGGGAAATACTGTGTACCTTGGTGCTAGAGGGGAGTGTGTGGCCATGCTCACTCATGTAAACATGTAGGGGGATATGTATCAAGCCTTGGGGGAGATAGAGTGGAGAAGTTGAACATGGCAACCACTCATCTTCTAACAGTCAATTATCTATCACAGTCTATGAGCTGACAGTCAGAAGCTGATTGGTAGCTTGGTCAACGTTATCTCTCCCCAGGGCTAGATACAACTCCCCTTTATTAAGAAGATTATGCATGTGTGGAGGGGGTGGGGCATTCGTCCTCCTCCTCCTCCTCCTCCTCCTCCTCCTCCTCCTCCATGACTGACCTGGGCTCCTGTCGAACCCCCCAGGCAAGCCTGGGCCTAGGTAATCAGAACCCTAGTGTTCATTCTAGCACCCTGCACCTGTCACAACCTGTGCAGTTCCTCTTTCCTTCCTGGGGTGTCACTCTGTGCTCTGGTGCTTCTAGCACACTCAGATGATGCAGCAAACATCTGAGATACAGACCAGAGTGTGCTAGAAGCACCAGAGCAGAGAGTGACACCGAGTGGACTTCCTGCTCTAATAGAGCAGGTAGTCCGCTACTGACATCACTAGTGATGTCAGTAGGGCCGCCCACAAATGCCAGGCGTTCCTAAGGGAACGCCTGCGTTTGTGCAGCCACCCCCCCTCCCAGCCTACAAAATGGGGCGAGCTGTCACTCACCATTGACAGCCATCCCGTCTTGTAGCGAGACCCGTAGCGACTGAGCTGCCGTCGCTGGACGGATCTTGCGCATGCGCACGCCGGAGTCGGCGCTTGCGCAGTGGGGGACCATCGACCCGCTTGCGAGCACTGCGCGCTTGCGAGTGGGTCTGAATCAGGCCCTTTGTACGTAAAGAGGACGGCACTTGCATATGTTCACACACAATTTTTGTATTTTACAACTACTTTTTAATATGGTGAGACACAAAAATACAGTTCAACACAAAGTATTCTACAGCAGAAACAAAAACTAATAGAACATAAAATCTAGTAGCATGTTAGTTGTCAGGTTAGAGACGACTGAATATGTAATTAATGTATTCCATAAAAAAAAGTATCTAACTTGTTTCCTAGTGCGGTGGTTATTTTTAGTCAGAGGCTGGCACAGCTATTCCATGCATGATGTGAGCACTCAAACAAAACATAACCAACCAAACAAAAACAACACAGAGACGTCTTTGGAGACCACTCGCCTGTCTGAAGTTTAGTACGTGGGAGGATGTTAGTCTCACTGTGACTTTTATAGAAGCTGAGTATTAAGCATCTGACCGTGACCAAGTGGGACAATGATTTACCTGTTTACAGTTTAACTGTCAACATTTTGACCCTGTCGACATTTCGACCTGTCTATATAGTGAATGTATAAACTATGTCTATACAGTATCTAAATGATGTAACTTTCGATATGTTGACTGTCTATATATTGATTGTCGACATATAGTCCATGTCGACATTTTGGTTGTCTAAGTATTGTACCTGTCAACATTATGTTGTCTAAGTTTTGACTGTCTAAATTTTAACTAAGTTATATCCAACCCCAATACATATTTTATATACTGTATATAAAACATATATGTGGATTTTTCAATAGCTTGCGACTTGATGAAAGATGAAATTGGTGCATTTATATTGGCTTATACTTTTGCGGGCTATATGAACACTACCATTCCTGACTGCTAATCACAAGTTTAATGTATATTATTCAGCCACAAATCTTGTTACGAAGTGCTTTGTCCCAGTATTAAAATCTTAAGTTGTTTCCCCTGTAGTTTTACAACTGAGTGATCTTGAGTTACATTAACCATAAAATGTATTGACATACTATGCTATATTCATATCCCATAAACACTAGTTATAATTTATAAACTTAAACATTTTAATTTTAGTTTTTTTTATTTACTGTATAATTTATATTGTTTTCTATTTTCATTTAGTATTTTAATATTTGCATTACTTGCTTGCCTTCTTTTTTACTTGTTCCTTTAACCTTGGCTACAATTTTTTTTTGTTTTCTTTCCTCTTGATTACTAATATTTTTCTTTTGTTTTCATGTTTGTTTTTTATTTATTTTTGATTACGTGTTATTTTTCAGACCCCCCTCATTGAAAATCAAATCACGCTCCGTCAAGCAAAAACCATTACAGAGGTAATGGGATGCCGGGAAGTGGCTAAGGTGCATACTAATTTAAAAATGCAAGGCTTCCTTTTCAAGGATTGAAGTTGTTTTACCTTATAGCATGACACAATTAACATTTACGCCATTCTATAGATCCCTGGCATTAACAGTCAAGAACATTTGATGGTGGTCTATCGAGAAAAAGTTTGAAGAAGGAATAGGGTGTGTGATTGGTTGGTTTTGAGCCATGGCCACCAATCACATGCCACCTTCGCCAGCTCCCAATAACTCTGACCCAGCTTGTACCTCTCTCCCTTACATGTCTTGGGCCTTTTAGTGCATGATAACTCGATACAAGGGGACTATACAACCCCATGAAATGGATTGTCTGGATAATCCAAGAGATCCAACACGGAACATTCTGTGCAGATGCGTTTTATCTTTGAATATACTGTATCATTAATTAACACTATTTCAGAATATGCTCAACTGCATTCATCTCCAGCAGGGGAGTTAGTCCGCATTTGTTATGCTTTATATAAAATGCTATTTTATGTTTGAATCATTAAAGGTCCCTTCTGAGCGCATCCTCAGGGCTGAGAAGACCTTACGTAATGCAATCCTATCCAGGGCCCCTCACATGATAAGAGATCGGAAATACCATCTAAAGACTTACAGGTAAGTAAGAGGGTTCCCACATAATATCAGCAAAACGTTTGCGGTTACAAGTATCTTCCAAGCCTGAAAATAATAAATAAATGATTTAATTGATCCACCATGAAAAGGTGTCTTTGAATATTCATTAAGATAGATGTAAAAAGATATCTGTCTCTTTGTAATGTGGAGAGAGAATATGCAACTGTAAGACAACACCCAACACTTGGACAGCGACAGCCTGCCAGAGCCTACAGGCATTTGGGGGGTTCGGATCCGATGGTATGCAGTCAAGAAGCCGACGGTCGAAATGCCGACTGCCGGCTTCCCGACTGTGCAATCCCGACAGAGGACTAATGATAGGCGTCGAAATCTTGATGCCTATCATACAAAGGAAAGCCGGGCGGCGGACGTGGACAGCCGCGGGGGGGAGGGTTAGGTTAGGGGCTTAGGGTTAGGCAACCCCCGCTGAGGGTTAGGGATAGGCTATGGGAAGGGGGGGTTAGGCACCCCCGGGGGAAGGTTAGGGTTAGGCACTTACGAGGGGGACAGGGTTAGGCAATACGGGGGGAGGTTAGGGTTAGGCACCCCTAAGGGATGGTTAGGGGGGGAACGGGCTTAGGTATAGTTAGTTTACTTACCTGTCGGGATCTTCACTGCTGCCGGTCTCCCTGCGTCGGGATTTGACATAGATCCGGCGGTCATTAATACCGATCCCGGTCCGATTGTGTACCACAGTTACCAGTGTACACATGAATAAACTGACCATAGTTTGCCTGAATTCCACACACACTGCTGCAAGACAACAGAAGGATGAAAGTAATTCAGACTAATTGTGATACCACATTTACTGTAGGAAAATTATTGATCTACCAAAATGGGAATTTAGAAAGTGAACAAGTCTTTTAAAGAGCAATTATTTTAGAAAAGTAAGTTACACTTCCTGTGATTGATTTAACATTACAGAGAAGACAGGAGTCAGATCACTCTTCGTAATCAATAAAACTTGGCCAATGAATGAATTACTCATCGTACAATTAATGGAAACTCCCCACTGAATGTGTTTGTTGCTGTTGTTCAGGAATTGGGTGTATGAAGTGGTGTCTAAGCTGCCACAAAAATGCGACAACCTGATCATGCTGCAAAAAGAGGCTGTTCTGTTATTTGGCCAAAATAACACAGGCCCTCATTCAGAGGCGGTCGGAGAATGCAAGCGGTCGCTCAGAAACTGGGCGGCCGCTTGCATCCTGACCGGCCGCCTCTGTTTCGGTCGTTAGGCTGTGGGTTTACACCCACAGCTCTAACGACCGCTAGGGTGATGGTCGCGATGGTCATAGACCATCGCGACCATCGGGGCTTACGACGAGACCCTAGTGTAGGGTCTCACTTGCCGTAAGCCCGGAGAGCTTCTGGCTCTGTCAGAGCCGGAAGCTCTCCACTGACATCACTAGTGATGTCAGTGGGGCCTCCCCCAAACGGCAGGCGTTCCCATGGGAATGCCTCAGTTTGGGCTGCCACCCCCCCGGCCCGCCTTCCAAATGGGGCGAGCTGTCAATAAGCATCGACAGCTCGCCCCTTTGGAAAGAGACCCGCTACGACCGGCGCTGTCGGTCGTAGCGGGTCTCACGCATGCGCACGAAGGAGCCGGCTCCCTCGTGCGCATGCGCACTGGACAAACATCGAGGCGGCCGTGCGGTCGTAGACCGTACGGCCGCCTCTGAATGAAGCCCACAGTGTGGTCTGAAAACACATTTCATGTCCCCCAGGCATCCCATGTAACCCGCCACTGTGTAGAGGCATGAAAGGTTTCAGCATGTTAGAGCCAGAGACTTGCCATCAGAGCCTAATTAGCAGCCCCATGTTGACCTGCCTGTCCTGTTGAACAAACTCATTGCCAGTAGTTTCCTTTGGAATACCACTGCATGTCTTCATGTAATAAAGTGGCAAAAATGGTTGGCATTATGCCCTTGGGTCATGAGTTCAATTCCTGTGCAAGGTATTATCTGTGTGGAGTTTGTATGTTTTGTGTTTGCTTGGCTTTCTTCCGGATGCTCTGGTGACTTCCTCTCACTCTCCAAAACAAAGTAGTAGGTTAATTGGATTCTGACAATAAATTACCCCCTGTGTCCATGTTAGAGCATATACAGTAGGGCCTGATTCAGAGCCGCTCGTTAGATACGATCGCTCGCACGATGTGTATGCAAATTGCGTAGGCAATGCATTAGCACGCCCAGTATTTCTTAGAGAGCGATCACATAGTGTATGCAGACACCCACCAGCCTGTCTTAAGACGCCCACTTGTGCACATCATGTCCGGGAAGTGTATGCAACCATCGGTACATCGGATGCTATCGCAGCGCTTGAGGTTGACCATACCCTGTCGCAAGCACTGCGAGCACTTCAGTGTAAAAACAAGCCAGGTGACGTGTACTATGATGCTATCTTTTAATTATGCACACCTCTAAAACACATGCAGGATTAAATAAATGGTAATTAGTATATAGTAAGCATTATAAAAATTGTTTTTATAAAAACAAAATAATATAGTCTCTCTAATCCTAAATGTTTCTTATACAACATGGTATATAAGAATATAAGAAGGCTATGATTCATTAATAAATCAGTAATTTAAGAGAGATGGAGGCAGAGACAGCTGGGCCAGTGACAGCAGATGCCCTGCAGCAACAGGGCAGGCTGGCCCCATAGCAGCCCCATTCTCTGTACCTACTGTTTGAGATTTGCTGCAAAATTGGACAGCTTCGTAGGCATATATTGGGTGCTGAATCTGCGTCCAAGTCTCCAGTAGGCTTGTGTTAACAATCTGGCCTGGAGTTTAATCCTCAAAGGATTGAGCAAGTGTATATACATCTTAAGTCATGCAGTGTCATATCAGATTAATAATTGGCTTTATCCATCGTTTCTAAATTAAAAACCATAGATAAAATGGAGGGAGGTGTCTGAAGGGGTAAGGGTGACATGCCAAAATGTGTTAGAAGTCCTTACCTAAATATGTTATTCAGATTATTTTTCTGAAAATGTTGCTGTTCAGAACCTTATTGGGAGATATAGTCCAGTGTTCATATCAGTAGTCGTTATCCAAAGTCATCTAAATAAAGCAGGAACTACTCAGAGAGTATCAATGTAGCAAAATGTCACAACAAAATGGCTGCCAGTAGCTGGGCATCCTTTATATAGGGCTGTGACCTGCATTGTGACATTACAATGCATGCAGGCAGCAGCTAGAGATGGCTGTATCTTAGATCAGCTCTGGCCCAGATGCCCTGCAGCAGTACTCTGGTGAAAATAGAAAAGCCTGGGTCCAGGGAGAGGGTGCCCGTAGCAGCCGCACTCTCCTACTATAGCTACACCCTTAACTGGGATGCTGTTTGTGTGGATGGCAGGCACAAAGATGCTCTCTGTATTGTATATCTGTCAAGCTGGCTGTTTGCTAGCACAACTTATGATTGTTTTGAGGCACCTGCAGTTTTAAATTTGAATGAGGCCACTCTCAGAATTTTTTCCAGGGCCACTTTAAGTTCCCAATCCGCCCCTGAGCGAGAGTATGCATCTTAGCGAGCGGGTCTGAGTGAGCGCAATAGATTGTAAGTTACATTGGGGCAGGGACTGATCTAAATAAATGAAATATTATCTGGACAACGCTGCAATGCTGCAGAATATGTATGTGCTATATAACTGTTAATAAATAAAACATAAATTTGTAAAAATAATATTTACTTACATGTAAAGTTATTATAAATCCTTTCCATTAGAGTTCAGTCTACAGTCCGCTGTTGAGGAGGTCAGATAGCATTTACTGTATATCTCCAATTATTATCACTGCAATAGGTGTGCCACATTTTATAGACAAGTAAATAAACCAAAGAACACCATGAGAGATACTTGCACAAATGTGCATAAATATCAACTTATAATACGTGCAAGAATCATAGACTCATGAAGAAAGATGTCTTTCTCCAGCAGATCTTACAGTATGTTTGGAAAGGAATCGTTATGATATGCCGTCTGTCGGAATGCCTCCTGTCAAAATACCGACAGCGGCATCCCGATGGTTGGTATCCCGACAGGGGTCAGGTAAGTATACTTACCCTCCCCTCCCTAACCCTCCCTTTTGGTAGCCTAACCCTAACCCTCCCCACCCCGCACCCTAACCCTCCCCATTAGTTCCTGAACCTAAGTCCCTCTCCTTCGTGCCTAAATCTAACCCTCCCCCCTTAGTACCTAAACCTAACCCCCAGTGGTGCCTGCCCTAACCGTCCCCCCTAGGGGTGCCTAACCCTAACCATCCCCCCCAAAATCTAACGCTAACCCCGCTACCTGACCTAACCCTCCCCCCCCCCCTGCGGATAAGTGGATGGGCGCCCCGGACTTACCTCGTTCGGGCATCCCTCCGTCTGCTTTCCAGCATCGGGATTAAGATAGGTGACAGCATTTCGACACCTATCTTAACTCCCTTTTTGGGATATCAGCGTCAGCATTTAGAGGTCAGCTGACTACCTCCCGTTTGGAACGCCTGTTGCTGTTTCCAGCATTGAGCAACATTATGTGTAAATTATTGCAGGTATTAGTTCTGACTCACTGGCCTAAGAGACAGTTTCTGTAAAAGTCATGTGTACATGGGTTTCTCTGAAGCGGCTTTTACATAAAATATTGAAATATTCGTTCCCCCTGCCAGCTCTCATTTGTGTGTATGGATGCTTAAACAACATATTTTGGCAGCATAATTCTTTTGCTCAATGTTACAGTATCAGAAATATGCTCTGGCTTTAAATCCATGTAATGCTCTATTGCAAGTGTATACATGCAGGCGACGTGTTTGTGGCAATAGAAATTTGAGGCCTTGTTTCATATGTGAAGACAATTTGCATTGTTGATGATGTCTATAAAGTGCAGAAGTGCTGATGAGTTCAAAGTTGCATTAATTAACAGGCATCCTGGCCTATGTCTAATATAACCCTTAGCAGCATTGCACATATATTCATTTAATGAAACATGAAGCTTTAGAAATCCTGTCTCCACCTTGTGCCAGCAATTATCATCTTTAAACAATTGTTAGTTGTACTTTGCCAGATGCTTTACATACCTTTTAGACAAATGCAGACATATTGAAATATTGTAAGATATCTAACTAAATATGTCCAAGTTGACAATTGCCGTCATTGGGCCTGATTTGGAGATGAATGCAGGATCGATCGGTGCTGCATCCTCGATAGCAGCGGGTATTGGAGGGTATGTAAATTATGCAGTGGTCGTCTTTTGAATTGAGACGCCCAGCTGTGGCTTCTCAGCTCCTCTCCATGCATCTGAAAGCAAGCATCACATCACCATCGGGAACATCGGTGGACCATCGGACAGCCTGAGTAACCTTAAGTAAGGTGCTGAGGCCAGTGAATCTGCATTGGCTTACATCCAAAATGCTGGCGACATGTCTGCGTTTGACGCTCCTCCCAATCACCGCCACCAAAAGACCACAGCCTGTCAATCAGGCTGCAGCTTTTCCCATACTGCGACCAAAGCTGCAGTAGCAACACGACTCTTGCTCACTGCGGCGCAGGTGCAGTCACCAAAACATCGGTCATTTGCGGCCTATTGCCCATTAGCGTCCGGGTTTGAATCAGACCCATTGATATAAGTTGACATACAGTAAGGTGGTTTGACCCTGTTAGACGGGATAAAAGCACCAAACAAGCGCTGCCTTCATGCATTCTTACTTTATTTCCCAGATACACCGTTCTCAGATAAAGAATAGTTAACCAGTCTCTTTCCTCATATAAAATGTTTTTCTTCTTCAGGGTCCATAGGGCTCCACAGGGGACACAATGGGGTGTAGGTGGGACTTGGAGGAAAGGACACCAACAGCAAAGCTTTTCAATCCCAGGATGCTCTGGTCCTTCCCCATATACCCCATCCACCCTGCCTTATGCTGGGGATTTCCTGTTTAGCCCAGAATTGGACAAGATTGTCACTACCTTGGCAGCTTCCAAGACGGCATTCCTGCCCTCTGCATATAATGCGAAGTCTCGGATGTCATCCTTTTGGTCCTTTCGTCCTCAAGGAAATGCTAAAGGCCAGCCCTTTCCAAGCCTAAGACAAAACAGACCTGGGCTACTAGACGTCCACCTACCAAATCTGAGGACAAGTCTTTAGCCTGACGGGATGGGCCTCTTCCAGGGTGGGAGGCCGACTTCTTCAATTCGCCCAGTTCTGGTGTCAGACCACATCAGATGAGCTAGAGAAGTGGTCTCCCAAGGATATGCCCTATCATTCCTGAAGGCGACCCCCCCCAGCAGTTCTTTTGCACAGGACCTCCATTGGACCCATGCAAGGCCCTGCTGCTCCAAAGGCCATTCAGTCCTTACTGCTCTCAGGAATAATAATTCCGGTCCCCTCCTCACAGCGAGCGAAGGGCTATTACTCTACCCTTTATTAGTTCAGAAGCCCAATGGGTTTCATCAGCCTATCCTTAACCTCAAGTCTGTGAACAAGTTTATAAGGGTGCCCAGGATTCGTATGGAAACCCTGCGCTCTATTATCCTGGCTATGGAGCCTGGGGATTTTATGGTGTCTCTGGACATTCAGGACGATCCTACATGTACCTATAGCGCCTTCTCATCAACAATATCTGGTTTGCTATACTACAACAACATTACCAATGTCAGGCTCTGCCTTTTGGCCTTTCAACAGCTCCTCGGGTCTTTACCAAAATCATGGCAGTCATGGTGGCCTATCTTCATCGTCAAGGGATTAGATTGCTCCCATACTTAGACGATCTCTTGCTGTTGGCCAGCTCCCCAGAAATTCTTCACCACCATCTACAAGTAACCATTGCCTTTCTACAAATGCACGGTTGGCTGATCAACTGGAAAAAGTTTTCCTTGATACCTTCTCAAAGAATGGTACATCTGGGAGCCCTCCTGGACTCCTAACAACAAACTAAATCTCTGTATTACAGCCCCCAGGTGCGCAGACTACTACACAGTCACCGAATGTCAATTCACTCTGCAGTGCAGACCCCAGGTTCCATGGTGTCCACCTTCAACATGGTGGAGTTCACTCAATTTCACTCCAGGCCCCTACAACACCTGATCCTCTTCAGGTGGAATGGGCTGCCCCATCTGCTCAGATCCCAGACGATGGGCCTCTCCCCGGAGGTTCGCCTGTCCCTATCCTGGTGGCTACAGATATCCCACTTAGATAAGGGACACCCTTTTGGATCCCAGACTGGGCAATCCACATCACGGATGCAACCTGCGAAGGTGAGGTGCAGTGACCGGCCAACACTCCTTCCAAAGCTACTGGACTCCAACTGAGGCGGTCTTACCAATCAACGTCCTGGAACTACGAACCATCTACAGAGCTCTAACGCTGGCTCAGGATATTCTTCAGGGCAGGCCAGTACAAGTACAGTCCAACATTGTCATGGCAGTGACCTATCTCAATCACCAAGGAGGCACTCAAAGTCGGATAGCAATGGCAGAAGTGTCCCGCATTCTCACATGGGCTGACCACCGTCTCCCAGCCATCTCTGCAGTGTTCATCCCAGGAATTCTCTATTGGGAAGCGGATTTCTTCAGCCATCACGACGTGCATGCAGGTGAGTGGTCTCTACAACCGGAAGTCTTTCAGCTCCTAGTGGACAAGTGGGCTCTACCGGATGTAAACCTCATGGCCTCAAGACGCAACTACATATTTCCAGTGTATGGAGCCAGGACAAGGGACTCCAACGCGGCCTTCGTGGACACATTATCTGTGCAGTGGACCTTCCATTTGGTGTACCTCTTCCCTCCAATATCCCTTTTTACTTGGGTTCTTTGGAAATTGAAATAGGAAGGGGGCACAGTCCTGTTGATACCTCCGGCTTGGCCCAGACGCCATTGGTACTCCAATCTTCAAAGTCTCTCCATAGACGTTCCTCTTCAACTGTCTTACATCTGGACCTGGCCTGCCTGTCTTTTTTTTTTTTTCAAAATCTTTTTATTAAACTTTTGCAAAATGTTTACCTACATCATTAGATATGCATGTTGAGACAAAATCAATCTATACAGCAATACACAGTAAATTCAAAGAGTAAAACACATCAAGTTATATTACCAAAATATTTTGCTGTAGTCATAACCAATTTTAGATACTCTGAAGAATCCAAGAGATGTAAACAGAAAAAGGTAAAATAGGGGAGGAGGGGGGGGGGAGGTCCCGTCTGGCCACCATTTCACATTTTTACTATACCTCATTGCAGTCAATAGCTCCATAAACATATATTCATATATTATGTAAATTATCTAAATTTTCCACGCACTTTAGTAGAATCGGTAGACCCATCCATTTGATTTAAAAAGAAGGTGGGGTGGAGAGTAGATATAACAATGAGGTAGCATACAGTCTTCTAGTCAAAGACCACGTAGTAGTTTCAAATATTTTCATTATGTCAGATTGTAATGAGCTATTTAAGTGTTGAATAAAAATTCCCCATCTGCTAAAGAATCTCTCCACTCCCTTCTCTATATCTGGAATGGTGCATGGTCTATCAAAATATAAACTCTCCAGCAGATTAGTTTGATCTGTTGATAATAAGGGGGCCACCGGTTTTAACCACATTCACAGAATCAATTTCTTTGCCACCATCAGTATAACAGTAAGAAAAGGAAACACTTCCGATTTGTTATGGTTCTGTAGAAAAGGCACCCATATATCAAAATTGCAGAAGAGCATAGGTATAATATGCATAGGCAATCGCAGCTGCATTATTTCATTTATATAGTTCAAAACTTTATTCCAAAAACGTCTGACTTTTCTACATCCCCAGAAGCAGTGGTAAAAGTTAGCTCTTTGTGTCTTGCATTTCAGACAGTCCCCCACTGCACCTGGGACAAATTGGCTTCTCTGTGCAGGAGATAAATACACTTTGTTAATGAATTTAATGTCGGGTTCCTTTATAAAAGAGCTACGTATATATTTCAACGTATTGGGATAGTACTTTAAGACATAACAGGGTTTTTGTAATGGGAGTACCTCCGATTTGTCATAATTTATTTTGTATCCGGCAAATGAGCAAAATGTCCCAATTATTTTTAGAATGGCAGGGATTGAAATTTAAGGTTGCGATAACATCAAGAGCATGTCATCTGCAAAAAGAGGCAGTTTGTATTGTTTCGAACCTAACCGTATACCATGAAAATCCGAACAATTTCTTAGTGCCACCGCCAGTGGTTCAAGGGCTAGCGTGAAGAGCATGGGGGATAAGGGGCAGCCCTGTATTGTTCCACGCTGTATTGTGAACGGTTGCGATAGTTGTCCATTGATAAATATTTGTGTATATGGAGTGTGGTATATTAACTTAATGATCTGTAGATAGGCCTGCGGGAACCCAAACCTCCCCAGCACCTCGAAAAGGTGGTCCCGGCTCACCTGTCTTTAACGGCTTGGCTCTTAAGACCTCCCTCCTAAGGGCTAAGGGATTTTCTAGCTCTGTGGTCCAGACCATGCTCAGAGCATGTAAACTGGCCTCGCCCAGAATTTATCACCGGATATGGCATACATATTTCCAGTGGTGTGGTCCTCGAAACTATGACCCTCAAGTTTTTAAGATTTCTAAAATACTTGCCTTTCTTCAGGCTGGATTGGATCTTGGACTTCGCCTAGCATCTCTGAAGGTGCAAGTCTGCTCTGTCAATCTGGTTCCAATGCAGAATTGCTCCTCTACCAGATGTTCACATCTTCCTACAAGGTGGTCTATGTATGCAACCTCTCTTTGTTCCTCCTGTGGCTCCGTGGAAATTGTCAGTGGTTCTCCATGCAGTTCAGGAACCTCCATTTGAACCCCTGGAATCAGTGGATGTCAAGTGGCTCACTGCGAAGGCTCGGTTTCTTCTGGCTATAGCATCTGCCTGTAGGGTATAGGATTTAGGGGCGCTTTCATGTCGCTCCCCCTTTTTAATCTTTAATCTTGACAGGGCTGTTCTTAGAACGCGCCCGGGCTTCCTTCCCAAGGTGGTTTCTCATTTTCACCTTAACGAGGAAATTGTGGTTCCGGCCTTTCAATCACCAGACCTTCTTTAGATGTGGTCCGTGCTCTGAAGATCTATGTGGATCGTACTAGTTCCATCAGGAAATCGGACTCCCTCTTCATCTTATATGGATTCCATAAGGTGGTATGACCAGCTGACAAACAGACTCTGGCCAGCTTGATTCGCATGACTATCTCACAGGTTTACACGCAGATGGGCCTTCCTGTGCCGGGTACAGTATTTGCTAATTCTACTCGCTCTGTGGGTCCCTCGTAGGCAGCCCAGCGTGGCACCTCTGCTGAACAGCTATGCAAGGCGGCCACATGATCTTCTGTTCTCACCTTTGTTAGGTTATATGCCTTTGATACATTAGCCTCCCAGGATGCTTCCTTTGGGCACAGGGTTCCCCTCTCAGCTCAGGAGCGTCCCCGCCCTTGAATAACTGCTTTGGGACATCCCCATTGTCTCCCCTGTGGAGCCCTGTGGACCCTGAAGAAGAAAAGGAGAGTTATGGTAAAACTTACCCTTGTTAACTCTCTTTCTTCTAAGTCCATAGGGTCCATAGGGCACCCGCCCTGACGCACCTGGCTTCTACAGGTTTCTTCTCTTGGTCACTCACCTTTCTCTGTGTGAGAGTGTGATTATTTAGTGTACCAGTCTTCCTTCTCTCCTATCCTGCTCCTGCCTTGGGCTTGTTAACAAAACTGAGTTGCCCTCAGGCTGTGGGTGGGGTATAGGGGGAAGGACCGGAGCATCCTGGGATTGAAAAGCTTTGCTGTTGGTGTCCGGTCCTCCAAGTCCCACCTACACCCCATTGTCTCCTCTGTGGACCCTATGGACTTCGAAGAAAGAGAGTTAACAAGGGCAAGTTTTACCATAACTCTCCTTTTTGTCCACTGAACACGATACTCTCAGATTCCTTTATGCAGCCATTACACTGATTTCCTTAACAGTATCACCATCTGCTTACACAATACAGCGATTAAACTTATTGTACGCAGGGCAGTTATAGCCTTATAAAATGCGGACTATGAAACTCATTAATATGAAAAACTCATCAGTGGCATCATGATGGATAAGATAGAGCCAAATAGATGGGCAATTGGTTACAGCAATAAATAAAATCAATAGTATATGTGCTTTGATATAGCTGTGTATAATTTATATGAGATGTCAACTTTGTTTTATTATGTGATAACCTTCAATAATGCCAACTAGGGCATGAAGAGCCTACCAGAGAAACAAATGATAGAGGTAGTAGCATGTGCCACCGTTTGGGCTTGTGTTGGGACCTGCCTGTCCCACTGCAAGCCCACAAAGTGCAAAACTAGCACTTACCATCTGCACACAGGGAATGGTGTTACACATGCATTACCAACAGCTACAGATATACTGTAGTATTATTAATATAATTTTGTTTTTCACCACTAATTCATATACACTGGGTATATAAGTACTGCGCACGGTGGAAACATGTTTCAACCACGGTAATTATATAGTATATAGTTGTAGCATGCCATAACTGTCACTGACATTTCATGCTCAGACATGTGCTGTATAAATACTGCATACAGAAATACTGTGGATGCATGGGGGGAGCAGGATGCTGGGACATGGGTGTTTTATTAATGATCAGTGCTGGACAAGAGAAGAATGGCAAAGAAACATATGTGACAAGAGAAGAATAGTGGGGAAACATGTGACAAGGGAAGACTGATGGGGGAACATATGTGACAAGGGAAGAATGATGCGGGAATATATGTGACAAAGGAAGTATGATGGGGGAACATACGTGACAAAAGAAGAGTAGTGGGAAACATATGTGACAAGGTAAAAATAGTGGGGGAACATATGTGACAAGAGAACAAGAGTGGGGAACATATGTAACAAGGGAAAAATGGTGGGGGAACATATGTGACAAGGGAAGAATGGTGGGGGAACATATGTGACAAGGGAAGAATGGTGGGGGAACATACGGTATGTGACAAGGGAAGAATGGTGGGGGAACATATGTGACAAGGGAAGAATGGTGGGAGAACATATGTGACAAGGGAAGAATGGTGGGAGAACATATGTGACAAGGGAAGAATGGTGGGAGAACATATGTGACAAGGGAAGAATGGTGGGGGAACATACGGTATGTGACAAGGGAAGAATGGTGGGGGAACATATGTGACAAGGGAAGAATGGTGGGAGAACATATGTGACAAGGGAAGAATGGTGGGAGAACATATGTGACAAGGGAAGAATGGTGGGGGAACATATGTGACAAGGGAAGAGTGGCAGGGGAACATACAGTATATGATAAGGTAAGAATGATGGTGGAACATAAGTGATAAAGGAAGAATGGCAAAGGAACATACTGTATGTGACAGTATAGGGGAAGAATGGTGGGGGAACATATGTGACAAGGGGAAAATGGTGCAGTAAACATATGTGATAAGATAAGAATGGTGCGGGAACATATGTAACAAGAGAACAATAGTGGAGAACATATTTAACAAGGGAAAAATGGTGGAGGAACATATGTGACAAGGGAAGAATGGTGGAGGAACAAATATGACAGGAGAAGAATGGTGCGGAAACATCATATTTAACCAAAGAAGATTAGTGAGGGAATATATGTAACAAGGGAAGTATGATGCAGGAACATATGTGACAAGGGTACAATGGTATGGGAACATATGTGGCAAAGGAAGAACGGTGAGGAAACATATGTGACAAGAGAAGAATGGTGCAGGAACATATGTGACACGGGAGAAATGGTGCGGGAACATTTGTGACAAGGGTAGAATGGTGCGGGAACATATGTGACAAGAGAACAATTGTGGGGAACATATTTAACAAGGTAAGAATGGTGAGGGAACATGTCACAAGGGAAGAATGGTGGGGCAACATATGTAACAAGATAAGAATTATGACGGAACATATGTAACAAGAGAAGAATAGTGGGGGAACATATATGACAAGGGTAGAATAGTGGAACATATGTGACAAGGGTAGAATGGTGGAAAATATGTGACAACAGATGAATAGTGGGGGAACTTCTGTAATAAGGGAAGAAAGTTGGGGGAATATATGTGACAAGGTAAGAATGGTGGGGCAACATATCTAACAAGAGAAGAATGGTGGGGATCATATTTGACAAGATAAGAATATTGGGGGACCATATGTGACAAGATAAGAATAGTGGGGGAACATATGTGAGAAGGGTAGAATGGTGCGGGAACTTACGTGACAAGGGAATAATGGTGGTGGAACATATGTGACAAGGGGAAAATGGTGGGGGAACATATGTGACAAGGTAAGAATGGTGGGGGAACATATGTGACAAGGGAAAAATAGTGGGGGAACATATGTGACCAGGGAAGAATAGTGCAGAAACATATGTGATAAGGGAAGAATAGTGGGGGAATATATGTGACAAGGGAAGAATGGCGAGGGGACATTTTTGACAAGGGAAGAATGGCGGGGGAACATATGTGACCAGGGAAGAATAGTGTGGAAACATCCCTTATCACATATGTGACAAGGGATGAATGATGGGGGAACATATGTGACAAAGCAAGAATGGCGGGGGAACATATGTGACAATGGATGCATAGTAGGGAACATATGTGAAAAGGAATGAATGGTGGGGGAACATATGTGACAAGGGAAGAATGTTGCGGGAACATATGTGATGAGGGAAGAATGGTGGAACATATGTGACAAGGGAAGAATGGTGTGGAAACATATCTGACAAGTGAAGAATGGTGTGGGAACATATGTGACAAGGGAAGAATGGTGTGGAAACATATCTGACAAGCGAAGAATGGTGTGGAAACATATCTGACAAGGGAAGAATGGTGTGGGAACATATGTGACATGGGAAGAATGGTGGGGGAACATATGTGATAAGGGAAGAATGGTGTGGAAACATGTGACAAGGGAAGAATGGTGTGGAAACATATCTGACAAGGGAAGAATGGTGTGGGAACATATGTGACATGGGAAGAATTGTGGGGGAACATATGTGACAAGGGAAGAATGGTGTGGAAACATGTGACAAGGGAAGAATGGTGTGGGAACATATGTGACAAGGGAAGAATGGTGTGGAAACATGTTCCCCCACCATTCTTCCCTTGTCACATATGTTCCCCCACCATTCTTCCCATGTCACATATGTTCCCACACCATTCTTCCCTTGCCAGATATGTGTGACATGGGAAGAATGGTGTGGGAACATATGTGACAAGGGAAGAATGGTGTGGAAACATATCTGACAAGCGAAGAATGGTGTGGAAACATATCTGACAAGGGAAGAATGGTGTGGGAACATATGTGACATGGGAAGAATGGTGGGGGAACATATGTGATAAGGGAAGAATGGTGTGGAAACATGTGACAAGGGAAGAATGGTGTGGAAACATATCTGATAAGGGAAGAATGGTGTGGGAACATATGTGACATGGGAAGAATTGTGGGGGAACATATGTGACAAGGGAAGAATGGTGTGGAAACATGTTCCCCCACCATTCTTCCCTTGTCACATATGTTCCCCCACCATTCTTCCCATGTCACATATGTTCCCACACCATTCTTCCCTTGCCAGATATGTGTGACATGGGAAGAATGGTGTGGGAACATATGTGACAAGGGAAGAATGGTGGGGGAACATATGTGACAAGGGAAGAATGGTGTGGAAACATATCTGACAAGTGAAGAATGGTGTGGAAACATATCTGACAAAGGAAGAATGGTGTGGGAACATATGTGACATGGGAAGAATGGTGGGGGAACATATGTGACAAGGGAAGAATGGTGTGGAAACATATCTGACAAGGGAAGAATGGTGTGGAAACATATGTGACAAGGGAAGAATGGTGTGGAAATATATGTGACAAGGAAAGAATGGTGTGGAAACATATCTGACAAGGGAAGAATGGTGTGGAAACATATGTGACAAGGGAAGAATGGTGTGGAAACATATCTGACAAGGGAAGAATGGTAGGGGAACATATCTGACAAGGGAAGAATGGTGGGGGAACATATGTGACAAGGGAAGAATGGTGTGGAAACGTGTGACAAGGGAAGAATGGTGGGGGAACATATGTGACAATAGAGGAATGGTGGGGGAACATAAAATCCTGTATGTTCTATGCCTATGTACAACACTACAGATTCCTTGTGGCCCCATATAAATAAAAGATAATAATTATTAATATTTATTTGGCAGCAGCGTATCCCATTGCACTTTGTAATCTAGTACACTCTGAAAAATATACATTTCCACAGAGTAGACATAGGCCCTCATTCAGAGCCGTTCGCTATTTGCGTTCGTTCAAAAACAAGGGGTGGCTATGCAAATGATCCGTTCGCACATTGTAGTCTGTTCACACCTCTAAGTCTGAACGAGCGAGCAAAACATACGCTCTTTTATTTCTTAAAAACGCCCCCTGGCCGCTCGCACCATACGTCATGTCCGCTATTTATTAGATTAATCGAGTACATCGAACAGGATATGAACTGCTCGCTATTCATGTGGTTGGTTTTTTCAACCGCTATTTTGCGAGCAGTTGCTGAGTTAAAAAAAACCAAGTGACGTGGTCAATGACGCTGCTGTATTAATTATGCACACCCATAAAACGCCCGTTTTGACCTTTAAGCACGCCTGCGTTCTGATCTCCACTCCCCGTTTTCAAGCACCTTCCCCTGTTACCACCCACATACGCCTCATTCTGTCACTCAAAATAGCAGGCACTCGCTATATTGCGTACAAACGATTTTCAGCCGCACTGACTGGTTCGCGCATGCGTACTAAAAACCGTACGCATGCGCAGATGTGCGAACATCGCTCGGAACGAGCGTACTGCCGCTAGCGAGTGGCTCTGAATGAGGGCCATAGGGCCTGATTCAGCAAGGATCACTATTGCGATCCTTGCTGTTCCACTGCGAAGATATGCTAATGTCTGCGATCACAATGCCCTACGCAGCCTAACATAAGGACGCCCCCTTTACCTTAAACACATCCGTAATACTTAGTAAGACTGTGAAACCATCGGTATCATCGAGCACCATCGGAGCCTCACGCACACTTCCACAAGGTCTGACCTCACTCAGGAATTGCTAACCTCATCACACGCAGTGAGAGCCCAAGCTGTTTATGGCATCGCAATGGCTAATTTATGCTCGCTCCTGTAACGGCGTTCAAACTTAATGGCATGCTGGCGTTTCGCTGACTACCCCCCATTGTTGCCAATAATCAGTACTCCCCTGTACAAGTCACAAACCTTCTCTGTTGGCTTATTTGCCAGCTATTTTAATCTATTTAATCAAATGTTCACCTTTTTGAAAGTGTAATTATTGGCTGAGTCCTTGGCTCATATCTACCTCCTTAGCAGTAGCCTGGCACAAAGAATGTTCAACACTTGTTTCTAAATGATCATTTTCAGCACTCAGTCACAGATTAGGGAAAAGAAGTAAGGAGTTGGCTAAGATATGCAGATGGCTATAAGTACTGTATCTAATACAAAAAAATGTGTCCTATAAATCAGTTATGGTTCCAAATTAAGGGTTTGGTAAGGGATCCTGGCGGTCAGGATGCTGACAGTCAGAATACCAACAGCGGCTTCCCGACAGTCAATCCTGACAGAATTTGGTAAATATCCTAACCCTAATCCACCCCCTCCCTACAGCGTAACCCTAACCCTCCCCCCCCACAGCCTAACCTTAACCCTCTCCCTAGTTCCTAGCCCTAACCCTTCCCTCCCATAGCCTAACATTAACACTGCCCCTAGTGCCTAACCGCAGCCCTAAATCTAACCCTCCCACTATCCGTAATACTTACCATCAGGATGGCAGCGGGCGGGATTCTGGATCCAGGATTCAGACTGCTGTCGGGATTCTGACCACCGGGATGCCGACTACATCCCCAAATTAAGCCCTGTTCACCCAGGGCCATACACACATGATTAAAGGATGGAACATCAGTTGTCTCTATTGCATAGTTGCCTACCTTTCTTTTCTCCTCCCCGGGAGAAGCTCGGGGAGGAGAAGAAGGTGGGTCGCAACGTGGGCGGGGCCTGATGGGTCACATCATTAAGCGTCATTAAGCCCTGCCCCCTACACAGGGACCTACGATCGCCGCGGAAATTCTCCCCATTCTGGACACTTCAGAGGAGGAGTGCCTACCCTTCCGGGGTTGCGGGGGGTTACCCAAAAAATCGTGAGCCTCCCGCAAAAACCGGGAGGGTAGGCATGTATGCTCTATTGCAGTCTGTTGAATTTATAAATGAAATTTCCCTTACCGAAGAAATAACTGGTAAAATATTGAACACTGAAATCACATTGTATGCGGTGTATACCGTCACTGTTGGCCATTCCTTTCATCATTCACAGTATCACATTATTATGTGGATTAGATTTGTAGATTTTCCTGGGACATAACTATTATAAATATGTGGACTTTTTTGCTACAGATTTAAAGTCGGGACTATTGATATACAGCGAGGAGTTTTCCGCAGATGTCATTCAACTACTTTAAAAATATAGATTGATATTAGTGAGAGGACTATACTCAGGGGAATTAATAGGAATACCCCAGAGTGCACTACATTTCTCTTATATATTTGTGTGGAACAAGAGGCAGGAATACCTCTATATGTGGAGCATCTGGGGATATTTCCCATAAGACCAAGAGCGCTGTACTCTAACTTCTTTAATATAGATTTGTAGAGGGCTTTATAAATAACTATATAGTCAAGCATGTGCAGATATATTTTACTAGAATTTGTAGTTAATTATCAAGATGACCCTATAGCCTAAAGGTCAGGGAGCCTATGACCCCAATTACTGGTTACTTAGGAGCATTAATGGGCATTACTGTAGGTTTGAGATAAAATATGGGACGGTGAGGAAATAAAAATGAAAATCTGTGTTTACATTGATAATATACTTTTTTATCTGAGCCGTTGTGTTTTATCTCAGTCTCCCGTTTCCTATCTCTGTTACTACAGACCATATCTACAGCTGACAAAGTGTTTCTTCCTTTTTTCCAATCTAATTAGTTCATATTGTTCACATAATAGATTCCAGAGTTAATTTGAAGATTAATATATTTAAATCTAAATACATTTAGGATGTTTAAATCTGCATTTGGGAGCAAATTACTTCTCTTTGTTCAATTATGATTTTTATGTTGGACCATCTTATCCACACATTATATTATTCTTATTTTCTTAATCTTTTTATGATTCTCCTCCCAATGGGGTTGGCTAAAAAAGTGTAAAAATATTATTACATTCTCTTTCCTACCTGTATGACTTTGCTCTATTTTCTGTATATTTCAATAATTGGTTCCATTCCGCTCCCATTCCTCAGCCATCTGCAGATTGTTATCATCTGACGCTAGCTGGGAAATGTTGGTGAATTCCGTGTTTGATATTCACCTCCCCTCACAGCTTCTACTCTCTTACTCTGCTTCGTTTCTAACCGACGGGATGGGGTCAATTCAAATCGAAGCGTTCTTATCGCATTTTCCGGTGCACTGTACGAGCTGCTTACAATAATCCACGAGTCCGAGGTGAGACTGGGCCGCGTGGGGGGGGGGTGATGTCCGCTGCTGTTGCTGGCGTTTCTACGCCATTTGCAATGGCAACTCGCCCCCCTCTCCCCTAATTGAATTAATCACATGGTCTTTTTTTTAGCTACATTTATTTTATAATTTGTCATACTGCTTTAAATTTGCTTATTTTTCTATCCAGATTGGTATCTGGTTAGAATGTCGACAGGTTCTGAATGTCAACAGTCAGAGTGTTGGTTGACAAGAAATATGGCAACATTCACAAATGAGTTAAGGTTAGGCTAAAATCGGGGGAAAAAAAACATGTATGTCGACAACTGGGTGTCGACATGTTAAATGACGACATTTTAACCATTTTGACATATTGCTTGTTAACCTAATGCCTATGTCGAAATTCTGAATGTTGATATTTTGAATGTCGACTTTTCGTACCACACCGACCCAGACTGCCCCTTTCCATTCTAATTATCTCTTTTAAGACACTGGTCAAAGCCCACCAGCTATTGTATTGTCTTATAATGACCACATCTCAGTACAATGGAAGGAGGAGTTTTGGGAGGAGAAGTCAAACAATAACATCTGTAATAAATGCTGAGCTCTTCATCATCACTAAAGTAAAGTTCTGTCACAATATTTTTGTACATTAACCCTGAATGTTGAATTACAGTAATACAAAACCCAAATAACTGCGTATCTTTGAGATACAGAAGTTTAATCTAGATCCAATTCCTCAGATGGCTCTAATTGTACCTTTAGTTCTGTAATCCCCTCTGTCACCGTATTACTTTAATCCAACTACTATATTATAATAAAAGAAGCTATAGTTTACCTTGTTTAACATCCGACAGTACTTTGTGCAAGTCTTTGGGTATATTCCTATTTTAACGCTGTCATTCCCTTTGGCAAAATTTGTTGTCTCACATGATTTTCAAGGCTAATTAAACAATATCCAGAAGAGCCTCTAGAATTATAAAAATCGTATCTGTGATTTTGTCACTTTCATCTGTTGGTGAATGATCTTCGATTTCTGCATCCTCCGTCCCTGAGATCTCTGTACAGGTTTTCAGGAATTCTTCATCTAATGTGAGACATGTAAATATATATAGCAAAGAAACCAGCATGTAAGTGTTACATTTGTAAGCAGAGAATTCTATTGATGTTCTGTGAATGTCAGAGGTTTTAATCTGAATCTGTATCCATGACAGGCAATGCTGCGTAGGAACTGAGCTGGTTGACTGGTTGATGCAGCAGAGCTCCTGTGTACATTCCCGAACGCAAGCGGTGGGCATGTGGCAAGTGCTACTTGAGGAGGGAGTCCTAAACCACGGTAACGCCAAATTTCCATACTGTAAATAAAGCTGGGATATACATTGTACGTGAGGGGCATACGGATAGAAGACCGACAATGTAAAAGTTGACAGTCAACAGGTCGACACCAGATGGTCAGCATGCAATAGGTCGATAGGTGTAGAAGGTCAACTGACAAAATGTTGACAGCGCAGAAGGTCGACGGGGTTAAAAGGTTGACAGGTTCAAATGGTTGACACATAAATGGTTGACACATAAATGGTCTACTCATTTGTTAATGGTTTTTCAACACTTTTAAGGTTAGGGGTGAGGGTTAGGCACTTGTGAGAGGGGTAGGATTAAGCTGCCGGAGGTGACGGTTAGGGTTAAGCACTAGGAGAGGGTTAAGGTTAGGCACCAGGGGAAAGGTTAGGGTTAGGCACTAGAGGGAGAGTTGGGGATAGGATGTCGACCACTTCAACCTGTTGACATTTTAACCCTGTCTACTGCCTGCACTGTGGACTTTTTGTCAGGCATCCTTTTTTTACCTGTTGACTTTTTGTCCATGTCTACTTACTACACGTCGACCATCTGGTGTCGACCTACTGACTGTCGACCCTTACATTGTCGATTTTTATACCACACCCAGTGAACGGCTGCATTCACATTAATGGGTTAGCTCTCAGAATTTCTGTCTTTGCTGTGTATTATGTCTACCTCTAAGCACTTCATTTGCTCCCATCTGTCAGGTATGTTGTGAATATCTGATACTGATTAGCAACATTTGTATCTATAAAAATATTCAGTGCAGTCTTCTTTGTTTCCATGGTTGCAGATGTTGCTTACTGTAGGTCAGTTATGCCTCACATCTGCCAAACGGCAGAATCAGAGTGTTCTCGAGTGTTCTACTGCCAATTGCAGGCAGATGCTAGGGTAATCAGCATATTGATTTTAATTAAGCAAATATTCTTTATAATATTGGAATGGATCTACACTTTAAATCCTCAAAGACATCATGGGTATCTACTTCTAAGCTTCCAGACAACTGCCCTATCGACCCTTTTTTTACTAATAATTCCATGCACTGATGCATCTTTATGTCCAATTTGGCCACACTCATGGGTGACCAAATTAGACAAATCTGGTTAGTCATCATGCAGGACAAGCGACTGGATAACATGGGGGCCCTATTAGTGGGATCAGCAAATATTTGCACAGTCAGCTGATGATCAGGATTGCTAAACAATTGCCAGTTTGGCTTAAAACTACCAAATGGTTGTCCAAATTGCTGTGTGTTTGGACAGCATTAATATTGCCTTTATTTTTCTTATGCCTTTGTAATTATTTAAAGTAACGCTGGTATTTGATATGAATATACTGTATACATATACAACGTATATACATATACTGTATACATATACAACATATACAATAGTGCACTGTCTGTCTTACATACCTGAATTAACTGATAGGTTTATACTTAATCAATCATACTGTATCACTCCTGCTCTCTGTCATTCCACTGATGCATATTTCCAAATTAGGGCAGAGGTACATCTATAACTAAACTGGCAAGCAATAAGGCTCTTCTCTGAACCACAGGACAGAATTCCTCAGCACTACAAAGATAGATAGATAGATAGAAGAATTTGTATAGTCCGACAGCCCAAAAATGAGTCTGTAACCATGCCCGATGCCCTCACAGCAGCAAGAACTAAATACGCAATGACTAGACCTCAGTGGTGTAACTAGGGTATTTGGAGCCCAGGGCAAATTTGAAAAGGTAGCCCCCCACCCCCCCATGTGCGCGCGCCTTCGGCGCTCGCAGCAAAAAAATGGGCGTGGTCACTTAAAAATGGGGCGTGTCAACATGACACACCCCTTTATTTTCAAACTGAACATTCCTATCCATATGCACCATAACCCCAGTAGTACCCCCAGTATGCAGTTGTGGTCCCTCTCATGCAGGCCCATAGTAGTGCCCCTTATACAGTATCCCCAGTAGTGGTCCCTCTTATACAGCCCCCAATTAGTTCCCCTTACTCAGTACCCCCAGTAGTGGCCCCCCCAAATGCAGTGCCCCACGTAGTGTTCCCCCTTATGCAGTGCCCCCAGTAGCAGTCCCCACAATGCAGTGCGCCCAGTAGCGGTATCCCCTTATGCAGTGCCCTTTTATATAGTGCCCCCAGCAGTAGTCCCCCCCATGCAGTTTTCCCAGTAGTGGTCCCCTTATGCAGGCACCCTGTAGTGATCCCCCATATCTAGTGCCCCCTGTAGTGGTCCCCACAGTGCCCGTAGCAGTAAGCCCCTTATATAGTGTCCCCAGCAGTAGTGTCCCCCCCTCCCATGCAGTGCCCCCAGTAGTGGTCCCCCGATGCAGGCTCCCAGTAGTGACCCCCCCCCCCTATCCAGTGGTCCCTGTAGTGGCCCTTCCTATTATTGCCCCCATTAGTGGTCCCCCGAGTGCAGTGCCTCTAGTAATACTAGGCCCCTTTTAGAATGCCCCCAGTGGTAGTCCCCCCCCCAAGTAGTAGTCCCCAGTAGAGTAGCCCCCCCCCAGTAGAGGTCCTCCCAATTGCACCCCCAGTAGATGTCCCCCCCAGTAGATGTCCCCCCCAGTACTAGCCAACCCCTCCCCCGTTGTGCAGATAGGTAAGGTTTAAAAATAAATAAATATATATAAAAATATACTTACCTGATTCCACGCTGCTCCTGTCCGCGATGCCGATGCTGCTCCCGCCCTCCAGTCCGCCCGGGCTGGCGCGCTCAGCATTATGGGACTGACGTCATGACGTCAGTCCCATTACCCACTGCAGGAGCCGGACGGAAGTCCGGCTCTTGCAGTGGGTGCTGCAGCAGTCAATGAGAGTCTATCTGACTCTCATTGGCTGCTGTTTAACACACGCATCGCCGCCAGCGCTGGCGGCGATGCGTGTGTTATGCACAGCCTGAGCCCGCCTCCTGGCGCTATTGGGCAAGCGCTCAGGGGGAGGGAACGGGCTCAGGCGTGCAGCACAGGACCGGCGCTGGAAGCCTAGCGCCGGTCCTGTGCAAATGTGTAGCGCTGACCGCACTCATTGCGGTCGGCGCTACACTGGCTATCTAGGGCGGGCGGGCCGGTACCATGGCCGGCGGCGCCCCCCCGCGCCGCCGGTCCAACGGCGCCCAGGGCACGAACCCCGCTCGCCCTGCCCTAGTTACGCCACTTCTAGAGCTACTGCACTAATAAATGCTCCAAAGCTGTAGAGTAAACTCAACGTTTCAGTGCTTTATTATCGCACTGTCATCAGGAGTATATAACTCTACTTTATATATACCTACTGTTATTAGCTTGCATATAAAACAAAACAATGTATAGAGAAATATTGCTTTAAAGAGTCTATGATGATGATAATTTAAATAGTACTTACCTTAGAGGCACATTTCTTAATGCCAAAATTAAATCCTCAATGACCTTAAGTGTATTGAAACAATGTATCACTTCCATAAAATAGAGTAAAACCAGCAAAAATGGTATTAGAATAAAATAGGTACACTGACAAATCTAGCAGGTAAGGCATTCATAGTAGGTTTGATCAGTACACAAATTATCCTAGAATGCTGTACGTCTGTTAGCAAGTGTGTCCTTATTTCAGGTCAGCTTTTCTGAGGAAGTGACTGAGACCCATATTATTGTTTTATATCATTTCTGATAGTTTGTAGGAATGGACACATTTTATGTAACTCCCCCTCCCCTCCCCCCAAAGGTTAAATGCATCCCAATAAAAGTACGCAATTATATGCTTATTCCAGGGCGGCAACTAGGGGGGAGGTAAGGGGGGGACGTGCCCCGGGTGCTTGGCTTGAGGGGGTGACGAGGAGAGACTGCCAACGTGGGGCGGCCCCAGGTAGTTGCACGTGTGGGTTTGGGCTGCACACCGGGACCTGCGGGAAGCCATCTGCAGCCCGGACTTGAGAGACACAGCGCAGCCATCATTCTAATGTGACGCCGGTGGCAAGCCAATCAGAGCTTGCAGACTGACAGCCAATCAGCAGTGGCTGTCCTTCTGTGAACTCGAATCGGTTCACCACCAGCGCCACATTAGAATGACAGTGGCACTGACTGACCCGCGGCATGTAGCATCTCCGTCCTGTCTCGCGCTGCCCAAGCTCGCCCACCACGCAGCCCCGGCAGGTAAAAAGAGTGAGCTGGCTTACTGGGAGATCCCATTTTAATGTGAAAGTCCAATTTTAATAGTGTTTCATCTGTCAGTCCTGGGGGGCTGCCATCACTGGGGGGCATTACTGTGGCATAATGTGTAAGGGGCCTTACTGTGACGTAATGTATAGTAAAGGTCATTACTGTAACATCATGTGTATCCTTAAGGGTCATTACTGTGGCATTACTGTGTCACAAAACCACACATACTTTTTGTGCTATATGTTGTTTTGTTTGGTTTTATTGGGGGGGCACGCCAAATTACTGTCTTGCCCCGAGTGACAGAAATCCTAGTTTTGGCCCTGCTTATTCTGAGTTACATGTATAGTCAGTATACTGTGTTAAATCCATGGGATGCAGTCAGCATCCTCGTGCAGACAATGCCGGCGGACGGAATCCCAGCACCAGGATCCTGCCGGCTGCGATCCCGATAGTCAGGGTTAGGGTTAGGCAGGGGCGCCGAGAGGGGGAGGGAGCGGGTACAGATTACCAGGGCCTGGGCTTCCTGAGGGGCCCGGTGGAGGCCCGGGTCCGGCGCCGCCTCCCCTCCCTCACAGCAGCCCAGCACACAGTGTGTGCTGAGCTGCAGTGTGAGACCGCTCATGGCTGCTGAGCAAAAGTTTTTAGTTTTTTTTCCCGGGAAGGGGGCATGGCCACAATTAGGCCATGCCCCCTGTTTCCCGGGCCCGCTGTGGCTCTTGGCGGGTCTGGGGTTAGGCTATGGGAGGGGACAGTTAGGGTTAGGCTATGGGGGAGGGAAAGGTTAGGGTTAGACTGCTGAAGGAGAAGGTTAGGGTTAGACTGCCGAAGGAGAAGGTTAGGGTTAGACTGCCGAAGGAGAAGGTTAGGGTTAGACTGCCGAAGAAGGTTAGGGTTAGGCTATTGGGGGGAGGGGAAGGTTAGGGTTAGGCTGCGGGAGGGTTAGGGTTAGACTGCCGAAGGAGAAGGTTAGGGTTAGACTGCAGAAAATGAGGGTTAGGTATAGGGTCAGCCTGCCGAAGGAGGTTAGGGATTAGACTGCCAAAGGAGAAGGTTAGGGTTAGGCTGTGGGGGGGAGGGGAAGGTTAGGGTTAGGCTGCGGGAGGGTTAGGGTTAGACTGCCGAAGGAGAAGGTTAGGGTTAGACTGCAGAAAAGGTGGGTTAGGCATAGGGTTAGATTGCCGAAGGAGAGGGTTAGGGTTAGACTGCCGAAGAAGAAAGTTACGGACTAGACTGCCAAAGGAGAAGGCTAGGGTTAGGCTGCGGGGGTGGGGAGGGGGAGGGGAAGGTTAGGGGTATGCTGCGGGAGGGTCAGGGTTAGGTTTGGACTGCCGAAGGAGAAGGTTAGAGTTAGACTGCAGAAAAGGTGGGTTAGGGGAAGGGTTAGAATACTTACCTCCATGCGTCAGGATTTCCACCTTTGGGATTACACTGCCGGGATTCTGACCGCCGGCATTATCAGTGCCCGGATTGCGTACCCAAACCCAAATCCATAAAGGTATGGTTAAAGTTATCACAGGGACGCTAGTTATCTCCGTCAAGGGTGGCCAGGTAACTACCATAGGTGCAAAGGGTGCAGCTGCTATGGGGCCTAGAGCTGAGGGGAGCCCATCTTCCTTGTCAAAGTTACATGTGTCATATACATTTATTACCATTGAATGGTTCATAGGGGCCCTTACAAACCTTTGCTACAGTATGGGGCCTTCAAATACCTAGTTATGCCCCTGGGCCCAGGGCTACATTTAAAAGACCAATTAAATATTTGGGAGAGAAAATCATACTTCTTAAGAGTCAATTTTCCCGCCTGTAAGATCTGGAAATTATAGTGTTATTTTTTATTTCCAGACAGCTTATCTTATTGTCAGTATCACTCCGAGAGCTTCAGTGCATTCAAAATGTATATAATGACTGTGTCTTGCCCTCTGCTGGCTGTATTGGTTATACATTGTAAATGACATTCAAAACTTAAGAAGCTTAAAGAGTATTCTATTGCTAAACGGTTTGTTTTTAGAATGAATCAAAATATATCTATGAGACTATAGATCTGTCTAACATTTGTAATATAATTTTTTTTCATTGTAGTCTTAATTGTCGTATGTCTGTTATTACCTCTCAGTTGACCAAGAATACTACTTCCAAGATAAATACCTGTTCTACCGATTCCTGGAGGATGAACATGAAGATGTGCCTATGCCTACTGATGAGGAGAAGCGGGAAAGTGATGAAGACCTCCAGGATACCTTCCTTCTCTTGTCCCAAATAGGACCTGACGCTCACATGAGAATGATACTCAGAAAGCCGTAATTTATTTTCCTGTTCCATGCTTGTGTATTGCATAGCTAGTACTTAACCTGATGAAATATTATAAAATGTATAAATACATAGGGCAGTATACAATTAGCCCCGATATATTTTCGGGGGGTGAAAAACAGGGATTTTTCGCTGATAATCCCTGTTTTTCGACTATTTATTTCACCCTATCCTTTTTGTTTTGGGTGAATAAATAGCATAATTCGCCCTAAAACACATGTGATATGTGATAAGTTCATATGGACCTATGTGTTTTCACCATTGCGCTGGCGAAAACAAAGTTGTTTTATTTTTCAGGAGACATTAGGTCCTGAGAAAAAAATCCCTGATAAATGCCGGCGTCGGGCCTTACTTCGGGGCTAATTAAATCGCCCCGGGGGTTCCATTAGCGCCCAGATACCGCCCATAGACAGTGACAGCATCACCAACCTTGGACAGAAATATAAAAAAAATAGCTCTTTTTTCCCCTGCATAAATCTGAAATAAAATTGATGAGAACCCCTCTCTCCCCCCAAATATATTTCTTTTATTATTATTATTATTATTAGCATTTATTTATATGGCGCCACAAGTGTTCCGCAGCGCCTTACAAAGTACAAAAACAAATTGTATACAAGTGACTTACAGAACAATACAATACAGGACATGGATAATATATATTGCTACATTAGTGACCATATCACCCAGATAAGCAACAGAGCATAAGCAACCAAGTGTTAGGTGCCCTAGTGGTGAGTAAGAAGTAAATGACACTATAGTAAGGAGAAGCACAAGAGGGTAGATGGCCCTGCTCGTGAGAGCTTACATTCTAAAAAGGTGGGGGAAGACAAACTGGGTTGACACAGATGGGGTAGATGGGGACGAATGAGCATGTAGCAAGGAGTTAGAATGATAGCTGGAAGGCTTTGATGAAGTAGTGGGTCTTGAGAGCCCGTTTGAAGGATTGCAAACAGGTGGAGAGTCTGATGCGGAGTGGGAGAGAGTTCCAGAGGTGGGGAGCAGTGCGGGCAAAATCTTGGAGGCGGGAGTGGGAGGAAGTAATCAGCTGGCATGAAAGGCGGCGTGCATTAGTTGAGCGAAGAGGGCGGAGAGGAGCGTGAAGGGAGATGAGATCAGAGATGTATATGGGAGAAGATTGGGTGAGGGCTTTGTGAGCGAGCGTGAGAACCTTAAATTGGACTCTGAAAGGGAAGGGGAGCCAGTGTAGGGCTTGTAGGAGAGGGGAGGCAGATACAGAATGTTTGGAGAGGAAGATAAGCCGTGCAGCAGCATTGAGGACAGACTGGAGAGGAGAGAGATGGGATTTGGGGAGGCCAGATAGGAGGAGGTTACAATAGTCCAATCTGGAGATGACCAGTGAGTGTATGAGGGTTTTAGTAGCATCCTGGGTGAGATAGGGTCTGATCTTAGAAATATTTTTGAGATGGAAACGACAGGACTGTGAAAGGTTCTGGATATGTGGTTTGAAGGAGAGGGATGAGTCCAGGATAACTCCAAGACAGCGCACCTTGGGACTAGATGAGATAGTTATTCCATCAATTGATAAAGAAATAGTGGGAAGTGAGGTGATGTGGGAGGGTGGGAAGATGATTAGCTCTGTCTTAGACATATTAAGTTTAAGAAATCGCTGGGACATCCAGGAAGAGACAGCAGAGAGACAGTTGGAGATACGAGTCAGAAGAGAGGGGGAGAGATCAGGGGAGGAAAGGTAGATTTGAGTATCATCAGCATAGAGATGATAATGAAGGTCAAAAGAGCTGATGAGTTCACCTAGAGAGGAAGTATAGAGGGAGAATAGGAGAGGACCAAGAACAGAACCTTGGGGAACACCTACTGTAAGAGGCTGTGGAGGGGAAGAGGAGTCGTGAGAGGAAACTGAAAAAGATCGGTCAGAGAGGTAGGATGACAGCCAGGAGAGGGCAGTTTCACGTAGACCAAGGGAGTGAAGGATATTCAGCAGGAGAGGGTGGTCCACAGTGTCAAAAGCAGCAGAGAGATCAAGGAGAATGAGAAGAGAGTAGTGGCCTTGGGATTTGGCAGCAAGGAGGTCATTGCTGACTTTTGTGAGGGCAGTTTCAGTGGAGTGGAGAGAACGGAAGCCAGACTGAAAAGGGTCAAGGAGGGAGTGGGAGGAAAGAAAAGTGGTAAGGCGGTTGTAGACAATCCGCTCAAGGAGTTTGGAGGCAAAGGGGAGGAGAGAGATGGGACGGTAGTTAGAAAGAAGGTTAGGATCAAGGGTAGGTTTTTTAAGAATGGGGGAGACAAGGGCATGTTTGAATGCAGAAGGAACAGTGCCTGATGAGAGGGAGAGGTTAATGAGGTGGGCAAGATGGGAGCAGGCTGAGAGAGAGAGGAAGCGGAGGAGGCGGGAGGGGATGGGATCAAGGGGGGAGGTGGAAGGGGGGGAGGACCGGATGAGGGCCATGACTTCCTCTCCAGATACAGGGGAGAAGGATGTTAGAGTTGGTAAAGTTGATGGGGAGGGGTGACTAGGGAAAGGAGGAGGTGGAGAGCTGGGGGACTGATTGGATATGATGTCCTGACGTATGGAATCAATTTTAGATGTAAAATAGGTAGCAAAGTCAAGGGCAGTGAGCAAGGAGGGGAGACGAGGAGGGGGTGGGCGAAGGAGGGATTTGAAAGTAGTGAAGAGACGCTGGGGATTAGAGGACTGAGAGGAGATGAGGTTCTTAAAGTATGACTGTTTAGAGAGGGAGAGCACCATGTGCAGGGGTCTTCAACCTTTAACACAGTGTGGGCCACAATAAAAAATTCAATGAAGTCCGAGGGCACTATGAATGATAATAACCATCAGTGTTAATTTTCCATCAAATTTATTTTAAAAAGTTACTCTTTAAATCCAAATAAGACACCTCTCAGCAGTTAGTGCCTTATACATTGCAGTTCAATTAAACAAGTGATCCATAAAATACTAACATTTTGACAGGCACCCTCTAATATGTTTAAATGACTTGATATGCACACCCTCAGATATTATTGCATATGCATTAATTAAATTGAGTAATTCTTTACTTTGAATTGAATCTAACACTTCCTCAATCTGTCTGAGTTATGCATCGTAGAATATGGTTTGGAGACACCTCCCAATGTAAAATTTGATGTCTGTACCTGATTTTGGAACGTGTTGGTAGATGAGACACGATTTCACTATAGCAGCAGCTTCCCAGAAGCTCTGGTCTTACGGATTTTTGTACCAGGTCCCACAGGGCTGCGTACAAAAATCCAAGATTCTGGGGCGAGATCAGGCTGTGAAGAGGGTGAGTTGAGGTGCCAATACCAATGTCTCAAAGGCAACTCACCCCCCCCCCCCCCCCCACCCCAGTGGCTAATTCAATTGACCCATTAGATTTGATTCTATTTTCTTAAATGAGCTTGTTACAAGTGTTACAGTTTCTACATTGGGTGCACATATTGGCTATATCTGTTATAGGTTATGTTAAAACGAATTATATTCAAAAGTACAGTATATGTTTTCCTACTGTGCAGGCCTGGTCAACGGAGCGCAGATGACCTAGAAATTATTTTTGAAGAACTTATTCACATTAAAGCCTTATCCCACCTCTCGACCACTGTAAGTCACATTCCATTTGCTGGCTGTTTCCACACATTTATTGTACTGTAGCATTTTTCTATTGAAATTTTTATTTTCTAGTGAATTTTTTTTTTTGTGTTTTTCTATTGAAATTTTTTTTTTTTTAATTCAATTGTTTTTCTGTAATGCATTTTTTTTTTCTGTTGATGGACATAGTGTTGTAACAGGTTGTATTCTTTCATAAAGGTTAAAAGGGAGCTGGCTGGATTTTTAATCTTTGAATCTCATCCTAAGGCGGGAACAGTGTGTAAGTACTGCTCGAAGATTCTACTAAAGTATAAAACACAAAGTTCAGACTCTTGACATACTATAACATTATTATTATTATTATTATTATTATTATTATTATTATTATTATTATTGTTGTTGTAATTGATCTAGAAGGCACCAGCCGCAGGCAGTGGGAATGCAAGTAGTCAGAATAGGTTTAGACATGAAAATAAGAGAAATGACAATTTAGTGATTTTAAATCAAGTAAGGAGTGTCACAAAGTTTGGGGAGAGACATACACACATGCAATTTCCAGTTTTATTACTATTCGCCTTATTACTGCCTGCTTTATTACTACTACTTTTAATACTATTCACTTTGTTACTACTTACTTTATTACTACTTCCTTTAGTACTACTGACTCTATTGCTACCTGCGTTATTACTGCCGTTTTATTACTACAGGCTTTATTACTACTCACTGTATTACTAAAGAATTTATTACTACTCTCTTTATTGCTACTTGCTTTATTACTACCAGCTTTATTACTACTCGTTTTATTGCTACTTGCTTTATTACTACCAGCTTTATTACTACTTGCTTTATTGCTACTTGCTTTATTACTACCAGCTTTATTACTACTAGCTTTATTACTACTCACTTTATTGCTACTCACTTTACTACTACCAGCTTTGTTATTACTAGCTTTATTACTACTCGCTTTATTACAACCAACTTCATTACTACTCACTTTATTACTACCAGCTTTATGACTACTAGCTTTATTACTACTCGCTTTATTACTACTCACTTTATAACTACCAGCTTTATTTACTACTCGCTTTATTACTACCGGCTTTATTCTCTTCATAACTACCGGCTTTATTACTACTTGCTTTATAACTGCCAGCTTTATTTACTACTCGCTTTATTGCTGCTCGCTTTATTGCTACCATATTTATTACTACCAGATTTATTACTACTCGCTTTGTTACTGCCGGCTTTATTACTACTCATTTTTCAACTGCCGGCTTTATTACTGCTCACTTTTCAACTGCCGGCTTTATTACTGCTCACTTTTCAACTACCGGCTTTATTACTATTCGCTTTATTACTACCAGCTTTATTGATGCTGACTTTATTACTACCAGCTTTGTTATTACTAGTTTTATTACTACTTGCTTTATTACTACCACCTTTATTAATACTCACTTTATAACTACCAGCTTTAATACTACTTGCTTTATCACTACTGCCTTTATTTACTACTCACTTTATAACTGCCGGCTTTATTAATACTCGCTTTATTACTACCAGCTTTATTTACTACTCACTTTATTGCTGCTCGCTTTATTACTACCAGATGTATTACTACTAGCTTTATTACTGCTCGCTTTGTTACTGCCAGTTTTATTATTACTCTATTTCTTATTACCGGCTTTATTTACTACTCATTTTATTACTACAGTCTTTATTACTACTCACTTTTTAACTGCAGGCTTTATTATTGTTCACTTTATTACTACCAGCTTTATTGCTGCTCACTTTATTATCAGCAGCTTTATTACAACTAGCATTATTACTACTTACTTTATTACTACCGCTTTTATTGCTACTCACATTATAACTTTATAACTACGGCTTTAATACTACTCGCTTTATCACTTCTGCCTTTATTTACTACTCACTTTATTGCTGCTTGCTTTCTTACTACTCACTTTATTACTACCAGCTTTATTACTACTTGCTTCTTTACTACCATATTTATTACTACTTGCTTTATTACTACCGGTTTTATTACTACTCAAATTTATTACTACTAACTTTATTACTAGCACCTTTATTACTACTCACTTTATAACGACCGGCTTTAATACTATTCGCTTTATCACTACTGCCTTTATTTACTACTCGCTTTATTGCTGCTTGCTTTATTACTACTCACTTTATTACTACCAGCTTTATTACTGCTCACTTCATTACTACCAGATTTATTACTACTCACTTTATTACTACTCGCTTTATTACTACCGGTTTTATTGCTACTCACTTTATTACTGCCACCTTTATTACTACTCACTTTATAACTATTGGCTTTGTTACTACTCACTTTATTACTACCGTCTGTATTTACTACTTGCTGTATTGCTGCTTCCTTTATTACTACCAGTATTTATTACTACTCGCTTTATTACTGCCGGCTTTATTACTACCAGCTTTATTACTACCGGCTTTATGACTACTCACTTTTTAACTGCTGGCTTTATTACTACTCACTTTATTACTACCAGCTTTATTGCTGCTCACTGTATTACTACTAGCTTTATTACTACTCACTTTATTACTACCGCCTTTATTACTACTCACTTTATAACTACTGGCTTTAAAACTACACGCTTTATTACTACTGCCTTTATTTACTACTCGCTTTATTGCTGCTCGCTTTATTACTACTCACTTTATTTCTACCAGCTTTATTACTACTTGCTTCATTTTTACTAGATTTATTACTACTTGCTTTATTACTACCCGCTTTATTACTACTCACTTTATTACTACGTACCAGCTTTATTACTACTCACTTTATTACTACCACCTTTATTACTACTCACTTTATAACTACCAGTTTTATTACTAGTCACTTTATTACTACCGTCTTTCTTTACTACTTGCTTTATTTCTGCTCGCTTTATTACTACCAGCTTAATTACTATTCGCTTTGTTACTGCCGTCTTTATTACTACTCTCTTTCTTACTACCGGCTTTATTTACTACTTGCTTTATTACTACCAGCTTTATGACTACTAGCTTTATTACTACTCGCTTTATTACTACTCACTTTATAAATACCAGCTTTATTTACTACCTGCTTTATTACTACCGGCTTTATTCTCTTCATAACTACCGGCTTTATTACTACTTGCTTTATAACTGCCAGCTTTATTTACTACTCGCTTTATTGCTGCTCGCTTTATTGCTACCATATTTATTACTACCAGATTTATTACTACTCGCTTTGTTACTGCCGGCTTTATTACTACTCATTTTTCAACTGCCGGCTTTATTACTGCTCACTTTTCAACTGCCGGCTTTATTACTGCTCACTTTTCAACTACCGGCTTTATTACTATTCGCTTTATTACTACCAGCTTTATTGATGCTGACTTTATTACTACCAGCTTTGTTATTACTAGTTTTATTACTACTTGCTTTATTACTACCACCTTTATTAATACTCACTTTATAACTACCAGCTTTAATACTACTTGCTTTATCACTACTGCCTTTATTTACTACTCACTTTATAACTGCCGGCTTTATTAATACTCGCTTTATTACTACCAGCTTTATTTACTACTCACTTTATTGCTGCTCGCTTTATTACTACCAGATGTATTACTACTAGCTTTATTACTGCTCGCTTTGTTACTGCCAGTTTTATTATTACTCTATTTCTTATTACCGGCTTTATTTACTACTCACTTTATTACTACAGTCTTTATTACTACTCACTTTTTAACTGCAGGCTTTATTATTGTTCACTTTATTACTACCAGCTTTATTGCTGCTCACTTTATTATCAGCAGCTTTATTACAACTAGCATTATTACTACTTACTTTATTACTACCGCTTTTATTGCTACTCACATTATAACTTTATAACTACGGCTTTAATACTACTCTCTTTATCACTTCTGCCTTTATTTACTACTCACTTTATTGCTGCTTGCTTTCTTACTACTCACTTTATTACTACCAGCTTTATTACTACATGCTTCTTTACTACCATATTTATTACTACTTGCTTTATTACTACCGGTTTTATTACTACTCAAATTTATTACTACTAGCTTTATTGCTAGCACCTTTATTACTACTCACTTTATAACGACCGGCTTTAATACTATTCGCTTTATCACTACTGCCTTTATTTACTACTCGCTTTATTGCTGCTTGCTTTATTACTACTCACTTTATTACTACCAGCTTTATTACTGCTCACTTCATTACTACCAGATTTATTACTACTCACTTTATTACTACTCGCTTTATTACTACCGGTTTTATTGCTACTCACTTTATTACTGCCACCTTTATTACTACTCACTTTATAACTATTGGCTTTATTACTACTCACTTTATTACTACCGTCTGTATTTACTACTTGCTGTATTGCTGCTTCCTTTATTACTACCAGTATTTATTACTACTCGCTTTATTACTGCCGGCTTTATTACTACCAGCTTTATTACTACCGGCTTTATCACTACTCACTTTTTAACTGCTGGCTTTATTACTACTCACTTTATTACTACCAGCTTTATTGCTGCTCACTGTATTACTACTAGCTTTATTACTACTCACTTTATTACTACCGTCTTTATTACTACTCACTTTATAACTACTGGCTTTAAAACTACACGCTTTATTACTACTGCCTTTATTTACTACTCGCTTTATTGCTGCTCGCTTTATTACTACTCACTTTATTTCTACCAGCTTTATTACTACTTGCTTCATTTTTACTAGATTTATTACTACTTGCTTTATTACTACCCGCTTTATTACTACTCACTTTATTACTACGTACCAGCTTTATTACTACTCACTTTATTACTACCACCTTTATTACTACTCACTTTATAACTACCGGTTTTATTACTAGTCACTTTATTACTACCGTCTTTCTTTACTACTTGCTTTATTTCTGCTCGCTTTATTACTACCAGCTTAATTACTATTCGCTTTGTTACTGACGTCTTTATTACTACTCTCTTTCTTACTACCGGCTTTATTTACTACTTGCTTTATTACTACCAGCTTAATTACTATTCGCTTTGTTACTGCTGTCTTTATTACTACTCTCTTTCTTACTACCGGCTTTATTTACTACTTGCTTTATTACTACCGGCTTTATTGCTACTCACTTTATAACTTTACAACTACAGGTTGAGTCTTCCATATCCAAAATGCTTAGGATCAGGGGTATTTTGGATATCAGAATATTCCGTAATGAAATATTTTGGGAATAGAGCCCAAATCTAAACACAGAATGCATTTATGTTTTATATACACCTTATGCACACAGCCTGCAGGTAATTTTATACAATATTTTCAATAATTTTGTGGCTCAAACAAAGTTTGTGTACATACATGAAATTCATTTATGTTTCACTTATACCTTATACACAAAGCCTGAAGGTAATTTTATACTTTATTTTTAATTATTGTGTGCATTAAACAAAGGTTGTGTACATTGAACCATCAAAAAGCAAAGGTTTCACTATCACAGTCATGCTAAAAAAATTCCATATTTCGGAATAATCCATATTTCTGAATATTTGGATATGGGAGACTCAACCTGTACCGACTTTATTACTACCACCTTTATTTACTGCTCGCTTTCTTGCTATTCACTTTATTACTACTAGTTTTATTACTACTGGCTTTATTACTACCAGCTTTATTTATTACTCGCTTTATTGCTGCTCACTTTATTACCACCAGCGTTTTTACTACTAGCTTTATTAATACTCACTTTATTACTATCGCCTTTATTACTACTCACTTTATAACTTTATAACTACAGGTTGAGTCTCCCATATCCAAAATGCTTGGGACCAGGGGTACTTTGTATATGAGAATATTCCGTATTTTCAAATATTTGCATACCTTAATGAAATATTTTGGGAATAGAACCCAAATCTAAACACAGAATGCATTTATGTTTTATATACACCTTATGCACACAGCCTTCAGGTAATTTTATACAATATTTTCAATAATTTTGTGGCTCAAACAAAGTTTGTGTACATACATGAAATTAATTTATGTTTCACTTATACCTTATACATAAAGCCTGAAGGTAACTAATTTTATACTTTATTTTTAATGATTTTGTGCCTTAAACAAAGGTTGTGTACATTGAACCATCAAAAAGCAAAGGTTTCACTATCACAGTCATGCTAAAAAAAATCCGGATTTCGGAATATTCCATATTTCTGAATATTTGGATATGGGAGACTCAACCTGTACCGGCTTTATTACTACTCACTTTCTTACTACCGCCTATATTTACTACTCACTTTATTGCTGCTCACTTTCTTACTACTCACTTTATTACTACTAGTTTTATTACTACTGGCTTTATTACTACCAGCTTTATTACTACTAGCTTTATTACTACTAGCTTTATTACTACTTGCTTTATTACTACCGTCTTTATTTACTACTCGCTTTATTGCTGCTATCTTTATTACTACTTGATTTATTACTACTGGCTTTATTTCTACTCGCTTTATTACTACCGGCTTTATTTTACTACTAGCTTTATTGCTGCTCGCTTTATTACTACCAGATTTATTACTACTCACTTTATTTCTACCGGCTTTATTACTACCGGCTTTATTTAGTACTAGCTTTATTGCTGCTCACTTTCTTACTACTCACTTTATTACTACTAGTTTTATTACTACTGGCTTTATTACTACCAGCTTTATTTACTACTAGCTTTATTGCTGCTCGCTTTATTACTACCAGATTTATTACTACTCACTTTATTTCTACCGGCTTTATTAACTACTTGCAAACTTTCCTGGGTCACACATGCGCACTGCCCCTGGGTTTCATGTAGCAGATTCTATAAATAAATGTCAGAAATGAGCAAAATTTAAAAGAAAAAAAATATGGTAGCAATGAAGCATTTGTTTCCTTTACGCCAATGTGACAGGCCAATAGTGATCAGGTTGTAATGCTATTATCTCTGTTAATTGAGCGAATACTGTGATTATTTATTTTTATAGCGCTACAAATTACGCAGCACCACATAGGGAATATTTATCATTCTCATCTGTGTAGATGGCAAAATTAACAATTTAATTGATGTGATTCCTGTTTGTAGTGTTTAACCAAGGAGAAGAAGGGACGTCCTGGTACATCATCTTAAAAGGATCCGTCAATGTAGTCATCTATGGCAAGGTGTGTCCTATGTTACTTAATGCAATTAGATTGGAAAAGGGAAAATACAGTCTCTGTAAAGCTTAAGTGTAACGTGTCTCACACATTAGCAGACAGCAATGTGCATGTACAGTCAGTGGCCTATATCACCCGCGGATGGCAGCTTTAGTTCAGCTCACAGTTGTGTCTGAAGAAGCTGGGAACAGCTGCAAAGCAGGGAGAGTATACAGTATATGGCACTTATTGCAGATTTATGTGTTTCCTATAGCAACCAGTGAGGCTCTAGCTATCATTTTATAGAATGTACTCAGGGGCGTATCTATAATGGGTGCAGGGTGTGCGAGGAACACGGGACCCTGGGTCCAGGGGGGCCCCGCACCGCACACCTTGCATCCATAATATTACTTACCTCTCTGGAGTCCCACGTCGGCGTGGGGGTCCGGCGCTGTATAATGACTGGAAAATGGTCGCGGCGCCCATTTTCACGTCGTTTGCGCATGCGCAGTCCAGGGAAAATGGCCACCGCGGCCATTTTCCCGGTGACCTGTGCATTCATTATAGACTCTGGGCACGCTCTAGTGCCCAGAGTCTATAACTCCGGCGCTGGCCGCGTACAGCTCAGTGCGCTGCCGGGTGGAGAGGAGGGGGCCCGTGTCGGAGACTGCACACGGGCCCCCTCCTCTCTAGAAACGCCCCTGAATGTACTAGATACAGTAAATGATAACTAGAAATTGATTGGTTGCTAATGGTAACACCACCACTCGTTGTCTTTAGAATGTTTGATAAAGCTCTCCTTGAGTCTCATACAAGTCATGCTGAGATTTAGCATGAAAACAATGTTGCTCTACTGGGAACAGTACTCTAGGTACTACAGATGGGTCCTCCTGTGCGGTCGAACAGGGGAGCCACCTCATAGAGGGCACACCCATCCCGACCATCCCGATTTCAGCGAGACAGTCCCATTTTTTGGGTGCTGCCCCACTGTTCCACCTGCGGGCCAAGTGTCCCGCCGGCGGTCGGGAGGTTGGGCACCCCACCACCGTAGCTATGCAGCGGTGCCGGGCCCCGGAGAAGCTGAATCCATTCAGTGCAGGGAGACGGCTGGGGGCAGCCCAGCTACTGAAGGAGTGCTGGGCTCGCCCCCAACCTGACGTTAAACGGGAGGCATCATATGGGCCTGCCCTCAAATACATCATTAAGGGGGTGTGACCCATGCTAATTAGACCGTGCCCCTTTCAAACGTAGAGTACCCGGGCGCCGCAGTCCTGAAGTTGCACAGGGTGCGGCAACACCTAGAGCCGGCCCTGATACACTGCACAACAGACCATGGCGTGGAAAAAAGCCACGCCCTCTGCATTGTAACACTTCGCATACAGATTCAGTCTTAGGGCCTGACCCGTTCACTATATGCGTGCGCTCGCAAACGGCCCGATGTTCTGCGTACACGCATGCGCACGCTTCGTTCTACGCGTGTGCGAACTACTCGCTGCGATCGCATACCGCCCTGCAAAGACAGCCCAGTGTAATGAGTGACAGGAGAGGCCGTTTGTGGGTGGTAACAGGGGCTGTCCTGTAATAACGGGGGGTTGGAGATGCGAACGCAGGCGTGCCTGAGTGTTTCAACGCCGTTTCAGAGGCATGCATAATTAACTGGCAGCGTCATAGTACATTTATACTGAAATGCTCGCAGAGCTTGCGGTAGGGTAAGGCTACCACAAGCACTGCGTTCGCATCCGACAGTCCTCGATATACCAATGTTTTAATACACTTCCTGGAGATGACTGTGCCAGTGGGCGTCTCTACATATGCTAAGGGGTGTCTGCATACACAGAGCGATCGCTCGCACAGCCAAAGTGGGCGTGCTTATGCCTTGGCGAGCGATCGCATCCCATGACGTCACTTTTGAAAATTTGCATACGCTCAGTGCGAGCGTACGCATCTAGCGACCGGGTCTGAATCAGGCCCTTAGTCCCACACAAATGTACAAGTTTCTAAGAATGTAAATAAAGTGTTTATGGCGCTCCACTTAAGATACAATGCAGCTTTTTTCACATCAATTGGATCTATCCCAAAGATCCATAGGGTGGATACAGAATCGTTCAAAAGAATATGATGTGTATGATAGCGCTTAGTATTTTTGTTAAGATGCTAAGCACTATCATACACATCATATTCTTTTGAACAAATATATAAGTGTTGCAAATCAAATTAATCTGCAGTCTCGTGAAGCGGTCTGTCGCATACGTTTGCAACTAAGACACATTTTCGGGTAAAAAAGACACGAAAAAGAAGCTTGGTGCATGAATTGCTACAGTATGCGGAATAAGATGAAATAATTCAACTTGAGCAAAATGTATACAGAAGCAATTCAGCATAAGACATGAGGAAGGGGGGGACACGAGGTAGAGGACCCTGCCCATGAGAGCTTACTTTGTAAAAAGAGGCCAGGACAATGGTGAGGCCAAGACGGTTCTGGGTCTTGGATTAAAAGCACATGGTTATGGTAAAGTCCCTCTCAGGATGGCGATAACAGAAGAAAATGGACAAATACTTTGTCGGAGAAGTAAATCAATGATCAATATTATTAAAATATATCGAATTTTTTTTCGGATATATTTAATTCTTGTTTTCAACAATTATTACAATTATTTTATTTTATTTCAGTGGAGCTGGAAGCCTAAGTCTGGACTGTCAGCTCCACTGTGCATGTATGAAAGGGGCAGTCGGGTCACATGGACGCCCATCGCCTCGGACTGGCCCTATTAAGTGTTAAGTTATCACATAGCCTTGGAGAGAGATTAAGTAAAGAGAGAGAAAGTACCAACCAATCAGCTTCTATATGTCATATTACAGTCTGTGTTTGACAGTTAGGAGCTGATTGGTTTATCTCTCTCCATTTTATCTCTCTCCAAGGTTTGATACATCTCCCCCTCCAAGGCAGCCCTGTATATGATGGCATTTTTCATCATTTACATTTCCTTAAAACACAGATTGGATCTGGGTTGAAAATATCCATTTTTTGTTTCTACATTTTACATTTGCAACATATAATTAAAAAATCAGATATGTGGAGATGTTATCATGGCAGCCATTAGCCAATGACTGCTGCGCTGGTATGTGAGCCAGATCATATAACCATTTGTGACCCTTCTATTAATATTACTTAACATGGACTTATATTGCTGCTCATATATTCTAGTTTAGCCATTTCCCCAATGAGAACATTTAAAAAATGAGTGATTCATTTTCTTTTTATGCTACCTGCACACTTCAGGGTGTGGTGTGTACATTACACGAAGGAGATGACTTTGGCAAGTTAGCCCTAGTAAACGACGCACCTAGGGCAGCATCAATAGTCCTACGAGAAGACAACTGCCACTTCCTGCGGGTGGATAAGGAGGACTTCAACCGAATCCTGCGTGTAAGTATTTGAGATATGTTTTCTATTAAGATGCAGTATATATTCCACCTAGGATACTTAAAGGGCCTAACGTTGCGTTGATAGCACACCTGTTGGCGGAGCATATCTTGCCCATTTTCCCTCTTGGCGCCGTAGACTTGTGCGCACTTCGATTGCATCTTCACTTATGAATGGAGAGGAGTAACTGGCCAGTAACAGGGCGTTCTCAGGTATTCAAAATTCAGTGTCGGCAACTCGTCGGAACCTTGAACTATGCAGAGTTGGCCATAAGTATTTAAACGCCTGTTTTCATATTTATCTTTTGCGCCAATTATTGCGGAGGATGATGATGAGTAGAAAACCAGGCATACGGATGGGGCGGGAGGGCTCACTGTAAACTTTACATATTTATTTCTGTACACGCGGTGTGGAAGCACATACTGCACATCGGTTTCCGTCCTGCCCAGAATAAGGCCCAGAGTGTGTATTAGTGCTTTTAATTTTATATAGGGGGAGATGTACTAAGCTCTGGAAGGTGACACATTGGAAAGTGATAAACTACCAGCCAATCAGCTCCTACTTGTCATGTTGCAGGCTGTGTTTGAAAAATGGCAGTTGGGAGCTGATTGGTTGGTAGTTTATCACTCTCCAATTTATCACTTTCCAGAGCTTAGTAAATCTGCCAGACACCCTGAATAGTCGTGGTCATGGTGTAGCGGCAGTATGGTAGTAAGGCAAATATTTCCAGCTTATATGTTGATATGTGATTGCTATGCATGTCATTTAAAGGGGAACTAATGTAAATAATTGAACAAGCACGTCATTACAGCTTGTAGTGTAAACTGTAAAAATATTTGATAACTAGCTTCTATTCCTTACCTTCTGGGACTCAAGTAGGTGCTTTAACATACACATGGAACATCACTTCTTAGTCAGCCATTGATCCTTAGAGAATTGATAGGCTGCACTGACTGTTACAATTCATATTATTATTATTATAATCTCTATATTTGTTTTAAGAAGTAAATGATCTTTGTTTCCCTCTGACTCTTCCAGGATGTTGAAGCAAATACAGTGCGGCTGAAGGAACATGATCAGGATGTGCTGGTGTTGGAGAAGATTCCAGCTGGAACACAGGTTTCGGCCCAAGGAATCACCCAGTCCCCATACAAGTATGTTGAACGCTGCCGCTCACTGACTGCTGTGACTTGGCGTCAGACATCTCGTCCGTATTCTTTTTTTCACCCAATTTCCATTAAACCTTTATAATACCGTCTGTTCATAATAATTTGGTCCTTTAGTCGCAGGAAAATAAGAAATTAGAATCACGTGAAGCCAGAAACCATCTTTACGCCACATAGTTATTGATTTGGTCAGTTGATGATATTGGCGCAACGCGTTTCACCAATTAAGTTATAGTCATAAAAAAAAATCATGTACAACCAACTTGTCAGATATCTGTTTTCATTACCTATTGCTCTTCACATGTGAGACCAAATTGGCCACCAGTCCAACCAGTAGTCGTATTAAATGACTGGATTGAAGCATGTATTTTACCACCTTTACTTTAATACCTGACTAGTTATATGTAAATTGGGGGAAATGCAGTGCACCTTGTGTGCTGCGCTACGGCTGCACCTGGAAAATAATTCAGGTGAAAGCGCTGGCTAGGAAAGCCAATCCCGGTACCAGCGGGACCCGGGGATTTAGGGCAAAAATGGCGGGATTTCAATCCCAGGAGTGGTGCCTCCAATCCCGGTATTTTGGGGATTAAAATGTACGGCTTGTCTTCAGCCCAGGGGCAGCGCTAAGCACTGGTTCCGTCGGCTCAGTCGCTGCCCCCAGGCCTCCTAAGGCTGGTGGGTGGCCGGCATTGATTAACTCATTCCCGGGTAACTCCAGTAATCGTGGGATTAAGATTTTTTCAATCCCGAATCCTAGGATTTAAAAAATGAGTCTGGATTGGCTTCCCTGGCGCTGGCGTCCTGTTTTCCTCAGATACACTGCAGATTGACTCAGTTTGTGCATACAGAATTTACCCCCCTAAAAATACCCCATTATATATCTAAGGCCTGGTTCTGAGACGCTCGTCATTCTGATGTTCATGGAGTTCAGCAATTTTTTGCTGCTGCACGACAACCCCTAAAAACTCCTAGAAGCGCCTGCGACACGCAGTGTGTACGGTGCGTACAGAGGCGCAGATGAGATCAAGTTGCACGGTATCAGAAATGTATTGGAAATGTGCTGGGTGATCCAAGGAGGCGGCTAATCAAATGCATAGAGATGCGCTGTCTTATGGGCGTGTTACGGGAGTGTCGCAGGTGTGTTACGGGACCGTCGCAGATGTGTCGCTGAACTGGTTGTGACCTCCGACGCTTAATCGCTCACATTGGAGGCCACACTCTAATACAGAATCTGCACCTACGATAGCAGCATCTAAAGACGCACCAGGCAGGATTTCAGGAACACCACAATGTACCCATCATCTATAACGGGATCTCAACTCCAGTCCTCAAGTACCACCAACAGGTCATGTATTGCGGATGTCTTTAATCTTGCACAGGGGAGCTAATCTATTTTGCTGGCTAAGTAATTATCCCACCTGCTTCCACAGAGAGAAATCCTCAATGCATGTCCTGTTGGGGAAACTTGAGGGTCGCGGTTGAGAATTACTGGTGATCTATAGCAAACATTATGGGTGTGATTCACACGGAGCTCTGTATGCGTCTGCATTCGGAATGAGAATATTGTGCTAGCAGAGTGCTGCTGCGACACGTGTTCAAGTGAAGGCATCGCCACATACCTCCCGGCCGTCATCATTAGTATTGGCACTTACACCTACCCCTTGCTAGATGCAAGAGATCCAGCTAAAACAGAATGGGAAACAACTCTGGCTATACACCCATGACACTCCCATGTCACTGCCGTGCCTCCGTTCAGTTGCCACCCAGTAACACCCCCTTCACAAATAGAGAGAATCGGCCAGAGATACACAGAGATGCGTTGGTTTCCTACTGCGCAGTTTGCTCCAATTCGCTAGTTGCAGTAGCATAGGGAGCTGCGTGCAACTCGGAATCAGGCCAATGTCTCCAGTTTTGCCCGTATATAAGGTATAACTATCCTCTTTATTACTTTATAGATACACTGTGATGTCCGGAAATCCAGAAAAAATTCTAGAGCATTTCCTGGAAACAATGAGACTTGAGCCAAGCTTGAATGAAGCAATAGGTAAAAAGTTATGGTCTATTAAATTATAATATCTACGTTTCTTATAATAATCCTTAATTCTTTCAATATCATGTTTTATGTATTATTTGCTTTGTTTATAGAATCTGGTAAAATTAAATTTTTTTGTTGATAGTAAGATCTTCAAAGAATTAGCCTACATATGATATTTACCAAATCCCCTAATTTCCATATACAGATGTGTCCACATACTGTACATCTCAGTGACGTGCGGTGAGGTCAATGGCTGGGGAGGCACACATGTATTAAAACACAGTTTTTATATCAAAGCTCTGGAGCGTGATAGTGAGTATGATAGGGGAGGGAGTATGACAGGCGAGGCTCTGCCTCCACTGACCGCACGTTCATAGTACATCCAGCCTCCTTGTGCATTAAACAGCCCTTCTAGTCGCACCATGCCGCGGCACGACTCTGTAGCGCTGAGACTCTTTTTGTGCGACTTTTTCCCTTACAGCAGCTTCTATTGATTAAAATGATATGCAACATGCCTATATTCTATGTGCGACTGCGGCTGTATCTGCATTCAAAATGCTATGTTACAGTCTCACAGCCGCTGACACTGTAATGTAGCATTTCGCATACAGTTACACCCACAGTCGCACACAGAGTACAGGCATGCTGCATATCATTTTAATCAGCAGAGAATCGGCTTGTGCTTCCTATTTGCATCACTTTGCAATAAGACACACTGTAAGGGAAAAAGTCACATGAAAAGACGTTCTGTGCTGCCGAGTTACACGGCGCTAACGCTTTATATGCAATGGGACTTGTAACGCACAATGGATAGATGTATGTGGACACATCTGTAATAGTACTTTGTCTGGAGAATCCCAGCATTCATATATAGCCAGGCCCATTCCTCCAAACATATACTGGCGTTCATTACAGCCGCACTGGATCCTTCCTGTTACGCCAAATACCGATTGTGATTGGTGGAGATCCAGGCTATATTCCAGTGCTGGAACCATGCAAAGTACAATAAATGGTGGGGACTCATGGGTAGGACCACCACCAATGTGTTATTATATCTATTGGTGGTAATTTGGTAAAAAGTGATATGTAAAGTTGAAAACCCCTTTAAACTTATCACATCTTTTTGATATTTATTTTTTATTTATTTTTAGATACTGCTGTAGATGACTTTATACTGATGCACTGTGTTTTCATGCCAAACTCTCAGCTCTGCCCAGTGTTGATGTCCCAATATCCTTTTACACAACGAGCAACAGCGGTTTGCAATTATTTGTATTCATGTCCCTTTATTTCACTTTTGAAGGGTTTGCTCTATATCAGATTATTTTCCAGTCTTCTCCAGTGTTACACTTTTTGTTACATGTTTAAATTAGTAGCTGATGCATTTGTGTACAGTGCTCTGCAGTAAAGAACAATTTTAAAACGGTGACAATAACCAGATGTACAGCAGGAAAGGACCTCTGTGAATGCAGACTTGTATTAGGAGTGGCTGGCGGGGGACTGGTGCATTTGCTCATTATGGAAGGCAGCAGAGAGCGAGCGTAGTCTGATAGCAGGGCTTGGTTTATTTATTTATTGTGTCAGGACCTCTATGTGGTCCAATCAGGTTTAGCCAAAACGTCTAGTCCTCCAAACCAGAAGCCCATTCACACCCAGTGGCAGTTTCAAACACACCATACTGACTCATCCACATATAAATCCCCTACGGGGTCTGCTACATGGTCAGAGCCTGGGTCCGCTATAGGGTCAGTGGGCCGGATTCAGCAGCGATCACAGCTGCAATTTTGCACGGAAAAAGCTGCAAAAATATGCTAATGCTTTCCAAAGCACAGCCAGCATAAAGACGCCCACAACTGCAGCTTTCTCATATCCGTCCAATGTCGTTCTTCTGCGTAAACATCGGTACCATCGACGCACATCGGGCAGTCACGCAGCAGTTACAACAGGTCTGACCAGCCGCAGACACTATAAGTCTCCCAGCACGCAGAGAGCTCTCATGCTGCATATGCAATCACAGTGGCTAATTTATGCACGCCAATGAAACAGCGTTCAAATGTACAGGCACGTCTGCGTTTTTCTGACCACCTTCCCCATCACCACCCCCAAACACTGACAGCCTATCACTCACTCTGCAATGGATTGATCTGTGCGTCTGTAATCGCAATGCAATTGCAGCGCATGCGCAGTGCGGCTTATATGCATGCGCGATGGCAAACAATCGTTCCATGTGTGCCTCCGTAATCGCATTTGGGTTCACTACTGAATCATGCCCAGTGTTAAACTGGGTACACATTATGCGATGTGTGTGTACCCAGTGACGGCACTATGCGATCGAATGATATATTGCACCAGCTCTACACACTACAGCCATGGCCAAAAGTTTTGAGAATGACACAAGTATTGGTTTTCACAAAGTTTGCGGCTTCAGTGTTTTTAGACCTTTTTGTCAGATAGAGCCGGAAGTCCACTACTGACGTCACGAGTGATGTCAGTAGGGCCGCCCACAAACGGCAGGCATTCCTTCGGGAACGCCTCTGCTTGTGTTCATCCACCCCCTTACCCACCTGCAAAACGGGGTGAGCTGTCGATCAACATCGACAGCCGCCCCGTTTTCCTGGGTCTCACTCGCTCCGGGGCTCGCGCACGTGCCTTGCGCAATCCGCACGTGCGCATTGGGCCACCATCGACCCGCTTGTGAGCGCTATGCGCTCACGAGCGGGTCTGAATCAGGCCCTAAGTTCATTATCATGGCAAAGAGGGACTTTGCAATTAATTGCAATTCATCTGATCACTCTTCATGACATTCTGGAGTATATGCAAATTGCCATCATAAAAACTGAAGCAGCAGACTTTGTGAAAACCAATACTTGTGTCATTCTCAAAACTTTTGGCCATGGCTGTACACAATCCGATATATGACTGTGCAATATATCATTCCATGCTGCATTTAGCAACATGGCATTGTTCCATCTGTTGTGCAGCACTCCCACACCAGTATGCCAGATCTCCGGATCCTGCGGCTTCAGGCCAAGCACTAGCGGCCCACATGCGTGATCTATAAGCTTCCCAGGTAACACGTCCTGGAAATATTCCTTTACACACATTCTGTCATATTAGGTGTTCATCTGCTATCACTGCACTGTGAGTCTGTCATTGGGAAAGGACTTTTGTGTTAGTGCTGTAGCACATTATATGGTCTGACATGCTCAGTCTTCTTTTCTTGTTATCAACTGCAAAATTCATTAGCAAGTTTGATCTTGTCTATTAGCAGAGAAAGTGCACTTTCCAAAAGGACAACAGCAAATTATATAGTTATGTGGGCATTTAAATACAGGACACATCAGTCTTCAGATATTTGTTTGCTTTTTTTAAATGTTTGTTTAGGGCGTTCCTGGCAAACTGTCCTGCAATATAAACATCATTGTCAAAGCGTTATTTAATACACAGACTATGCCAGGCCAGCTCCTATCTGCAGATCTGACAATATAATTGTGGTGCCTGGAAATAACTATTTTTGCATCTTGTATGTCTTATGAAATTATGTAGGGATATAATTGTTACTGTTCACTAGCAGTTTATCAGTGACTTTCTAGATGGTAGTAAGTATAATATAATGTCTACACAACAGGGGTGGATGTATGGAAATATAACACATTCCACACAGGGAAGTCTTATGACAGGAGGAGACCATTGTGCAGTGTCCCCTGGCAAAGGTGCATCCACAGTGAAGGGGCATCACAGTATGTGCTTACCCGGGACTCGGACCTCTGCTTCCAACAGGTCAGAGGCCAGGGGAAAGGATCAAGGGGGCCCTATATATACCACTTGTACTGGGCCCCACAATTTCTGATGGCAGTCCTGAATGAAGTAATTGGTTCAGATTCAGAGTAGGGATGGCCATCGATAGTTAGCAATCATTGATGGTTAACTGTCGATGGTTTTGTCAGAGAGTTAATGGTTCTCCACCATCGATGGACGAGTGAAAGCCAATGTTTATTTTTTTTGTTGAAGGACGTAGCTTAGCTCCCCCCCCTGTGGTTGCTAAGCCCCACCCCCATTTTTTAATGGACCGCGGGCCACTGTGTCACTAGGAACGGTGGCCACAAGAGGTGCAAACCATCAATGGTTTTTGTGCCATTGATGGTAATCATTGATGGACCAATCAGTGGTAATCGTGGATGGACACCCCACCAATGGCCACTCCTAATTCAGAGTTAGGAGCAAATCAAAATAAGGAGCAAGTTTCTCCAGGAACAAACCATGTTGCAATGCCAGAGGTGCAAGTGCATTTAATTTATTTATTTTGCATCCATGGAAAACTGCCCGCTATGGCATATAGTGAGCACATATTGAGAGGCTCTGTTTTTACACTGCAATATAGAATTAGGATAGAACACGCCTCTTCCCAACTATAAATCCCTCGCCACATTTTATACCTGCCCCACCTGCAGGGCAACATGGTTTTGCAAGGTGCATTATCCACTGACAGGATCTAGGAAGTTCCAAGTGACCATGTCAGCACCAGTGCCCAGATATGAGTCACACCCCACCACCACCCTTTCTCTAATGGGTAACGTTAGGAGGTCTCGGGTCCAATGCATACAGGCAATATCAGTGATAACTTGTTGTTTTCTTTTTGAATACCATCAGACAAAGCCAAAGAGGCTGTTTCATCATCAGTGAGAACTTCATCTGCCCTATACTAGGTGCATCCTAACTGGCATCAACTCACAACACAAGTCTGACAGTTTATTTGCTCTTCCAGTATCAGATGAACAATTCTCATGGCTTGTACCAGCGACAAAGGCCGCTCCATCACTTTCACATTCGTTGGGAGAAAACTCCCAGGTGCCCGAAGTAAGTGTACCCACTGTGCGGGCATACACTGACTTATTCTATGGTCTATGTCCAAGTCTTTCTGATCTTCCACAAGTTCCAATATAAACAACGATCTAATAAATAACCCGTTCTTCCCCCATTGGATGCAATGTTAGTGACACTGCCTAAGAGCTCATAGAGAATGAGGTATAGTTGAACCTGCGTCTGTTTGCGGATTATGGGCTTGATTGAGAGGTACACACAATGTCGGCGCCGCACACAAGCGGCCCATGTTTTTACTATGCACATGCGTCTGGATAGCACTGCCAATGCCTCCCGATGCCTAGAGCCGCAGATTGGACACAACTTTGCTGAGTGTTTCTGGGTGGTAACAAGGGGTGTGGCTATCCAGACTGCATCCTAAGAGAGCCATGTTCAGATGGATAATCGTCGCCACCATCTGCTGGCACAATAGGCCTGATTCAGAGCTTAACGCTCTGACAGAGCGCTCGCTCTGAATCAGGGCCGGCCTTCTGTTTTTTTAGAGCGGCCTCCCGGCCGCTCGCATAGCTTTGGGTGACCATCCAAAGCTATAGCGAGTGGCCAGGAAGATGGTCGCGATGGTCAAGACCATCGCGACCATCGGGCTTGCGACGAGGCCCTTGTGGTAGGGTCTCGTTGCCGAAAGCCCTAGAGTGCTTTCGGCTCTAACAGAGCCAAAAGCACTCCCACTGACATCACTTGTGATGTCAGTGGGGCCGGCCCCAGACGGTATGCGTTCCCATGGGAACGCCTCCGTCTGGGCAACCACGCCCCCGGCCCGCCCACCAAAGGGGGCGTGCTGTCACTCAACATCGACAGCACGCCCCCTTTGGTTCCAGACCTGGAGTGAGGGCTTGCCCGTCGCTATCAGGGTCTCGCGCATGCGCACGACGGAGCCGTCTCCGTCGTGCGCATGCGCACTGGGCCACCATCGACGCGCTTGCGAGCGCATAGCGCTCACGAGCTGGTCTGAATCAGGCCCAATGTTCAATAGTGTGTCCACTGGTGCGGCGGAAGCTTCACTGGGGTGAGATATCTGCTGTGATCCCTCCATAGTACATATGGGGGATCCAGGGGAGTATCTATAATGGGTGCAGGGTGTGCGGGGAACACGGGCAGGGGGGCCCCGCACCGCACACCCTACACCCATAATATTACTTACCTCTCCGGAGTCCCACGTCGGCGTGGGGGTCCAGCGCCGTAAAACGACTGGAAAATCGCCGCGCCCATTTTCCCGGTGACCTGTGCATACATTATAGACTTTGGGCGCGCACAGCTCAATGCGCTGCCGGGTAGAAAGGAGGGGGCTCGTGTCGGAGACTGAACACGGGCCCCCTCCTCTCTAGAAACGCCCCTGGGGGGATCCTTAATATTTGTCGGTACACCCTGAAACAGTCTTTTTTCAGGGAATATCCAGCAAATATTTAATGAAGAAGGCCCAAATATGTTTGTGTGGGGGGAGCACAGAATGGTTTAATATGATTATTGGTTTGATGATGATGATGGAAAGGTGAAGTCAGGTGATCGGTATATTGTTAGGAAGAAGTGTGCATTCTATACTGCACTAATGTAAGATACTGAGGAATTCAGATTGTAAAAATCTACTGCAACCATTGTGTTAAACATTGCATTGAAAAGCAGTGTATATCTCAATGTAATCACGCCTAATGAGCACAAATTACAATCTGAGCATATTTAGCTTTTCTTCCTTATTTTTCTAAACCTTAATCTCTGCTCGGAAAGCTATCATTAGCGGGATTTGAAGTAAACGTAAAATAAGAAAATGGCAAAAATTACAGGTACCTGTGGTGAGCTGGATAATAGCTAGGTAAAAATATATGAAATAATTATATGGCTGGAGAGACGGAACGAGAACATGACTAAGAGGAACATTAAACTTGCAATTCCCTTTTTTTTTTTTAAACACTGACTGTATTGACAGCGTTACAGCGTGTTATTGTGTTTATCGGAAGCGCAGATACTTTCATATAATACAGCAATTAGTCGTTTTAATAAACGGCAAATAATATTTTCAAAAAGGGATGACATTATCCGATGTGATTTGTAAAACAGGTTGTGTAGAATTACATATAATTGAATGTTGCAGTTTATTTCATATGAAGAAAAGGCATTATTTGGCTGAATGTATTGTGTTCTCCACAGTCAGATTTTCCAGAGCTAAAGATATATCACAGTTACAGTGCAGTCTATGGGAAGCTCGTAGCCGAGGGCAGATCTCGCACACAAAGCCGGAGGAACGTCACATAACATTGGCTGCATCTTTTATCTCGTGTTACTGTTCTGGCCACTCTCTGGAAAGGATGTCTCTGGCGTTAGCCCTTTAATAAATTGCATGAAATGTAACAATATCCGTTCTTCCCCCCAAAAATGGGAATTTTCTCTTGATTTTTGGCTTATCGCTGCATAATTTATGGAACCCAAAATCGCAAATATTGCTTTTCACTTTTATCGTAGGTGGAGTGAAATGGACAATGGCAGTAACCTATCTACAGCCCATGTTACAGTATCTCTCCCAAAATGTCTACTGCATATAGGGCCTGATTCATAGAAGGACACCAAAGGCTCTGCTTCTGGGTCTTTGTACGCAGCGGCTGGGCAAAAATATGCAAAAGCCACTGGAGGCATCTTGTGTTAAAAGACGCTCACTGCTGGCTCCTGTGATCCGTGTCCAAGGATGCAGCACCAGGTCCACTATGTAAACATCAGGCAGCCATTGGACATCTGAGTAACTCACAGGTTGCTCAGGATGTCCGGCAAAACCACGCTGCCAGGGCCAGTAAATATGCATCCGAGGATGGCGCGACTGGCTTCGGCACGCTCAGAAAACGGGGCAGACGCTTCCCCATTTTCTAGAAAGCTCTCTGTCGCCACCCCCAAGCGCCAGAAGCATGTCAACCATGCTGAGGCTTCCGAGGCACTGCGACCAACGCCACAGGACCAGACCTGCACGTGCGCAATGCAGCGCCTTAGCAGGACGGCAGTGATCCTTGTGCTGCACCCCTGCCCCCCTCTTCCCCCTGAGCGCTTAGCTGCTGCTCTGGGAGGTGGGTGGAGGGAGGGGATCTTCATCTGCATTGTTGGTGCGCACCATGCGCCGCGCAGCACTGCAGGCGGTCTCTTCCTGCAGATCTCTCCGGAACTGGGCAGTTCATGGCCGGTGCTGTTAGAGGATTCCGCCCTGTGCGGAGGCACCGGCCGCACCTCCCTCCCTACGGCCCTGGCGTAATGCATTGGCTCCAGTGCATGCACAGATCAACAAAAAAAAAAATTGGAGATTTGCGAGAACATCGAAGTTCGGTAAATCTCTGAATCAGGCCCATAGTTGAGATTTGTGTATTAGAGGCTGCCATTCAGGCCAGAAGGGATCAGATATCAGGGGGCAGACAGAGGAAGTATAGTACATCAACTTGGAGTATTTATGATACTATCTGATTTGCTACATGTTCTGTTGTCTTCCCCTGTGGATGTGTGGCTCTCGGCTGTGACATCATAGCCCGGTGCCACAGTCCCCTCATCACAGTGACATGGAGAGCAGCAGCCTGCAGCTTCCCATGTCACATCAGATTTATGTCAGTGGTGTGGGGGCGCCATGGGGGTATTCAAAACACTAGATGAGTGACATTATGTCACGGTTTTAGTGATTTAGGTGCACTCCTAACCTAGATCCTAGACAACTACAAAGGTTTGCCTTATGGTAACGCCGAACCTGTGTAGACAAAAGTACAGCTGTATTTAACCCTTTGAGAGAGATAAAGTAGACAATCAATGGCCTTCTAGCTGGCATTTATCTAGCACAGTCTAAAAAATTATAGTTAGAAGTTGACTGGTTGCTATAGGTAACCTCCACTTTATCTCTCGCTAGATGATTTGATACATATTCCTTTATTACTATATCTGCCTTCATTTTATAACAGCCTGTCAATGTAGATAAATGAGTCTGATTCTGTAGTAAGGTTTAATTTATAAACACCCAATGCCACCTCTGTCCAGCTGCCTGAGGCCTGGGGAGTGAGCAGCGTGTTATAGGCTTTTTGTGTTAAACATTCTTTATGGGAAGAAAGCTCAGTTAGGTAAAACACAAAGTGAAATATATTTTCTGCACAATAGAGTAAGAGCCATGATGGAGATCAATGTGTTCTCCGAAGAGGATTAAAAAGAATTAAGAAGAATTTGTCTTTTTGGCTAATCTACGACAGATGTGATCAGAAAACCAATAGGAAGAATTGGTGTCAATCATACCCCTTTCAGACATAAGCCCTGGGAAATACATGGGTACTTCCTGGGTTATCAACCCTGGAAATTCCCATGTCTTATTCTGAGACCCCCATTCGCACTACACCAAAACCCGGGAAATTCCAGGTTCGGATACGTTCACACTGAACCCGGGTCTGCCCTAGAATTTGGTGTTGATTTAAAGGGGACACTTTTTTTTTTGTTCACAGTAATGACATAATATAAAAATTAGCATTTTTAGAGTAAAGGCCACAAAGTTTGTTTGGTTCCAATGTTGTTGTTTTTTTTTTTTAAATTGAAAACCAATACATTTTTACATTACAATAATACGATTATGAATATAGCCTTTATAAAGTTTTGGTCTGTACAAAGACATAATTTTCACATAAACAAGTTAAACATAAAATAATACACACTTAAATCTATTTGCTCCCCAGTCATGTGGTCGGGGTGACTGCAGTTGATGTCATCAGCAGGTGCACAGAACAGCCAATGAGAACGTTTTCTTAAAACCTGGGTCTAAAGACCTGGGTTGGATGCATTCACACTAGAGCCTACCTGGGTTGCACCCGGGAAAAACCCTGGTACAGAGCAGGGTCATGGACCCAGGAGTGCGACCCAAGTGGTTTCTGTTCACACATAGCAAAAACCAGGGTTGAAGCACCTTCACGGCCAAAAACCTTTGTTTTTGCTGTATGTCTGAAAGGGGTATAAAAGAGGTATCACAGAGAGTTGTACATCTGTGGGACTTCCATTGTAGGCCTCATGGGGATTCTTCTCTATAAAAGTAGTGATATTGCCTGAAGTGTTCCTTTTACATTCCACCTCACGTTGATACAGATGAGGTGCAGGGAACAGAGACAGTGGTGTATTTACAATGGGTGCAGGATGGGACCATGTGTCAAAGGGAAAGGGACATTCACGAGTTCCTAGAAATCTTAATACCAGCCATTATGCAAAACCACATAAAAGCAAAATCCTGCACAAAGGAATAGAGCCTTGGAAATGTGACAGTTGTTTTTCCTAATCACATACAGTTTTTTCAAGCTCATAACTTAGATTTTATCATAATAAGATTTGGGTAGATATATATATATATATATTTATATATATATATATTTATATATATATATATAAAAGCTGACACTTCTTGGCGTGTTAGAAGGCAAAAAAGTGCATGTACATACAGCATGTGTTGCACGTAATATTGTAAATTTTGAGAAGCAAGCCACCGCTTTGTAAATATACCCCTTGGACTATGGTGGTGGGTATGTATCAAACCTTGGAGAGTGATAAATTGAAGAGAGATAAATTACCAACCAATCAGCTTCTAATTGCCATTTTATAGGCTGTGTTTGAAAAATGACAGTAAAGGCGCACATCCACTTGCCGATTTCTATGAGCGATTGAATGATAACGATATCGTTCAATCGCTCATGAATCGTGCATGAATCGGACACATTAATGTCGGAAATGACCAGTGATGCACGCTTCCGCTGGTCGTTTCCAACATCAATCATCACCCGAACATGCTGGTCAACCTGACGATAATGTCAGGTTGAGAGGATGATTGATGTGCCTACACTAAACGACTGAACGTTCACTGCAGGCACAGAACAGACTGTGAAACGACTGCACGATTACAATGTCATAATTGTGCAGTCATTTCAAAGTCTGCTAGTGGATGTGCCCCATTATAATCTGATTGGTTGGTACGTTCTACTTTTGTCAGGAGCATGGAGAGTGCTTGACAGATCAATTCAACCTATTGAAAGACCTTAGAGAAAATGACATTGGTTTGCCACAAGATGGCAATCACGCGCTTTTCAATCTCAACACAAATAAAAACAGAATAAAAAAAGATTCACTGAAATATAAAATTCCTCTTCTCAAAAAAGGACAAGTCATTTTCACATTCTCTTTTAATTCTGTCTGCTGTATGTAACTATATTGCTAGAGGTAGAGCAGAACATAGGACTCTGGGGTAAGTTTACTACATAGCATTTGTCAAAGCCGCGTCTTGTGGTTAAGAACACTTGATTCAACAGGGCAATAATACTAAACACAAAACACGCCTGTTTTTTTAAATTTAATACTATTGCCCCTTTAAATTACTAAATTTGATACATAAATATATGTGAGAAAATTCTATTAAAAAACTTTATTTGCTCAGATGGGAACATCTGTACTAATATCATAGCTGCCAATCAGACAATAGATGTTATCAGTTTAGTGGCAATTAAATAATACAGCAACTCATCACTCAAGTGTTTGATTGGTTGCTATGGTATAATGAAAATTTAGCGTTTTAGTAAATAAGCCCTAATGAATGCACAGTTTTGATTGTTTTACTGCACCTTTCAACAATGCTATAGTACATAGCGCCTGATTCATTATGGATCGCAACTGCAACAGCGTACGCAGTGCGTGAGTTAGCATTGAGATCGCACCGCGAACACCTACGAGCCATCGCAGACAGAGGGACGGGACGTCAGCGTTTGGGGGGGTGACGGAGGAGTGGTCGGAGAAACGCAGGTCTGCCTCTCCGTTTCAACGCCGTTGCTTGGGCGCGCATAAATTAGCCACTGCAATGGCAGACACAGCTTGTGTACTTACTGTGTGAGACGAGGTTAGCAATTTCTGAGTAAGGTCACACCTGTTGTAATTCTGCGTGAGAGGTCGATGTTACTCGATGTTCCCGATGTATACGCAGGATTGCGAGGTGCTGCGGATGTGAGATAGTGTCGGCGCCTCTATGCTGGCTGGGCGACAGCTTTGCGATTGCAGTCATTAGCATATTTTCGCAGCAGCGTGCATAATCGTAGCCGCGATCGCAATAGCAGTCTGTAGTGAATCAGGACCATAATCCTTTGTGTATCATATGCATATTGAAGCACTTCCTTGACTACTCTGCACTTACCATGCTCAGCCGTCCCAAGGGACCGAGCAGGAGAAAATGGATTATGCCCTCAACAACAAGCGTAGAGTGATCCGATTAGTACAGCTTTGGGCCATCCTTTATAATGACTTATTACGGGAAGATGAGGTTGCCATGGCTTTCCTAGAGGTGAGTTGCAGCATTATTATTTGGTCATTTATAGATCATGGTGGTAGTTTTATGGCTTTGTTTGTTTGAGGCACCGCAGTATATGACCAGCGCTGTTAGAAGTTTATTTTACACAAATGTAAATTTGGGTGGAAACAGTCATCATATGCCACAAATCCAGCATATGACTAGTTACTTACCCTGTGCTCTCAGGTCATCAATGAGCCCCACTGCTGACCATTTGGACAGAATTGTGAACTTGCAGATAAATCATTCTGAGGGCCAGACTGTTTACAATTCCAGGCCAATGTGTTTGCATACAATCACATTGGCCAAACAGATTGCACAGATGTACCTAAGTTTAGGTCCAACAGAGGCGATGGACTTTCTGGTGCACAAATTACCATAATAAGCAGTCAATAAAATGATACCAGTGATGTAATTCTCAGAAACCAATAAGACAATTGGTTTCATTTCATAGACTGCCCTGGAAAAAAATGTCAGCTACAATCTGATTGTGTACATTAGGTTGCGCACCATTCTGTTACATAATCTCTAGCGTGTTTCCATTTATTGACAATTGCTGAAAATACATTACAAGTATTTATTCCCTGCTACCGATGGCTTAGCCTTAGATAAAAACCTGCATAGTGGTCTATCAAATCCATTAGATCTTTCAGAAACACATTAAAAAGCAGAGAATGGATGTTGGTAACATTCATATAGGGATATAGTGCCCTTGTGCTAATGCCAATCCAGTGAGAGAATCTGTATTTCTTCTCCCACACTACATTATAAGCTTTTATAAATGTCAATATGTTGCAATTTTCTAAAGAGACTTTACAATAGCTTCCACCTAAAAATATACATAATGACGGTGATAAGTGGGCAAGTAATTTAGAAGCATGATTTTTACACAGAACATGGATTTTACAGGCCTGTCTCCATGAGATGCACGGGTAACCTGTAATTACAGCGTGCATAGCTTTTATTAGAGAGGGAGAGCAATCATTTTATATAGCACTTGCTTCCAACTCCCTCTGCAGCTACAGGTTTATATCTTATTAACCAATTACAGTTTTACTTTACACCCCTGTAAAATGACACACATCAGGCAGACTTGTCAGTATTAGTGTGAGAACAGTCCGCTCATGGGCCCAATCAAACTGTATTGTATAGTTTTTGTTGTGTTACTACATGAAGATTCTTACCATTGCTTTTATACGTGATTTGCATAACCATCGGTGTGATTGTACGTTGTCACACAACATAAGAAGTGTAGATAAAGGATTAAAGGCATTGGGCGGTTTTCAATTGTTTTCGCGGTCCGGATCTCCCATCTAAAGTGACAGGAGATCGCGGGGCACTATTCAATTGATGCCCATTTTTGAGCTGATCGTGCCCATAGTGGTCGGGTGTAGCCGTGTAAAACGGCAATCTCTGACCAAAGTGCTGGGTGCGATTGCGAAAAGTGCTGTTTAGGCACCCAAACGGGTCACTTTTCTCCCATTTCAGCTGGGGCTGCGAGCTGAAATGGTGAGCCGGCAGCTGATCGCGCCCGACAGGAGCAACAATTCAATAGTAGCTCCTGTCGGGCGCGTAAGGTAGCGAAACAATTGAATACCGCCCACTGTGTGCCTTTATTGGTTGAAAACAAATATATATTGTTGCAATCTCAGGTTGAGTGCCCTTTCCTGGTGTAAACGGCCACACTCTGCATGCAGAAGCCAATCAGTATCACACCAGTCCAGGGCTGCTCCCCAGGTAGTGAGAGACTGCCCAGAGAACTGACACAATTTTTATCAGCCTCACACAGGTGGTCTGTCAATCAAGGCTGCTCATTACCTGGATAATTACCCCTAAGAAGTTAAGAACCTGGGAAATATATACCTCCCATGAACAACTTCCACAGTGGTTTTTCACTATATATAATTTATTTATTCCACCTGGGGTTCTCATTTATTCTTAAGTCTACAAAGGTGCCTAGATATAGATAAATAAGGACTTGGCTACCACACTAACAAAAATGAGACATTTTAGTTCCGTAGATTCATCATTTTTAAACTATAGTTTTTAAGCCTTTATGTTTATAAAGATCTTCATATTGGGTTTAACAACTCTGGTTTTGTTTAAATGAAGATTGAATTCAGTCTGAGCATTTCGTACAGTATAGTTTTCTGTAATCTTTTATGAACAATGATCTTTTGTGTACATAGATTAATATCTTCATACCTGTTTGTGTAGGAGTTTTATGTCTCCGTCTCAGATGACACAAGGACGATTGCTGCGTTGAAGGAACAACTTCCTGAGCTGGAGAGAATAGTGAAACAAATGTAAGCGTGATACTTATTTTAAAACGCTCATATCGTTATCACATCTGCTGGAACAGAAGCCTTTGGCATTTACTGGAGAGTCTCATCCCTCCATCTTTTTTTGTATAAAAGGCCAATAGGAAAAGAAATGCGGCAACACATGAAACATAAATAATAGTAAGCCAGTCATTAGCTAGACGTAGGTAATTTATGGTGTATTATTCTATTACAAAATATGCATTCATTGGTACTGTTCCTTCTAAGGTGTGATCTGGAAAATATAGTGTTCATCTGAACTTGCCACTGATCCATTGCATAGTGTTGCACTGAACAGCAGATTCTAAGTGAGCACTTCAGTGTACAGTTCTCATCAAAGCTTCTTAAGCTGGGTACACGCTATAAGACATATCGTACGATATAAATCGTTCCGTAGCAGATAGAACGATATATCGTACAGATCGTACAGTGTGTGCGCCCGATTGCGGATTCACCCGGATCGTTCATCGCATCGCTCCATCTGCTGTGCTGCACAGAAGATGGGACTATGCAATTAAACAGACCGTCCAGTAACACGCACCACGGAACTATACATTGCGCGGCCGTACACCAAGTCGTGCAGTGCGTACGGTGGCGCGATGTATCGTTACATCACATCGTTCCTTCAGCTGGGTACACATCGTATATTGTGTACCCAGCTTAACTCTTTCACGTTCCCTCAGCTGACGTGGGGCATTGTTTATGAGTTCCCTTGGAAACAAATGATGCCTGTTTTGTATAATCATTACAGTTGTGGGGTTTTCCCTCTTGATTAGACAGTTCTACATTGTTACATATATTGTTGTATGTTACGTTTTATTTGAAGGCGTGTGATACAGCCTTATAGCCTTCGGGTGTCGCTGTTGTGAAGGGCTTTTCAAATAAATAGTAAAACCGTAACAACTATGAGATTTTAAAATAAAGTTCATACTATTTTATGTTCCTAGTTCAAAATCAGGCTAAACATAACAATGTATTTTTCATACCAAGTTATGATTTCTCCTTAATTAAATAGTGACCAGTACAGCCCCCACATACACATTCAACATAGTTACCCTGATATAGTACAAAGACCCCCAATAACATCTCAAGCAATAGGTTTATTCCTAGTCTCTGGCATTTCTTGCAATTGATTGGCATCCTAGAGCTTTCTTGAGCATACTCTGCATAATAGTTGACCCAGAAGGGAAGTATCACAACGAGGCCTATTTCGTTTATTCATAAAAGTTAGAATTTTATATGGCTATCATATCTTTTATATGAAACGCAACTGCAAATCCACATAATTAATTGGAATCAAACTGCCTGCTAAGATCATAAGGAACACTTTACTAAATGTGCTTTCTGGTCTCCCGTGGCAAACAAACGTAGCTTTCCAAGAGTAGACACTTGAAGTGCGCAGTCCTATTTGGTTATGCTAATAATGTCATTTGGACACAAATGAGCAATCAAAATTACTTCCCTAAAGTCTTCAGTGGCCCTCTAGTTGCTCTCGTCGAATGTTGGCCGCACTGAAAGCTGGCGCAGACTTCCCCAGCATGGAACTGTATAAGATCTGAGATGAATATTGTTCTTACTGATTTCTACAATTACTTTATTGAAGTAATAGCGACAAAATATCTCAAGTGCTTTTCACTAGTTCACATTTGCAGAAAATAAAGGACTCATTATGTAATGAATTCAATATCGTTTCTTAACATTTCAAAGTCTGCTATTAATTTACACTTTTAGTTCTCACCACATAGCGCCATTGATGTTGCTACGTTAAAGAACTGAGCATAGTGTAAAGAGGAAAATTGTATAGTTTCTCTAATAGAATTAACCTCTATGTGAAAACCCAGGCCAGCGGCAAATGTGATGAAAATGGGCTGTGGGATTTCTAGAACGATTGCAAGTTTTAAACCGGTCGCCTCCCTTAAACTGCCGGTGAATAGTAATTAAGGAACTGTTTTTGTTTTTTTTTATTGCTGCAGTGCGTTCAGATAGCTACTTTCATTCTCATTTTTCCCCGATGCCGGTGCGGAAAATAACAAACTGTTGTTTGGACTAGAATTAGATCTCCAGTCCCTCCTTGCGTGGCTTAGTGCAGTGATAGGCGACATGATACTCTTAAGCTGGGTACACACTTAACCGATAGAGCGTCCGACTGCCCACCACACCGAGTGACTGCTCGACATGCATTTTAATTTGCCCGCCCAGTTGCGATGTCAGCGTCGGCGATCACTGCAGTTAGAGTACGGGTGGATGGCGTGTCGCCCGTACACAAAAGCAGATTCTCCGATATATCTGCATGATATATCGGCATCAGCTGTGCTGCAGGGCTGACCCGACATTGTTCACGGACATATCGGGTGTACACACTGGCCGATCTGCTACAGATATATAATTCGCCGTTTGATCAAAACATTTATCCAGTAGTGTGTACCCAACTTTAGGTTACTGCATTGGGCAGCCATCTATCCTTCAAAAGGGCCACACAATACTTACAGTACTACGTTAAAGTAATACATTTGAAGGGAATCCAAAGAGTAGACCAGTGTCCTTCCCAGGTGACGTGTGTAGTCCGGTGCCTGGATGACCGCATACACTACGGTATGAAATATCATGGCCGAAATTCCACATATCGTGGAATTCCACAGCGGGGGGTGGGGACACCATGAGGGCAGAATATAAATGTAGGCAAATGTCTTCTGGAATTTGAAGATTAAAAAATGATGAAGAAAATGTATTTTAGCCAAAGATTCATTTTATAAATGGGTATTTTTATGGTTGCTATAGGTAACACAACCTTTTGAGTGCAGCGCAGTGGCTGGTAGGCCCATGCTCATTAATGACTCCCACTTTATTCTGCATCTTCTTTTTTATTTAAAAATGAGTGACACCGTATCGGCCTGATTCTGAACGGTGCCTGGGTCTGTGCCTGTTGGCGGTCACCCGTGGTCAAATAACTCTGCAAAGTCCATCCCTTGTGTGCATCTGCGCATCCGTCTGTGTAAGGACTGATACGCCCACTGTCAGTGTCCGTAGGCGCATAAATACAGATTGTAGCGTCTATGGCAGTTGCAGTTTCTCCGTCCATGTATGGCCTCCTACGTGAGTGGTTGAGCATTTGTGTACGTAACCACCTGCGCCAATGCGCCCGTGACACTCCCATAACATGCCCATAAGATGGACCATCTCGGTGCGCGCACTAAGCCGCCTCCATGTCACCACCCAGAAACGTTCATCTCTATTCTAACACATTTACGATACCGTGTGTCTCAATCACAATAGCGCCTTCGTGCGTATCCTCAGTGTAATGCAGGTCATACATCAGCACCATGATTCCCCGATGCTGATCCAATCCGTTGTTCGGCGATCATAGATGACCAGCGTTCCGCCAGGCGGATCTGGGAAAAACAGCATGTTAAAAAACACTGACTCTCCGATCATGATCATTTTTTGCTAAGGATCTGGAATCGAGGATTTCGAACATGTTAGAATTCCCCGGCGTCGGCAGAACGGGGTACAGGGGCAATGCCTATCAGATGTATGGGCCCTATAACGCATGCACCGTGCAAGTTTATTAGAGACTTTACGTGACCATCTGCATTGCATACAATTCAGAATCAGCACCTATATGTCATTGCATATCCCTGGTTGCAGTACCTGTAATATGCTTTAGCATTTAGTGTATGTGATTATTTTTTTATGATGTTTGTTGTATGACCGCTGTTTACAGTCTGTGTTGTGTCTAATCTGCTGTTTATATTTTCTAGCTCTGAAGACGGGAAAGGACAACAAAAGAAAGTGAGTGAATGGTAACATTTATTTATTTGTTTTGTTTTATAACTGCACTGCATTGACATAAGGTTTGATTTAATTGTTTACTGTATGTCGTATAAAACAGATGTGTGCTGGTAGATACAGTATGTGTTTATATTTTTGCATTCTACCTTAACATGTATGTTTACAGAAATTGCAAACAGTGTATACAATAATGTGGATGTGTCCAGAAATTATTACAAATAATATTATTTTTGGAATATTATATTAATGATTAAACGTAATAGCCACCAGGGTGCAAGCTCATAGACACACAGGAAGTCATCTACAAGAGTTTATAACGTGATGTAATCTATGTTTTCTCTCTTTACTGCTCTGAACGTTATCTAGTTTTCTATCTATATTTTTCCTCTCCAGACAAATCCCTTGTAGCATTGTTGACACTGGGACAGCATTTTCTTTACACTGTGATATTAGATGAAAGTTTCTTACAAGAGTTGGTGGTTTCTCCTAAGATCACAGCCCAGACTTTTAAGGACTAGATAAAAATGAAATAGCAATTTCTAAAAGAAAACAACGACAAACAAACATGTAATACAACAGACATCAGAAACGTGGTCCACTAACTTAACAAAAGGCTAAAGAGTGTTACCGTTCATGAGCAAACACAGGATTAGAGCGAGAACACACAAATAAAAAAACTGGCTATGTGTCCCTGAGATTACATTATATTTCACATACATACATACATAATCTAAAATGTTTAAATAGATATATTAATCTTTTGGAGAAATAAATAATAAAGTGTTATTGGGGGACAATTAATTTAATATATTTTTAGATTCACTCATTTCTATCAAACTTCACTTTCCGTCTTTCAATATTTTGCTCTATTGCTTCAAGGATATTGGAATATTTTATGAATAAATAATAAAAGTTATGTTTTAATAATAATAGGGGTAGACAATCCTCATGCAGAAACATAACTCTGCATGATATACGTGAATACTTTTTAAGGGTTTATTTGCACTGAGTAAGTTGCCCTCCATTTTTCTTTATTTTCCTTCTCAAGTTACAAACTTGGGGTCATCAGTAGCACGCCTCTGGATAGGACTGATCTGAATCTCCATAAAGAGAACAAGTAAAATATTTGTAGGAACCCTACTGACCATCCTGATAAATAATTAAATCACTTATTGGGTGACATTTGGTGTAGCAAAGAAACCCAACTTTTTTTTTTTAGAGAATTGCCACTCTGATAAAAGTAACAGACAGCCTATCTCACAAACAGGCTTTTCAGTTGAGTGCACTAACCTTTAAGAGTAATTGGCATCATAAAACATAACTTTTAATAAGGTAATTAAGATCTCGCCCGACGGCGATACATGTTAATACAACTAAATAAAATTATAAAATATATGAATAGAAGCGCACTGGTAAGGCACAGTCAAAATATTGGATCACCCCTTCCAATGTTCTTTCAAATGTATCAATTCAAAATGTGTTCATTCATGCAAAGTAATAAAGTCAAAGAACCGTGGATGATACTTCAACTATTAATGGTTCTTTCAACAGTCTTATGAACCTTCTTTTCTTAGATCTTCTTAATAACTGTCCAACAAAACAAAATGTCCAGCACCTGTTATATCCCAATCAGTATGCGGTATAATGCAGTTGTCCCTCTTGATGTCTCATCATGGTTTACATGTAAAACAAAAATGTGCGGGAACCAAACTTGGCATAAAATCCTTCATTTATTGATTGACATAAAAATAACACATAATAGAATAAAAAGATGGCAGCGTACCCGAAGTTACCTTTTTAGAAAGGCACATATACAGCATCCAGGGGTAATAATGCTTCCCCTATAAAGCAGTACCTTCCAGATCAATTTTAAGAGCCCCAATCAGTCACCAACGCGTTTCAACCACCCCTGTGGTCTTTGTCAAGGTGTATGTGAACAGGTGCATGTTGCAGGTATTTATACCCTCTATTAGGCCCTCCCCTAAACTAGGCGTGTGTTCAGGGGGAATTTCAATCGTTTATATAGACTCACCAACGTAATTAAGTGTGATAAAACACTTAACTTCTCTCTTACCTTATAATATTAGGTCTAGGGAAAAATCATCATCAAAGATGACTTAGCAATATACCTAAGGGTCAGATCAGAAGGATCCGCAGAAACTGTACGGAAGATAATACCTTTGATGATCAAATAGATGTACTTAAAAACAAATTTATAGCAAAAGGTTATGATGCAAATACCTTATCCAACACGATTACTGAAATGAGGAAAATACCACAGAGTAATCTTCTACAATACAAAGAAAAAAGAAGAACTGACAAACAACTTGTACCGTTCATTACTACCTATAATAATCAATACAGGTCAGTTGAATACATAATCAAGAAAAATTGGCATCTATTAAAACAGGATCAGATACTAAAAAATATAATACCAGACAAACCTACATTTACGTATAGAAGAGCTCCGAATTTGAGTAATAAACTTGTTAAAAGCACGGTAGCAGAAAAAAGAACGGGGAGAATAAAAACCAAAGGGTTCCACAGATGTGGTTTATGTATAGTATGTAAAACCAATACAAAACAAATATCCAAACAGGTTACGTTCATCTCCAACTTGAACAAAAATTAATTTAAAATTGAAGAATTCATGACGTGTAATAGCATTAAATGTATTTATCTTATTGAATGTAAATGTGGCCTACAATATATAGGCAAAACTTCAAGAAAATTAAAAGAAAGGTGGGCTGAACACCTAAGGAATATTAAAAAAGGAGTAACTAACCATGCACTATCTAAGCACTTTCTAGAACATCATCAGAGTTCAACAGATGGGATTAGAAATATTTTTGGTATAAAAAAAGTTGAAGGAAACTGGCGAACAAAGGGGGTAGATATATTCCTGGCCAAGACAGAGATGAGAATGATTTATGAGGTTAAAACACTAGAACCGTTTGGTATGAACGCAGATATTGAGCTCAAATGGTTCTTGTAGTATATTCTTCCCCATTTAGATAGAACCAATGGGCTCCAGTTTTAAGTTGTGTTTTATCTGTATGCTATGCACCATACGATGAATTCTTTTACATGTTTTTATGTTTTTATATTTGTATAATTTTTATAATGTTGGTCATTTTAAGTTATATTATCTCATGTGATATATCTTATACTTTATATTGATATTGAGGGAGACATATGTGTTTTATATAACAACATTTTATTATTTTTAATAATTGATATATCAGTTGTATGCAATATTTTATCTCTCAATTTTGACTAATTATGAGGGAAGAATTTATGGGAACAGTGATCCCGCTGTACATCGATTAAATATCCCCTAATGGAGAGATTTAATATCGGACAAATAGAATTATTAATTACTAACTTCCGGGAGTTGGAACGCATATGCGCTCCAAAAACAGGAAAGCAAACATCGTGGTCACCATGACGACTGATATACATGGGGTAATAGATGACGCGCCTACCTAGGCACAGTTTTGCTGACAGTGAAGCAAGGGACGCGCCCCGTAGAAGTGGAAATTACCATCCACTAACAAAGTACGATCACGTGATGCACCCGGTCAATTAACGCTTAAGACGCGATCACATGGGATTACAGACACGTGATGCGTTCCACAAGTTGGAACGCATCGCTGTTTCACCGACGCTGATATTATATAACAAGGGAAATTTTTCACTAGACCTAATATTATAAGGTAAGAGAGAAGTTAAGTGTTTTATCACACTTAATTACGTTGGTGAGTCTATATAAACGATTGAAATTCCCCCTGAACACACGCCTAGTTTAGGGGAGGGCCTAATAGAGGGTATAAATACCTGCAACATGCACCTGATCACATACACCTTGACAAAGACCACAGGGGTGGTTGAAACGCGTTGGTGACTGATTGGGGCTCTTAAAGTTGATCTGGAAGGTACTGCTTTATAGGGGAAGCATTATTACCCCTGGATGCTGTATATGTGCCTTTCTAAAAAGGGAACTTCGGGTACGCTGCCATCTTTTTATTCTATTATGTGTTATTTTTATGTCAATCAATAAATTAAGGATTTTATGCCATGTTTGGTTCCCGCACATTTTTGTTTTACATGTAAACCATGATGAGACATCAAGAGGGACAACTGCATTATACCGCATACTGATTGGGATATAACAGGTGCTGGACATTTTGTTTTGTTGGACAGTTATTAAGAAGATCTAAGAAAAGAAGGTTCATAAGACTGTTGAAAGAACCATTAATAGTTGAAGTATCATCCACGGTTCTTTGACTTTATTACTTTGCATGAATGAACACATTTTGAATTGATACATTTGAAAGAACATTGGAAGGGGTGATCCAATATTTTGACTGTGCTTTACCAGTGCGCTTCTATTCATATATTTTATCATTACATTGTTTTCTGTGATTGGTGAATCACAGCGATTTGGAAGTTGCCGGTATATAAGTGTGGAGCGCAAATACGATCCATTTTTCTCACAACTAAATAAAATGTAAGAATAATTTAGAAAAAAAGCAACTATGAGCGATGCTCCATGTAACACGACTTCATTCTGATCAATACTAGGGGGGCCTGAATGAAATGATGCAGATATATTAGGAGACTTTTATTGTAGACATCCACATCCTCATGACATAATATATACATAATATGACGGAACATATTATACTGTTCTAGAATAAGTGAAAGTCTGCATTGCACACCTTTAGTTTTAAGCTTTCTTCTAAATCTTAGAAAAACTGCCATTTGTACAGACAGTTTCTCTACAGACAATGAGGCAGACTGATTCGTTGCAGGACTGTGAAGGAGGCTGGCTCACAGATACGACAGACAGGAACACTGACATAATTCACCTTCTTCCCCCTGCAGTTCAGGCAGCTACAGATTGCCCTCCTCCCGAGACATCATACTAGTGACATAGGGGTGACAGCACAAGGCTGGTCTGTTCTGCTCTCAGTGGGGCGCCTTTTACACCTTCCAGGTGCACTTTGTATGGGGGAAAATGTATTTCTGAGCGAATTTTGAGCAATGTAATAAAAACGTTATAACACACTAAAGTGACATGTAACAAAGACAGCCTCAAGGTGTCCTCACTCTCATGATAACACAAATGGCGTGTTTTCATTAATTATCCTAGTGTGCTACCCAGGGCCATCTCTTCCATTAGGCTTGTTGGGCAGTTGCCCAAGGGCCCGAAGCTTGCCCTCTGCAGCCGCAGCAAGTTGGTAAATTTGTGATATTTTTATAAGCCGTCCGCTGGTGCACTGTATTCTGATCTAACCTCCCCCACCCCATCCCCCCCTGTGACGAGTACTCACTTCACCCCCCCGGTTTCAGACCAGTCAGAGTCTCTCTGCATGTGTGGGAGGTCTGATGGCCGTGCAGGAGGGTTTAATGTTATTGACCATTTACTTTTTTTTCCTGTGAATGGATGGGTAGGGATCCAGTGCATTGCTTTGCCCAGGGCCCACACTGCTACTAAGACAACCCTGGTGCTACCTGTTTATTTAATGTGCCTAATGCAGTGGTGCCCAAATTTTTTGAATCATGGCGCCCTAGAGTATCAGTATTGTTTTCATGGTACCCCTAAGTTTAAGTTTGTTATTGAGAAATTCAGAAAAAAATTAAGTAAAGTGAAGTAAATTGTGCTGACCTGTCATCCTAAAGCTGGCCATCCACTATACCATTTTCTGTCAGATACCTGTCCAATCTGGCTGGTTGGAATGAAAACCTGGTAATGTATGGGAGCCAATGACAATCGTCCATTTGCTCACAAACATTGGAAAATAGCCAAAAATGGTTGTTCAGACAAATTGGTTAAAACACACAAATTTAACCAATTTGAACAATTTTTTTTGTCCTTTTTTCAGTGTTTAAAACCATATGATCGACTGTCATTGGCTCCCATATATTACCAGGTTTTCATTCCAACCAGCCTATAGTGGATGTCCAGCTTTAGATTCAGTTATGTGGTGGTGGACAGGTTTGCACTTCTGTTTGCCTACATATTTACATTACATTGACCATCAATAATTTGATGTGGTGCTGGACCACCAACCTGAGGCACCCCTGCAAGTGTCCTGAGGCACCCCAGGGTGCCATGGCACACAGTTCGGGAACCACTGGCCTAATGCAAGAATACTGACTTACAGTTATATTATCTTATCAATACACCTCTGCAATGTACGATTCCTTATGATATGCTGCATTGCACATGTTATAATATTCATTTGTACAGTAACTGAGATATAATGTACTTTGACCTCTGACCTTGTTGCTTTCAAAGTGAAGTTACATGTAAAGGTTATGCCATGCATTATAAAAACCATGCACAGTGAGTAACAAATCACAATTAAGGTCTGCAATCATGAGAATACTGCCCCTAAAGTATTCTGGAAACTCCACATTATTTAAAGGCTATATTAGTCTCCGCTAGTGATTCTAATGAATCTAACATTCATTAGGATAATCTGAGCACTGGTACTATCAGCGCATGATAATGGGAATTTGGCTATAGAAGTTAGATGTGGGATAGAAGTAATACATTTGTGTATGATTTATTATTAAATTATGAAAACCTAATAAAGAAATGTGATGTATATGTGTGATTACATTGTTTGCTGTAAGTATATCTATACATCCCAAACCAGTATACAGGGGTCTATGTACTAAGCCTTGGAGAGCGATAAAGTGGACAGAGATAATGTACTAACCAATCAGCTCCTAACTGTCACTTTGCAGGCTGTGTTGAAAAATGACAGTTAGGATCTGATTGATTGGTATTTTATCTCCTTCCACTTTCTCTCTCTCCAAGGCTTTAGTACATAGGGGTCTATTTACTAAGCAGTGTTAGGAGACAGAGTGAAAAGTGATAAGAAAGTGATAAGGTGCCAACCAATCAGCTCACAACTGTAATTTTTCAAACACAGCCTGCGAGATGTCAGTTGGGAGCTGATTGGCTGGTACCTTATCACTTTTCACTCTGTCTCCTAACACTGCTTAGTAAATAGACCCCACAATTTGTAAACAATATTCAAATCTGCTGAATAATGATTATATCGCCTGGTTAAAGTGGAGATGAGATAACTATAGCTGTACCCATAGTAAATACGGTAAAATAATACTTGTTGAAACAGTCATATCTGTCTTCTTAAATCGACAGCACAAAGTTCTTTTGCGGCAGTTCAGTACCGGCGATGAGCGGTTACAGAAGCGGCAGCCCATACGAAGCACTGATGAAAGTAGGTTATTGTGCGGAACTCTTGTGACTTTGTGCACTTTGGAAACTTGTGTGTCTTGGTTGGCAGAACCGAGTCTGTTTTCGCACCCAGGGCATGGTTCACGTCTCCAATGTGAATATGAATTTACCTTTCTTGCTAACATTCCTTATTGTCCCCTGTGCGCTGCGGTCACGTCCAAGCACTGTGTATTTCCAGTTTAGATAATTCCCTCTTTAAATTGAACCTTACTGATTTATTCCAATGAAATGGTTCTTTTATCTTTTTTTCAGTGCAAATAAAGCCAGTATTTAACAATTATGTATATCAATAATTTTTGTATTATCGAGCTGAATAGAATGTAAATGTATTATTTACTTATTTATTTCTTAAAAAATATGTATATAGCACCAGGTTACTCATCAGTACTTTACAATTAAGAACATACAAAAAGTAATAGAGCAAGAGTAGCCAACAGACACCGTATTTGGCGAATATACAGGTATGTGCACTGCCGAGCATTGCGTCAATGTATGTTGGCACATCCGGCAGTATAGAAATAGCCCAGTAGAGATAAGGGAGCTGTGCGCACAGGACTACAGTCCATAGGACAATAAGATTTGTTCCTACAGTTCCATCCAAAGTTCTATATGACCCACTCACACAGTACTGTTAGTTTAGGGGTCTGAAAGTTGTTTAAAAATAAAGGGAATACATTTTAGCTTTTAGCTAACTGCATTTTGGTATGATAATCTGGTAGATTAGACCAATGGGGTTAGACCAGGGAGGGAAGGAATTCCACATAGTGGAAAAGGTCCTGTCTTTGGGAGTGATAACAAGTAGGTGAGGGGTCACGTTGGAGAAGATATATTGTGACGAGAAGAGATGTATGTAGGTGCAGTTGGAAATGGCTTTATATGTTTGACATGGTAAAATGAAGAAACAGATGCCCTGCAAATGTAGCATTTAATATCAAAATGTAATGTGGCACAATATGAACTGGAGGCACTGTAATGTGGCGTATTATGAATTGGGGACACTGTATGTCATAATTTGAATTGGAGTTACTGCGTGGCATAATATGTACTGGCAACCCTACAATGTGACATATTGGAAACTAGGGCACTACTATGATTCATAAAATAAGCTATTATGGGCATAAAAATAACAACTGGTGCAGAGAGAGGTGTCTCTCTAAAAGCATTGGGACAGGGGCCCCTTCGTGTTGCTATGGAGCCCACGATGTTCTGCCTACGCCCTGGATGCATATATACACTAGTAATGGTTTTGACAGGAGACAATTGAATAATGAGGCAGGGAATGGGTAGTTGGAACCAAGGCTGCCATCACAAATTGTGGGTCTCAGTACAAGTGAAAAAGACCTTACTCCTTGGCCCAATTCCCCCAGTGTCTCGGTGGACACAGAGCTGCAGCGTGGAGCCCTGGAGCAGGCACATGATATGTCAACCCCCACAGTGTTGACATTTTCCCACATGCTATTTACATGCAGATATATTTATAATGGAGTAAGATGTGGGCTGTGCGGAAAGGGAAAGTAGAGGCAGGTGGGATTTTAGTTTGCACCTCCTGAGTGGTTGCTAAGTAGAAAAAAAATCCCTATTGTACCCCACATTCATTAGAGGCTTTTATTTACTGAAAATCTCTTGCTTAATATCACTTTCCCTTGTTAATAAAAAACTGCAAAAAAACAATCATATGACACCTTTTAAGAACCCCAAATACATTGCTTACGGCCTCTTTTCTGGAGGTTCAGGGTCATTTCCGCACTTTTCCTCACACTTATCACAGGTAAAACAATGCAGACTTACCGCGCAACCTACTCAATAAGCATATTCTAATTTAATAGCGAGGATCCCTGGAGCGCTAGGTAATGTAACCAGCTGTAAATCTACTCTTAACACAGCTAATTCAATTGGCCCCTAAGAATGGATGTATTAAAGGTTTTGCCCGCAAATTTCTGGAGGTGTTTCTTAGTTGTAACAGGATTTGGATACAGTTTGGATATGGGAAACCAAGAGTGGTTCTGTGCAAATAAAGACCCTCACGTAGTGATATATCACGCCTTGCAGAGAGATATACTGTAGTGTGGTAGTTGCTGTAATTAGGGACATGGTTTATTATTGTGTTGTCAACAGGAATACAGAGGTCAGATACGTTGGCTGGTGGAAAGACTATTAGCTTTGGAAAGATTGAGTTTGAGGTGGCGAGAGGACGTCCAAAAATGCCAGGAACATTCAGTAGAGCGAGCAAACACAGATGGTGAGAGATCTGGAGAGGATCAGTACATTTTGTCATCATGCAGATATGATGATACGGAAATTCAAAGGAGCATAATAGTTTTCCCAAGGGAAGTGGTATAGCTAGAGAAGAGCAGATGTCCTAGGGCTGAGCCTTATGATGGTCCTAAATACAAAAATCTCTAGACTAGAGCTAGAAAAGAAATTCCCTTGTCTGGGGCACTCCTGATTAAATGTAATGTAATAGGTGAATTGATAACAATGATTAAAACTGAACCTTTATTATTATATGTTACTAAAAAGGGATATATAGTAGTCTAAAAGTACTATGACCAGATGATAAGTCTACCCTTAAATATATTAAAAATGACAATTATAAAATTAATATGCAGCCGAAACACCCAATTTAGAAAATGCAAGACAATTTCTTAACGAGACCGTGCTACCAAAGCTGTCCACCCAGCAGAGGGAATGTTTAGAAGATGATATCACAGAGGAAGAGGTTGTCATGGCTATTGACTCGCTCAAATTGAATAAATCACAGGAGCTGACTGCTTAGCATTACATTAATGCCCCCATTGTGTTCCTCACAGAGAGGCGCCGGCCGCGTGATGACGACATGATGCGGCCGTGCATAGTAAACAGATGAGCATGGCGCTGCCCGGGATGCGGTGCTGCAGTATTGGGTATGTCTGCGCTCGACCGGACCGGCCCATTTGGCCATCGGCCCTTCTGACATTTGCCAGAAGTGCCCGATGGCCAGTCCGGCCCTGCTTATAAATAATTGAATAAATAAACAGACAAAAACCCACTGATACGGCCGTCACCTCACTATGTCAATAATGGTATAGTGCTGGTAGTGCACTAGAAAGAGTAAATGAAGATAATGGAATTGACTTGTTGAGCGACTTATTAATACTGATGTGAAATATGCAAATTCTAAAGTGACTTAGTGAAAATAGACCATAGGATATTGGATGCCTATGCGAATAAAGTGCTAATGTATATGCATGTGCAAAAGCATATTGAGGTAGAATATATTTGTTTAAAAGTGCTAATGTGCCATACATAATAAAATACAGTGTTTTTGTTCTCATAAATAATATTTTTTAAAAACATATATAATTTTATTAATACAAGATTGACAAAGTATTAAAATACCACGTCCGTTTAAAGGATGCGTAATTAATACTTCACATAAAAAAGACAACAGAATCACAGAATAAAAAATATTAAGTAATGGATAAAAGAGTCAGCTTATCTGAGATAAATGAGTACATTTCTCAATAGTTCATGCAGCAAGGATCAAATGCCACAACGCGTTTCGTCCAGCGGGGACTTCATCAAGGGGATACTGCTCTGGTGGGGTGTCTTTCCTTTTATGCCCCACTAATTGCTCATTAGGGATCAATCATTGATTTAATCACTTCCGGTTTCTGTTCTTTAGCAAAACGTGGTTACTATTAAAAACCGAGTGTATCACTCTATATTGGTACTATGAACTGAATAAATGTATGCATAGAACATAATATTCTAATTCCCAGGGGAGGGAGCAGCCACCATGCATAGAGGGAAGGGGGCTGGCGTCTGGCACTGCTGCTGCTGGCTGCCCTGCACCTGACATGTCAGACTAGTGATGTCTGCAGTCACAGCTGGTAAGCGCAGGAGCAGCGGACGCTGCCCAGGGGCGGATCTAGATTGTTGTATTAGGGGGGGCGAGTTAATGATTAATTCGCCCCCCCCCCCAGAGTCACAGTGCAGGAGCCGAGAGACCAGCTGACTGGAGGGAGGATATCACCGTAGCCCGATCTTCGGTCCCTGGACAGAGGTAAGTTGTTTTTTTGTTTTGTTTTTTTAGCAGTGATCAGCATGTGGTCTATTTAGACCACACAGCTGATCACAGGGTGTGAGGAGCCGGCTGTGATCGCTTCCTCCCCTGCCTCCCGGGTCAGGTGACAGCCTGTCACTGACACATCCCCCTGACTGGGAGACGGGAGCTCCGATCACAGCACAGCCCGGCAGCCATTATCATCTCTCTCCTCTGAACTTAATGATGCAGAGGAGAGAGATGATAATGATCGGACAAACTGTGCTGGGGGGGGGGTGATTGCTCCAATCGAACCGCCACTGCCGCTGCCAGCATGAAGTAAAATAAGGATGTCTCTATCAGAGACTTCCTTACTACTGTACTGACAGCCTCAGTGCCGCCCCCTCAGGTGACGGCGCCCTAGGCAGCTGCCTAATGTTAGCGCTGGCCAGGGGCTGGCTGGCAACTTTTAGCCTGGGGGGCAAATGCATGCAGGCGGCCCTGGCAGAGGAGTAGCATGTAGCCAGGGTGCCCCTCCTCAAGTGTTCCAGGGAGGAAGCAGGTCCATATGGGATTAATGTAAAGTAAAAATAAAGATTAGGGGCAGCCCCCTGTAGCGGTGCCCATATGCAGTGCCCCCATGTGCCCCAGGAGAGGTCCCCCTTATGCAGGCCTCCAGTAGTGCCCCCAGTGGTGATCCCCCCATGCAGTGCCCCTTATACAATGCCTCCAGTAGTGGTCCCCCTGTGCAGTGCCCCTTGTGCCCCCGGTAGTAAGCCCCTTATATAGTGCCCCCAGTAGTGGTCCCCCCTGTGCAGTGCCCCTTGTGTCCCCAGTAGTAAGCCCCTTATATAGTGCCCCCAGTAGTGGTCCCCCCTGTGCAGTGCCCCTTGTGCCCCCAGTTGTAAGCCCCTTATATAGTACCCCTAGTAGTGGTTCCCCCTATGCAGTGCCCCCAGTAGTGGTACCCCCTATGCAGTGCCCCTTATATAGTGCCCCCAGTAGCAGTCCACCCCCCGTGTAGTGCCCCCAATAGTGGTAACCCTTATACAGTGCCCCTTAAATAGTGGCCCTAGTTGTAGTCTCCCCCCTATGCAGTACCGCCAGTATTGCCCTTAATATAGAGCCCCCAGCAGTGGTCCCCCGATGCAGTGCCTCCAGTGGTAGTCCCCTCCCCCCTATGCAGTGCCTCAAGTAGTAGTCCCCTCCCCTTGTAGTGTCCCTAGTAGTAGTCCCCCCCTTGTAATGCCCCCAGTAGTAGTAGTTCCCCCTTGTAGTTCCCCCAATAGTAGTAGTCCCCCCCTTGTAGTGCCCCCAGTAGTAGTCCCCTCCCCTTGTAGTGCCCCCAGTAGTGCTCTCCCCCTTGTAGTGCCCCCAGTAGTAGTCCCCCACCCTTGTAGTGCCCCCAGTAGTGATCTCCCCCTTGTAGTGCCCCCAGTAGTAGTCCCCCCCTTGTAGTGCCCCCAGTAGTAGTCCCCTCCCCTTGTAGTGCCCCCAGTAGTGCTCTCCCCCTTGTAGTGCCCCCAGTAGTAGCCCCCCACCCTTGTAGTGCCCCCAGTAGTGATCTCTCCCTTGTAGTGCCCCACCTTGTAGTGCCCCCTGTAGTGGTCTCCCCTCTTGTAGTGCCCCCCCCCCCCAGTAGACACACGTAATAAAAAAAAAGAAAAAATTCTTACCTGAATCCCCGCTTCCGCTCCTGCCGCCATCCGCTCCTCCGTCTGTCCTCCCAGGCCGGCCCGCTCTGCATTATGGGAGAGACGTCATGACGTCTCCCCCATTACCCACTGCAGGAGCCGGAAGATGGAGCGGCTTCGGCAGTGGGCGCAGTAGCAGCCGATGAGAGTCTGACAGACTCTCATTGGCTGCTACTTAAAACAAACACACAGCTACCGGCGCCGGCGGCTGTGTGTTTGTCAGTCACTGTGTAGCTCCGTCCGGTCAGCGCTTCCCGTCCGCTTCCCGTCTGTGTAGCTCCGTCCGGTCAGCGCTTCCCGTCCGTTGGTGCAGGCAGCTGTGTCACAGAGACACAGACTGCCCGTGGCCCACATGGCGCTGCGGCCCGGGGGGCACATGGCACCCTGCCCCCCGGCCCAGCCCGCCTCTGGTGCCGGCCCTGGGTTTACATTTATTTATTTCATATTGGTTTTTTCAATTGCTTTTATATTTCTTTACAAATGGAGCTTTCAGGGCCTGATTCAGGGGTGGATGCTAATGCAACGGCAGATGCAATTTTGCACGGAACGCAGCTGCGAATATATGCTAATGCCTGCCAAAGCTCCGCGAACATAAAGGCGCCCACTGCTGCTTTCTAATATCCAATCAATGTCGCTCCTCTGCGTAGACATCGGTACCATTGACGCACAACATCGAGCATTTACACCAGGTCTGACAAGCCGCAAACACCGCAAGTCTCCTCGCACGCACAGAGCTCTCGTGCTGTGTATGCATCTCAGTGACTAATTTATGCACGCCCAGGAAACGGCGTTCAAACAAACAGACACGCCTGCATTTTTCCAACCACTCCTCCCTCACCACCCCCAATGCTGACAGCCTATCATTCACTTTGTGATGGATTTTTCTGCGCGTCCATAATCGCAAGGCGATCGCTGCACGTGCACAACGCGGCTCGATTTGTGTCCGTAATCAACATTGCCTACACTGCTGAATCAGGCCTTCTGCGCATATGCAAAAAGCCTTAATGTGCCCTTATGCAGTAAGATCTGGAGGTGCGATGTACGACCCCACAGGAGCGCGCACTGGCCGATATCATGCCCACACACGGTACGATATAGCAGCGATATTGTACCAATCCGTCGGATCGGCTGCTATATAGCACCGTGTATGGGCACCTTTAGGCACGTTCATATTCCAGGAGCCTGGTCTAGCAAAGTGGTACAGTAAGGTAACCATTACCACTGCTGGCCTGTATTGCCGGACAAGCTCAGTATAGCTCAGCTTCCCCAGCAATATTTTATGCTAAATTGCTGTGATAACAGTGAGAAAAAATAATCACTTAAGTATCGATAAAAAAATTGCCTTATTGTCGCTACAGGGGAATTTTTGATAAATAGGCATCTAGATGACAAATTTTGCACAAGAACAAAGTTTTTAAGCGTATGAGGGAGATTTATCAAATCTTGGAGAGAGATCAAGGGGTAAATTTACTAACAATCGAGATAGGTCGAGATGACCATCTCGGGTGATTTATTGATTTTTTCCCTGCTTGCAAGTTTACTAAAGGCAAAGTCGGGTGAGTTAGAGAGAGATTTCTCTCATCTCACTCGTAAAACTCGGGTGAGATAGCAATCTCGAATCAAATCACCATCGGGCCATATCGGAAGTACTTTTCACCTAAAACCTACATCTCTCAAATTTTCCAAAAATCGGGATGACAAGCTCGGGTGAGATAGGAGCAAACTCTCTTTCAAAATCACTTTTCAAACTGTCAACCCCCTGAGCTGCGAGATGGTCAGAAACATACACAAATCATTGTGATTTGTGTATGTTTCTTTCTGTAACTGTAAAAAATAGGGATAAATTGTAAAAAAAAAAATGACGTGAGGTCCCCCCCAAAAACACTAACCAGCCTCGGGCTTGCCAGCCTGTCCAGGTTCTTAACATAACAGGGAAAAAAATGTGTAGGGATCCCTGTAATGTAAGAACCAGCACAAGGCTGCAAGGACAGAGCTGGTTTTAAATATATGGCGAAAAAAAATGACGTGGGTTCCACCGTATATATTTAAAACCAGCCCTGGACCCTTTCTAACGGGGGACTGATGCCACAGCCAGGGGTGCCCTTTCACCGGGCCCCCCAGCCGCAGCATCAGCCCTGACTGTTAGTCAGCCAAGGCCAGGGATCCCTGGGGAGTTGGTCACCCTCTCCAGGGCACCCCTGGCCTAGGCTGATAGCCCGGGGCTATCCCCGCCACCCCTTGGTGGTGGGTGGCGGGTTGATTGTGTTTGGTGTTGTGTAAAATTAAGATTTTTCATCATTGTCTTTACAGTGGAACTACAGGTCCCAGCAAGCCTCCCCTGCATGCTGGTACTTGGAGAACCACAAGTACCAGCATGCGGGGCATTAAGGGCCCACTGGTACCTGTAGTTCACCTGTAAACAAATGGTTAAATAAACACACAACACACCTGTAAAATAAAGCTTTATTACATACATACACATACATACTCACCTGGTTCCAGATGTTCACGTCCACTTGTCAACGTAAAGTATCCTATTGGAATTACCTGTAAAAAAAAGATCCAATACTCACCTTTGTGTCCCACCATGTTCTCCTCAGAAATCCAAGACGGCCCCTAATACAGTGTAACAGTATGTTACTGCCCGATGCTGGTTAGTGTTTTGGGTTGGGACCTCACGTAATTTTTTTGTTAGACATTTTTCACATTTTTACAAGGGTTAACACACAAGCAGCAAACACATATCTCACTGATATGTGCATCCTGCTAGCACAGGAGAGATTAGCAGAGAGAAAACACTGCAATCTCAGGTCATTAATCTCCTGCAAAACGAGTTACTCTGGAGAGATATCTCGTTCTGCTTCACCATCGGCAAACTCGTTTAGCATCAAATCGCCTTTTGGTAAATTTGGTAAAAGAAAAGGGATTAAATCACCCAAATTTTTTTTCGAATGCCAGCGAGTTAAATCACTTTGAAAATCGGGACCATCTCGAATCTTAGTAAATTTACCCCAAAGTATCAACCATGTTACAGGCTGTGCTAGAAAAATGACAGTTGGAAGCTGATTGGCTGGTACCTCTCTCCATTTTACATCTATCCTAGATTTGATAATCTTATATGTTCAGATTGTAAGGTGAGTATCAGAAATGAAGATATTTAAGATGGGCCGTATTCAATTAGCCTGCGAAAACGGGTTATCGGCGATAATTTATCGCCGATGACGTTATTTTCGCCTGTTTCACTTATCCCCATATTCAATTACAAAAACTTTTTGCAGGTGCAAAAAGTCTTTGTAACAAAACGGGGATAAGTTTTCACCACTGTTTAGGTGGTGAAAGAAAGTGCAAAATTGGGGTTTAGGGGTGCAGAATAAAAAAAATAGCCTGCAGCCTTTGGAATGTCCCCTTAATGTAATGTGTGTCAATTTAAAAAAATAAAAATAAATCCTTAGGACACCCCAAAGAAGATACTTTCATTTTGGGTTCTAAAAAAAAATGTTGGGGGACAAACTTTAAAACTAGCGAAGTTTGCGGCAGGTATTTTTTAGAATGCGGGTGGTAGCGGCAAGTGGATTTTTGAAGAATTTTAAAAAAATTACTTTAGGGACTCAAAAATATGCTTGCACCTATTTTCATGTACCCCAAATTTGATGGGACTAGTTTTTTTTTTTTTAAAAAGAAGCCTAAGTGCTATTCTTCACCACTTCTTCTAAAGCTGCATTTATGCACCTTCCGCTGCTATTTAAAAACCCCGACTACCTTCAGCTGGCCAAATCGGGGGTACCCATAGTGATCCCCCATGCCAAGACATCTTTTGGGGGTTGACAGCATGATTTCCCCAAAAACTGACAGGACTTTTTGATACTTACTTTATGCCAGGTCCCGTTTTCGCCGGATCCTAACTGAATACAGGGATAAGCGGGCACGTGCCCGATACTTTATCATTGAAAAAAACAGCGATGATGGCGAAAAGTCCGACCTCTGACTTTTCGCCTCAAATTGAATATAGCCCTTACAGTTGTGATTGTGGGTGAAGATTTCTTCTTCTGCACAGAGGTGCCATTTTGAGGGACCTGTTAGTCAGCCTCTGGTTAGGGCAGGGCGCAGCACCCCGCTGAAACAGCCTAGCGGGAACGTTACGTATAGCAAACAAATTACGTCCGTTGTACAAAAACACATAGGCCATTCTTAGCGTGGCCAAACATGACAACATCAAAGTTATAGCGCCTAATTCAGAGATGTACACTAATACATTCGCAGCTGTGTGTGAACCCGTGCACCGCTGCTGTGCAAAAATATGCTAATCCCGTAGCCGGCTGGAAATGTACTATAGATACGGCCACTGGCGGCTTTGCAGATCCAAGCAAGTGTGTATAGATGCGTAGCTAGCGTCACAGGCCATTCCATAGTCACCTATCTGAGTAGCCCTATAGTCACACAGAATGGCAGCCTGATTTGAGCCGTCGGAACCACTTTATCTGCATATAGGATCGCAGGCGCAGGCTACAACATGCCCCGAAACCGGCCAGGAAATGCCTCGGTTTTTTTCCTCCCCCAAACAGACCCTGTCTGTAAATCACTTGTGTTTTTTTATGATTTATGCTGATTGCTGTTTCTCATCATGAGACGCCTTCAGGCTAGGTGGTTTGTGTATTGTGCTTTGTGTTGCATGGCAGCAGCTCCCATAGACAAACGCAGGGGGGGTTTCCGTCTGCCTGGAAACACCCCTCCCCAGCCCACACCATGACCACAATAGAAATTGTAATGTAATAGAATTTTACTAGTGCTACATGTTCTGCTCAGTATCACAAATTAAATAATTAGCACCACCTGTGTATCTTTTAACATGTATCAGTCAGTAATAAATATCCTGTGCACCAAATAGGAGATCTGGAAAACATTCACTGTTAGGGATGTGCTGCTATAGAGCCCAATATATACATATATATCCAGGGCAGTGCTAGGTTCTGCTGCTGCTCCCCCAGACTCCTGGACTTGCTCCCATGCCCTGGAATGGTGCTCACATCTAATATAAAAACATTCAGCTCAGGATGGTCCTACTGCTGCATATAATGGCTTACTGTGATCACTGGTCCTATATATGCTGGAATTATGACACACAATATACTTTGTATGATGCATATTAAAGACGGATAAGTACTAATTCTGCCCTCTTCATGGACTGGCCACACTCACTCTAAAATCAAGCATTTGGAAACCCCCCTCTAGAAATCCTGTGTTTGCCACTGGCTCCCCTGCTGTGACTGAGGGCAGGTTGCAAACACTTCAGTGACTGGGTTTCCCTGGGGCTATACACACACTGGAGTTTCTGGCCCCGCCCACCCAACTGACAGCACGGTAGCCAATGAGATTGTGGCAGGCTTGACTGGCGATTCCCAGTTTATGGGAAATCTGGAGGTAACTGATTTGCTTTGTGCCATCTGTGGCTATATACACCAGCTTCTTTGTTTAGTGTTTGCATAGGCAGGGCCTCAACTAAGGGGGGGGCTAGAGGTGCACGTGCACCGGGTGCCGGAATGCAGGGGGTGAAAAAGGGCTGACTCACAGTGGCTTGGGGCTGCCGATTCTGAAAACGGCCATCCAAAAATGGCCGCCGCCAAGGACCTCTAGTGTCTGTTAGGCTAGCGCAAGTGGCAGGAGTAGATGCTGAAAGCTGCATCTTCTCCTGTGAAACCCCATAGCAACGAGCAAGAAACCCCCTGGCAACAAGCATGTAACCCCTTGGCAACGAGCATGTAACCCCATGGCAGTGAGCATAAACCCCATGGCAACGAGCATAAACCCCATAGCAATGAGCATGAAACCCCCTGCCAATGAGCATGAAACCCCCTGGCAACGAGCATAAACCCCATAGCAACGAGCATGAAACCCCCTGGCAATGAGCATGAAACCCCCTGGCAACGAGCATGGAACCCCTGGTAATGAGCATAAAACCCCTGACAATGAGCAGGTAATTTTAAAGTAATTAGAAGCCTTACTGTGGGGCATAAAATGGTGTTGGGCAACTATGTAAGTGGCACTTTGGTAATAGGCATTACAGTGTGTGGCATAATGTGTAATGGGCATTATGGTGTGTGGAATAATGTCACTATACCAGGGATGTCAGACTAGTGCACTGCCCTTTTTGAAAACCATTTGTTTTGTAAGCAAAATACACGTGAACTATTATATATACAGCCAACCACAAGCAGTTCGGTAGTGCTGATGGCCATCATTATTATCATCCACTATTTGTCTTTCTCAGGCACACATACAGGCCGGGCATGTGTTTGCAATTGCGCAAAGACGTCCTCACTGCTCTCTCTATATCAGACCGCCCATTCCTTGCCCGACCCGCTTCCCAAGTGCAGGCCGGTATAAATGCCAGCATTAAGGAAATGTTCATCACCGGATATGGGGTGTGGGTAAAAGCCGGAAACATAGTAACTGCATTGAAAAAGTCGGAAACAATGTAAAGTGTATTGAAAAAGCCAGAAATCATAGTAAGTATTGAAAAAGTCGGAAATCCATAGTAAATGTATGAGAAAAGCCGGAAATCCATAGAAAATGTATGAGAAAAGCCGGAAATCATATTACATGTATTGAAAAAGCTGGAAATCATAGAAAATGTATGAGAAAAGCCGGAAATCATATTACATGTATTGAAAAAGCTGGAGATCATAGTAAAGTGCATTAAAAAAGCTGGAAATTATAGTAATTGCATTGAAAAAATGCCGGCAATCATACATTTACTATGATTTCCGGCTTTTTCAATACATTTACTATGATTTCCGGCTTTTTTAATACATTTACTATGTATTTCCAGCTTTTTTAATACATTCACTATGGATTTCCGGCTTTTCTAATACATTTACTCTGGATTTCCGGCTTTTTCAATACATGTAATATGATTTCCGGCTTTTGTAATACACTTACTATGTAGTTCCGGCTTTTTCAATGCATTTACTATGTTTCCGGCTTTTACCCTCTTCCCCGAATATGTTTGCTGCCTCTTTCATGGGTATGAAGATACACGCAAAACATGCTGCACAAATTGGCGCAGGGCTCATGCTGCATCTGACCCTGTGTGTATGAGGAAAACTTGAAAGGCTATAAAGAATACAGTAGAAACCCAATACTCTGGGGTAAATATGGCCCACTTAATTTGCACCAAGGTTAAGTCTGATCCCGGATAATCAGGGTTCTTGCGTAGCTACTACCCTGTGACACTTTTTATGCAACGTCCACTTTTATTACAGTTTTGTTGTGTTTGGTGTATGCTGCCGTTGTTTCATATTGTGTCATTCGTCATCAGTTGTCAGAGTCTAGCAGAGCTGGAGGTGAAGTGTGACTGCTTTCACTATGGCCGATTTCATTTTCCATCACGTTGTTGTAGCAGGGGGGACAAATGTAATGATCAATTACCACAGCAAAGGTCAGAGTGCAAAAGAAACAGAGAAAATTGGCTGGTTAAAGTGGCCGTAAAGAGTTTTCAGAGCAGCGTCACAGGTTGTTATGGGTCAGTTTACTTGTAAATGGGGTTTATTTACAGGTGGTCCTGTTGTAAAGGGTCAGATCATCTATCTTTAGCTTGACATAGGAATCACACAGAATGTTCACAAGAGAGAATATATACATTCCTGTGTTCTAAGCCAAAAATGAGCGACTTCCCCGCAGAGATGCATGCTGGGAAATTAAATTGCTGACGGGCTTAGTTTCACTTTTTCTATGCATATTAGTGTTCATCCTAGCACCCTGCCACAGCCCATGCAGTTCCTCTTTTCCTGGATATCGCTCCCTGCTCTGGTTCTTCTAGCACACTCTGTTCTGTATCTCAGCAGTTTGTTGCATCAGCTGAGTGTGCTAGAAGCACCGGAGCAGAGAGCGACACCTCAGGCAGGAAAGGAACAATGGAGGGTGCTAAAATGAACACTATAAAGATGTGTATATATATATATATATATATATGACCATATGTTCCTCACATTGGGCCTGATTCAGAGTTTCACGTAAACCCGATGGTTACGTACAACTCCTATTTTAATGACCGGCGCACGCACAGGTTCTGACTGCGCATGTGCCGATCACTGACTGCGACGGGGGTTGCAGCCTCCTCCCTAAGCCGCACTATGATTGACATGCTGTGGCCTTTTGGAAATGGTGGCAACGCCCAGCGTTCCTGAAAATAAGGGTGTGTCGGTCTCATTTGCAAGGCGTGCCGAGGCCAGTGGCTACGCAGATTTCCTGGCCCCCCGCTGAGTGAACGGCCATCCTGCATAACTTGGGGGTCACTCAGATGGCCAATGTTTTTGCAGATGATCCTCGGACGCAGCAGTGGATCACATAAGCCGGTTGGAGGTGTCTGTTTAGACAAGACACATCCTGCAGCATTAGCATATTTACACACAGCAGTTACAATAGAGCTATATTCAGTTACTAAATAACAAGCTGTCCTAAACATGCAATGTCTTCTGAAGACGGCAAAGAGCGTGTCTGCTCCACCACTGCAAAATGTTACAATAGACCAATCATGATTGAATATTCTAACACTAAAGTAATATTCCCCAACATAAAATTTTACTCACCTTCTCCCAAATGGATGTATTTTATATCCTGGCGGTCGTGTTGCCGGCACACAGAATTCCGACACCAGTCAGAATCCCAGCCCCTGTATCCGTACAGTAAGTAGTGGGGTTAAGGGGTGGGTTAGGGATAGACACGAAGGGGAGAGTTATGCACTAGGGGGGGAGGGTTAGGTTTAGGCTGTAGGGAAGGGAGGGTTAGGGATAGGATACTTGTCAGCAGGTGTCGGTATCCTAACCCTGTCGGGGTGACAGCGTTGGGATTCTGACCGCTGGGATCCCGAGCACTGGAATCCCCTACCCAAATCCTCGTTTCTGCGAGGATTTCGCTCGGATGATGTCATTTTCGCCGCTTTTACTTTTGCACCGTATTCAATTTGAAAACTTTTCGCCGGTGCGAAAAGTATATTGCATTCGACCCTGCGAAAAAGTATCACCAATGAATGGGTGGCGAAAAAAAAGTGCAGAATTTGGGTTTTGGGGTGCAACATTTCGGAAACCACCCTGCAACCTTCAGACAGTCCCACAAAGGTAAACTGTGTCAAATTTTTTTTAAAAAGAACCTCAGGAGACCCCAAAAAAAGCACTTTCATTTTGGGGGCGAAAAAAAAAATTGGAGGGTACAAAGTTAAAAACTAGCGAGCTACTATCTAGTATGCCCAAGTATGCCCAAGTATGCCCCATTTTTTCATTGCTGGTGTTTGCGGCCTGGTGGATTTTTCATGTTTTTTAAAACTTCACTTTAGCAACTTTTAAATATGCCCCCCCCACATTTTCAAGTTCCCAAAATTTGCTGGGACTACTTATTTTCAGCAAAAAACCCTTCTAAATGCTATTCTTCACCACCTTCCCAAATCCCCAAAATAACAGCTATTGAGCCCATTTAAAGACCCCAAAAACCGTCAGCAGGGCTAATCGGGGGTATCCAGAGTGACCCCCCCATGTCAGAGCATCTTTTTGGGGATGTTAGGGTCATTTCCCCAAAAATCAGCGACGTTTTAGCTGATTTCACATTCGCCGGGTGCCGTTTTCGACGATTTCATATTGAATACAGGTATAATCAGGGGCGCGCCCAATACTTTTTCGCCGGCAAAAGCTCAGATGTGCGGTGAAAACTTCGACCGCATAGATGGCGAAGTTTTCGTTTCATATTGAATACCCCTATATGGAGCGCAGGGGGGCTTGTGAAGACTTCCACTGTGTCACTATTCCCATTTATGCCCAGGACTCAGAAGTCAGGGAAGTTTTTCTGGGCTTGGGAATGAATGGACGGGGCTTCGAATGGCTGCTGATAGGGACAGGAACTTTTTTTTTTATTTCTTGTTAACACTGTCTCCATCCGATTCTTCCGGTGTAGGCCTATATTTACTGGAGCTATAGCTCAACCCACCCCATTGTTAAAAAACTATGCCCACATGCCCCTTTATATGCCATCTACTCCACGTGCATTTTATGCCATCAGAGCCCACACATACCCATTTATTTTCCATAAGAGCCCTTTCATGCCCCTTATATACCACTAAATGCTTCCACATACCCCTTGTAATTGTTACTGTCAGGCTCTACTCCCCATAATATTTACCCCTGCTCCCTGCAATATTCATTGTCAGTGCCCACTCACTGTGATATTCGCTGTCAAAGCTCAATCCCAAAAATGTACATTGTCAAACATAGAAAAATACTCTCCCCAGGACCATGGTTTTCCATTGTGCCCCTTATAAGGCCCATCAGACCCCCATTTGCCCCTTATACAGCATCAGACATCCATATGCCCCATAATGCCATCAGACTCATCCACCTGCCCCCTTCGTGCCATCAGACTCCTCCACATTCCTCTTTTGGGTCATGAGACTCCTGCACATGCCTCTTTTGTGCCACTAGACTCATCCACCTGCCCCCTTTGTGCCATCAGATCTTTCCTCATGCCCCTTATGTGCCATCGGACTCCTCCACATGCCCATTTCATGCCCACCTCCTCCACGTGCGTCTTTTGTGCCATCAGACTCCTTCACATACCCCTTTTGTGCACCAGACTCCTCCACATGCCACGTTTATGCCAATATATTGTTAAAATTCTTTCAATTTACCTTTCATTATATTGCTTCCACCAAAGGGTTGTCCTCAAATGTCTTTTACTGCTTTATTGTCTCACTCCCTGGCACTGGTGTCATGCAAAGTTCTAAGACCACCCCTTGTGATGTTGCTGCGGCACAGCCAAACACATGACATAGCACAGTGCACAGGCTACCTGCGGCCACTTATGACTGGTGACATCTGACAGCCATCCCGAAGTTATTCATGCCCACCTGTAGCCAGAATACAGAGGAGGATGCCGGATGGACTGGAGCAGAAGAGAGGATCAGCCTGTGATGTACTGACAGTGATGGCGCTCTGCCTCACTGTTGGACTTCCAGGACACCACCTGTCCGGGATTAGCTAGCGTCATTTGTGGAATCACGGATAATTGGCAACCCTACTGCAGGGCCGGCTCCAGGGTTCGAAGCACCCTGTGCCAGCACTACAAATATCGCCCTCACATCGCGCGTGGCTTAGCCACACGCGACCAAACATGGAGATGTGGCCTAATTACCATAGGCCATGCCCCCTGTGAAATCGGGATGATGGGTATGGGTGGCGCCCCTGTTCGACAGCACTGGTCGAACACCCCCTAGAGCCGGCCCTGCCTACTGGTACCTTAGCTTTTTAATGTTTCTAGATGTTTGAACATTCATCGCACAGTATTAGCGGCAGCTCTTTGTCTGGCTGTATTCTCCTGAACATTGGCTCAGCCCACAAAATGGCCGGCTCAGACCACAAAATGGCTGCCTCCACTTTGTGTTGATATTGGGCTGAACTTCAAATTCCACTTACTGTGACAGATTTAAAAAAGAAAATCAGAGCAGACAATATGTCATAAAAAGCCTACATGTGATAATCATAGTAAAACTGTATTGTAAATAGTATAAAATAGGTCTCATCATTACTGTAAAAAATTCACCTTTTATGCTATAACAAATATCCCATTTCTATTTTCATGCTGAATTGAATTTTTAAAGTGGAAATAATTAACTGTTTTGTTACATATTCTATTCTTCTATATTGTTCATGTACTCATTATATCTATGGCTTTTCTTTTTTCTTCACAGTCCTTTTCAAGGTGTTCTGCATAGATCACACATATACCACCATACGTGTGCAAATGGCTGCCTCGGTGAAGGAAGTGCTGTCAGCCGTCGCAGATAAGCTGAGTTCCAGGGAAGGCTTGATTCTCGTAAAGATCAGTTCTGCGGGAGGTACTGTTTGAACTATCATTCCCTCCACTCCTAGAAAATAATTTAAAAACTCAAGGTTAAACACACAAATAGCAATGGTTTTACAAAAGCGTTTGATATAATTTCAGTTGATTACAAACAACAGTACGCTCCCCCGCTGAGTAAATAGGCCAAGCTGGGTGCTGGAAGTAGATCTTTGCAGAAGGCGGCTACGGTGCTGCCTCGTAGGGTGACAGTGCTGCCATTTTCCAAAATATTACCAAAATGATCAGCTAGCACCGTGCAGGGAAACAACTCACTTTACACAAATGGCCCTTCACAGCGCACAGTGTCCTTGTATTGTTACTGAGCAGATGACTCGGGAAACTTGCTCAGGAAATACGGATGAGCGGTCAGGGATTTATTCATCATTCTGGCAAGTTCAGAGGCCAGTGATGCATGGAAGGGTCCTTTAGATTTAAGAGCATCCTGTATACTTACGAGGGGTATACAGCAAAATATTTGCCAAACACTGTGTGATTGCATGCCCTATAGTACATGTAAAATATTGCTTTCTTATTACAATACTGTCCACTGCTGTCCTAAAAAAAATAAGAAAACTAAAATTACGAAGGTGCTAATTATTTAATGACATTTAAGTGCCTTTTTTTTACTGCTTTCACTGTACGCTGTAAGCTCATGGTGGCACAGTGGTTAGCGCTGCCACTTAGTTGCACAGTGACCCTTGGTTTGATTTCAGTTCGGTTACTGACCGCATGATGTTTGAATTATACCCCCATGTTGTGGGTTTCCTACATGTGCTCTGTTTTCCTCTCATAGACCTAAAACATTATAATAGGACTAGGACTGATGGGAATGATGAAAAAATCTAACTGTGTTCACCATTGTGGAATATATTGGTTCTATAGGAATGTAGTAAACTAAAAAGTCAAAATAATACTAAATAGTAGAACCCATTGTTAGAATCAGTGGCGGAAGCCTCTGCGTTTATGATCGTTGCTTAGCAACTTGAGCTCCTGAGCGTGGCTCTTGTGGCCTGGATTGACCTTAGATTCTGCTTCTTTTCCCAGCCCTGAGCTCAGTTTTATGCATTTTTCATTGCTCCTTGTCTGCCCTGACCTTGGCTTGTTACTAAATTATACTTTGCGTGATTCCTGCCTTGACCTCGGCTTGTTACAGGATTCTGCTTTGTTCATTAACTGCCTGCCCTTGACCTTGAATTGTTTATAGAAAATATTTTATGTATCCTACTACCTAAATGTGAGTGCCCCAGCGCAGAAAACTTGTCTATTCTTTGACTCATCCACATGTTGTACTATATTCTTGGGAGCAACCAGTACTATATTATTGATAATTAAATTAAAATACACAGATTGTTAAACCCTGTGCACACTTTTTCCTTTCTTCATAGTTTAGAGAATTATACCATACCTGCCTGTCCCATCCCTGGTTTGTTAGTAGCTGGCACCTACTGCACTTAAACCCACACCACGTGTATCACTCTAGTACAGGGGTGGGGAACCTTTTTCTTCCAAGGGCCATTTTGATATATATAACATTATTCGTGGGGCCGGTGCTGGCCATGCCTCCTCCGTGTGATATCACACGGGGCGGGGCCACAGTCACCAGTAATTACAGCAATCCTGAGGGTGCTCCGGGGAGCTGTAAGGGTAATGGTGTGACCTTCTGAGGCATCCTAAGGACGCTCCAGACAGCACTACTGCCTAGATTCTGGCTGCAGTGTTCTATTCTAGGCACCCTGCTAGCCAAACGAGGCTAGCAGAAAAAAGCTCAGAGGGCCAGAACAAATGATCCCGCGGACCTTATACGGCCCCCGGGCCTGAGGTTCCCCATCTCTGCTCTTTTATGACAACCTCCTTCAGCGACCTGCACATGTAAGTTTCTCCCACAATACCTAATATCTGGAGCGTGAAGACCTGGAGGCAATGGGTATTGCCATAACACCCCTGCTTGTCCAGTTGACAATCTTGCAGAGATCCAGGGCCATTACAGCAGTGGACATCAGAGGAAGACCACCACCGCCACAGGCCATAATGGTGCGGTCAGCCTACCACTCCATGCCATTTAATGCCATAGCGCCAGCAGCAATAGATGATTTACACACCTGTTCCTGACTCTGCTCAACCGTCCTCCAGCTGTTTACTTTACACAGCAGTGGGAATGAGACATCATGCCATAAAGAGGAGTACCCAGACTGTCCTACAGAGGGAAGAGCGGAACAGAAACCAAAAGTAGAAAAGAAAGGAGGAAGTGGAGGAGCATGTAAGTAGGAAAAATATGGGGAAGGGGAGGATAAGTGGTGGAGGCTAAACACAATGCTGCAACCCGTACGTTCAGGGCTGGACTGAGACTAATAATAGGTCCTGGCATTTAAAGAACACACAGGCCCACCTCAGCGTCAGCATCCTCCTCCTGGTGTAGACTCCTCCCCCTTACTATTTCTGACTCCTCCCACTCCTTAGTCTATGCTCTTAGACATATAGTTAATATTAGAACAACATATAGGTGTACATCATTATCTGTATTAAAATGCACACAACGAAGCTCATCCTGCAAGGGAATCAAACATGTGCCATAGTCAGACATTTGGTATTTGGTAGGTTCTGTTGGGTAAAGCTGGCACTTCATTGGTGTAGGTGGCACATAAAGAAAATGAAATGCATTTTCCCAATTGACCCAGACCTATCTTAGCAGCTGTAGAGGATTAGAAGTGTTTACTGTAGGAATTTTTTAGGGCAGGATTACTGAACACAGAGGAGGACACATCTGTGCACACCGAATCAGAGCCATTTCTATACATTTTGGTGCCCTGTGTACATAAAAAGGATTGGTGCCCCCGTCCATACTGTACCTCAGCAGGGGGAAAAAAAAACAGGTATTTAGGCTATGTGTGAAAGGGGTATTAGTCACATTTTAAAGCACAGTAGTGTCCCTTATTTAAGTTACATCACACAGTACTCCCCCTTATACATTATTCCACACACAATAATGCCCCTTATAACACATTATGCCACACACAATAATGCCCCTTATAACACATTATGCCACACACAGTAATGTCCCTTATAACACATTATGCCCAACCCCGTAATGCCCCTTACACATTTTGGCACACACCATAATGCCCCCTACACATTATGCCACACACTGTAATGCCTCTTTCACATGACAGCCTCATTCATATCAGGGTTGGAGGCTGCTTCCTCTCCGGGTGCTCTTGGCTGCAGCTGCCTGCTTCTTTGTACTGCTCGCTGTCAGGGGTTTTATTTGCCCATGACCCTTCTCTTACTAATGCTGTCCCGGCACTTCCAGGTACCGCGCATGCGCCTATTCCTGTTTACTAGAGAGCCGATTCAGCCTCTAGTGTCCAATCCTTGCACAGTGTTCAGCATCCAGGGGTCAATAGCTCCAGCTGGGCATGTGCTGCTTAACAGACACTAGAGCCCCACCTCTCCCTCAGCTATGAAGCCCTACTTGTGTATAATTAGCACTGTGACCATTACATTGAATCTACAATGCATCTACAAAGCGAGCTCCAGGAAACGCAGGAGGCATGCAGTGATAGGCCATTGAATGCTTCCCAGCAGCATTTTTTGTTTTTAACATCTTCAATGAAGAGTGATAAACTGCCAGCCACTCAGATCCTGTCATGTTACAGGCTGTGTTTGAAAAATGACAGTTAGGAGCTGATCGGTTGGTAGTTTACCACTGTTCACTTTATCACTTTCCAGAGCTTAAGCCTCATACACACTAGACGATGTGTGTATGCAGCGATATTGTCTGCGGTGGGGTGGGGAAGGGGGGAGCGTGGCATCGCTCATGATATCCACAGATTGGGCTGCATGTACAGCCGACTGGGGATATCGTTAACAACCCGCTGGAGTGCGCATCGTTGGTCGTTTGGACTATACACACTAGACGATATAAATGATATACCGTTGAACGATATGGTTCTCATTCATAACGTACACTTTTATCGTCTGGTGTGTACGCGGAATAAGACCGTAATGTTTACAGGAAAGCATTGTAGCAATAAATGCAGATCTTTTTACCAATGTGGACCCAGTCAGATACATGGCGGCTGCGATGATATGACTTATTCAGAGAATATTTATTTTTCTCCACACCGAATCTTCAAACGTGAGATGAAAAGCACTTGCCCTTTAATATCATCAGAGTGTAGTATTTAGATTGTACGATATTGTAAGGCATTCAGAATCTAAACATGATGCAGGGCAACGCACCACTATTACCATGGCAACCTCCTTACTTTAGAACAGCGGCTGATGTTAAAATTAAATAATCACTGCAATGTGTTCCCAAAACATAAAAGATCAACCTAGAAAATAATGGGGAAGGAGGAGGGGGTATGTCAACAAGTAGTGCTGAACCTTTGTTTTATGGAATAAGTGCTCGCAAAAATGCAAATATATGCGGTCATACATATCTGCAACTTAGGCACCTAACTATGCAACCAGGCGCTGTCCTCCCTCATTGCATTGGCCCCTGTATGCGCGATGCAGTATGTGTGCATATATTCAGTTAGCACTATCACTACCAGTAATAAATGGCTGGTGTGCAGCTAGCCTAGGGGCTGGTCCTGGGGGCCTGGTACAGAGATGGACGCTAATGCCAACGCTGCTGCTTGTTTGTAGTCAACGGCTGTGCAAAAATATGCAAATGTTGCTTTTCTCCCAACTCACAATCAGTCCCCCTAGTGTCACTATCGATAATCACCTCAATATTCAACCAAACATAGGGCACTCACCAGCCTTTACCAGGGATCAGGGGCGTATTTATAATTGGTGCACAGTGAGCGGTGCACACGGGCCCCTGGGTCCGGGGGGGGGGCCCGCACCGCACACCCTGTACCCATATTATACTTACCTCTCCGGAGTCCCACGTCCGTACTGGTGTCAGCGCTATAAAAACGGCTGGAAAATGGACGCTCTGTCTGTTTTCCCGGTGACCTGCTCATGCACTATAGACTCTGGGCACACTCTAGTTCCTAGAGTCTATAAGTGCGGTGCTGGCCTGACTGAGAAGAGGGGGCCCGTGACGGAGACTGCACACGGGCCCCCTCCTCTCTAGAAACGCCCCTGCCAGGGATATAATAAGTTTTAATTACAGTGCTCAGAAAACAGATCACAGCATAGTTGTCCTTTCAGTCATAATCCAGACCAGTGTTACCCAACTCCAGTCCTCAGGGACCCCTAACAGTGCATCTTTTACAGATCTCCTAGTGGCTGCACAGGTGTATCCATTACTGGCTGACACATTTTAAAAGAGCCACAGGTGGAGCTAATTATATTGTGATACAAAACTTGCATTGGTAAGGGTCCCTGAGGATTGGGGACAAACAAACAATAGAGCTCAGAAACTGAGCACGATCCCAATAAATACCTTTATCAATCAGCCTTGGCATATCGGCGTAATCTGTCGCTGGAAGTGAGACACAGTTAGTGGGATATAATTACAACACAGACGGGATAGCAGGCAAATGTTCTGGCACGAGACACTGTTCACCGGCAACAGTGGGAAGAGTGTGGCGGATCAGCCAGGTGTATACCAGGTATTAATTAACAGGTAAGCTCTAACAACGCAACCTACTACGGGCCATGGCCCCCTCACTGGCACTAAATATGAGCTAAACAAGGGGAAAGAGAAGCGGAGAGTGACAGAAAAAAGGTTGGAGTACGAAAAGAGGTGGAGAGACAAAAAAAGAGATAATGGTTGAATGGTCGACACTAAAAAGTTTGAAATTCAGAATGTCAACACATTCTGAATGTCGACAGTAAAAGGGTTGACATAGTCATTAGGTCGACTATCAATCTGTAGACAGACATATATTTAGGTTGACAGGGTGAAAAGGTCAATATTTAACATGTTGATACTAAAGTGTCAACAAAAATGTGTCAGCATGTTAAATTTCGACATTTTCAATGTGTAGACCATTTAACCCTGTCGACCTACTTATATGTACAGTATGCAGAATGATGGTCAACCTAATAACCTTTTTACTGTCATCATTAAGAACCAGTCCACCTTCTGAATGTCGACCTTTATACTGTCGAACTTTTATACCACACCAAAAACAATACGGAGGGAGAGAGAATAAAATAGTTGGGGAGGAGCAAGAGTGAGATGGGGAGAGAGAGGGGAACGCTGGAGGGAAGTGGGGGAGAGATGGAGAAGAGGGATAGAGTGAGTCAGGAGATAATGGGCGAATGAGAGAGATGAGGGAGCTTGTACGGAGAGACATAAACGGGTTAAAAAGGGGAGAGAGACTAGGGAAGAAGGGGGGCAGAGATGTGAGGAGGGGGCAGAGATTGAGGGGGACAACAACGTTGGGCACAACACTAATCACCCGGCAAATGATGGCACTAGTGTGTGTGTGTATTGATTTATACCAGCAAGGGTCAAGCATAGGCAAATTGTAGCTAATCTTGCCAATATTCATAGTCTACCCGCTACTGTTCAAGTGGTATGGCTTTCAAATCTCTAACATAATCACATGGTTAATAAGGTTGTAAATAGTTACGTCAATCAAAGACTTTCACAGATCCCCATTCATGTTGATACAACGGCAGATGAAAGTTGTAATTGTATGATTGCCAGTTCTCCACTTAAACGGTGATTGACATGTGGCAGATGGATTTCATCTTTGCTGTAGCCTTATAGAAATTGCTGGATACTGTAAATGTTCTATCCTGTTAAGCAGCACATACAGTATGTTTTGTGTTATGTATAAGGAAAGCTGTAAAATTTATTTTGAAAAGATTATTGAGGACTGTGCAATGTTCAGCAGAGAGTAATCTAATATCTGTAGGTGTGTAGTGAAAAAAACAACAAATATATAACAGGAATATTACGGCTCTGCAGTTTTTATGTTCACCGATGGACAGTTCATAAGAAAAGCCTGCTGTATCCATAAACATTAAAGCTGGCCATCCACTATACAATTTTCTGTCAGATATCTGTCCAATCTGGCTGGTTGGAATGAAAACCTGGTAATATATGGGAGCCAATGACAGTCGATCATATGGTTTTAAACACTGAAAAAAAGGACAAAAAAATTGTTCAAATTGGTTACATTTGTGTGTTTTAACCAATTTGTCTAAACGACCATTTTTGGCTATTTTCCAGTGTTTGTGAGCAAATTAACGATTGTCATTGGCTCCCATACATTACCAGGTTTTCATTCCAACCAGCCAGATTGGACAGATATCTGACAGATAATTGTATAGTGGATGGCCAGCTTAAGGCTACTACAGTATAATACAGTAAATCATTACTGGGCTTACATTTTTTCAAAGCTGCTAGGAATGAATAAGGACCCACAGCAAACAGGCCAATGCTTGTGCTCCGTAGGGTTGTAGAAAGGGTATCCGCATGCTGATGCACAGATATCGCCATACACGGACAGATTTTTGTGTAAGCTAGTAATCTGGCTGCCGCGGCCATACGTATACACCACAGCGTGCTGTTCCTTTATACCTCTTTTCCACCAAAAACCCAGGTCCGACCTGGGTTTTTGGACATGGTTCCAACCCTGGTCAGACCCATTTACACTGCACCTTTCATCTGGGTTACTCCCAGGTCAGCCCTGTTCACACTGAACTTAGGTCTGCCCTGCTAAACCTGTGAGGTCATAAAAAGTGGGAGGTGAATGCTCGACAACCACCAATCCGCTCATTTTAGGCATGATCCAGGTCAGATAACCTGGGTTGCACCGTTTACACTGCATCATTACCTGGATCCATCCTGGGTCCAACCCTGGTAGCTACCTGGGTTGAATTGCTGGGTCACTTGACCCAGGTTATTTTTCAGGGACCCATTTACACTGAGCTGCGACCTGGGTAGACCCAGCAAAAACCCAGGTTTTTGCTCTGGTGTAAAAGGGGTATTATTCAGGTTAGTATCTCTTTATAGTTTGTCCTGTGTCGCAGAATTATTTTCTAATAAAGAATATATACACCTAGCAGAATGCATGAAGTGTTTATTTCCACACATTGTTATATATAGTGTATGTGTTTCGCAGCAGAGATATATGTTTATGCATTGCAACAATGTAATCGACAAGTATACAGTATGGTTAATACACAAAAATATTGAGATGCCATTGACAGCTTACAAAAGGCATATTTAATGTTTTATTTGTAACTACAGTATGTAAGTTTGATGCTTCATATCTCCAGGTATTGCTCATGCCACATATTGTAACCTATGTAGTGCGCCCAAGACGGCTGCCTAGCCTGGTACTCTCATGAGTGGGGTAGAACAATGTATGGATTCTATGGGGCTTATCCAATTAGCAGCTAATTGCCAGCACTGCCCGATTCAATTAGCCCGATTCAATTAGCCTCAGGAGCTGTAAGGAAAAATCTGTGCTAAAATGCACCCTCTGCATTTAAAACACAGGGAAATACATATATTCCACCATTTTGCGCGGCACCTATGGGCTAGCGCACACTACCCTCAGGTTTACATTAGAATGATTGAATGGCTCCGGGCGTGAAACCCAGAGCTCTTCCTGAGCGGTAAAGCCCGCGCCTAATTTAATATGCCCCATAGATTCCAGCACTTTGCGCGGACTGTACGGGTTAGCGTGCGCTTCCCTCGGGTTCAGAGCGCAGGAAAAATGCTGAATAATTGAATAGCTCTGTGCGTGAAACCCGGAGTTTTTCTCTGCACGGTAAACCCTACGCCTGATTTAATATACCCCTATGATTCTCTGTGTATCTTGTAGTTTGTATATTGTGTATTCTCTGTGTTGAATCATATTAGAAGCTGTACCCATGTATTGTATGAGGACAGGAGTCGGAGAAGGAGGGACGTGGAGTCATATTAGAAGGTGTACTCATGTATTGTATAAGGACTATACAGGAGACAGGGAAGGAGGGACGTGGAATCATATTAGAAGGTGTACTCATGTATTGTATGAGGACTGTACAGGAGACAGGGTAGGAGGGTTGTGGAGTCATATTAGAAGGTGTACTCATGTATTGTATGAGGACTATACAGGAGACAGGGAAGGAGGGGTGTGGAATCATATTAGAAGGTGTGCTTATGTATTATATGAGGACTATACAGGACACAGGGAAGGAGGGGTGTGGAATCATATTAGAAAGTGTACTCATGTATTGTATGAGGACTGTACAGGAGACAGGATAGGAGGGACGTGGAATCATATTAGAAGGTGTACTCATGTATTGTATGAGGACTGTACAGGAGACAGGGAAGGAGGGACGTGGAATCATATTAGAAGGTGTACTCATGTATTGTATGAGGACTGTACAGGAGACAGGGTAGGAGGGACGTGGAGTCATATTAGAAGGTGTACTCATGTATTGTATGAGGACTATACAGGACACAGGGAAGGAGGGGTGTGGAATCATATTAGAAGGTGTACTCATGTATTGTATGAGGACTATACAGGAGTCGGAGAAGGAGGAGTGTGGAGTCATATTAGAAGGTGTACTCATGTATTGTATGAGGACTATACAGGAGACAGGGAAGGAGGGACGTGGAATCATATTAGAAGGTGTACTCATGTATTGTATGAGGACTGTACAGGAGACAGGGTAGGAGGGGTGTGGAGTCATATTAGAAGGTGTACTCATGTATTGTATGAGGACTATACAGGACACAGGGAAGGAGGGGTGTGGAATTATATTAGAAGGTGTACTCATGTACGACGGTTGTTCAAAAACTAATGCCTAAATGCTCACAACTCAAATTTTATTATAGATACAGATTTCAAAATTTGCAGTAAATACTTTGAAGTCTTAGTAACAGAATGACTCTACTCAAAAAATTCACCATCTGCCCTCAAACATTTTCTCCACCTCTCAACCCAATCTGTGAATCCACTTTGGAAAAATTCCAGTGGTTGGTGTTTGACCCAGGAACGTATGGCATTTTTAACAACCTCTATGTCTTCAAAATGATGACCCCGGAGACAGTATTTGAGAGGGCCAAACAGATGAAAGTCAGAAGGGGCCAAATCAGGACTGTATGGTGGATGTGAAATTATTGCCCACCCCATTTTGGCAATGGCCGCAGATATTGCCATCAAAGTGTGATGTCTTGCATTGTCGAGGTGTAAAATGATATTTGACAGTGGAATTGTTGACCTTTTTTTGCAGATGGCTTCTGAAGTGTAATAATGTATCGATCACTCTTGATTGATTGGTTTGGTTCCAAGTAATCAATGAGAATAACACCTCAGCAATCCCAGAAGAATGTGGCCATGACTTTGTTTACGGCTCGTTGTGGATCGCTGTGATTTAAACTTTCTTGGCCTAGGTGAACTTGGGTGTTTCCATTGCTTGGATTGGGTCTTTGTTTCTGGGTCATAAACGAATACCCAGGTCTCATCTCCTGTAATGACATTTTCCAAAAACGTCTCAGGGTTGGCTTCAAAGTTGGTCAAAAGGTCATTGCACACTTCCACCCTCTGGGCCTTATGATCCCTGGTTAATTGCTTTGGAACCGATTTAGCACACACTGCAGTTGATGGTCTGCCACCACGAGGTTTGTTGCACACGGACGATTCTCCCGATTGAAAATGCTTCATCCACCTTCTGACATTGCTATAGTCAAATGTATGCTCACCATACACTTTTTTTCAGTCTTCTGTGGATTTCTGTAGCACTGCAGCCTTCTTTTTCCAGAAATTCAATGACGGCTGTTTATTTCATCTTGGATTCCATGGTATTTCTTGGACTACCTAAACAAAAATACATATATAACTAGCAGACATATTAAACTACAAACTGACAAAGTTTCAAATAAATATTGCATACTGGCCCTGATTCAGAGCCGGACGCTCTGACAGAGCGCTTGCTCTGAATCAGGGCCGTCCTTCTTGTTTTTCAGAGCGGCCTCCTGGCCGTTCGCATAGCTGTGGGTGACCACCCACAGCTATAGCGAGCAGCCAGGAAGATGGTCGTGATGGTCAAGACCATCGGGCTTGTGACGAGACCCTTGTGGTAGGATCTCGTTGCTACAAGCCCTAGAGTACTTTCGGCTCTACCAGAATCAGGCCCATTATTTCAGAGTTATGAGCATTTAGGCATTACTTTTTGGACAACCCTCGTATTATATGAGGACTATACAGGAGCCAGGGTAGGAGGGGTGTGGAATCATATAAGAAGGTGTACTCATGTGTTGTATGAGGACTGTACAGGAGACAGGGAAGGAGCGGTGTGGAGTCATATTAGGTGTACCTATGTATTGTATGATGACTGTACAGGAGACAGGGAAGGAGGGGTGTGGAGTCATATTAGGTGTACCTATGTATTGCATGAGGACTGTACAGGAGACAGGGAAGGAGGGGTGTGGAATCATATTAGAAGGTGTACTCATGTATTGTATGAGGACTGTACAGGAGACAGGGAAGGAGGGGTGTGGAATCATATTAGAAGGTGTACTCATGTATTGTGTGAGGACTGTACAGGAGACAGGGTAGGAGGGGTGTGGAGTCATATTAGAAGGAGTACTCATGTATTGTATGAGGACTGTACAGAAGACAGAGTAGGAGGGGTGTGGAGTCATATTAGGTGTACCTATGTATTATTTGCTGAAAATGTTTCTTTTTTCACCTCCAGAAAAAGTGGTGCTAAAGCCAAATGATATCTCTGTGTTTACAACGCTTAGTGTGAACGGACGCCTGTTTGCTTGTCCTCGAGACCAGTTTGATTCCCTGGTAGGTACTGTTGTGAGGACATTGACACTTCCCCCTTATATGATTATGTGTAATATTGTATACTTTTTAGGTGTGTTACAATTTGTTGTATTTTCATTTGTACAGTTATGTTTATATTCTTCACTCGTCATGGTCAGGTATATACATCTGATACTGGAAGGGAAGAACGACTTTTAACCTTGCAAAGAAATAGCTAAATATTTGTTATTACAAAAAGCTGAATTTAACAACCATGTTGATTTGTGAGACTGGGTCCCTGTTATTCTAATTTCCATATCTAAGACTATTACAAACCCATTACAGAAAATTTTTAATTATAATGACCACACGAGAAGTTCCCTAAATCATTTACATCAACCACCATTATATTGAATATATCTAGAATGTGGGAGATGTTTAGTGAATTGGCCCCTGCAAGTGGAACTGCAAGATCTGCTTGTTACCTATGATGTTCCCATTCTACAGTATATTTACTTTTTTTTCTTCTCTTTTATAATCTTAATCGTAAGATTTCTTTTTGGTTAGTTACTAGGAAGCTTTATCTCTTCTATAGTTCTATAGACAAGCTGGTAATCTAGAAATAACTCTATGGTGGTTGGGCTTGGATTTACAATAAGGGCGATATACAGTAATGCCAATGGTCACGTAATTGACCCATTTTTATTGCAACTACACATGCTTAAAAAATGTCAGAATCCCCCTACGGCACATTTGTTACACACAGTGTACGTATACAGGTTCTGTCGCATTCAGGTCAGAAGGTATCAGACATGTTGGCCGTTCCTGTGCAGTGACTGGGTGGTGGGTAGTAATGCCGTGGGCATGTTATGGGAGTGTTCCACGGGCATGTCAGTGCAAGCGGATGCATTCCCGGATGCACAGTGGCAGCCAGAGGGACAAACTGCACCTGCCATAGAGTGGTGATCATTTGGGTGGTGCTACCGATGGTGGTGGATGAGGACATACTAATCAGTATTACAGCATACACGGACACTAAAAGTGGGCATCTCAGTCACTGCAGATTCAACAGAACAGATGTACACAAGGGAATGAGTTTGTAGCGTCATTTGCACAAAGTCTCAGACTGGCGACCGCTGATATACGCTGCTGCGTACGCTTTTGCGTGCCACTCAGTGTCAGGCACCCTAGTTTCACAAAAATGTCCATTGATATAAAGTAATAAAGGGGATATCTCAATTCATGTGTTAAAATGAGAGAAATCAGTATTACAAATAAAATGTATGTAAAAGATTCTTATTGTTATTTTCTAGTCATAATAACTCCATAAACTGTTAAGTGGCAGTTTTGGACTTTCTTTACAGAGCCTCCACTTAAAGCCTTATACTGATTATTATTGTAACACATGATCTGACAGGTCAGTTATTTGTAAGTCGCAGTTTAGTACACACTTTGTTGAACACACGAAAATAATAATGAAGGCGGCCAGTGGTGAATGGGAATGTGTGGAATAGTATATTGTGTTCAGCTCAAGCAAAAGTAATACAACATTTAATTCTCATACACGTTATGCTTTAAACACAGTTATTCTTTTTACTCGCACACAGTAGAAGCTGAAATATTTCATTATTCAAGGAACACTGTACCCCAGGAAATTTTAACAAATATCTCTGGTCCTTCTGGAATGGATGAATATGAAGTATTTGTGCTCTAAGAAGTCTCAATGTCTTGTAACTTAGGCAGCCATTCCAGAGCAGGAGGGCCCATCTGCCGGGACCATGTCAACATTTGAACTTATGAGCTCCAAAGACTTGGCCTACCAGATGACAATTCATGATTGGGACCTCTTCAATTGTGTCCATGAGGTATTCTGTATTCGCTGCCATTTCTTTTTTCATACGTCATACATTTTTAAAGATGGGTCTTCTAAATGTAATAATATCAGCACTTTGATAAAGCTGCAGGTTATGTCAGCAAAACATGTTAGGTGGGCCTATTCGACCCCAATATTCTCACCCCAGACGACTGTGGACATGTTGTGGATTTTTTGTGGCCTTGTCTTCTATTTGGAATAACCATCTACAACTACTTTTGGGAGCAGCTGCCGTTTACATTAAGATATATCCAGAAATTAACTTTGATAGTTAATATCCACACAACCATTGGGGTTGGGTACGGGATGCTGGCATTTGGGATCCCGGGGGATTAGAATCTCAATGGCGGCATCCCGACAGGGATAAGATACCGATACCAGTCGGTAAGTATCCTAACCCTAAAACTAACCCTCCTTCCCCACAGCCTAACCCTCCCCCCCTATTGCCTAACCCGAACTTCCCCCTAGTGTCTAACCCTCCCCCTAACCCCACTTACCATCGGGATGATGGGGGTCGGGATGCTGGCGGATATCTGACTGGTATTGGGATTCCGGCGCCGGTATTCTGAGCGCTGGCATCTCGACAGCCAAGGTTTAAACTACATCCCAACCACAGAAATTGGTCCAATTACAGCACATACTTGGGGGTAAATGGGGTCTGTTATGTGATCAGTGATCCTTTATATATGAATGTATGCCTCTTTTATGCAATAAGGTTTAATGGTGCATACACACGGTCAGATTTTGTGTCAGATCTGAACGATAACGATATAAAAAATCGTCCAATCATTCATACTGAAAGAAGATAACGATATCTGACATCTGATGTGTTTGCAGTCAGATTTGGACGATCTCATTCATGTTAATACTGTCTGAAATCATTCAATCGTTCTAATCGTTTGTAAAATCTTTCAGATCGTTTGTAAAATCATTCAATGCACCATTAGATATACCTTTTTACATTTTGCATGAAGTATTATCTTTGATTTGTCCTTATAGCGCTGTTATTATTTATACTTTGTTATTGTTTATTGGAGAAAGACTGTGGACCTCATTCAGAGTCTGTCGCAAGCGCCGATGCGCTCGTAACTGACTCGATGGTTAGTCCTGCGCACACGCAGCGGCCGCACTGCACGTGCGCAAGCCCCGGAGCGACAGAGAAACTCTGTCGCTCCGGAGCTCGCTACCAAAGGGGCGGCTGTCGATGTTGATTGACAGCTGCCCCCGTTTGGTAGGCAGGCCGGGGTCGTGGTTACCAAAATGGAGGCATTCCTTTACGAACACCTACCGTTTTGTGGGCGGCCGCACTGACATCATCAGTGATGTCAGTGGGGAGCTTCCTGCTCCATCAGAGCAGAAAGCTCCCTGGGGCTTGCGAGTGCCCAGACCCAACCTTAAAGTCTGGTGGTAAGCCCCGATGGTCGCGATGGTGATCACCATCGCGACCATCAACCTGGTCGGTCGTTAAGCTGTGGGTGGTAACCCACAGCTTAACGATCGACAAGGAGGTGGTCGTTCAGGATGCAAGCGGCCGCCCTGATTCAGACCGACCGCTTGCAACTAACGAATGAGGTCCTGTGTCCTACCTCTAGCAGCTGCTATTTGGAAAGCACAACCCTTTGTAGCGCCCGGTTAGTTAAAATATTTAAACTTCTTCCATCAAAATTAAATACCTGATTTGTCAATTACATTCCTCTACATATCAACATTTCTCTTATTATTCCCTTCTTCCAGCTGGAGCTGATCTATCACACCTTCGGAAGGCACAATTTTAAAAAGACAACGGCCAATTTGGACCTCTTTCTGAGGCGTTTCAACGAGATACAGTTTTGGGTTGTGACCGAGATCTGTCTGTGCCCTCAACTCAGCAAACGCGTTCAACTCTTGAAGAAATTTATTAAAATTGCAGCCCAGTAAGTATTTTTGTAGCAATCCCCGAAACGGTCTGAAAAAAATCTAAAGGGATAATTTTTACGTTCTAAGAGGATTTTTACCATTTTGTGCATTAGAGCCTTTTGTGACATATTATTTTTTCTCCGCGCTATGAAGATAGTTTTGAATAAAGATATAATGTGCAGTGAAACATTTTTGTTTTCACCGTCCACTAGAAAATGTCTCCTACTTAGCCTGAGGATTGACTGCATATCCACAGTAGGCCGCCAGCGTGACCTCTGACAGTCTGGGACTGCTCTCCTATGGCTTGTCTATTTAAGCCCGCTGGTTAGAGGGCTGTTTTATTTCTCTCAAAATCCTTTTCACTTTCAGCAATTGCATTAAAAAATGCTAAAGGTGTTTCTCTGCGAGCATTTATAGCTTCAAAAAGCAGCAGGGTATTGAAAAAAAAAGAAAAAAAAAATCCTTTAAAGACATAAATTTCAAAATGTGTTCACGTTCAGCAGCGGGATCCAGGAAAATACTTAATTACGACCAATTAAAAAATATAACAATCGCTAAAGACTATGGAATTTAGAAGCACATTAAAAAAAAAGCCTTAAACAGAAATTCAAAAGTGCATTGCCAACAAAAAGATAGAGGGCTAAGTGCAGCGGCTCAGTAAGTCTGGCTAACGTCATGTTTTTATCCTTCTAATGTGTTAATTTCATCTTAGAAAGGAGGAAACTGTTGACTTTCATTTTATTAGACCTTGCACAGGGCTACAAATAAAAAAGGTTAAATGTACCTTTTATTGCAAATTTAAGAAGACAAAAGGAGAGTTGGCAGAAATCAGCTTCCGCTTCTAGGGCGATTCTCTGAAAAAGATCTCAGCTGGGATTTCCATTGCAGGGACAGTTATGTACCAAAGGCAGTACTCAGCAATAATTTAATACAATGAATATACATTGGTTGGTTAACGGTCCACCCTAGTTGATTTCTTATTTTGCTATCATAAACAAAATACACTCAGAAGGTCAGTTTTGTAAATATGTTCTGTTCTATTATTATTATTTTTTTTTTTGTTATTTAAAAAAATATATTAATTTTTAAAGTAATTTAAACTTTATATCTGTGTATATAATGCTACCTGTATCTGGTAACTGCATTCTTCACCACTCAAAACCAACAATGATGGGCAGCTTTGCCAAACCGTGTTTTAGAAAATCTACCCCCTGGTTATTTTTTATTTCCATTAACAATTTTTCTGTATTTTACATACTGGTACCCAGCTATCCAGGAGCAACTGGAATTAACAACCAATGATTATATAAAGACAGCACTGAAAGGCACAGAAAGGGAGGACTAGGGAAGGAATAAAACAATGCAAAGAGTAAAATGTACAGGAGAACAAGCAAATGAATGAAAATAGACTAATGATGCAATACCTTCTCAATCACATTCAGATACCACCAGCCTTATGTGGGTGTTATTACAAATTAAATATAATTAAAAAAAATGTAACCATCCGCGAGTGCTTTATATTTCTTCCAGAAAGTAAAACACCTCAGTATGACCAGTATTGCCTGAGTTTCTTGATTTTCAAAAATATATATATTTTTTATTTTTTGCAGTTGCAAAGAGTACAAAAATTTAAACTCATTCTTCGCGATTGTCATGGGATTGAGCAATGTGGCAGTGAGCCGGCTTTCGTTAACCTGGGAGGTAAGTACATTACAGAATTCAACTCCTACCATCAGTGTCTCTCGCAATTAGCAATTTGTTTAAGCTTAAGGGGATATTGGCGGACAAGGCAGTATGTAGTAATACACATATTAAAGTAGCCTAGAGCTGGTGATTTTGGAAGCTGTCACATCTTCTTTTGGCAGTTTTGCCTTCATCCATTTATTTACACAAGTTTAAAGGAAATACTCGTCCAATATAAACCTTTTCTTAAGACAAAGAAAAAAAAATCTAAGTACTAGTCATTAGTAAACTAATAATAACCCTTCGGAAGATCCATCTACTTTCATCTTCTCCTGCCTCAGCCACATTGTCGGCTGCCCCTGACAACCAGCGGAATGGAGACAGTCTTGCTGATTCAGAGTTGCATGCTCTGTGCAGAAGCGTGTGCAACTATTGGTGAATATGAGCACAACGGGGAGGGACGCGCCGCCGAAAAAAGGGGTGTGGTCACGCGAGAAAGGGACGTGGTCACGCGGCCCCAACCCCCATGCCTATTACTTGGGAAGGAAGGGGGGTTGCAGGAGGTACCTGTGTGGATGGAGTACCAGCCAGCTCCCTCAGTGACAGGAGCCGAGTGCTGCACTTAATGCTACAGTGCAGCACCCGGCTCCTGTCAGTGAGAGGGAGTCTGCACCTTGGTGACACCCCTCGACGGGTGACACCCGGGTGCAGGCCGCAACCCCCCTTGTGATGCAACTGGTTTTGAGTCATGCGCAACTCATGCGCATCTTTCCTGGAAGCTGAATGTTTGCACCTGGGCGGCAATGGGGCATTTGCACTTAGGCCAAGTCTTCTCAGGGTGTGTATCTGTAATTGCAGCTATGCAGAGTTGGGCGTACGCACAGATACATCTGATTTTGGACGTATATCTTGCACTAAGGGGTAAATTTACTAAGAATCGTGTTTGATGTCTATTTGAAATCGCTGGACATCGCCGGAACGAGTTCAGATCTCAAATTTACTAAGAAGCATGTTTGACTGTCTGTTTATTGATCCTCAGTGATTTGTGGCGTGTGTGTGATTTGTGGCGTGTGTGTGATTTGTAGTGTGTGTGTGATTTGTGGTGTGTGTGTGAGTGATTTGTGGTGTATGTGTGATTTGTGGTGTGTGTGATTTGTGGTGTGAGTGATTTATGGTGTATGTGTGATTTGTGGTGTATGTGTGAGTTGTGGTGTGTGTGTGTGTGAGATTTGTGGTGTGTGTGATTTGTGGTGTGTGTGCGATTTGTGGTGTGTGCGATTTTAATCAGATTGATTTTTTTTCACTTGAACTCACAAATACAACAAAGATACTGGTTGTATGGGGATGTAGAAATTATTGTATTCATCAAACCCCGAAAATCTTCACTTTTCGTTATTTGATGTTGTAAATGAACGCCATCCGTAGACGGCGTTCACTCTCCGAAAGAGCTCACAAGCTGCCAGTGACTGCACGGCAGCTTGTGTAGCAGTGCGCTCCTCCTCCCGCCCTCGTGTCAGCTGCCGCCCTCTCCTCCGTTGCTGCAGCTGGACAAATCTTACCCCCGCCACTGCTGCCTCGGGATCTCCGAGTCCTGATGTCTCCCCTCTGCCTTGAGCTGCGGGGCCCGGCCACTTCATATTGATGCCGCTGCTTGGACGCTACTGTCCAACGGGGCAATAGTAAGTGTACTGTAGGCAAATGTTTAATAAACTTGTTAAGAGGACAGGCTGCGCATGCGCACTGCAGTACTATGCCAGCGTTAGGCAAAAGATTGGGTAGGAAAGTATCGCTATCCGAAAAAATGTTAACACAGCAATGGCATTTTTTCGGATGTGATTCTAATGTAGATTAAACTTGATGAATACCACCGAAAATTTTGTAAAAAACCAATGAGAATTCTTAACTAATTTAACACTTAACAATTTTAAGTGTTGATAAATAGGCCCCTACATGTTAATGATCTGCAAATGAAAGATTATTATTACCAGTTATTTATATAGCGCACACATATTCCGCAGCGCTTTACAGAGAATATTTGTGCATTCACATCAGTCCCTGCCCCAGTGGAGCTTACAATCTATATACCCTATCACAAGCGCACACACATACACACTAGGGCTAATTTTGTGTTCGGAGCCAATTAACCTACCAGTATATTTTTGGAGTGTGGGAGGAAACCGGAGTACCCGGAGGAAACCCACGCAAGCAAAGGGAGAATATGCAAACTCCGCACAGGTAGGGCCATGGTGGGAATTGAACCCATGACCTCAGTGCTGTGAGGCAGTAACGCTAACCATTACACCGTCTGTGCTGCCAGAAGATATAAAATTATTTCAATATAATCATACACAATATTTTACCCATAGGTCCAAATATACAGTCAGGTGCATAAATATTGGGACATTGACAGAATTTTCATATTTTGGCCTCTATTCACCACCACAATGGCTTTGAAATTACACAAACAAGATGTGCTTTAACTGCAGACTTTCAGATTTAATTTGAGGGTAATTACATCCAAATCAGGTGAACGGTGTAGGAATTACAACAGTTTCTATATGTGCCTCACACTTTTTAAGGGGTCAAAAGTAATGGGACTATCAACTCAAAAGCTATTTCATGGACTGGTGTGGGTTATATCCTCGTTATTTCATTAACAATTAAGCAGGTAAAGGGTCTGGAGTTGATTCTAGGTGTGACATTTGCATTTGGAATCAGTTGCTGTCGACTCTCAATATGAGATCCAAAGAGCTGTCACTATCAGTGAAGCAAGCCCACATTAGGCTGAAAAATCAAAACAAACCCATCAGAGAGATAGCAAAAACATTAGGTGTGGCCAAATCAACTGTTTGGAACATTCTTAAAAAGAAAGAACGCACCGGAGAGCTCAGCAACACCAAAAGACCCGGAAGACCACGGAAAACAACTGTTGTGGATGACAGAAGAATTATTTCCCTGGTGAAGAAAAACCGCTTCACAACAGTTGGCCAAATCAAGAACACTCTCCAGGAGGTAGGTGTACATGTATCAAAGTCAACAATCAAGAGAAGACTTCACAAGAGTGAATATAGAGGGTTCACCACAAGATGTAAACCATTGGTGAGCTTCAAAAACAGGAACACCAGATTAGAGTTTGCCAAACAACATCTAAAAAAGCAATTACAGTTCTGGAACAACATCCTATGGACAGATGAGACAAAGATCAACTTGTACCAGAGTGATGGGAAGAGAAGAGTATGGAGAAGGAAAGGAACTGCTCATGATCCAAAACATACCACCTCATCAGTGAAGCATGGTGGTGGTAGTGTCATGGCGTGGGCATGTATGGCTGCCAATGGAACTGGTTCCCTTGTATTTATTGATGATGTGACTGCTGACAAAAGCAGCAGAATGAATTCTGAAGTGTTTCGGGCAATATTATATGCTCATATTCAGTCAAATGCTTCAGAACTCATTGGACGGCGCATCACAGTGCAGATGGACAATGACCCGAAGCATACTGCAAAAGCAACCAAAGAGTTTTTTAAGGCTAAAAAACTCTATGCAATGGAATGTTATGCAATGGCCAAGTCAATCCCCTGACCTGAATCCGATTGTGCATGCATTTCACTTTATGAAGACAAAACTGAAGGGAAAATGCCCCAAGTACAAGCAGGAACTGAAGACATTTACAGTAGAGGCCTGGCAGAGCATCACCAGGGATGAAACCCAGCATCTGGTGATGTTTATGCGTTCCAGACTTCAGGCTGTAATTGCCTGCAAAGGATTTGCAACAAAGTATTAAAAAGTGAAAGTTAGATTTAGGATTGTTTAGTTTGTCCCATTACTTTTGGCCCCTTAAAAAGTGGGAGGCACATATAGAAACCGTTGTAATTCCTACACCGTTCACCTGATTTGGATGTAATTATCCTCAAATTAAATTTGAAAGTCTGCAGTTAAAGCACATCTTGTTTGTTACATTTCAAAGCCATTGTGGTGGTGAATAGAGGCCAAAATATGAAATTCTGTCAATGTCCCAATATTTATGCACCTGACTGTATATATATATACACACATACATTACACACACATTTATCTTGCAGCAGCTGCACATTGGGGATGGGGACAGGACCAGACACCATGTCGATAAGCCCCGCCCCTCACATCACATTGGCTCCGCCTCCTCCCCATTGACCCACAAATGACGGCATTTTGCCCCAAGGGGGCGGGGCTTAATAACATGGTGCTTGCTCTCCCTTATGTCAGGGAGGTTCTAGGTACTAAGGACCTCATTCAGACCCCTCGCTAGTGCTGTGCGCTCGCAAGCGGCCCAATGGTTTGTGAATGCGCATGCGCACACTTCATTCTGTGCGTGCGCGAACTATTCTTTGTGATCACAGCCCGCTCGCTCGCCCAGCAAAGACAGCCTAGTGAAATGAGTGACAGGAGAGGCCGTTTGTCGGTGGTAACAGGGGCAGGACACTAAGAACGGGGGAGTGGAGGTGCGAACGCAGGCGTGCATCGGTGTTTCAACGCCGTTTGTAAGGTGTGCATAATTAACAGGCAGCGTCATAGTACAGGTCACATGCCTGTTTTTTACACTGAAGTCCTCGCAGTGCTTGCGGCAGGGTAAGGCAACCACAAGCGCTGCGGTGGCTACCGATGGTCCTCGATGTACCAATGTTTTAATACACTTCCTGGAGATGACGTGCGCTAGTGGGCGTCTCAACATATGCTAATGGGTGTCTGCATACACAGAGCGATCGCTCGCACAGCTAAAGTGGGTGTGCTTGTGCCTTGGCGAGCAATCGTTTCCCATGTCGTCACTTTGACAAATTTGCATACGCTGGATGAGAGCGATTGCATCTAGCGAGCGGGTCTGAATGAGGTCCTAAGAAACCCTCCCTGCGTGCGCTACTGTAGGTATTTGGAGGCCCTATAGCAATAGTTTGCAAGGGCCCCTGTGTACCACCCAATGGTGATAAATGTATATAACACATGTAACTTTGACAAAAGAAGATGGGCCCCTCTCAGCTCTGGGCCTCATAGCAGCTGCACCTCTTGCACCTATAGTAGTTCAACATCTATGTTTCCCAACTGGAAGGAATTTTAGACTTATTTAATAGGGAAGAATACATTTATTGTGTATCGTATTAAGAGTAAAATATTATGTACATTGAAATTATATTATATCTTTCATTAAAATAGCTGTAATATACTGTATACTCACTTACTTTACTATTTCTGTGTGTTTATTACAAGTTTTTGCTGTTTCACTTGTTTTAGTGAGACTATAAGCGGCATATGTTCTGTTTACTCTGCAATTCCAATGTAACTTCTAATTTGTATATTATGTATAAATCACAGACAGTGACGCAGCTGCGTTTATCTCCTTTATAAGCATCATGATTAAGGATAGACGAATAGAAAAGCTTTCCACATACAAACACGCTACTGATTTAGTCGTCTGTTGATTTTGCGATTTGAGATGCGATTTAGGAGCAATTTGGCACACAAGATTCTTAGTAAATCCATGATTTGCAAGTGTGTCAATGGTAAGGGTTCAAGGTTTGGTCCGATGTGCATTGTATTAATTCGGTGTGTTTGTTTGAGGTGCGATTTTGGTTTTAGTAAATCCCCAATTTGCAAAATCGCACCATAATCTCCAAAAAAAAATCGACCAAACACGATTCTTAGTAAATTTATCCCTAGGTATAGGGCAGGTGCAAATGTGCGCAGATAATGATAGAGGACACTTCAGCAAGAGGATGGATGTAGGAGGTGTGACTGTACCGGTGCGTGCTATTCCGAACCAGCTCCCTTATTACATAATACTGTCTGTGGGCCTGATTCACTACCGATCGCAACTGCGATTACGCACAAAATCGGCTGATGGTTGCGTTCCGATTGTTCCGGTTCGGCCACTGCGATCGGGACTGAGATCACAGTTACTACGCAGACCCATTGCAGAGTGATTGACAATAAGCACTGTTTGGGGTGGTGATGGGGGAGTTGTCGGGGAAACGTAGGCGTGCCAATGCGTTTGAACGCTATTGCCTGGGTGTGCATAAACTATCCACTGTGATGCCATATGCAGTCTGAGGCCTCATAGCGTGTGATGAGGTTAGCAATACCTGAATAAAGTCAGAGCTTGTGCAAGTGCGTGAGCCTGCGATGCTACTCAGTGTTACCGATGGTTTTGCAGTCTTGCTAAACATTACGGATGTGTGTAAGGTAAAGTGGGCGTCCTTATGTTGTGCTTCGGCGGCATAGCGATCTCAATGGATTAGCATACTATCGCAGCGAAACTGCGTGCGTAGTCGCTATTGCATTCGCAGTTGCGATCGGTAGTGAATCAGGCCCTGTGACGTGACTCTGTTGCTGGGACAGCAAATCCCATTGTAGTGAGGAAAATATATTCCATTGTGTGTTTCCCCAGTGATATTTGCTAATTACCTCTAATACTGCTTTTATACCTAAATTCCGGGTCTGACCCGGAGATTGGAACAGTGGGCCTGATTCAGAGCCGGACGCTATTTGTGCTCGCTCGTTCAGAAAAAGGGGACGGCTATTTAAATTGGGCGCTCGCTCTTTGCGGTCTGTTGACGCCTCTATGTCTGAGCGAGCGAACGAAACATGCGCTTGCTATTTTGTAAAGACGCCCCCTGGCCGCTCGCATCCTACGTCATCTCCGCTATTTATTTGATTAATCGAGTACATCGAAAGGCGTCTGAACTGCTCGCAGTGCTTGTGGTAGGATTTTCCTACCGCAATCATGCGAACAGTTCAGGCTAAGAAACAACCAAGTGACGTGGTCGATGACGCTGCTTTGTTAATTATGCACACCCTTAAAACGCCCGTTTTGACCGTTTGGCACGCCTGCGTTCGGATCTCCACTCCCCGTTTTCAAGCACCTTCCCCTGTTACCACCCACAAACGCCTCATCCTGTCACTCAAATTAGCAGGCACTCGCTATTTTGCGAGCGCTCGATTTCCGACCGTAACGACTGGTTGGCGCATGCGCATTACGACCCATACGCATGCGCAGTTGTGCAAACATCGCTCGGAGCGAACGAGCGGCCGCTTACGAGCGGCTCTGAATCAGGCCCAGTGTTCCAAACCGGATCAGACCTGGAATTTAGCCAGCGCCGACCCATGAAGTTCCCGAGACAGCGCTGTTCACACCGTAGCCGGGTCTGCAGTGACCCGTCTCTTCCGGCGTGGAAGTGGATGCTTAGAGATGATGTCATCTCCAAGCGCCACTGAAGCCGGCATGCGGCGCGCTCCAGGTCATCGTGACCCGGATCGCGCCGTTTACACTGCAGGGTTTCAGGGGTCATTCCCGTGTTAAACCCTGCTAGTTATCTGGGTTGGATTGCCGGGTCACTCGACCCGGAAATCCAACCCTGTCCCCTTTTACACCAAGGAGCTACCCGGGTTAACACTGCAATAACCCGGGTTTTAGCTCTGGTGTAAAAAAATGTATGATTCAAAATGTTGTCAAATTGAAAAAAAAAAAAAAATATATATATATATATATATATATATATATATATATATATATATATATATTGTGGGGCTGTCCCTCAAAATGAACATATGTATGTACGTGCAGTTATCTAACTATATCTGGGGATTTAAATGAATATCTACACTGTTCTGCGTTGAGGATTGTGCTTTTTGCCTGCAAGAACATCCAATAGGCTGATCCTGGGGGCCCCAGCTCGTGATATTCCTCTAATTGTAAAACCAGCTTTTACAATTGATTCCTTGCAGAATAATATGAGCAGGATGTGATTTGCTTGCTGTTTTTATCTTCCCCTTAGTTCTGAGATGCCATATTTCTTCTGGATCTGCTCTCTAATCATTTGCACTAGTTTTCATTCCCCAATTATTGCTCAGGCAATTTAGATGGGAAAATGTTTACTGATCGCACTGATTGTTGCTCATAAGTCATAATGCCAATGTGATTAGTATTTCAATGTTTTCACAGTTGGCTTGTGCATATTACAATGCAATTATCACTCACAGATGCATACCCATAAAGAATGCTCGTTGTTGTTGGGGGTTTTTTTCTGTGTTTGGCAAATCAGAATATAATAATTGTGTTTTGTTTATGTTACAAGTTAGTTACAGCAACAAGGTTACAAATATCAATATAATCTGCTCACTAAACACTCCTATGAATCTGTGCTGGGAGGATGAACATTTACACCAGTCACCAGATTTTATTATCATTATCAACACATTATTCAGGGAAACTGTGGGGTTAATTTACTAAGCTGCGCTTTTCAACGCTCCACGTCTTTGGTGGTTTCGGCAGCTGCATTTACAGAGTCAATGTTAAGATAAAACTGAACATGTTTTATGCTTAATATTATTGACCTTTTAAATCCAACATACAAAGACGCTTCAGCTTTGAAAAGCTCCTTTTAGTAAATTTACCCCTGTGAGTCCGTCACAAATATCCATAATGAAATGTGGAGGTCACTTTTATAATGGACATGCATTGCATGGCACCTGCAGATGACAAGGTGACATTGTAATACAGCCAGTGCACCGCCATTTATGTGACGTCCCTTTGCACAAAATGACTGCTGTTTTGGAAAGTTCAAATATTGTACGTGTTGATGGAGAAGGGCGGTGGATAGGAAAGCCTTACAGAATACTTCTTACAATCACGGTATGCAAAAACAAGATTTAGTTTTGTGGGACATAAATTGTTAATTAGCAGATAAAGTTTTATATATTTGACAGGAACCTGCAGGGTTTTAGAAACCCACAAATTGGCCTGAAAAATATGTCACCAAAAATGTTGCGTCTTCAGCCAGATTTACAGTTGGAAGTACATCAGACCTCAGTTGTTCCTGATAGAGAGGAGAGGACCTGTGTGCAGACGTGTTGCGGGGACCCCTCCTCTCTGGCAGCGTTGTAGATTCTGGCTTGGTGCCAGAATCTACTGCACATGCTCGGGTCTCCAAGAAAATGGTGGCCATGCCTTATGCCTAGGGACATTTCTACTGCATATGCGCAAGTCCCTGGGAAAATGGTCACTACCATTTTCCCTGTGATTTTTGCAGCGCCAGCGCTACACTGCAAGGCAGTGTTTAGAGATTGCATAGAGGTAAGTATAACTATATATAGGTGCAGGGTGTGAGGTGCTGGCCCTCTGGACCCAGGGGCCCGTAAGCACTGCAATTCTGCACCCATAATGGACACGCCATTGGTTCCTGACCTACGATCATAGGGCCTGATTCAGAGGGGAACCATAAAGGCACCGCCACTGTGTCTTTGTACGCAGTGACTATGTTAAAATATGCAGAAGCTGCAGGAGGCGTCTTGTGGTAAGTCGCCCACTGCGGCTTCTGTGATTGGCTGGCTGCTGCAGCTTACAGGGCACTGCAACTGACGTCGCAGGACCAGTTCTGCACATGCTCAGTGCGGCTTCTGCGCCATGCACAGGTAAAAGACAGATCGGAGATTTGTGAGAATAATGACATTCCAGAAATCTCTGAAAAGGGCCCATAGAGCATATATTCGCTGCTATGCAGAGTATAGCTGGCCACACATCTAAAGATTATCTGTCCAACCAGCCAACTAGTTGATTGGTTGGAATGAAAATCTGGTAACGTATGGGAGTAAATGATGATCAGCAATTTGCTCCTAAATGCCAGAAAACAGATGAAAATGGTCGTCAGACAAGTTTGTGAAATGTTTGATCTAAACAATTTGTTCAAACAACAGTTTTTGTCCCATTTTCTGGCGTTTGGGAGCAAATTGCTGATTGTCATTTGCTTTTCATACCTTACCAGATTTTAATTCCAACCAATCGGCTAGTTGGCTGTTTGGACAGATAATCTTTAGATGTGCGGCCAGCTTAAGTCTACGTCTAGTTTGCTACTTGTCATCTCCATCATTACACGCTTGCCCTAAAGTCCTGACTTCTTTCTCCCAGCAAAGCACAGTCCTTAAAGACTACAAGGAAGGCACGTACAACTTCACAGACGGTATAATGGTTAGCATTACTGCCTCACAGCACTGAGGTCATGGGTTTGATTCCCGCTAAGACCCTAACTGTGTGGAGTTTGTATATTCTCCCTGTGCTTGCGTGGGTTTTCCCCGGTTTCCCCCCACGCTCCAAAAATATACTGGTAGTTAATTGTCTCCCAACAAAAATTAACCCTAGTGTGTATGTGTGTGAGCATGTGATAGGGAATATAGATTGTAAGCTCCACTGGGGCAGAGACTGGCCAAATATTCTCTGTAAAGCGCTGTGGAATATGTGTGCGCTATATAAATAACTGGTAATAAATAAAATAAATAAACTTCAGGACCAAGTGCAGGCCTTTCATACTGCAGCACCACAGCCTGCTGTATCAGGCCCTGCTGTACCTAGAGCTTCTGCAGACACTTCAGCTGCACCTGTTCCCACTGCTGCCTCCTGTCTTACCGCTCTTCAGCCTAATTGTCCCTGCCTGAGAAGTTTTCTGGGAGCCTCATGCTGGGATGCACCACAGATGCAACACGCTGGGCGAGATTTTAACAAATACATTTGTACATTTTTATCATAGAGTTCTTAGCCCTGTTAGACTATATAAAATCAGAACAAGAAACAACTTGGGCTGTCCAAACTGTGAATGATCCCATCTTATGCCCCGGGGTTTATAGATCATGATTATCTGCAGGAGAGTGTATACATAAAGCTGGGGTAGACATCACAAACAAGTCACATACACTAGTAGAAGTTCTATTAACAAATACAATAAATTATGTTTGATCCAGATAAACTTATGTACAACTATCTCAGGAGTGTGAGCCTAACTGAGCAACTTTCTGACTGTACAGCCCTTAACATATTTTCTACTTCAGGGTCCATAGGGTATCCACAGGATACCTTGGGGTATAGGTGTGACGTCAGTCGCAGGGCACCAAAGAGTTAAGCTTTCAGCCTCCCAGGATGCACTAGGTCCCCCTCCTATACCCCGCCCCCGGGCCAAGGCACCTCAGTTTAGTTTGGTGCCCGGCCGGAGTCGGGTGCACCTGTTGGAGTGGGGGCTAGAAGAGCCCCTGAAGCTTATTCTTCATGCAGCTGTGGCTGCACATCTGGATGAACAGCATGGACAGTCAGTCCTGACGTCCATGCTGTCTTCCCTACACCCCGCCGGTACCAGAACGCCGGTACTGATCCGGGGATGCTGGTGGGCGTCTGGGGTCACAGCTAGCGGTGACCCCAGATGCTCCGGACCATGGCCGGATTCAAGGGGGACAGAGGTAAGCAGCGGGGTCCCGCGGTGGGTCCCCGCTGATCACATGGTCCTAAGTCCCCAGGCAGGGGGCTCCCTGGGGACTGGCTGCAGCGTGGAGCCAGGCGACCAACCTGCGCTTCCACTACCCCCTGGGACAGCGGACCGCAGCAGAGCGGTAGCGCTGCGGCGTCCCAGGGGTTAAATGCATGCCAGGGGAGCGCGCCTTCCCTGTCTCACAGCCGGCGCCTCCCCCGCTGCACACAGCCCTCTCTGCATGCTGCCGACTGGTCCTGTGGCAGCGCTCCTCCCCCAGGCCAGCCTCCTCTCTGCTCCTCGGCGGCCATCTTCTCCAGAACGCATGGTGAACGCTGCTGGAAGCGCTGGACGGAAGCATCGTGGTCTGGGTCCCCCCGCATACCTCTCCTCCGCTGTGGTCAGGTCTGTGTATGCAGCGCTGTGTCCTACCAGGCCCTGTGTCTGTGTAGTTGAGTGATCAGCGCTGTTAGTGCAGGAATTGTTATTTTTCTGCATTGTATGTGACTGTGCTAGCGCTGCTGCCTGTAATCTTTTCTTCTCTAAACTGTCAGCTTTATTACTGTCCCTGTTCTTTCTGCTAAAGCCCTTGCGGTGCGGTGCTGCAGGGTGGTCTCTCGCCTATTTAATACTTAATTGGTGAGAGAGGTCACATACGTGGTGCCATCATGTCTGAAAGTGATTTTCCCCTCCGGCTACAGTGTACCACGTGCAAGTACCGTTAGCGGAGGGGGAGGGTAGCGCGGAGGGCCTTTGCCGGCAGTGTTTGTCCATGGCGCGGCCTATTACGGTTACAGCACCGGTACAGGAGCCGCCCTGGGCTTGTTTCGCTCAGGCGTTAACAGCTTTAGTGGGCCAGTTAGCTCCGCAGCCCGCGTTTACTCCGATGGGTTTGTCCCAGCAGTCTGTGGTGTCGTCACCCATGCAGGGGTTCCCACGACAATTGGTGGTACCCCACAGTCTCCCTATTTCCCCGCTCCCGGGTTCTCAGGAGCCAGCGTGGGTTAACTCCCTGACAAGTTCTGTACAGCACTTGTCGGATGTGTTGCAAGGGGAGTCTGTGATGCGGTCTCATAAAAGGCCGGTGGCGTCTCTGTCCGCTCCTTATGAGGATGACGAAGGGACGTCTGATGATGGGGAGATTCTAGATCCTTACGATCAGGAACCTCTCCATACTAAGGACGCTGATGCTAAGTCCAAAGTATATATTCCTGGACTTATTCGGGCGGTCCGCACAGCCTTGGTGATTGAGGACGAAGTTCCCCCAGCGGCTAAATCTAAGTATGCCTTTTTCAAAGATGTGAAGGGCGATGCCACAGTCTTTCCTCTTTCGGGTCAGTTGGTGGACCATTTAGAGGAGGCGTGGAAACAACCTGGCAAAAGATACCAGCCGCAGAGACGCCTGGCGGTGGCTTATCCGTTCGCGGATAATTATTTTGCTAAGTGGGAATCCCCTCCACAGGTGGATTCTCACGTGACCCGTCTTGTCCGTAGTGCCACATTGCCGATGCCATCCATGTCCTCCCTTAAGGATGCTACGGACCGCAAGGTAGAAATCTGCCTGAAGTCCGCTTATTCCCTTGCAGGGGGGGCAGCACGGCCGGCTATGGCCATTTGCTGGGTTGCCAGAGCGATGGAGCGCTGGGCGGATTCATTAGAGGCTTCTTTTGAATCCGACTGTCCGGCCGATCAGGCGGAGTTGATTGGCAATCTCCGTGATTCGGCCACCTACATCAACGAGGCGGCTCTAGACATTAGTACTCTGGTGTCTAGAATTTCTTCAGCAGCGGTAGCTGCTCGTCGCACCTTGTGGCTGCGATCCTGGAAGGCGGACGCAGATTCCAAGAAAGGTCTGGAAGCGTTGCCGTTTACCGGAGAAGTTCTCTTCGGTCCGGATCTGGATAAGATTGTGGCCACGCTGGCGGCAGCCAAATCTGCCTGTCTCCCGTCGGCCGCTGCTCCTTCTGGTTCGGGACCATCGTCCTTTCGGTCATCTAGGGCCCAGGGCAGGCCCAAACCACAGTCGTTTCCTCGACAGGCTGGCCCTAAGAAATCGGTCAAGCCCCGGAAGCAGGCATGGAGTACCAGACGTCCGGCCCCCAAGCCAGATGACAAGCCTGCGGCCTGACGGTCCGGGCCTCCCTTTGGGGGATCCCAGGGTGGGAGGCCGCCTGCTACAGTTCGCCCAGTGTTGGTCGACCACTACGACAGACACTTGGGTTCTGGAGGTGGTTTCCCACGGATACGCCCTCTCCTTCCGGCACAGACCCCCGGCTCGCTTCTTCACCACGGGTCTCCCATCAGACCGGAACAAGGCTACGGAGCTGCGGAAGGTATTGCACACTATGCTCCAGGCTGGAGTTATAGTGGCGGTTCCATTCTCCCAGAGGGGCCAGGGTTTCTATTCAAATCTATTTTTGGTACAGAAACCCAATGGGTCATATCGTCCGATACTCAACCTCAAAGCACTCAACAAGTCTTTGCGGGTCCCGAAGTTTCGGATGGAGACCCTACGGTCCATCATTCTGGCGCTGGAACCTGGGGACTACTTGGTGTCATTGGACATACAGGACGCTTACCTGCATGTCCCTATTCTTTGGCGCCATCAACAGTTCCTCAGGTTTGCAATCAGCAGCGACCACTTCCAGTTTCGGGCGTTACCTTTTGGCCTGGCAACAGCACCACGTGTTTTCACCAAGGTGATGGCGGTCATGGCGGCTTCTCTGCGGCTGCAGGGAGTCCGCATGTTGCCGTATTTGGACGACCTGTTATTGGTGGCAGGATCTCCAGAGCTCCTGTTACGCCACTTGGACCTGACCATTGCACTGCTGCAACGGCACGGCTGGCTAATCAACTGGCAGAAGTCCACTCTAATCCCGTCTCGGAGGATTCTGCATCTTGGAGCCTTATTGGACTCGGGACAGCAAAGGATCTTCGTGACGGAGGACAAGATCTCTGCTTTACAGTCAAGGGTGCGCAGTTGTCTGCACAGCCGCCGGGTGTCCTTACACTCGGCGATGAGGTTACTGGGCTCCATGGTGTCGGTGTTCGACATGGTGGAATACGCCCAGTTTCACTCCAGACCTCTGCAGCACCTGATCCTGTCCAAGTGGAACGGGCTGACTCAGTCTCTGAAGTCCCAGACGATTGTGCTCACCCAGGAGGTTCGCCTGTCCCTTACGTGGTGGTTACAGACGACCCACCTCAACAAGGGACGTCCGTTCTGGGTTCCAAATTGGGTCCTGTTGACAACGGATGCCAGTCTTCGGGGCTGGGGAGCAGTTTCGGGTCCACACTTGTTCCAGGGCAGGTGGACGCCGACAGAAGCGGAGCTTCCAATAAATATCTTGGAACTCCGTGCGGTCTTCAATGCTCTCCAGCAGGCACAGCGGTTTCTCCAGGGTCGCCCGGTGCAGGTCCAGTCGGACAACGCTACCACCGTGGCCTACATAAACAGGCAAGGAGGAACTCGCAGTCGGGCGGCTCTCGTAGAGGTCTCTCGGATCCTGGTTTGGGCGGAGCGCAATCTTCCGGCCATATCAGCGGTCTTCATCCCGGGAGTGCTCAATTGGGAGGCGGACTTTCTAAGTCGCCAGGACGTTCATCCGGGGGAATGGTCCCTGCACCCGGACGTTTTTCAACTACTGGTGGACAGGTGGGGTCTTCCAGAAATCGACCTCATGGCGTCCCGGCACAACAACAAGTTGCCGGTGTACGGGTCTCGCACAAGAGACAAAGGGGCGTCTCTGGTGGATGCTCTGTCCGTCCGGTGGACGTTCCGGTTCGCATACCTGTTCCCTCCGGTCTCCCTTCTTCCACGGGTAATCCGGAAATTCAAACAGGAAGGAGGGACGCTCCTGTTGATAGCTCCCGCGTGGCCCAGACGGCACTGGTTCTCAGACCTTCAGGGTCTGTCCGTGGACATTCCTCTGCGGTTGCCGCTACGACCGGACCTTCTGTCTCAGGGTCCTTGCCTTCACCCGGACCTGACTCGGCTGTCTTTGACGGCGTGGCTGTTGAGACGGCCATGCTGAGGTCCCGGGGGTTTTCCAGCTCTGTGGTGCGTACCATGTTACGAGCTCGGAAACCGTCTTCCGCGAGGATATACCATCGCGTGTGGCATACGTTCTTCCAGTGGTGTCGACCGAGAGGTTATGCACCGCGGGAGTTTCGTCTGTCTCGGATTCTCGCCTTCCTGCAAGCGGGACTAGATCATGGGCTTCGCCTTGCTTCTTTGAAGGTACAGGTTTCGGCCCTATCTGTCTGGTTTCACCGTAGGATTGCTACAATCCCGGATGTGCGCACCTTTATGCAGGGTGTTCTCCGCATTCAGCCGCCCTTTGTTCCACCTGTGGCGCCTTGGGATTTGGCTGTGGTCCTGAGGGCTCTCCAAGGACCGCCGTTTGAACCACTGGGCTCAGTGGATCTTAAATGGCTAACAGCTAAGACTGTTTTCCTTCTGGCCATTGCTTCGGCCAGACGTGTTTCTGAGTTAGGGGCTCTTTCTTGTAGACCCCCTTTCTTGGTTTTTTATGGGAACAGGGCAGTGCTCCGCACTCGGCCCGAGTTTCTTCCCAAAGTTATTTCCCAGTTTCATATTAACGAGGAAATAGTTGTTCCGGCCTTTAACTCACCGGGTCTTTCCGTGGGTGAGGCCTCATTGGATGTTGTGCGGGCCTTAAGGACTTATGTTGACCGCACTTCTTCGTTTAGGAAGTCGGACGCTTTGTTTGTCCTCTTTGGCTTCCGTAAAAAGGGTTGGCCTGCTTCAAAGCAAACTTTGGCAGCCTGGATCCGTATGGCTATTTCTGAAGCTTATCTTCATGAAGGCCTACCGGTCCCTCCTTCTCTGAAGGCTCATTCCACTAGGTCTGTGGGTCCTTCGTGGGCAGCTCGACGTGGTGCCTCGGCAGTTCAGATCTGCAAGGCTGCTACGTGGTCTTCTGTCCATACCTTCGTGAGGTATTACAGGTTTGACACCTTCGCCTCTCAGGATGCTTCCTTCGGGCGGCGGATTCTCCTTTCTGCACAGGAGCGTCCCCACCCTTAAAGGATACTGCTTTGGGACATCCCCAAGGTATCCTGTGGATACCCTATGGACCCTGAAGTAGAAAATATGAGATATGGTAAGAACTTACCCTTGTTATCTCTATTTCTACGAAGTCCATAGGGTTCCACAGGACTCCCGCCCTGTCGCACCTGTGCTGCAGATGGGCTTTGCTCTGGTCACCGGTTTTCCGTCTCCCTCTGGTGAGAATGTGATTCTTGTATGTGTCCAGATCTTTGTTCTCTCTCTTCCTTCTCCTCCTCCGGCCTATGGCTTGGTAACTAACTGAGGTGCCTTGGCCCGGGGGCGGGGTATAGGAGGGGGACCTAGTGCATCCTGGGAGGCTGAAAGCTTAACTCTTTGGTGCCCTGCGACTGACGTCACACCTATACCCCAAGGTATCCTGTGGAACCCTATGGACTTCGTAGAAATAGAGATAACAAGGGTAAGTTCTTACCATATCTCATATTATTATATAATTTCTGATGTAACTAGGGATGCTATACATCCCGGATTTACCGGGAACATCCAGGAATCTGGACGCGCATCCCGGGGTCCTGAACATTGTGTTCAGGACGCACTAGTGTCCCAGTTTGTGGCAGGAAATATAGGGAGGAAGCTGCCTGGTGAGAGGTGACATAGGTGTAACTACAGGGTACAGGGTAGAGCTTATTTCCCCTTCTCGCTAGGGACCTGGAAGTGACGTGAGTGAGGGTGGAAGTGCAGTTCATGCCCATTAAGGCCACCTAGAGAAGAGAGTTGTCCCCTAGCAGGCTCGGTGGCTCGCATCGCTCGCCAGAATATTATATTCCCCCTCTAAGCCCACATGGATAGTAGGGAATGACGTTGTACAGTAGCTGATGAAATCAGGGTCCTCTCCGCGAAGGGAATTTAGACATTACCGTAACTACAGGGTGGTTTGGGTATCCACAGGACCACCCATTACCAGTAGGGGGCACTGGCACAGGGGTATGGCTTGGGCTTGGAGAGAGGATTATAAACAGCACTTCCGATTCCACTATACAGAGATGAGTGGAGGCAGCCAGAGGCATTGCCAGACCCGGCGTGTGACGGTTTCTGGATGCCTTAAATGTAACCGCTGCCCTGCTCTCAGCTAGTAGTCGGCATGCAGTGGAGAATGCAGATGGTGAGCGCAGACAGTTCCTCACTGCCTGAGTGTCCCTTCCCCCTCATGTCACGCAGTGCAAACCAAGCCCCTTTACTCCTCTGGTCCCGAAGCTACCCAGTTAGTACTTAGGCTTCACAGTACAGCTCAGTACACACTTTGCGCCCACACTAAACCGTGTAGGCAATATATTTATATTCCGCTAATATATATATTTATATTTCACTGTATGATAATGTATATGTAGTGGGTGCACTATAAGGGGCATACATAGTGGGTGTGCTATAAGGAGTATACATAGTGGGTGTACTATAAGGGGCATACGTAGTGGGTGGACTATAAAGGACATAAGTAGTGGGTGTACTATAAGGGGCATACGTAGTGGGTATACTATAAGGGCATACATAGTGGGTGTACTATAAAGAGTATATGTAATGGGTGTACTATAAGGGGTATATGTAGTGGGTGTACTATAAGGGGCATATGTAGTGGGTGTACTATAAGGGGCATATGTAGTGGGTGTACTATAAGGGACATAAGTAGGGGGTGTACTATAAGGGGCATATGTAGTGGGTGTACTATAAGGGGTATATGTAGTGGGTGTACTATAAGGAGTATATGTAGAGGGTGTACTATAAGGGGCATACCTAGTGGGTGTACTATAAAGGGTATACGTAGTGGGTGCACTATAAGGGGCATGTGTAGAGGGTGTACATATAAGGGGCATACGCAGTGGGTGTACTATAAGAGGCGTATATACTGGGTGTACTATATGGGGCATATGTAGTGGGTGTATTATAAGGGGCATACATAGTGGGTGTACTATAAGAGGCGTATATACTGGGTGTACTATAAGAGGCATATGTAGTGAGTGTACCATAAGGGGTATATGTAGTGGGTGTACTATAAGGAGTATATGTAGTGGGTGTACTATAAGGGGCGTATGTAGTGGGTGTACTATAAGGGGTGTATGTAGTGGGTGTACTATAAGGGTCATACCTGGTGGTTGTACTATAAGGGGTATACGTAGTGGGTGTACTATAAGGGACATATGTAGTGGGTGTACTATAAGGGGTATATGTAGTGGGTGTACTATAAGGGACATATGTAGTGGGTGCACTATAAGGGTCATACATAGTGGGTGTACTATAAGGGGCATATGTAGTAGATGTACTATAAGGGGCATACGTAGTGGGTGTACTATAAGAGGCGTATATACTGGGTGTACTATAAGTGGCATACATAATGGGTGTACTCTAAGAGGCATACATAGTGGGTGTACTATAAGGCATATATGCTGGGTGTACTAAAAGGGGCATACATAGTGGGTGTACTATAAGGGGTATACATAGTGGGTGTTCTATAAGAGGCGTATATACTGGGTGTACTATAAGGGGCATATGTAGTGGGTGTACTATAAGGGGTATATGTAGTGGGTGTACTATAAGGGACATATGTAGTGGGTGCACTATAAGGGACATATGTAGTAGGTGTACTATAAGGGACATAAGTAGTGGGTGTACTATAAGGAGTATATGTAGTTGGTGTACTATAAGGAGTATATGTAGTTGGTGTACTATAAGGGGCATATGTAGTCGGTGTACTATAAGAGGCATATGTAGCGGGTGTACTATAAGGGACATATGTAGTGGTTGTACTATAAGGGTCATATGTAGTGGGTGTACTATAAGGGGTATATGTAGTGGGTGTACTATAAGGGGCATATGTAGTCGGTGTACTATAAGGGGCATATGTAGTGGGTGTACTAGAAGGAGTATATGTAGTGGGTGTACTATAAGGGGTATATGTAGTGGGTGTACTATAAGGGGTATATGTAGTGGGTGTACTATAAGGGGCATATGTAGTGGGTGTACTATAAGGTGTATACGTAGTGGGCGTACTATAAGGGGCATACGTAGTGGGTGTACTATAAGGGGCATATGTAGTTGGTGAACTATAAGGAGTGTACGTAGTGGGCGTACTATAAAGGGCATACGTAGTGGGTGTACTATAAGGGGCATATGTAGTGGGTGAACTATAAGGAGTGTACGTAGTGGGCGTACTATAAAGGGCATACGTAGTGGGTGTACTATAAGGGGCATATGTAGTGGGTGTACTATAAGGAGTATACGTAGTGGGTGTACTGTAAGGGGCATACGTAGTGGGTGTACTATAAGGAGTATATGTACTTGGTGTACTATATGGAGTATACGTAGTGGGTGTACTATAAGGGGCATACGTAGTGGGTGTACTATAAGGAGCATATGTAGTGGGTGTACTATAAAGGGTATACGTAATGATTGTACTATAAGAGGCATATGTAGCGGGTGTACTATAAGGGACATATGTAGTGGTTGTACCATAAGGGTCATATGTAGTGGGTGTACTATAAGGGGTATATGTAGTGGGTGTACTATAAGGGACATACGTAGTGGGTGTACTATAAGGGGCATACGTAGTGGGTGTACTATAAGGGGTATATTTAGTGGGTGTACTATAAGGGGCATATGTAGTGGGTGTACTATAAGGGACATAAGTAGTGGGTGTACTATAAGGGACATAAGTAGTGGGTGTACTATAAGGAGTATATGTAGTGGGTGTACTATAAGGAGTATATGTAGTGGGTGTACTATAAGGGACATATGTAGTGGGTGTACTATAAGGGGCATATGTAGTGGGTGTACTATAAGGAGTATATGTAGTGGGTGTACTATAAGGGACATATGTAGTGGGTGTACTATAAGGAGTATATGTAGTGGGTGTACTATAAGGGACATATGTAGTGGGTGTACTATAAGGGGCATATGTAGTGGGTGTACTATAAGGAGTATATGTAGTGGGTGTACTATAAGGGACATATGTAGTGGGTGTACTATAAGGAGTAATTGTAGTGGGTGTACTATAAGGGACATATGTAGTGGGTGTACTATAAGGGGCATATGTAGTGGGTGTACTATAAAGGGTATACGTAATGAGTGTACTATAAGGGGCATATGTAGTCAAAGACAAAGCATCTTCCCATCATTGGATCTATGTACACTATGTCCCTCCAGCATTGATTCAGGCACCATTTCACATTGGATATCCGACATACAGATGTAGCCGGCTACATCGTTGCCACGTTACATGAGTACGGACACGCACCTCGTGGCATTGCGTGGCTCTCGCCTAGCCGTTACTAAGCGTGGCCGGTGTTCACCCATGGCAGTCTATGGCGAACATTTCTAAAAATTCTCACTTTAGCAAGTATACCCTTATGTGTACACAAATTAGACCTGTCAATACAGCCATTTATGCATCGTTAGCAAGGGAGGATTAAGCAGTAACTAGCACAGAACCATGGGGAAATTAAAATGTCATGACACTGTGGGGTCTATGTACTAAGCCTTGAAGAGAGATAAAGGGGATGGAGATAAAGTACCAAGCAATCAGCTCCAACCTGTCATTTTTCAAACACAGCCTGTAACATGACAGTTTGGAGCTGATTGGTTGGTACATTCCCTTTACCTCTTCCCAAAGCTTAGTACATAAACCCCTGTATGAGCTATAGAAATCGGAGCTGCAGAAGTGAATGGTATGGGTGAATGCAGGATATCAATTGTTTAAAATGTATTTAAGAATGAATCCAACCCTTGGTGACAGGTGATAATCTTGTAATTGTCACAGTGTGAAGTTATTTGTTTAGTTTATTTTGCACAGTTAAATTAGCTGAAGTTACTGTTAAACAATTATATACCTTATGTATGAGGTGCATCACCTAAATTAAGAATAAAGCAAATGGGTAATTATTAAATCTGATGTATTTAATAGTGAAAAAAAAGGTCCTTTCAGCAGCCTAAAGGTGAATATATGCCAGGTGTGGTGTAGTAATAAATAACATACTCTTTTTTTTTTTTTTAAGTGCAACCAAAATAAAAATATGTAAAACTCAGGGTATGACAACAATATAAATATAAACTATATAATATCTAACTGTCCCTTCATATACCTCCAATACTACCATGTAGCTAATACAGCTTCAAACGCTGCCAGGATGCCAATTTGCTATATAGTTTCATATGCCGCCATTTAATATATAGAGGAATGTGGGATAGATTTGTCTGGTTTGTTTGTATTGTGCTATATGTGTGTTCTGTTCTGTGCTTGATGTATTTTGTACAATGTTTTAAATAAGTTGTATTTTATGTATTCTGTTTTTTTCCCCTATTGAGTATCGCTGTGGAATATTGTTTAATTTTATTACAAAAATAATATATGATTTGGCTTCTTGAAACTTCAGACTAACAGGTGGAGCCTTGGGTACAGCAGAGTTGTTGCTCCTCCCCATTTTTTTTTTGCTCCTCCCCTTCTGTCTCTGTCTATTTAAAAGTAAAGAGTTTGAAACTTGGGGACAATGTGGCAGTAAGCAGTTGGGGGCTCGTCTCAGACAAAAGGTCGTCCATTTAAATAAGTGACAGGGGCCCATCGTGGGTCATAGGTGTGTCACTTGATAGGTCTACATGAAGTAATCATACTTCACATTTCAGGTTTAATATTGCTTATATTACATTCTCAGCCCTAACCATGTGCTGTCCATTATTTTCTAAGTGAGTAACCCGAGCCTATTAATAGCTATGAAAATCACACAAGGCTCATAAGGCTGGGTGTCACATTAGTCTTCATGTAGCAATAAAATAGAAATTCATAAAAATAGTGTAAATGGTTTTGCAAACATTTTAATGACTTATTTGACCAGGATCTGAGCACCTTTCTGCCATCAGTCTTATGTGGCCCAGAAATTTAATATGGACATGAATAGAGAAAACTCTGGAGAATCAGATCATCAGTGCCAAGAGGGTTTCAGGAGATGATCCGTGCTGACCTTGATGGAGGCTGTGAGCGACCCACTTGTGTGATTAGGTTAGTGAGGACAGGACTGCTAGTGACAGGTGCGGGGTCATGTTGTGAGGGCAGGAATGGAGGTAAGAATAAATGTACAGACTGAGACATAGACAGTGGAAGGAGATTTAAGAATCCTATGCTCTTAATATCCTCCAAGACAAGTGACATTTGGAAGGGATATCACTCATCAAATGTCAAAGTGACATCTCTGGGCAAGAAAAACAGCATACACAATAAGGGGTTATGACAGTATATTACTAGCCAGCAATGTGCTTCATTCACAGATTTTGTTATATGTTAAAGTTAAAACTAAATAAAAAGCCAAATTGTTGGTCTACTATACTGTATATAAAACATGGATATTGCTTTGTGTTAAACGTAGCACAATGTAATTAAGTGACACAACCAGTCTGCATAATGTCTTTTCTATGTCTCATAGAAACTTCCCAGCAAGTTCAAGAAGATCTATGCAGAATTTGAAAATTTAATGGTGAGTGAAATATACATTGATGTTGTGTTTTTATGCTATAGGGAACACTGGCTGCTTGGGCCTATGTACAGGGAACACTGCACCAATCTGTGTAGTGTCACTTATGGGAAGGCACACATAGGCACTATTGCAGACCTGTGGTGCTTGTGATAGGTGAAACAGGAAAGGGAGAGGCAGGATTTCTTATTTCGGGAGGGGGCGGGGGGAGTAATTGTAGTAGTAGTCTGTATTTTGTAAAGGAGTACAATCAGTAGCTCAGCTGATGATATAAATACATCTTTCTAGCCTGTTCTGAGTGCCAGAAATGAACTGAATGTACAATACTTCTAACGCTACTGTTTTGTATTTAAGGACCCATCACGAAATCACAGAGCTTACAGACTGACAGTGGCTAAGCTGGAGCCGCCAATCATTCCTTTCACACCTTTACTAATTAAAGGTAGTTTTACATTATAACCACTTAACTGCCGATTTTTTTTTTCCCACAAAACCGCGCAGAATTTATTTAATTTTTTTCATTATTTAATAAGGTTGTTAAATAATTTTTAATAATATATTCAAATATTTTATTTATTAAATAAAAATTAAATATCTAGGGGTGTGTAAATAAATTCCAATAGACCCTGCAGTGGTCATAAATGCTAGTAAACATTACTCCCCCCTTAATAATAAAAACAATCCAATTTGTTTGCACCCCCTCCTCCTACCCTGCGACTAGTTCATTTTTAAATTATTTTACCACCCATCCCCCCTCCGGCCTCATAATACTTTCTTTTATCCCTCCCCCAACCCCACTTATACTAGATCCCTTCCCCATGGGCATATAACCCCCTTCTCCACATGCAGAGCGGAATGGAGCTTGTGTCAGAGGGGACTGATGATCAGTCCCCTCTGCAGCAGCTGATCTGTGCATTTGGAAAGATCAGGCAAATAGTGCTTGGAGGGAAACTAAGTTCCCCTCCTCGCACTGTGATCCCCTAACATGCCCCTGGAGTGCTGTCCGCACTGCGTTCTGTGCCGCGATATCATCACTTCCAGGGGTTCCAAGGAGTCAGAGAAGATCTGTTCTGCAGTAGTGCATAGCGGATCTCCCCTTCCAGAGAGCGGGGCACCGTGGTCACATGTGATGCACCCTTGGCAGGTGAAGCGCTTCTGGCTGTGGTTGCACCACATGTGACGTCGCCAAGTAAGGGGTTAAATATATAAAATGAAAGCCGTGGATGTTTGTCCTGTTTATGTTTGCTTATCTGACGTAGGTAAAAGCACATTTTAATGGTGTTCTGAGGGAGATATGTCAGATAATAGTGTATTTACAGACTTTTTAGAATTTTTCCGTTAAACTTTCCCTTTTGGTCTTTCAAATATTCCGCTTATGCCAATGGCGCTAGTGCTTATTTACTGTGCAGGATGAAAGCGTCAGTAGATGGAGGGAGGGGCGTCCTAGTTCAGCTGCAAATCGACGTGTATAAAACAAATAAGAGGCAAAAATGTAGGCAGCATTTTCCCTGCATACATGGAGAAAAAAAAAAACCTCCAAAAACATTTCTATCTCTTATAATGCAGCATGGTCCAAACTGCGCAGCCTCTCCCTGTACTTCCACAGATTTATGCTTGAAATTGACACTATCTCCTACATCTGCATCACCTGCTAATCTTGTCTCTCTATTCATTTCCAGATATGACTTTCACCCATGAGGGAAACAAAACTTTCATCGACCATCTGATAAACTTTGAGAAAATGGTAGGTTTCCCATTGCCGCTGATGAATAAAGATAGCCTTTGTAACCACCGGAAGATGGAATTTATATTCCCTGGTATAATAAAATAATTGTTACATTGCCCCCGCAAGAGATTAGAAATAAACAGCTTACACTAAGCACAGCAATATGTGCTTATTGGAAGATATTTGTTCCATCCCATCTGTGCACATTCCTCATTTGTAATGCTAAATCACAGTTTAAGTAATGTCATTATGTAAATTCATTCTAACTTATATATTTAACTTTAAACATGTCTTTAACCTCCTTGACTCATTAAGCTAAAGTGGCATTAGTGTGCTGCATTGCTTTTTGTAGGAATGAGATTTGGTAATGATTTGAGGATACAAGTACAGTAGTATTTTGTTTAGTGAAAATTGTGTTTTTTGTTTTTTTTTGTAAAAACATTTACCTTTATGCAGTATATTGTTCATTGCTCACTGTATATTGCCAAGAGCAATGCATTTTTTTATAGTGCCACAGGGCTTGTGGGGGCTCCAGGACAACTAAGTTGTAGGGGCTCCCTTCAAGCCACAAGCAGCCTACATAGCCATCCCCTCCTCCCCCCTTGCCACACGGAGCCTACATAGATCTCCCACCCACCCCTTTTGGCCACACAGAGTCTGCCGACCCCCCTTCCCCCTAGCCACCTGGAGCCTGTGAAGCTGAAGGGTGATTTACTCTCCCGGGAGTCCGTGGGACTCCCCAAAAATTCTATAATCCACTGACGTTTCGACTTAGTAGACAAGTATTCTCTAACACATCTACCAAGCTGGCATTTCTAGACTGAGCAAAGTTTTTGTTATTAAATGTTTAACAAACTATGGGCCTGATTCACTACGGGTCGCTATTGCGATCGCAGCTGTGATTACGCACGCAGACCCGCTTTGAAAATGTGCTAATGACTGCAATCACAATGCCGTCGCACAGCCAGCATAGAGACACCCACTACCGCTATCTCACATCAGTGAGTACACAACCTGCGTATGCCATCGCGGTGACTAATTTATGCACGCCCATGTAACGGCATACATACAGACAGACACGCCTGCATTTCTCCAACTACTTCCCCGTCACCACCCACGGAATCGGTAAGATTTACCGCCGGACCCATGCCCGGCGGTTGGAATCCCGACAGCGGCATCCCGGCAGAGGTGGAAATCCCAATCGTCCAAGGTAAGTATTCTTTAACCTAATTCTACCCCCTAATCCTAACCCTCCCTTAGGGGTGCCTAACCCTAACCTTCCCCCTCAGTGCCTAACCTTAATCCCCCCTCTAAGTGCCTAAACCTAGCCCCCCCTTGCCTGCTGCCTAAACCTAAGTCCCCCGGAGGGGTGCCTAACCCTAAATCCCCCCCCCCCCCGGGGGTGCCTAACGCTAACCCCCCCTTCCCCTAGCCTAAGCCTAACCTCCCGGGGGGGTGCCTAACCCTAAATCCTCCTCCCCCGGGAACCCTAAACCCAACCCTCCGGCCCCCCGCGGCTATCAGCGCCCGGCGTCCCTTCGATCGGGATGCCAGGCGCCGGTCTCCCGGCGTCGGTAAAGTGACAAGTGTCTAGATTAAGACGCCTGTCATTTAACCCTCGCCGGGATTAAGCAGTCGGGAATCCGGCTATCGGGATTAGGTCCGCCGCCTTCCCAACTGCATACCCCACCCACAAACGCTCAAAGCCTGTTACTCTCTCAGCAGTGGATTCCTATATGCATAGGTGATCGCAGTGTGATCACAATGCTAACTCACGCACCCGCACTGTGGTGCAAACGCATGCGCAGTACACACGATTGGCCAATCCGCGTACGCTGTTGCAGTTGCGATCTGTAATGAATCGGGCTCTATATTTGCACTACTTATCACTTGTGACTTTGGCAAGGGGTAGTCCTGTTGGTGTAGTAATCTAAACCAGTGGTTCCCAGACTTTTTTGAATCATGGCGCCCTAGAGTATCAGAAATGTTTTCACGGCATCACTAAGTTTAAGTTTGTTATTGAGAAATTCAGAAAAAAATGTAGTAAAATAGTAAAGTGAAGTAAATTGCGCTGACCTGTCATCCTTAGGGTCAGTTATGTGCTGGTGGACAGGTTTGCGCTTCTCTTTGTTTACATATTTACAGTACATTGGCCATAATTTGATTGACCACCAACCTGAGGCACCCCTGCAAATCTCCCAAGGCACCCCAGGGTGCCGCAGCGCACAGTTTGGGAACTTTTTTAAAAAAATTTGACACTGAATACTTTAAGGGGACATTACAAAGGCTGCAGGCTATTTATTTATTCTGCACCCCTAAACCCCAATTCTGCACTTTTTTTCGCCATGTATAACATGGTGAAAACTTATCCCCGTTTTTTAACAAAGACTTTTCGCACCTGCGAAAAATCTTTGAAATTGAATACGGCGATAATTGAAACAGGCGAAAATTACGTCATCCGTTTTCGCCTCAAATTGAATACGGCCCTATGTGGGTTGGCAGTTTGCAGAGTAGTGTTAGCGGATATAAAGGAATAAGGAAAAAATCTTAAAATAGTGCTTCTGTGTAACTCATATACAATATAATAAAAATATACAATATATCTTAAAAATATTTTAAGGACGTCACCATAAAACAAACAAATAGGCATAAATTGTAGCAATTATCTTTATTATTAACCAAAATTTTATAATTTATTTCATTCTAGCCACATTGAAATTTATTATATTCTGGGGCAGTGAATACATTGAGGTTAACTCACTGTATCCGAAACTAAGAAGATAGCTATGGGTAGAGTACAATCAGTTAAAAAATTAGCAGAGCCACCAGAAAAAACCAAGGGGGGAGTGGGGGGTTTATTCAAGGGAGGTTTTTCTAGATCTCCGTCATTTTTACATTTTTGCATCACTTAATAAATATGAAATTTAGTAACTACCACAGTACACAGCACCTTCATGATTTTTTACCATTAATAAGCCTCCGGATTTATCAATGGGTGACTTTAAAAATCGCAGAAAAATTGCCACAACATCTTTCAAAACAAAATAAATATTTGGGACAGGTGAGGTGCATGAAACCACTGCCATTTTTTACTATCTTTACTTCACAATCACATAAAAAAAAACCCCAAAAGAACCCTCTCCAAATGTATTAGCAGAAGTCACGGGAAAAAAAAATAATAATAAATTCATCTCTATATGTTATTATGAAATACATTGTCCTTACTAGCATATTCAAAATATGTGGTATTATAATCAGAATCAATAATGGGGCCCTCTTTGACGGACGAGAGACAGTTCCTGAGTGGCTGGCCATCTATGACATGGGCGAGTACCCAACCATTAACTCGTTCCAGGCTGAGAGAAGTCAAGAAGCTCACTGGGGGCTGATACAGACCCGCTCGCGAGCGCTGAGCGCTCGCAAGCGGGTCGATGTTGGCCCAGTGCGCATGCGCACGAGGGAGCCGGCTTCGTCGTGCGCATGCGGGAGACCCACAAAGGGGGTGTGCTGTCGATGGTGAGTGACAGCCCGCCCCCTTTGGTGGACGTGGCTGCCCAGACCGAGGCGTTCCCTTGGGAACGCCTACCGTCTGGGGCCGGCCCCAATGACATCACAAGTGATGTCAGTGGGAGTGCTCTCGGCTCTGATAGAACCAAAAGCACTCCAGGGCTTGCGGCAACGAGACCCTACCACAAGGGTCTCGTCGCAAGCCCGATGGTCGCAATGGTCTTGACCATTGCGACCATCTTTTTGGCCGCTCGCTATAGCTGTGGGTGGTCACCCACAGCTATGTGAGCGGCCAGGAGGCCGCTCTAAAAAAAGAGAAGGACGGCCCTGATTCAGAGCGAGCGCTCTGTCAGAGTGTCCGGCTCTGAATCAGGGCCTCTGTACAGTCAGTGTGTTTTGTTGCTTTTTAATAACCAATGGATTAACTCAGTTCAAGATCGAAGAAAAAGTAAGAAAGGGCTTCTACTGCACTCCAGAAAATTTTAGAGGCCAATCGGAGCTACTAAATAAATTATATGGAGGACAATATTAATAAATGCTCGACCTTCAGTTTAAAATATTATGTATTTAAAACGTGTAGTAGGCGACGGGATGGCAGCACTCCGGATCCCGGCAGTCAGGGTTATGGTATCCTAACCCTCTCCGGTGCCTGAACCTAACCCCCTTCCACCCTAGTGCCTAAAGCTAACCTCCTCCTCCTTGCATCCTAAGGCTAACCCTCCCCCCCCCTAACCCAGCTACTTACCTTCGGGATTCCGGCAGTCTGGATATTGGCCCAGGGATTCTGACAGGTGTCTGGATTTTGGTGCCAGCATTCTGACCCCCGGAGTCCCCGCGGTCAGAATATTGACCGCATCCTGTAGGTGATATACTGTATAGCAGGCTATTGTAGGTATTTATTTTTACTTTTTTCCCTTGGTTTCTGATAACATTTTATTTTACTTTTGTATGGAGAGGGAGGGGAGGGGGATCCTTGCCCCTCTTCATTGCGTTTCACTCTAAGCCGCCACCAAATTCCACATACCCACTGGCGGTTTGGACATTTGAAAACCACCGTCCACATTTGTGAGTTTTAAAGCACCTCCAAAGTGCCAATCGGTAAATCCGTCCGATTTAGTATCTACATTATTTTGTATATTTTTACCAAGTTAACAAACAAAAGAAAATTAAAATTGTTCAATTCACACAACACTGTATGCACATATGTTGAAGGATCAGTTCTGGTAACTGTTTAACACTCCACGTCTTCCATCATGGGGTATTTGTAGAACTGAGGAACATTAGTCACTTAACAACCATGACACTGAGCACTTGATACATCCTAAGTGAATTTGCGAATATTTATAACAATATGAGGTCATGGCACAGGCTTTACCCTGACGATCTGATGCTGGACTGCTCCCTGTCCCTTGTGCAAGGCTCCGTGTCATTGGTGGGGAGTTATAAATAGCCGTCTGATACAAACAGCTGCTGGAGATGGTAACACGTAGTTATATAATATGCCATTATAATTAGATGTGTGAGGAGAGTAGAACAGAATGAAACTGGAAACTTGCAAGTGAGTAACACTTAATTGTATGATACTTTGCTCTTAGCAGTCAGGATTCTGGGCAATAAAATCGTATTTGCTTGGCCCATAGAATAATGAATATCTGTAGAAGGGAAATGAATATGTGTGTAACAAATGCTGAAGCACCAGCCAGGAGCCATTTAAGGACTGATGTTAGAACCATGCATTAATGCTCAAGAGCCTAAGGGGGAAATGTATCATACCTTATAAAGGGTAGAGGTGGAGGTGTACCCATAGCAGACACCATGAAAAGAAAAAAAATATGTATTTGTTAATATTAAACCATGAGGTTTATTGCTAATATGAGTTAAAATATGAACCGTATCCCTATTTAAATGACATACAGTATGTAACCAAGCAGTAAAGGTAAAAATATACATAAAATCTCACTCAAATATACAAAGAGAAACACTATTCCCTGTGAGGATCTATTTGGGATGAGAAATGCGTTAGTGCTTCTCAGAAGTGAACTGTCTTCTTATTTGCACCCAGGGGCAGATTTCTTAAACAGACAAGTGGCGGTGTAGCCAATAGCAACCAATCAGATTCTGTCAATCATTTCTCTATTGCAGTGTAGAAAATGAGAGACAGAATCTGATTGGTTGCTATAGGCAACACCACCACTTGTCGGTTTGAGAAGCTTTAGCTCAATCAGTGTGATCGCTCCCCCCCCCCAGAGGCATAGGAGACTGCTGTGGGGGCACACACTGTGTGTTGGGCTGCTGTGATGGAGGGAGAAGGGAGGGGGACCTGGGTAAATAGTTCACGCTCCCCCCCCCCTCTCGGCGCCCCTGTCTGTCGGTAAGTATCCTAACCCTCTCCGCTACATAAACCTTACCCTTCCCTACGCAGCCTAAACCTAAGTCCCCCCCACTGCAGCCTAACCCTCCCCCCTAGTGTCTAACACTAACCCTCCCCCCTAGTGCCTAACACTAACCCTCCCCCTAGTGTAGGGGTGGGCAATAAGCGGCCTCCCAGATGTTGTAAAACCACACGTCCCAGCATGCCCTGCCACAGTTTTGCTATTTGGCCATGCTAAAAATGTTGCAATGTATGCTGGGATTTGTAGTTCAACAACAGCTGGAGGGCTGCTTATTGCCCATCCCTGCCCTAGTGCCTAACCCTGACCCCTAGCCCCACTACTTACCGTCGGGAGGCTGGTGCCAAGATTCTGACTGGTGTGGATATTTCTGTGCCGGCATTCTGAGCGCCAACAGCCCATAGATATAAACTACATCCCCATGGTTACATATGCGCATATTTCAATTCAATAGGGATACAGTTCATATTTTAATACATATTTTGCAATAAACCTGCATCGATTATTTACAAATAAAAATGAACATTTGTATTCATCCTGTTTGCGCTCACTCTTCTCGCAGTGTAATTTGTATGTCTGTTTATTGGCACTCAGCATCCCATAACTCAGGGAGCAGCATTTGGATTGATTTTTATATTCCCAGGAGTGTCTGGTTTTTCTATATTAATTCATACCCATAGCAACCAATCAGCTTCTTTAATTTTATAGACTGTACTAGATAAATGGTAGCTAGAATCTGATTGGTTGCTGTGGTTAACACCACCAATTGTCCTCTTTAGAAGGTTTGATACATTTCCCCTTATGGCTGTTTGTGACAAAGGGAGGAGGACATCATAAAACATAATGGAGCGCACAATTTATTTTACACATACCACCTAATAGTTCCGATATTGTTGAGATATTTCTGATAGACGTTCTGTTCCATGACCTTGGCCATAGATACTTATACTGTGGTGGGAAAGTTGTGAGGTATCTCACCAGTCCCGCATAGCAAAGCAGAGGTGAACAGTAGCAGGGAGAACAGGAGCTCCTTACCTGACAGCGTGATAGAGCCCGAGATCGGTACAGTTGGGAGGTATGGGTATAATACATTGTGCCCAGGGGCATCTTAAGAGAGGAGGGGGCCCGTGTGCACTCCCCGTGCAGGGCCCCCTCCTCTCTCCCCGGTGGCCACCAGCCACCGAAGCCTTAGTAGACTCCGGGCACTAGAGTGTACCTGGAGTCTACTGCGCAAGCGCAGAACACCGGGAAAGTGGCCGCGAATGGTGCGAACAACAAACAAGCGAAGATGGAGAAAGCAAAACTGGAGAAAAGTCTTCTTCATCCCAGACCAGGAGAAAAAAAAATAAATCGTATTTTTGGCTAAAAATGTGGGGATTAATTTCAGAACCCTTTGGACCCCCCCCCCTCCAATGATAAATTACCCAATTTTCTTTTCGTAATTTGTGTACTTTGTCAAAAAAAACAACCGCGCAAATTTTGGGTGCAAAAAAAACCTGTTGAAAATGGTTTTAACGTATTGGGTCTGATTTTTCGGGGGCGGTAGGGATGCATCAAGTGTTTTAATAATCGCACGCGGTCGCAGCAGGCGTTTATTTAACGGTTTTAAAATTGCGGGTTTTTAGCGACACGAAAATATACTTGCACCCAATTTACGTGGACCAGTATTTTCCTGGAAAAAAATTGCTTTCTATCATTTTCCAATTTTTTTTTCATTTTTTTTTTCAACCCAAATTCGCATGGTAATCTTTTACGACCAAGTATGCAACTTACGATTTTTTTTTTTGGGGGGGGGGGGTAATATATAATCAGGAGTATCCAAGGGGTTCTGAAGGAAATCCCCACATTTTTAGCCAAAAAATAGGGATTAAGCATTTTTTCTCTCCTGGTCTGGGATGGAGAAAACTTTTCTCCAGTTTTTTTTGTCTCCATTTTTGCCTGTTTGCCGTTTTTACATTTTTTTTTTTTATTGCGAAAACGGACGTCTTTGCCGCTTTTTTTCGAAAACGGACGTTTTCAACGGTTTTTGGGTGAAAATCGCCCGATTTCGCAGACGGCAAAAATACTGCCATTTTCACAGTTAATTGAATACGGCCCATGGTCGGAAGCACTGCGACCAGTCAGAAGAAACTGTCAGTACATTTTGACAGAGAAACATGTTAAGGATGGACGCTTCGTTTTGATACATCACCGTGATACTGATCACTGAGTCTTCTGGAATGCACTCACAGCCCCTGGTGCTAATAAGAACAAGCATTATTTAAACCTACTTGTAAGGACGTATTCGGTATGAAAAGCCGGCTGGCGCATGACCGGCAGTTCGATTCCCGGCTGCGGCAGCCTGACAAAACAGCAGAGCCCGGCAGCGGAAGCCCGACAGCGCTGGAAATCCTGACCGTCCCTAAGGTAAGTATAAACTAACCTAACCAACCCCCCTAACAATAACCCTCCTTAGGGGTGCCTGACCCTAACCTCCCCCCCAAGTGCCTAACCCTAACCTCCCCCCTCTAAGTGCCTAATCCTAACCCTCCCTCCCCCCTAGCCTAACCCTAACCCTCCCGGGGGGTGCCTAACCCTAATTCCCCCCCGGGTGCCCTAAACCTAACCCTCCTCGCGGCCGTCCGCTCGCGGCACCCAGCATCCCTTCGATCGGGATGCCGGGCGCCTGTCTCCCGGCGTCGAGAAGATGACTGACCGTCCCTAAGATCCTGACCGTCCCTAAGGTAAGTATAAACTAACCTAACCAACCCCCCTAACAATAACCCTCCTTAGGGGTGCCTGACCCTAACCTCCCCCCCAAGTGCCTAACCCTAACCTCCCCCCTCTAAGTGCCTAATCCTAACCCTCCCTCCCCCCTAGCCTAACCCTAACCCTCCCGGGGGGTGCCTAACCCTAATTCCCCCCCGGGTGCCCTAAACCTAACCCTCCTCGCGGCCGTCCGCTCGCGGCACCCAGCATCCCTTCGATCGGGATGCCGGGCGCCTGTCTCCCGGCGTCGAGAAGATGACAGGTGTCTAGATATTAGATGCCTGTCATTTAACCCTAGGCGGGATAGAGGATTTGGGAAGCCGGCGGTCGGGATTGCGGCCGCTGGCTTCCTAAACGAATCACTGACTTTTAGTGCTGCCTGAGGATTTTAAGCTGCAGCCACAGTGAGTGTAAAGATCGTGCACAAGTTCCAGTGTAACCTGTGAAGCAGCCGAAGCGGAGTATAAAGACCGGACCAGTATTCCCCTATGTGATCTGTCGGGATGAGGCTGGGTATATATACTGGGCACTTAGGGTCTGATTCAGAGCTGAACGCTCTGACCAGAGCGCTCGCTCTGAATCAGGGCCCTCCTCCATGAAAATGGAGCGGCCTCCTGGCCGCTCGTATAGCTGTGGGTGACCACTCACAGCATATGCGAGCGGCCAAAAAGATGGTCGCGATGGTCTTGACCATCGCGACCATCGGACTTGCGATGGAGACCCTGCGGTAGGGTCTCCCTGCCACAAGCCCTGGAGTGATTTTGGCTCTATCAGAGCCAAAATCACTCCCACTGACATCACTAGTGATGCAGTGGGGCCGGCTTCAGACGGTAGGCGTTCCCATGGGAACGCCTCCGTCTGGCAGGCATGCCCCCCCGGCACGCCCACCAAAGGGGGCGTGCTGTCAATCAACATCGACAGCACGCCCCCTTTGGTGCGAGACCCGGAGCGATGGAAAGCCCATCGCTCCCCGGGTCTCACGCATGCGCACGACGGAGCTCCCTCCGTCGTGCGCATGCGCAGTGGGGAACATCGACCCGCTTGCGAGCGTACTGCCGCTCGCGAGCGGGTCTGAATGACCCCCTTAGGACCTCATTCAGAGGCGGTCGGAGGATGCAAGCGGTCGCTCAGAAACTGGGCGGCTGCTTGCATCCTGACCGCCCGCCTCTGTTTCGGTCGTTAGGGTGTGGGTTTACACCCATAGCTCTAATGACCGCTTGGGTGATGGTCGCGATGGTCAGAGACCATCGCGACCATCGGGGCTTACGACGAGACCCTAGGGTAGGGTCTCACTTGTCGTAAGCCTCGGAGAGCTTCTGGCTCTGTCAGAGCCGGAAGCTCTCCACTGACATTACTTGTGATGTCAGTGGGGCCTCCCCCAAACGCCTCCGTTTGGGCTGCCACCCCCCCGGCCCGCCTTCCAAATGGGGCGAGCTGTCAAGCAACATCGACAGCTTGCCCCTTTTGGAAAGAGACCAGCTACGACCGGCGCTGTCGGTCGTAGCGGGTCTCACACATGCGCACGAGGGAGCCGGCTCCCTCATGCGCATGCGCACTGGCAAAACATTGAGGCGGCCGTGTGGTCGTAGACCTTACGGCCGCCTCTGAATAAGGTCCTTATTGCTCACAATCATGCTGCTGCCAACACGCTCTGCATTCCAACTCATCTGGATGTGGGTCTAATACTTTTAGTGCTAATCACGCAGACTCTGCCTATATGTGGAAGGGGAAATAAAAAAACTCCCTTTATTTCAGCTAAAGCAAATCATATGCTTATATATAGAGGAACTTTTATCTACGTATCCCTTTACGGAACCTACAGTATTTCTATTGATAAATTGTTTCATCATTTCCTCTGTTGGAGGTTGATACATTTAGGTGGTGTGTCTTTTTGAAGCATAAATTGGCTTTTTATTATATATATATTTTATGTATTCATTTTGTGTAATCAAATATTCTTTGTTTTTATTTGTGTGTCTATTTAACAATATATAAGCGCCCCAATTGCTATGACATGTTTACATGGCGAGCATCCTTTTTCTAGACCGGTCAGAAATGCCCACTGGGCGGCTGCCAGAAGATAATCATCCAGCAACCAGAAATGGTCCCTCTGCATCCCTACATCTGCCTCCAGGGTCTGCCATGCTGACGATCACTGCTGATTGTGCAGCCAGGGAGTACCCCCATCCGGCGGCTGCACAGATAAACAAAACAGCTGCCCGGGAAAAGTAAATGAACCAGCCCTCAGCCCCCAGTGTATATCCAGCAGCTGCTCAGTGGACCAGCCATCAGGGAAATGCAAAGCAGCGATGTTGTGTTGGTCCCATCAGCGATGTCTGATATATCGTTGACCGATGTTTTTAAACTTGCTATTAATGTTATGTTTTGTTTTTAAATTACACTTTAAAAAAAAAAAAAAAATTGTGTTGGATAACTTATAAATAGAAGTTCTTGACCTAATTCAATCTTAAAAGAAAAAACAACTATTTCAGAGATGTCTTTGTCAACAAGTGGTTAAAAGTGATTGTCATGCCCCCAAGGGCATTAACCATTCCACCTGATGATGTGTTCATGTCCACATGACCATGCCCCTCTACCAATCCATGACCACGCCCAGTGTCAGACTGGGGCATAAAGAGCCCACCAGGAGAATGCAGTGGTAGGGGCCCATAAGGGGTGTGGCCAGCCACTGCAGACACTTGCTTAACCAATAGGCAAATGTTGTAGTTTCTATAAAGGAACCAAGCACCCATGTTGATCAGTGGTACTACTCCACCAGGTAACTGACCATCCAATATTGAGGTCTGAAACCTGACACCTGGAGAAGGGGGGTGGGCCTTCAGGCAGTGAGGCCCACCGGGAATTTCCCCTGTACCCCTGTGGGCCAGTCCAACCCTGACCACGCCCCTGTGCCAATCCATGGATCTGAAATATCGGAAGGTGGTTCCATTATGCTTTATATACAGAAAGTTGAAGTTTAAGATCTCTGGCCCTGATTCAGAGCCGGACGCTCTGACAGAGCGCTCGCTCTGAATCAAGGCCGTCCCTCCTTCTTTTTGGAGCGGCCTCCTGTGTGACCACCCACAGCTATAGCGAGCGGCCAACATGATGGTCGCGATGGTCAAGACCATCGCGACCATCGGGCTTGCGACAAGACCCTTGCGGTAGGGTCTCGCATCTTCAAGCCCTGGAGTGCTTTTGGCTCTATCAGAGCCAAAAGCACTCCCACTGACATCACTAGTGATGTCAGTGGGGCCGGCCCCAGACAGTAGGCGTTCCCATGGCCACGCCTCCATCTGGGCAGCCACGCCCCTGGCACGCCCACCAAAGGGGGCGTGCTGTCAATCACCATCGACAGCACGCCCCCTTTGGTGCGAGACCCATAACGAGCCGCCTCCGTCGTGTGCATGCGCACTTGGGCAACATTGACCCGCTTGCGAGTGCTCAGCGCTCTTGAGCGGGTCTGAATTAGGCCCTCTGTTCCCTCACACAGTCTCAGATATATTGCTTTATTGTCACTGTTTAAAAAGTATTTGTGTGCATATTACATTATATATTATATCAAGATTTGTCTTTTTCAGCGCATGATTGCTAATACTGTGAGAACAATGAGATACTGCCGGAGCGTGCCCTTCAGTAAGTTGTGTCTTCTATCAAAGTCATTATGTCTGATTGTGGAATAAGAGATGCCATTACATTACATAATTTAAGTATTTATCATAATGGCTTTATAATCTCCACTTTATTCACTGTTATTTTTTTTATTTCTGTCAGTATCCTAATTAGCATGTTGTGGTAAAGCGATTCAGTGATTGTCTAATGACTGGCCGGATAACTCTGAATTTACATCATGAAAACACACAGCAGTAAATTACATTTCTAGACGTTTGGAAAGTGAAACCTGTAAATAAAAAGAGAGATTGCATTTCCTCTTATTTTTATTTCTTTTTACCTTCGTTAGACTAATGAAATTATATGCATCTATACAGTAGCATAGGTTTGTTAATTAAGACAGGTTCCTCTAGTCTTCTCACTGTTTGAAGGAGAACGTTCCTTGTTTTTTAATTAATATCACCAAATAATAAGTTATTTGAAAATAATTGCTAATAATTTGTTCGCTGCCTTACTGCTGAAATACAGCACTTACGAATGCCGTTTTTTACACTTTAACTTGTCTGAAGTTGGTTACTGCACAGTTTTCTTCAACATTTTTAATTCACTGCGGTATGTCAGTGTCACTACACAAGCCTCTGACAGCTGCAAACACTGGGATTGTAGATAAGTGCCTTTATTGTACCATGGATACTTCTTAATGCTATAGAGAAGCTGATAAAATACAGTAACATTTGCCTGAAAATCACATTATTACAAATGTGTAACAAAATAACAGATGTAGCTCTGATGGTAACTTGTGCTGTAAATAAAAATATGCTATTCACAAATAAATGAAGAGGAAAATAAAATAGCAGTCCTCTCCCCTACACTACGATTTATCAGGGCACCGACATTGCACAGCTAAAAAGTGTGCCCTAGTCCTCATGTGCTATGTGTCAAGTGCCCAATGATGTCACCAGTTTCTTGGAAACTGATAGGCTGAACACAAGCACGGCCCCATACATTGCGGATTCTCGTGATCTTATGCAATCTTACCATTTTGAATCCTACATTTCACCCTATATTTTATTTTCTAATCAATCACTCTTATTGCCCCCTAAGCGAGTACAACTCGTTGACACTATCCTTCATATATCAATCAGAGTGAAGGTTAGTGGCAGAACTACCACATCCATAGGGGGTGCTGTGTTTTTTTGGGGCCTGGAGGTGAGCGTAGCTCAGCAATGCCGTGTCATCATCCACTCTGCTCTCATGAACGGGTCCGGTCCATGCACAGAAGAAGCCACCATTTGCTCTTCTAAAGCTAAAGCGATGGCCACAAGAGGGTGCAGCGACATTGCTGGGTCCTCCACCAAATTCTGTTATGGGGCCCAGAGACGGCACGTTTCGCCGCTAGTTAAGGTACTAAGGTTTAAAACATGCAAAGAGAAACCACACTCCAAATTAGTGGCTCAACAAAGTTCTAAAAATCTACAAATTTTCGCCTTGTTGTGGCAGCCTTCGGATTTAGATATGCTAATTTAGCCTTCTATGTGGGTATCTGTGAGACCACCCTCTCCTCCTGCAAATCCTTCACTCTCTCGGTTTACGTGGCACTGCCCTCTCCTGGCTTTCCTCTTACCTCTCTGATCGTTCCTTCTCTGTCTCCTCTCATGACTCCTCCTCTCCCCCACTTCCACTAACAGTAGGAGTTCCCCAAGGTTCTGTTCTTGGACCTCTCCTTTTCTCCCTATATACGTCCTCTTTAGATGAACTCATTAACTCCTTTGACCTCCAATATCATCTCTATGCTGATGACACGCAAATTTACCTTTCCACCCCTGAGCTCTCCCCCTCGCTCCTTACCCGTATCTCCAACTGTCTCTCTGCTGTCTCTTCATGGATGTCCCAGCGCTTTCTTAAACTTAACATGTCTAAGACTGAGCTGATCATCTTCCCACCCTCTTCCACTACATCACTCCCAACAATTTCATTATCCATTGATGGCACAACTATCTCCTCTAGCCCCAAAGTGCGCTGTCTTGGAGTTATCCTAGACTTATCCCTCTCCTTTAAACCACACATTCAGCACCTCTCGCAGTCCTGCCGTTTCCACCTAAAAAATATCTCCAGGATTAGACCCTTCATCACCCAGGATGCCACTAAAACCCTCATCCACTCACTGGTCATCTCCAGATTGGACTACTGTAACCTTCTCCTAGCTGGCCTCCCAGTCTATCACCTCTCTCCACTACAATCGGTTCTCGATGCTGCTGCTCGGCTCATCTTCCTCTCCAGACGTTCTTCATCTGCTTCCCCTCTCCTACAAGCCCTACACTGGCTCCCCTTCCCCTTCAGATGCCAATTCAAGGTTCTTACACTCCCCTACAAAGCCCTCACCAAATCCTCTTCCACATACATTTCTGACCTTCTATCCCTTCACACTCCCGCCCGTCCACTTCGCTCAACAAATGCATGCCGCCTCTCTTGCCAACTGATTACTTCCTCACACTCCCACTTCCAAGATTTTGCCCGTGCTGCTCCCTACCTTTGGAATGCTCTCCCTCTCCCTATCAGACTCTCCACCTCTCTACAAATCTTCAAACTGGCTCTCAAGACCCACTACTTCATCAAGGCCTTCCAGCTCTCATCCTAACCCACCTCATGCTCTTTACTCCCTATCTTCCCCTTCTGTGTCACACCTGTCTGCCCGCCCCTCCCCTTTAGAATGTAAGCTCTCACGAGCAGGGACCTCTTACCTCATGTGCTTCTCTTTGCATTTTCTTCTACTCCTTACTCCCCATAAGGGCACCTAACACATGCCAACTCGCGGCTGTTTGTTGTAAGTGCTTTAATCGCTATTGCAGCAATGTATATAAATCGTGTCCTTGTTCTGCTCTGTAATGTACTGTAAGTTACTTGTTTCTTGTTCACCTATTTGTTCTATGCACTATGTAAGGCACTGCGGTACACTTGTGGCGCCATATAAATAAAGGATAATAATAATAATCTGTTAATTTTAAAGTGGCCTGGTTGCTTCGGTCACTGTTTTGTTTGGTTTTTGCGTCCGTGTTGAAGCTGTCATCACTAGTATCTGGACTAGCACCAGCCCCGTGCTGGTCGCAAAAGATCCAATGGAAACAGGTGTCCCAACTGCGTCCAAACTTAAAACTAGGACATAATTTGGGCTACAGTACATGCCCACAACTCTCCCATATTAGAATCATTCCCTGCATCTTAATACTTGCCGCCCATTCGCCGCCTCGAAACGCCCACCTGACATTAGTCTCCGTTCAACCGGGATCACATGCGCACAACATGTTTTTAGATTAAGATGCAAGTGAATGCGGCTCGAAATCGGGAACCGCGTCTGTTTCTTAAAATGCGTCCAACTCAAAATCAGGGACATTGCGCACTGACAATGTTCACGATCTGTAGCCCGCCAATTCACTCGCGCTTTAATACAGTGCTGAGGGCTATAGAGACTCATAAAGATGAAAAAACCCTGACTGAGCCTGATTCAGGGATGGACGCAATGCAGAAGTTTACGGAGTTCAGCGATTATTGGTGATCTCTGCGTTACGGGGATGGCAACTCAAACGCACGTGTGTCGCAACCATTCTTGGGTTCATGTTTCAGCCTGCGATTGCGGTCCCGGCATCCCAGTTCCATAGGGCTTCTCAGAAGGCTGATAATCGACTGATTTGCGAAGCCCCAGGTGGGCGTTGTCACTACAAATCCAGGCAGCGGTGAATCTTAAAAATATCATTAATTACGCACTGCTTAACTGTGGTTGGTGTTCAAAACCAAGGTAATCAATCAAGCCTTTAAACTTGGCTTTAAACTTGTCTTTGTTCTACTACAGCTACATTAAATGGCAATGTTTTATAAATGATTGTTATTGTCCATTTTACTGTGATTGTACTTTAGCTAAGTAGTATTAAATGAAAAACGTTAATAAATCTCTTTATTTCCAGGTCCGGAGGCATCTCTTGTTAACAAAAACCACCAGGACATACGGAATTACGTGCGGCAGTTCAATGTGATTGACAATCAGAGAACGTTATCCCAGATGTCGCATCGCTTAGAACCGAGACGCACTTGAACAGGAGTGGGAGGGGGGGGGGGAATATTTGGGGATGATCTTGTTGATGGAAAGTACTGTGGCAAACGTGTAGGGATTTTTATTTGTTTGATACGTTTTTATTTATTTAGGTTTTATATATTTCCTTCACTTTTATGTGCTACAGGCTGCCCACATGTTATGTGTGAATAATGTAAATTGTTAATGTAGTAATTGAAATCAGACACAAAGAAATAATGTTGGATGTTATACAGTTGCTGTACAATTATACTTTAATGCAGTAAAAAGGTTGTAAATATATAACTCTTTTATTTAAGCTAAATGATATCCAGTTACATTCATTCTATGTGTAAAGGGAAGTATAAAGTATTTTGAAAAATTAGATTTTTGAGTACTGTCACAAACACTGGTATTCTCATTTCTGGGATGTACCTCATACAAAACAATATTCAAATGGCATCTAAAATCTCCCATTGAAGTACATGCACCTGCCAGCCAATGCGCGTTTAGGAAACCCCCCAGCAACCAATCCGATTCTTTCATGCTTTCAGTACAGATGAAAGGAAATGTGTGGCTGGCTGGTATGGGATAAAACATGTTTTGTGCACTATTATTCTATATCACCAGTTACTTTGTGGAAGCCCTGTATGTATTTCTGTTGGATTCCTGACACAATACCTACATGTGGTGTTAGGAGTACATCATATGCACAAATTATATACATTAAGGCAGGGGTGGGGAACCTTTTTTATGCCGAGGGCCATTTTGACATATATAACATGCGCGAGCCCGGTGCAGGCCACGCCCCTCCGCGTGACATCACACAGGGGCAGGACCACAATCGCCGGTGATTACAGCAATGCCCGGAGCATCCTGAGGATGCTTCGGGGAGCTGTAAAGGCAGCGGTGTGACCGTCTGAAGCATCCTAAGGACGCTCCAGGCGGCACTGTTGCATAGATTCTGGCTGCAGGTTGCCATTCTAGGTACCATGCTAGCCAGGTGAGGCTAGCAGAAAAAAAGCTCAGAGGGCCAGACCAAATGATTCCGGGGGCCTTATACGGCACCCGGGCAGGAGGATCCCCATCCCTGCATTAAGGAGTGAGCTCATCCATTCTGGGGCAGCAAAACAGAAGTGTAGGCCTTTGTAGCTAAAATTAGCATATGTGAATTAAACCACAAATTTTCCCATTTTCCCTGCACTCAAATATTTTTAGCCTGCTTAGGCACACTCCGCAGAGTCCATTCATAGAGTGTAGCCAGGGGCGTATCTATAATGGGTGCAGGGTGTGCGGTGGGGGGGGGGGGCCCACACAACACACTGTACCCATTTTTTTTTTAAATACTTACCTCTCCAAAGTCTCATGTTGGCTGTAGCAGGGCTGCATTGAATGCCTGGAAAATGGCCGCCGCAGCCATTTTCCCGGCGTTTCGCGCATACGCAGTGGGTAAGTGCCGGGAAAATAGCAGCATGTGGAGTAGACTCTGGGCACAGACTATTGCACAGAATCTACTGCTGCAGTCAGTGCGCTGACGGCCGCCGGGGAGAGAGGAGTGGGCCCCAGACGGGGAATGCACACAGGCCCCCTTCTCTCTTAATATGCCCCCTGAGTGTAGCAAATTAAAAATGGGGCAACCTGAGCCAGAGTAAGGGCCAAATTCTGAGAAGCGGTGGGGCTGAGGCCAGTGCTGTGTGAACGTGGCCAGTGCCACGTGGGCGTGTACACCTCTTACACTATCATCCCAATGTCTCCCTAAGGGCCCCATTTATCAACGAGTTTTATCATTTACAACGAGTGATAAAACTTGTTGTGTGTGATAACGGTTCTCCAGCCAATGGTCATCTGTTTGAAAAATGACAGTTGGGAGCTGATTGGCTGGAGCACCATTTATCATACACCACGAGTTTTATCACTCGTTGTAAATGATAAAACTCGTTGGTAAATGAGGCCCTAAATATGTAAAAGTAGAATAATTGATAATTTTGTGAGGAAAATAAAAATACAATTTTAATACTTATGCTTTATGACTTGAGCTTGGCAGGGGATGCAGTCAGGAAGCTGACGGTCGAAATGCCGACCGCCGGCTTCTTGACTGTCTGATCCCGGCAGGGGTCTAATGACAGGAGTCGAAATCCCGACACATGGGTGTGGCTGCAGCATGCTAGGGGGTGTGTCTGTCTTTTCATGGGTGTGGCCATGCCTTCAGTGAAGTATTACACTGATGGCTTCATGTGTGCATGGATCAGACATAAATTATCATTATGGGTAGTTTGTTCAAACTGTATAATACAGTCGAATTAATTTGGGAGGGGTGCTCTGACTGCATCATGTATGGCCAGCTGTACACCTTAAATCAAGGGTTCCCAACCACGTTCCTCAAGGCACACTTGTGGGGCCCATCCATCAGCGATAGATTGCCGCGATGCTGCATTCCGGCATTGCAGGATCGCAGAAATCCAACATGTTGGATTTTCCCGATTTGTCGATCGCGATCAAAAAATGATCAAGATCGTCAAATCGGGTACATTTAACATGTAATATTTCAGCGATCCTGTGACAGATTGCTGACCATCGATGTTGGCCGGCCGGCGTTTCCACCCAGCAGATCAGCATTTCCAATCGCATCACAGGATCGCGGAAATACCGGTCAGATGTATGGGCACCTTAACAGTCCAGGTTTTAGGGATAGCCATACTTGAGCACAAGTGACTTAGGGCCTGATTCAGAGCTGGACGCTATTTGCGCTCGCTCGTTCAGAAAATAGGGGTGGCTATTCAAATGAACCGTTCGCTCTTTGCGGTCTGTTCACGCCTCTATGTCTGAACGAGCAAACAACTTGCGGTCGTTTTTTGGAAAACTACGCCCCCTGGCCGCTCGCATCCTACATCATGTCCGCTATTTATTAGATTAATCGAGTACATCGACCAGGGTATGAACTGCTCGCTATTCTTGTGGTTGGTTTTTCCTACCACAATCTTGCGAGCAGTTCTGGCTATAAAATAACCCAGTGACGTGGTCAATGACGCTGCTGTTTTAATTATGCACACCCATAAAACGCCCGTTTTGACCTTTAAGCACGCCTGCGTTCGGATCTCCACTCCCCGTTTTCAAGCACCTTCCCCTGTTACCACCCACATAAGCCTCTTTCTGTCACTCAAATTTTCCGGCATTCGCTATTTTGCGAGCACATGAATTTCGACCGCACTGACTGGTTCGCGTATGCGTATAACGATCCGTACGCATGCACAGTTGGGCAAACATCGCTTGGAGCGAACGAGTGGCCGCTTACGAGCGGCTCTGAATCAGGCCCTTAATTAGTACCTCAGTTATATTGATTTAACCATCTGTGCACAAGCCTGGATATCACTAAAACCAGGACTGTTAGTGTGCCTTGAGGACCGAGGTTTGGAATCACTGCTGTATATACATATATACAGAAAATTTATTATATCATGTTATGGCTTAAAAAATTAAACTTTATATGTCATATTTTAAACAGCATTTAAAGGAAAAATGCAATTCTTTCATTTCCCTTCATATTACTGCTCTCCTCGGTCCCCTCCCCCTCCCACCATAACTTGCTGTTGATGACAATTACCTCAGGCGTCCTGATTATAGCCACAGCCCTGCCTATTACAGCATATTCTGTAGTCTTGCCAACCCTGTCACAGCGCACACACAATACAGTGCCACTACCATAGACAGCTCTCACCTCGCATAAACTTTCAGCAGCAGTTCTTTTTTTATTTCCTCTTTAAGTTTAACATGTACAGGGGAAAAGCCTCATAGTAAATCTAGCCATCCCCTAGTCAAATTTTGTAATCAATTGCAACTTGCCTCTTCTGGGAAACAGGGCAGCAGTGCAACAGTATACAGGTGTGTTTCATCATTACCATAAAATGTGATATTTCTAGTTTTATTAACATAGCACACTGCAACCTAGCAGGAATGAACTTCTAAGTACATGACTAACCCCCGCCATTTCCTGTATTCTTACACAATAATCCAACCGCCTACTAGGAAGCTGTGTAAACAAATATTCTCCCATAAATTCTCCCATCGCCATAGGACATGCAATAAATTATAGTGCAGCTTAATGGAATCAAGTAGGAAGAAGGATAATGTGTTTCGGAGTGTTATGTAACTTTGTTGGTTTTTTACTGATCAACTATATTGTCGTAATACAAAGAGGGAATCTAAGAACACAGAAACTCTCGGCATCGCAGACGTACAGCAAACGACATTGGCCCTCATTCAGAGCCGTACGCTCTGAGCAGAGCGCACGCTCTGAATGAGGGCCGCCCTCCATAATTATGGAGCGTCCTCCTGGACGCTCGTATAGCTGTGGGTCACCACCCACAGCCTATACGAGCGTGCAGTTTGATGGCCACGATGGTCGTGACCATCGCGACCATCGCCACTGCGAGCCGGAGCCTGCGGTTGAAGTTTTCAACCGCAAGGCCCGGAGTGATTTTGGCTCTATCAGAGCCAAAATCACTCCCACTGACATCACTAGTGATGTCAGTGGGCCGGCTTCTGACGGTAGGCGTTCCCTTGGGAACGCCCCCGTCAGGGAGGCACGCCCCCGGCACGCCCACCAAAGGGGGCGTGCTGTCAATCAACATCGACAGCACGCCCCCTTTGGTCAGACACAACGAGCGAAGGAAAGTCCTTCGCTCGTCGCGTCTGGCGCATGCGCACGACGGAGCTCCCTCCGTCGTGCGCATGCTCAGTGCAGACCATCCACCCACTTGCGAGCGGACAGCCGCTCGCGAGTGGGTCTGAATCAGGCCCATTGTTCTTGCTTAATAGAACTCCATAGACAAGTGACATAAAACACTATTACAGCATCACTTTGCATTGAGTCTATGGTGCTTAGATGTTATTGTGTCTAAACATTTCACAGAGATATTTGCCTACATTCATTCATACGTAGATAAGTTTAAGTGTTACCTTGTTGGTGTGTTGACATTCATTAAAAGTCTGTGATAACTAGATTAAAATAGAAGGCAAATATTGTTTGCTTTCAATTGTTTTTGCAGTTAAAATGTAAAAATATAGACCTATCCTTCCAATAAAACGATTTATTTAGTTTTGCTGCTTGGCATAAAACTGCTGTAATAAAATAAAACCGATCTTACCATAAATAGCAGAAGTCTTCTCGAAGGCGTAATCTACAGTAAGGCTGTATAAAGTACCTGTTTGGGTTTATTTCTAACACGCGGAGCACAACGCGTTTTGCAGGGATGCATCACTTGTCAGAGCTATCTGCATATTTTGTAGAACAACCCAATCTCATAAAATGTCATTGTCTTTTTAAGCGGAAATTTTGTATCACTTTTTGCAAGATATATGAGAGTGAAAAGCGTTAGTCTGTAAAAATAACAAACGCTGCACAGGGTACTGTCTACTGTCACAATTCCCCTCTATAACACTGTCCGTTTTTCCCTCATGTACTGTATCCAGCTAACGGGTGCTGATTTGTACCAGGACAAACCAAATGATGCAAGTAGTAAAGATTTAATTTTTTGCATGCAGGGTAGATACTAGCTGTTATTGCATGTAGCACATAAATACTGGGCAGCTTTAATTTTACACTGCAATTTAGAATGTAGCTTGTATGTGTCCCACTTCCGAATTCTGGATTTGTCTTTACATTTTATACTGCAGCACAATATGGTTTTGCCAAAGTGCAAAATTGCCACCACCAACTGTATTCACTCCCACCACTAAATGAGTTTCATTATTCCTACATACAACCAGGATACATTGTACTATCAGTGGTCGGGGCTGCCCAGAGCTCCACCGGTTTCCAGTACAAGGAGGGGGCGTGGAAAAAAAACCTCCTTACAATACATCAAAACATACCATGTGCACGACTGGGCGCCGGTGACAGATGCTGGGGGGAGGGGCATGTGCAAATGCAGAGAGAGAGGGGACTGACTGCAGGCTCTCTACCTAACACACAGTGCTCTCTCTCCCTGCCTGAAGTGCTGTATCCAGTTATAGGGCGGGACTCGGGCCTTCGCCAGGCACCTCCAACAGGCCCTCTCGGCGCCCCTGACTCTGGTCTATCTATGGATGCTGCACGTCGCTCGGGTAGCTTGCCCAATATGGTGCCAGATACCTGAGAAATGGCAACTTTTACCAGCATTTGGCTGCTGCAGTTAGGACACCTACATTCACTCCATCCCAAACTAATTATTTGTAAATCAGATAGAGATATTTAAATAACCAAACAAAGCACAACAGGCACAAATATTATTTTTGCACCATATACTGTTTTCTGGGCATTAAAACTGGATTCTTATTTGTTAGCTGCGTCATGTGTTGCTGTTTTTTGTTTTTTGGGATTTTTTTAGCATTGGTAATGTATTGAGTTTTGTGTCCTTTTTTCCATCTGATTATCTGCACTTTCATTGCAAATCAGGAATTGGCATCCAAGTATAATCCAGCCTTCCTAAGCATCATGGGAAATTTAGTTCTGTAGCAGCTAGACTATACAAGATGACCAGTTCTGACGTATATGATCATAACTACTTATAATGCTCTTTATTTATTTCATTTTCAGTACAATATTTATTCACTTCTGTATTGAACATTGTGCCAAATTGGTTTACTTTTTATTATACTGGTGTGTAACTGACGAATGTCATTAATGTTTATTTCTGTGTATATAGAATGATTATAGAGTTTGTGTGTCTGTACTGTATACATACATGCCTCAACGTATAAACAGACACATGCATTATATACTTATTTTCTTGTCCTAGAGTTAAAAAAAATATATTATTATTTTTTTCTTGTAAAGGTAAAATACTCAGATTAAAATTGTGATTTAAGTCCAATTCATGCTCTTGTCTTTTTTTATGTACAGTATAACAATGTACATAGCCTTATTATGTTAATAAACTTGTATTTATGCTATGATCAAAGGGGGTGATTCAGCTTAGGTTGGAATTGCAAAGTTGCATGCAGCCCCTGGTCATGCCACTCCCAGAAAACGGGACAGACACGCCACCGTTTCTGGGAACGCCGGCCGTCACCGCCCCTTAAATGCTTCTTCCTGTCAATCAGGCAAAGGCACAGAAGTAATGAATACAGGGAGGAATGGGGGAGGGAAAAAGCGACGGAGCACTAAGGCAATTAATTGTTATGAGTGTGATAATTTCAAAATAATGAAGATTAGATGAAGGTGAAAAAATTATTGTTATAATCACCTATATAGACAGAGGTGCTCCCTGAGAGTAATGCCACTCCCAGAAAACGGGACAGACACGCCACCGTTTCTGGGAACGCCGGCCGTCACCGCCCCTTAAATGCTTCCTGTCAATCAGGCAAAGGCACAGAAGTGGCTGCAAGCGATCACGCAGGATCCGTTCTGGACAATCGCAGTACGTGTCCTGCGCACGCACAGCTTCCTGATAATTGGGAATCTGCATTCAGCATTTCACATACAGTACATGCAATGCTGAATCAGCCCCAAAATCAATGTCAATGTAATTTTCAGCCAGAGTCACTTGTATAATTAGCAATTAAATAAGCTTACAAAAGACATTACCAGATGTCCAATTTAATTTGGGAAATATTTGCTTAAATTTCAATGTACCTGTAGCACTGGGCTATTTAATTAGGGATATAACACAATCCTTGTTAATCAGTAATCAAGCTCAGATTATGCCAGTCATATTCAATTAGCCAGAAGGAGAGAATTCAATTAGCCACGATAAGCTGCTTTTTCGCGAAGCCGGTCATCCTGTGCAACCAGTTATCATTGAACGCCAGCCCCAGTTATCATTGCACACCAGCCCCAGTTATCATTGCACTCCAACCCCAGTTATCATTGCACCCCAGCCCCAGTTATCATTGCACACCAGCCCCAGTTATCATTGCACTCCAGCCCCAGTTATCATTGCACACCAGTCCCAGTTTTCATTGCACTCCAGCCCCAGTTATCATTGAACACCAGCCCCAGTTATCATTGCACTCCAACCCCAGTTATCATTGCACACCAGCCCCAGTTATCATTGCACGCCAGCTCCAGTTTTCATTGCACTCCAGCCCCAGTTATCATTGCACTCCAGCCCCAGTTATCATTGCACTCCAGCCCCAGTTATCATTGCACACCAGCCCCAGTTATCATTGCACTCCAGCCCCAGTGATCATTGCACACCAGCCCCAGTGATCATTGCACACCAGCCCCAGTTTTCATTGCACTCCAGCCCCAGTTATCATTGAACACCAGCCCCAGTTTTCATTGCACTCCAGCCCCAGTTATCATTGCACTCCAGCCCCAGTTATCATTGCACACCAGCCCCAGTTATCATTGCACTCCAGCACCAGTTATCATTGCACTCCAGCCCCAGTTATCATTGCACACCAGCCCCAGTTTTCATTGCACTCCAGCCCCAGTTATCATTGAACACCAGCCCCAGTTATCATTGCACTCCAACCCCAGTGATCATTGCACTCCAGCCCCAGTTATCATTGCACACCAGCCCCAGTTTTCATTGCACTTCAGCCCCAGTTATCATTGCACACCAGCCCCAGTTATCATTGCACACCAGCCCCAGTTATTATTTCACACCAGCCTCAGTTATCATTGCACTCCAGCCCCAGTTATCATTGCACTCCAGCCTGTGGCCACACAAAAAAAAACATTACATGACAAGTTGTTACCTGACTGCTCTCCCTGGGTCTGATCCGCTGCGTGTGACTGTCTGTCTCTGGCATAGAGCTTTCTGTATGTGGAGTGGGGACTGGAGGAGCTCTGGACCTGATTCAGAGCCAGACGCTCTGACAGAGCACTCGCTCTGAATCAGGGCCGGCCCTCTGGTTTTTTAGAGTAGCCTCCTGGCCGCTCGCATAGCTGTGGGTGACCACCCACAGCTATAGCGAGCGGCCAGGAAGATGGTCGCGATGGGCTTGTGACGAGACCCTTGTGGTAGGGTCTCTTTGCCGCAAGCCCTAGAGTGCTTTCGGCTCTACCAGAGCCGAAAGCACTCCCACTGACATCACTTGTGATGTCAGTGGGGCCGGTCCCAGACGGTAGGCGTTCCCATGGGAACGCCTCCTTCTGGCCAGCCACGCCCCCGGCCCACCCACCAAAGGGGGCGTGCTGTCACTCAACATCAACAGAATGCACCCTTTGGTACGAGACCCGTAGCGACGGCTTGCCCGTCACTATCCGGGTCTCGCGCATGCGCACTGGGCCACCATCGACTCGCTTGCAAGTGCACAGCGCTCGCGAGGGGGTCTGAATCAGGCCCTGAGTTCCTCCATGGGTGGGATACACCATCGGGCTGCCTGTCATACAAGGGTGATACGCTACTGGCTGTGGGGCCACAGGTGGCCCACAGTCCCCTCGTTCCTCCAGGAACTTTCCCGATTAATTAAACTGTTGAGTCCTAACCGCACCCGCAGTCTTACATTAACCCTAACCGCAGCCTTACAGTGGGCCTGATTCAGACCCGCTCGTGAGCGCTCGCAAGCAGGTCGATGTTGCCCAAGTGCACATGCGTACGACGGAGGCGGCTCTGTCGTGCGCATGCGCGAGACCCGAATAACGATGGCCAAGCCGTCGTTATGGGTCTCGCACCAACGGGGGCGTGCTGTCGATGGTGATTGACAGCACGCCCCTTTGGTGGGCGTGCTGGGGGCGCGGCTGCCCAGACGGAGGCGTTCCCATGGGAACGCCTACCGTCTGGGGCCGGCCCCACTGACATCACTAGTGATGTTCGTGGGAGTGCTTTTGGCTCTGATAGTGCCAAAAGCACTCCAGGGCTTGCGGCAGCGAGACCCTACCGCAAGGGTCTCGTCGCAAGCCCGACCATCGCGACCATCATTTTGGCCACTCGCTATAGCTGTGGGTGGTCACCCACAGCTATGCGAGCGGCCAGGAGGCCGCTGCAAAAAGGAGGAGGGACGGCCCTGATTCAGAGCTCTGTCAGAACGTCCGGCTCTAAATCAGGGCCAGTATCCCTAACAGAAAAAAAGAAGATCGAACAGCGCTAATAATAGTAATACTTCCAATCTAAATGTACTGAGTAGCTCCAAATCTAATAAGACGACACTTAGATGTTACAAGTACTTATATAACATATAGATGATATAGTATAAATAGCTCCCTTAATTAGAATCCAATACGGCTTGGTTCGTAATATAAACATTTAATAATAAAAATATGCATAAAATGGTAATAATAATCACAAGGTATTAAAAAAGCAGCAGCACATAGAGCAATGATATTCCAGCATAAATGGATTAATTAGCTCAATTCATGAAAATCTATTGTCCATGTAATCCATTAAAGATGTAGGAATCAAATGGTATTACCACAAAGTCACAAAAAAAGATAGCAACCTGCATGGAAAGAAACGGAGTCAAGGTAGGGGCAATCCGGACGATTATCCAGCAATATTAGATATATTACCAGCCTGCAGAAGGGGTCCTATTTGTGGCTTATCCAGTTGGACAGCAAGGGCAGCAGTGTCAATGGCAAAAGCTGATAGAGATGTATAATGCTGGTCCGGAACTTCCCATATGCGTCTCCAATTTGATCCTGATATTCTGAGGTGCTAGTAGATTAATCCTGGGGTGCTAAAAGCGTTTTGTTGTGGAAAACCCCCACAACTTCGTCAGTAGCTCAAGTATCCCTAACAGCCGCCTTACATTAACCCTAACAGCAACCTTACATTAACCCTAACTGCAGTCTTATATTAACCCTAACCGCAGCCTTACAGTATCCCTAACAGCAGCCTTACAGTAACCATAACAGCAACCTTACCTTAACCCTAACTGCAGCCTTACATTAACCCTAACCGCAGCCTTACATTAACCCTAACCGCAGACTTACATCACCCTAACAGCAGCCTTACAGTAACCCTAACAGCAGCCTTACATCAGCCTAACAGCAACCTTACATTAACCCTAACAGCAGCCTTACATTAACTCTAACTGCAGCCTTACATTAACCCTAACAGCAGCCTTACATTAACTCTAACTGCAGCCTTACATTAACCCTAACAGCAGCCTTACATTAACCCTAACAACAGCCTAACAGCAGTCTTACATTAACCCTAACAGCAGCCTTACAGTAACTCTAACTGCAGCCTTACATTAACTCTAACAGCAGCCTTACATTAACCCTAACTGCAGCCTTACAGTAATCCTAACCGCAGCCTTACCTTAACCCTAACAGCAGCCTTACATTATCCATAACCGCAGCCTTATATTAACCCTAACAGCAGCCTAACAGCAACCCTAACAGCAGCCTAACATTTACCCTACCCGCAGCCTTACCTTAACCGCAGCCTTACATTAACCCTAACAACAGCCTAACCGCAGCCTTACATTAACCCTAACAACAGCCTAACCGCAGCCTTACATTAACCCTAACAACAGCCTAACAGCAGTCTTACATTAACCATAACGGCAGCCTTACAGCAACCCTAACAGCAGTCTTACATTAACCCTAACGGCAGCCTTACAGCAACCCTAACAGCAGCCTTACATTTACCCTACCCGCAGCCTTACCTTAACCGCAGTCTTACATTAACCCTAACCACAGCCTTACATTAACCATTACATCAGCCTTACAGTAACCTTAACCGCAGCCTTACCTTAACCCTAACAGCAGCCTTACCTTAACCACAGCCTTACCTTAACCCTAACAGCAGCCTTGCATTAACCCTAACTACAGCTCAACCCTAAACCTAACACACGGACTGTCGACATTATGAATGTCGACATAATGACTGCACACCTCTGGTACAGTACTATGAGGTTATGGTAAATTTGGTTCCGCACATGGCAGGGCATTAATACTCCCTGCCCCAAGCCAGGACTTCCTGCCTTCTACAGAGCTCCTGGAGTACAATACGTGCCACTCTATAATAATGTCAGTACACTGAACAGCCATAACATTAAAGGCCCCTACACAATAGACGATATCTTCAGCGTTTTGGCTGATTCCAATGCATCGGAGCGTCAAATCGTTCATATTGTCCAGTATGTACACTCTATAACGATACCGATGCGTGTTCCTGCGGGTTGTTGGTTGCATCTTCAGGTCTTTTGTACATTCAGTAAGATCTGTCAATCTCGTTAATGATTCCCTTATTATCGTGCAGTGTGTACGCACTACCGAACTACGAACGATATGTCGTTCAGACCTGCATGATGCAGACGTCACTTGACAGCCATTCCCACTCCCTTCCCATTGCTTTTTCAGACACAGATGCATGCACAGTTCAGTGAGATCCGTGCATACATCTATGTAAAAAGCTTGTAAATTATACCGTGACACGTCCTATTCTCCATGTAGGCATCCATCTTCTTCTTAAAACAAAAAAGGCAAGCCCCGAGCTACGAACATAAAGTACTGTCCTCTAAGGACGGTACTTCCCGAATTACAGCTCAGCTGCTGCATTTCCTATATAAATGCCATGGCTGAGCGTTCATTGGCTGAGAGAGGAGAGCTTCCACCTCTGTCAGCCTATGAACGGGTCCCACCATTAAATTAAATGGTGAGAAGCGCTAGGTTATTAAAAGTGAAAGTGTTCCCCTGGCTGTGGCATTACACCCCGCTAGAAAGAGTTCGGTGCTGGTTATGGAAAATACAGGGGACCCCTACTCACTTTGGGCCTGATTCAGAGCCGGACGCTATTTGCGATCATTCGTTCTGAAAATAGGGGTGGCTATTCAAATGAACCGTTCGCTCTTTGCGGTCTGTTCACGCCTCTATGTCTGAACGAGCGAACAAAACTTGCGGTCGTTTTTTTGGAAACTACACCCCCTGGCCGCTCGCATCCTACGTCATGTCCGCTATTTATAAGATTAATCGAGTACATCGACCAGCGTATAAACTGCTCGCTATTCTTGTGGTTGGCAGTTCTGACTATAAAATAACCCAGTGATATGGTCAATAACGCTGCTGTATTAATTATGCACACCCATAAAACGCCCGTTTTGACCTTTAAGCACGCTTGAGTTCTGATCTCCACTCCCCGTTTTCAAGCACCTTCCCCTGTTACCACCCACATACACCTCCTCCTGTCACTCAAAATAGCAGGCATTCGCTATTTAGTGAACAAACAATTTTCGGCCACACTAACTGGTTCGCGCATGCGTATTACGATCCTTACGCATGCGCAGTTGGGCAAACATCGCTCGGAACGAACGATTACGAGCGGCTCTGAATCAGGCCCATTGTCCCCTGTATTTCCAAAATCAGGTCTGGCTCGCTGAGCCCAGTGCTGGTTGTACTAAATACAGGTGACCCCCTACGTCTTTTGTCCTTCGTATTTACACAACCAGGACTGGCTCTAATTCCCCCACAGTGTATTTTCATTTGAACAAAATGTAAGAAAATACAGTATTATATATTAAATACAAATGTAACTGCCAGGAATAATGAGATATATTACGGTAATGCATATGTAAATGGCTTCGATAGGTTTATTTTTTTTACATACTGGAACATTTTGTAACTGGTCAGTGATCTGTACAAATTGCTATGACTGGATCACATACATTACCTGTATTAGAATGAATGGTGCAAAAGGAATGCAAAGTTTATACACAGGATACTTAAACAAGTAAAAAAAAAATTATTTTTGTATAGTAAGAAAAATAATTATTTAAATTGTAGCATTCTACATAATCTACATATAATATGTTGTCTGACGATTCTGAAACCTTATCACAGCAAACAAAATAAAAAAATGTCAATAAATGACAAAGACTTTGGCCGCGTACACATGTGCAGGGCCGGGGGAGGGGCAGAGTAATAGAGGGGCACTTGCCCTGGGTGCCAGATTTGATGGAGCGCTGAGGCAGAGACAAAAAGTGGGAACCCATGGGGAGTCAGAAGCATGCCATGTTAGGGGTGAGCCATGGCCAGATTAAGGGTGGGGGCAAGTACCCCTGGGCCAGGTCCCCCAACCCATCTTTTGCTGATGTCCAGTCTGGTGATTGTGACGGGGCTCTGTGCCTGTGCTGCTATACTAATCAGCAAAGCTCATGCATAAAGGATTGGGGTCACCTGGCACAATTATCTGCATTGCGCACGTGACGTCTCAGATGAACAGTGTGTGAGGAGACTGCTGCTGCTGCCTTAAGGTGAAGCAAGGAGAAGATCCAGGTAAGTGGTGGTAGGGGAGTGGTAAGACAAACACAGGCTGCTGCTGCAGGGATATAGGGGGAGAGACACAGGCTGCTGTTGCAGGGATATAGGGGGGAGCGACACAGGCTGCTGCAGTTATACGGGAAGGAGGGGGAGACACAGACTGGTTTAGGGACACTGGGGGGGAGGGTACTGAAAGGACAAAGTATATAGTTAATGCAGGGGTGGGGCGACAAATTACTGCCTTGCGCCTGGTGACAAAAATAGTATTTTCGTCCGTGACATTGACGTGTATCCCATCTGACCCAACGGCCTACGGAATTATATATCAGGCAGCCACACACACTGTGTGGTGTATGACTGCGCAATATACCCATCCATCCTTTCACCTGCATGCGGTGTCAGTGCCGTCGTCCCATCTGACGTGCAGCACATCAGATGGGACGACGTAGCTGATGATGCACGTGACTGCGTGATTGAGTGTATACACTGAGCGATATGGACGATATATGGTTGAGATATATCACCTGATGTGTACCTGGTCTACCATTTCTAGACAAGATTTCTGTATTACACGGACTGGGGCCTCCAAGTGTAATGTTATCAGTGGGTGGAGGGAGTTCCCTATGTTACGATCAGATCTGGCGCGATTCTTATCCCAGGTGTTCCATTGTCCTGATCTGCTAATGTCCCCAATATATAGGTAGCAAGGTGTGTCCCCACATTGTTCATCCTCCACCCATTCACTATACTATACTTATTATACCACTAAGCAGGGGAATGGCCCTGGTTCGATCCTACTGTAGATATGAGCAGCAGAGTCTGGCACAGTACTAGAGTCTGCACATGTGCTGGCTGAGGTCCTGCACACAGGCCCCACCTTCTCCTCAGGATGCGCCTATGATATATAATAACACAGGGCCTGATTCTGAGATGGACAGAATGGCAGGGCCGCACACAAGCAGCTGTGCAATTCCCTCCATCTTAATGCAAATGCAGATGGAGGTGTCAGACAGGTCTTTGATACATTTGTGAGCAACATCGCAACCAGGTAGCTCCTTTGGTCAGGCGGCGGGAGCTGAAACTTACCGCAGCCTGACCGGGTGCTGGTCACGTCAAAGGCCAGGAATCTGCGTCCACTGGCACAGACCCTGGCCTCGTCTCTCCAGGATATTGTGGGCGACACACCTCCATTTCCGGGAATGGTGACCAGCCACACCGCCGCTACGCCACCCCTAATGCTGCAGCATATCTACGAGCATAATCACAGAACCCGTTCTGCACATGCACAGAATGAGTCCTGTACAGGCGCTGACCCCTAACCATCGGAGATGTACGTTCATTGTCGGATGAACGTACATCTCTAAATCAGGACCCTATTTAAATTATGTATAGTATAAAAACGATGTGACAATGGGAAATTACAGGTAACAAAGTACATTTCTATAGATGGATGTCTCCATTTAACTTTTCTTATGTCCTGAAAGGGGAAAGGTATTTTGTTAGGTATAAGATCTTTAAAGTATGCTACATCAGTTTGGTTACAGAGCGGCTACGTCTCTGAGTTTTTTCTATTTAAAATATTGCTAAAGAAGTCACATTTGTCAGTGGTCCTTAGTTCCAGGCCACCATTATGACAATACCGGCTACTACAGCAACTAGTGTAACCTCAATGGTCGGGGTGGTCTTGGCTTTGAGGGGACACATAGGTGGAGCTTAGTGTCCGGAGCAAGCTGCCTGCTGCAACCTAGGCTATTAGGCCTTGCACCCACTGGTGTTATTACTCGTTTTACTAGTGATTGTAACAGTACTAAAAAAGGGCCTAACAACACTAGGGGGTAGATTTTACTAAAATTCAAGTTTTTTTTTTTTAATCTCGATTTGCATCGCCGAATCTCGGGTGATTTTCCAGTTTTTCATCTCATTTACTAAGAAGTGAGTTTAGGTGAAAGTGAGTTTTCCGATGGTGAAGCAGATCGAGATTTCTCCCCCAAGTAGCAAGTTTAGATGAGATTACTCACCTGAGATTGAAGTGTTTTCTTTCTGCACACTCTCCCGAGCTAGCAGCCTGCACATATCTGTGAGATCTGTGCTGGCTGCTTGTGTGTTAGACCTGTAAAAGAAGGGTTCAATTCTTAAAAAAATTATGTAGGGTCCCCCCCCCAAAGGCATAACCAGCCCCAGACTGGTCAGGCAGTCCTGGTTCCAAAAGTTACAGGGAACAAAACGAGTAGGGTTCCCCTTAATTTAGGAACCAGCACCTGGCTGCAGGGCCAGTGCTGGTTTTAAATATAGGGAGGACAAAATTGTGTAGGGGTCCCCCTGTATTTAAAACCAGCACCAGACCCAAACCAATCGGGGTGTAATGCCACAGTTTGTCAAGATGACAATCTGACCGGCTTGGGGTGAGATTGCTTTGGCCACAGAGACCCGGTAATAGGGTCTCCATGGCCAAAGCATTCTCACTGGAAGCCGGTCAGTGTCATCTCGACCAACCTCGAATCTTAGTAAATTACCCCTAGACATCATTGTAGCAGAGTTGTAGGGGCATTCTGGTACTTGAAACAAATCTTGTAATGTCCACAACTCCACATGTTCACTGTGGGAAGATAAATGACAGAAGCCGATTAGTCGCTTTGAGCAACTTCTCTACTTTGTCTCTCTCCAAAGCCTGATACATCTCCCCCCACTGTACATAACTGATTTCAGATGTTTGTACTTTCTCCTAAAAATAAAACAAATATTTGTTATGATCATTATCAGGACTCAGGCAGCCCGCACAGTGTGATACAGGAATTAGACTATGGAGGGGACCAAATACGATTGTCATAGATGGACCTGCCCAAAAAGTACAGTAATTGCTGGATCACATGACTTAAGGCTGTAGCCAGGCTGCACGGAGGACAGAAGAATAGTGCAGCGCAATGATCTTTGCAGTGCTGGAGCTTGCAGGAGTTGCAGACAGTCACAGTACTGTACAGTGTATCTATGCTGTAACTTTCTTTATGGGATATGCACAGCGGAGAGGGGCTGCAGCTAGGTGGCGCTAGAGAGAGGACACGGGAGAAGTGACATAAGCCAGGAAGAGGCTGCAGCCAGCACAGCGCACGCTGCCTGCAGAGCTCTCAGCTGCGGGAAAGTTTCTGCATCTCACCCGGAGAGGGCTGCCCGGGGCACATCACCCGGAGAAGGCTTCCCAGGGCACAACTGGTTGTAAGTGTGGAGTGACCCGGCCTTCCTGCAGCCTCAGAACAGGTAAGGAGGGAGTAAGTTGCTGACATGCACAGGGAAGTTTGTAAATGACTCAGCAGCTATATAATGCCCAGGACGGTACCATGTCAGCTCACAGCTTAGTCCTGAGTGGCTGTAGCATGGGGAACGCTCACCAGGTCTGCAGTCAGCAACTTTGTACAGCATTGGCACTGTGGCAGTGAAAGTCGGGACAAGTGTGAGGCACAAGTAGGGAGTGCCTCTGTCTGAGTGTGGGTAAAGTGCCGTTTCCAGGGACTGGGCTTTAGAATCTGTTTTTATTTTCCTAGTTTAGCAATGAGCCTACTGTACCTAAGCTGTGTAATGTCTCAGTCCAGCTAATTACAGAGCTTGGTGTACAGTGAATTTGCTCAGTAATGTATGGATTTAAGTAAGACAAGGGGTTATGCTGAGATGAAACGCATCGGTGTCCAAAGTCGCAGGTGTAAAATCGTAAGATGCGCGCAGATCTGCTCCAGTACCGTATGCGCCAGGTTTATGCATGGGAGGCTGCCCACACGTTGCACCTCAGGATGTTCAGCTCTAATTCAAGCTCAAATGTAGTTGGTCTCAGCACTTTAGCTGCTGTAATACTATAGGAATTCCCGCCCTACCCCGCTAATAAGCTTCAGTGGGGAGGGTGCAATCAGCCAATCAGATATAGCTAGCTAGTTGTCAGACCGCCATTATCATGAGGGTGTATTTTCACCAGCCCATCTGTGTGCAGGTCTACACGTGTTCGCAATTATGTGATTGTGCTCTTAGGGGGGAATTCAATTGTTTGCGCCAGCGGCTGTCAGTGCTGGGCGCCCGACCGAGCAATTCAATTGTTCTTTCGGAAGCTATAGGCGCCAGCATTTCTGCTTGCACCCTCCTGAGGCGGGGAGCAAAAATGTGCGATAAGTCCTGGTTTTAGGCACCAGAATTTTAGACGGGTTTAGCCAAGTCAGTGTTAGCCCCTTAAGGTGAGTATACACGTTATGATGTGTATCCACCGATGCGACTGATGATCCGGGGGATGACATATCGGGCGGTCCCTACATACGGGGCGATCCGGTGTCTGACCGCCCGATATGCCGCCTCCCTGCAAATAGTACTGCGTAGGTTTGTCAGTCGCTTCACCTGATCTGTTCTAGATGCAGAAAGATCAGACGAAGCGACAGACGACCCCACGGGAGTGTGCAACGCATGATATCGTGCGTACAAACTGAACAATATTGCTGTTTTATCGTTCCAATGCATCGGATCGTGCGCAATATCGTTCCATTTGTAGGGGCCTTTAGTTTACAGATTTGCCATTTAGATGAATGCGCATTTGCAGAAGAATACAATGTTGTATGCATCATGCAATACTCTAACTGGTTGCACGGGATGCTGGTGGTAGGGGATGCCTCCATTTCTAATAGATTGGCACCATTTATATATGTGTCTATTGTCTTTTTGTTTAATTGTACATTCTTTTATGTGTGAGAACATTAGTGTTATTCCCACTTTGAAGTGGAATAGAAAAGACAAGCATTCCTCCGCAATTGTGTTTATTTTTAGCATAACAATGGTGATGACGCCAGATAGGCTTAGTATAGTGCTCCGTAGGACAGAGCCTAGAAATGTCATATACAGTACTCCCGCCAAATACTTCTTATCTCCTCGTGTGTGTGTGTGTGTGTGTGTGTAGGCCTGGCAGCCCAGAGGAGTCTTCACTAATGGAGAAGAAATTCCTCAGATCAGCCTAAACATTTACTTTAAGTTATATATTTGTACGGGGGTGGGGGGGGGGACTTGTAACCGGAATATGAGAATACTCAGAATTCTGTCAGTAACCTGTTTCCTCCAGTCCTTTCTGTGCAATGGGACTGCAGGGGAATACCAGGGTTCCTGTGCTTTCTGTTTGCACATGGCAGGGGGAGTGTAGTTTCATAGGCAAACCTGCAATGACAGACACAGGGCTAGGTGTCACCCATGTGGATGGGGGTGATCCCCGTGTTGGCAGCATCACCACGTTATCACTACGCGTTTTCATGTGTCACTGCGTGATTGATAAACAAGTGCAAGGTCAATGGTAAAGGGAATTGGCAGTCACAGATCTAGTGATTGATTTATGAGACATGCTCCTAGTGCATTAAACTTTCAATTAGGACTGTACAATGCTTAAAGGGTCATATGAGGGCAATGGGAGCTAATCAGACAGATGTTTTAGAGGCCTATTTATTAAGCCGGTTTTTATGCAGAATCTGCAGTTTTTGCTTTATTTGATGTATCCTGGCTATATAACAACAGCATAATGAAATCTCCTGCAAAAGACTAACTACTGCTGCAGACCGCAGTCCCCATTAATCAATGGGGACTGCAGTCTGACCCCTATGGTCCATTTGGCTTACACCATCCCCAGATGCTTTGTGCCTATGGAAGCATATTTGCAGGAGAAGGGATCTTCCGATCCCTCTCTCACAGCCTCTGGCTGGCTCCCGAATCTGATGCTGTGCGCATGAGCGGTGTCTGATTCTCAGGAGGAGTCTTTCGCAAATGTGAACGATTCCTCAAATATGCCGGGATAGCAGTTAGTGTTACCGCTGTCCCTGCAAGTTACATTTAGTACATAGGGGGTATAATCGTGTCAAAATGATTGTCCTTACACTGCGATGTACAATCAATAAAATTGTGGCACTTCCGCGTTTTTTAGTGCATGTGCCCCTTAGTGATGGTAGGGTCTGGCTCTCAGTTGTATGCAATGATGATGTTTTTGCAAATAGAGCGATTATTTGCCGCTGCGCATGTGTCTGAGTTGCAGTGAGAATGCTTCTAGGTACATTATCATCATCGTACACTGCAAGTCTTTAACCGCAGTGTGACTGACAGGCAGGGGGGAGGCAACGGGGAGTGTCGGCTACAAACGCAGGCGTGTCTCACCATTTCAGGGGGGCATGTCGTATCCCACGTCTGTGAATAGTATAATAAACAGTGTATACATAGAATACTATAGTAAACAGTGTATACATAGAATACATATAATAGTATAGTAAACAGTGTATACATAGCATAGTATAGTAAACAGTGTATACATAGAATACATAGAATGGTATAGTAAACAGTGTATACATAAAATACATAGAATAGTATAGTAAACAGTGTATACATAGAATACTATAGTAAACAGTGTATACATAAAATACATAGAATAGTATAGTAAACAGTGTATACATAGAATAGTATAGTAAACAGTGTATACATAGAATAGTATAGTAAACAGTGTATACATAGAATACATAGAATAGTATAGTAAACACTGTATACATAGAATAGTATAGTAAACAGTGTATACATAGAGTACATAGAATATTATAGTAAACAGTGTATACATAAAATACATAGAATGGTATAGTAAACAGTGTATACATAGAATATATGGTCATATAAATAGACAGACCCAAAACCTGGAGATTTTAGAATCCATATCTTAGGTTTTGTCCTAATAAACTTCTAATATATTCATCTAACGACTGGTCCTGAACATGAACCCTGATTTGTGTATCACATGGGCGTCCTCCTCTGTTAGGGCGGGATGTACCAAGCATTAAAAATGCGGCCAAAATGCAAAAAATGCAGTTTTCAGAGTTTTGGGCGCATTTCCATATATACCAAGCTCCGGACCAGGTGGGTAATGCTATCTTTATTACCCAATAGAAGCCTATAGGCTTCTTATTGGGTCTCTTCTGAGAGGAATCCAATTGGATCCCCTCAGTGTCCCCGCAGCGGTGCGTGCCGTTCTGCGCATGGGTAGAGGTACTTCTGGGTAATAAACTCAGAAGCATCTACCTATCGCTAATATCGGGAGAGCTGTCCTTTGCGATTCTAATTTCCAAATACATACCGGCGTCATTAACACCATTATGTACCCGATAAGTGGCAGTATGTTCTGCGTCCTTTATGTGATGCTTAGTACATCCTGCCCTTTATCTGCCCCTGCAGAGTATATCAGGAGATGAGCGATGTATTAGTGAGGAGAAGGCTGCATGTGACATGATGTGAGGTGGGGAATGAATGCAACAGGAAATCACAGACTTGAGAGTTATATATTGGAAGGAGAAGGATTCCAGCAGCACAGAGTATATCAGGAGATGGGTGAGGACAGCGCTGTAAGCAAAAATATATATAGGTATATTTACTAAAGGTCGATTTTGATCGATTTAAAATGAAAGAAAATCGATCAACATCGATGTTGTGTTTCTGGGGCTAAATCACACATTTACTAATACTAAAAAAAAAAAATGTCTGTTAGTAAATGTGTGATTTAGCCCCAGGAACACCACATCGATATGATAAATTTTAATCGATTTTAAATCGTTCAAAATCGATTAAATTCAACCTTTAGTTAAAATACCCCATAGACTGAGAGTCTGATTCACTACGACATGCAATATTGCGTATGCACGCAGTTCAACTGCGATAGTATGCTAAGCCATTGCAAACTCAGCACTACATAAGGATGCATCGCAGTGGATAATTTATGCACACCTCTGCAATGATGCGCGAACGCACTGGCACGCCTTCGTTTCCCCGACCACCCCCCCGTCACCACCCACAAACGGTGCTTCCTGTGAATCACTCTGCGAGGGTTCTGTATAGCCTCTGCAGTCCCGTTTGCAGTACCTAGTTTGCGCATGTACACTGCGATGCATGCGCAGTACGCAACCATCGGCCGATTGCGTGCGTATTAGCAACTGCGTTCCTTGCTGAATCAGGCCCCGAGTGAGATGAAGAGAGTGGAAAGAGCAGGATCCCCATTAATGCAAACTGGTGATGTGCTGTTTCATAGAGAGTGATGTGCTGCCCTTGTCACACAGATGCAGGGAGACTGAGATAAATTAACCTCTCTATGAAACACTACTCATGCTGCAGATCCAACTAGTATTTACATTGTCTGCTAAGAACAGGGGGCCTGATTCAGAGCCGCTCGTAAGCGGGCGCTCGTTCGTTCCGAGCGATGTTTGCACAACTGCGCATGCGTACGGATCGTAATACGCATGCGCGAACCAGTCAGTGCGGCCGAAAATTGTTTGTTCGCTAAATAGCGAATGCCTGCTATTTTGAGTGACAGGAGGAGGCGTATGTGGGTTGTAACAGGGGAAGGTGCTTGAAAACGGGGAGTGGAGATCCGAACGCAGGCGTGCTTAAAGGTCAAAACGGGCGTTTTATGGGTGTGCATAATTAATACAGCAGCGTCATTGACCACGTCACTGGGTTATTTTATAGTCAGAGCTGCTCGCATGATTGCGGTAGGAAAAACCAACCACAAGAATAGCGAGCAGTTCATACGCTGGTCGATGTACTCGATTAATCTAATAAATAGCGGACATGACGTATGGTGCGAGCGGCCAGGGGGCGTAGTTTTAAAAAAAAACGACCGCAAGTTTTGTTTGCTCGTTCAGACCTAGAGGCGTGAACAGACCGCAAAGAGCGAACGGTTCATTTGAATAGCCACCCCTTTTTTCTGAACGAGCGAGCGCAAATAGCGTCCGGGTCTGAATCAGGCCCAGGATCCAGGACATGAACAGTCCTGTATTTCCACTGTACAGAGCAGCCACTGACAGTGACAGGTGTGGCAGGAATATTCCAATTTGGTTTTGTTTCTTTTAATGAAGATCTTTAGCATTTGTTGCACTGACAGGTGAACTGTGAAAGTAGAAACAAATTGGGAGATGAATGTCAGCAAGTACATGAGACCTGCATACAGTAACTGCTAAACACAATAGGGCAATTATTACTGTGCTGTTAGAAGAGGGTGTTGATAAAACATAGATTAGCGATGAGACAAGACCATTGTTATCATGGATTTTATTACACCCTAGTAATTCTGTGAAAATCCATTTATATTATAGTACACAAAATCAGGTTACAACTGCGTTGAGCTACTTATTCACTGGCACATGCAATGTTTTTTTTTTTATTGTTTTATTAAATGTTACAATGAAAGTAAAACTTTACATCTGCATATAAACAACACTGAATTATGTATTATGCCAGTGGTTCCCAAACTTTATTGAATCATGGCGTCCTAGTGCTTCAGAATTGTTTTCACGGCACCCCTAAGCCAAAAGTTTGTTGTTGAGAAATTCTGAAAAAAATGTAGTGAAGTAAATTGTGCTCCTGTCATCCTTAGGTTTGGTTATATAGCGGTGGACAGGTTTGTGCTTCTGTTTGTGCACATATTTACATTACATTGACCATAAAGAATTTGATTTGGTGCTGGACCACCAACCTGAGGCACCCCTGCTAGTGTCCCGAGGCACCCCAGTGTACCATGCCGCACAGTTTGGGAACCACTGTATTATGCTGTTAATGTTTTTTTTATACGTTTGATATGCGTTTGGATGCCTTTACCTGTACATTCACCTTAACGCTTAATGCATGTGTAATCACTTCTAATTATCATTATATTAAGAGTGTATTCCTATTGAGTTGAATATACTTTTTCGGTTGAGTTGATGAGTACTGAGCTGTATAAGGCATTCCACTGCAGCTCAGTACAAGCTATAGAGAAACGCAAATATGTACTCTCTTTTGCTACAATGGTTTTTATTTTCATGTCTATCTTGATGTTCCTTAAGGTGCATAAACACGTAACGATTTTGTAACCAACGATTTTCTGTCAGATTTTCTGTCTAAAATGGACAATGAACGATTACTACAAACTACAAACCGGAGTGCGCATTTGTGATTGTCGTTCATCGTTATAACTCATAAACTGAACGTTTTTTTTGAACGATTTAACGATAACGACGTCGCTATCGACAAATCGTTCAAAAAATCATTACGTGTGTATTCACCTTTACTGTTTCATTTTTTTTTATTTATTTGCTGTCATTTTAACTCAATCTATTTAAATACAAGTATTGAAATAAAAAAATGTATATTTAATGTAATGGCACCCATGTTTAAATCATCAGCCACCCCATGAAAAATAGGTGTCATTTAATTTTCCTTATCACTGTGGAAATCTATAAGAAGACTCTTTGTAATTGCTATTTTCCCTTGGCTTGTTTCTGGAAGCTGCTATCAATGATTTGTAATTCTGCATTGTTTACACAGTGTCGTGTGACTGCAATGGCATCCACATTTACATGGTATATAATGTAGTGAGCAGAGAGGCTTTGGAGCATCCCTCTGAGCCCTTTTTTGTCTTAAAAAAAATCCTCCATACCCCCTTTGCCTTCAGATATTAAGCTAACATTCTGTGACTGTGTGTGTGTGACTGGCAGCCATATTTGTCTGTCCTCCAGAGAAGTTTTAAAAACAGGATGTATGCTTAACAGGTAATTACTATTTAAAGAAAAAAGAAAAACCCTTTGTGAAATTACTGCTTATAATCTGAAATGCCAGGACACTACTGTGTAAAAAATGAAAACCTTATAATTCTAAATAGAACTCCCAAAGCAGAAGCAGTATGGTACAGTATGGACGACTTTTAAGTCTGTACTATAAGTTGTATTGGCTGAAGGCTGAACTGGTAGCTTAAGATGTGAGTGAGATTCCAATATGAAATAATGTAATAATGAAAAATAAATGAGAAAAAATCTAATGTTGGGGATCCAACCAAACGTGTATATTAGACAAACGTGGGCCCCTTGGAGTGGATATCGGAAATAGCAAACAACAACATGAAGAACAGCAAGACTGGATTTCGCCAAAAAGCAAAGATATAAGACATACAGGGAAATTCTGTAGAGAGTTGCGGTAAATTGTATTTTGGTGTTAAAATAACTCCATTATTTATATATATATATATATATATATATATATAAATAACACCACTTCTATCTCCAGTTTATAACCAAAGAGTGATGATAACTTGTAGGTAAAACCATTTTCAGTTTCTCGTTAGTAATGTTATACAGAAACGACCTGCATGCGAGCTGCAAGACAAATGAGCCAGGATAATCTGTGCACCAGAGTTATTCCCGCTTCTGGATCTATGGTAGTGACTCTGATATTAATGACTGAGCACATTGGACCTGATTCAGAGACGGACGCTAATGTGAATGTTAGCAAAGAACACGTGAGCATAGGGACGCCCACCGCTGCCTTTATACCTGCGTGCAACGACGCATACCTGCGTAAATATCGGTAACATCGCCGCACAGTCTGCTGCCGTCTTGCCCTTGAGGCAGGTCTGACCTGCCGCAGCCTCGGGAGCTCCTCAGACACACAGAGCTGTGCAGATGCACTCGCAATGGTTAATTTCTGCGCGCCCATGTGACAGTGTTTAAACGGACAGACACGCCTGCGTTTCTCAGACCACCCCCTGTCACCACCTCCAAACGCTGACAGCCCGTCACTCAGTCTGCAAGGGATTCCTATGTGCGTTTGTGATCGCATTGCAAACGCTGCGCATGCCCAGTGCGGTTTATACGCATGCGCGATGGCAAATAATTGCTGCATTGCGAGCGTAATCGCCTTTGCATCCATCTCTGAATCAGGTCCAGAGTAAGATATAGCAAGTAACTGTGAATCGTGGTAAAACCAGCCTGCACTGCAGGGGGGGCAGATGTAACATGTGCAGGCAGATGTACATTTGGGGGGGTTCTGTTCAAACTGACATCTAAATTAGTGTAAAAATAAAGCTGTGCAGCATTTGTGGGCTACATGCAAAAGCAGCCAGTATTTACCCTGCATGCAAAACAAATGTATGTATTTGCACCCCTTGCATTGCAGCATGGTTTGTCCAAGTACACAGTTACTTACCCTATTCCCAAATCTGAATCAGGCCCACAGTGCATACACTTCTGAGTAATAGGATGGTTTGTGATAGAGGACCTCATTCAGAGTCGGTCGAAGCGGCCGCACGGTCGTAAGCGAAAAGGGGCCGTATATGCAAATGATTCCCTCGCAAGTTGCGTCCCTAAGTTCGGATCGGTAGTTGGCCGACCAAGGGGAGGAAGCGGTCGGAAGACAAAAAAATACGCCCCCTTCTCGTACGCATTGCACGTCATCTTCGGGCATATAGGGATTAATCGAGACCATCGGCAACCATCGGAACTGGTCATAGAGCTTAAGGTTGACCATACCCTCTCTTAAGCTCTATGATCAAGTCAGTGTAAAATCCTCCCATATCACATGTGCCATGACGCTACTTTGTTAGTTATGCACTCCTATAAACCGTATGCACTCCCACAAAACGCCGTCCGCATAATTAGGCACGCCTGCGTTCGGATCACCACTCCCCGTTTTCAAGCACCTTCCCCTGTTACCACCCACAAACGCCTCAATCTGTCACTCAAACTACCGACCTGGCTGTGTTCAAGGAGAGAGAAATTTCTGATCGTAGCGGCTAGTTTGCGCACACGCGCATTGCGAACTGTATGCAAGCTGCTTCGACCGACTCTGAATGAGGTCCAGAGTCTCTGTGACAAGTTATACAAACATGAACTCAGACAGTGGGGCCTATTTATCAAACATTTTTTTTTTCCATAAAATGATGTAAAAACAGCAGTTTCTGCATAATATTATGAATTGTTGCTATGTACTAGTAGCCTGCAGAAAGCTAATTAGCTTTGCGGACCGCAGTCCCCATTATTATCAATGTGAACGCATGACCCCTATGTAACAAACTCTGAAGAGCTACGCTTTTTGGTGTTTGGCTCCTTTTATTCACACCATCCACAGATGGCATAAAGCGCTTTATGCCTATGAAGGCATATTGGCAGGATTGGCATCTTACGGTCCCTCTCCTGCAGCCTCCGTCCGGCTCTGGAAACTGACCCTGTGCGCATGTGCAGTGTCCGATTCCCAGCAGGAGTCTTTCACAAATTGAAAAGACTCCTCCAATGCGGCCGGGATCTAACTCGCTGGGACAACATTGTCGTTACCACTGTGCCTGCCAGTTATCTTATACTTTAGTTTAATATGAAAAAGTCTGTCACAATGGGAGGTAGTTAAAATCCCGTCTGTCAGTATGCGGGCACTCAGAATGCCAATCAGAATCCTGGCGCCGGAATCCCGTTGGTAAGTAGTTTCTACTGTGCAAAATAAAAGGCATTGTAGTGTTTACCCCATCCGTCACTAGGAACCCTTCAACTCCATCCAACTCCTCCCCTCTCACTGGGCAAGCCTCTGCCACGCTGCAAATGACGCCATCTTACTCCATACACCAATGCATTATATAAAAGTACATGGCCAGACATAGGCTGGCTTTGCACTGTGTAGCAGACGGTTTACACTAAGCGAATGACCTCCTGCGTATTTTCAGTCTTTGTCATCCCTGAATATTTCTTCTTCCCTCTGTAAACGTTGATGCCATCTTGCTGCTGCTGTACAGCCGGACAGAGGGCTTGATTCAGAGATGGACGCCATGGCGATTTTCATGCAGATTGAGCAAGTGTTTGCCTTTGCCGACACGTATAAGCCGCACTGCGCATGCTCTGTGATTGTCTTGCGATTCCACACATAGAACCCATTCACAAGGGGAGTGACAGGTAGTCAGCGTTTGGGGGAGGTAATGGGGGTGGTCAGAAATACGCGGGCCTGTCTTACTATATATTTTATTTGCAAAATGTGACTGTTACTGAGGTAAAAAGGGGTCAGCGCTCATAGGGCCTGATTCAGACCCGGTCGCTAGATGCGTACGCTCGCACTGAGTGTATGCAAATTTTCCAAATTGACATCATGGGATGCGATCGCTCGCCAAGGCATAAGCACGCCCACTTTGGCTGTGTGAGCGATCGCTCTGCGTATGCAGACACCCTTTAGCGTCTGTAGAGACGCCCACTGGCACATTCATCTCCAGGAAGTGTATTAAAACATTGGTACATCGAGGACCATCGGATGCGAACGCAGTGCTTGTGGTAGCCTTACCCTACTGCAAGCTCTGCGAGCATTTCAGTGTAAAAAAAAGGCAAGTGACGTGTACTATGACGCTGCCTGTTAATTATGCATGCCTCTGAAACGGAGTTGAAACACTCAGGCACGCCTGTGTTCGCATCTCCAACCTCCCGTTATTAGTGTCCTGCCCCTGTTACCACCCACAAATGGCCTCTCCTGCCACTCATTACACCACTGGGCTGTCTTTGCAGGGCGAGCGAGCGGTATGCGATCACAGTGAGTAGTTCACGCACGCGCAGAACGAAGCATGGGCATACGCAGAACTTTGGGCCGCTTGCGAGCGCACACATATAGTGAACGGGTCTGAATCAGGCCCATAGTCTTCACATGTTGTGTCCTACAACTATTAATGGCATCCTCATAGTTCCTAAGAAATATGGGGCCTGATTCAGAGCTGAACGCTCTGACCAGAGCGCTCGCTCTGAATCAGGGCCCTCCTACCTTTTTTTGGAGCGTCCTCATGGTGCGTGCGTCCATGACGATGGTCGCGATGGTCTTGACCATCGCGACCATCGGGCTTGCAACGGAGACCCTGCGGTAGGGTCTCGCTGCCGCAAGCCCTGGAGTGATTTTGGCTCTATCAGAGCCAAAATCACTCCCACTGACATCACTAGTGATGTCAGTGGGGCCGGCTTGAGACGGTAGGCGTTCCCATGGGAACGCCTCGGTCTGGCAGGCACGCCCACCAAAGGGGGCGTGCTGTCAATCAACATCGACAACACGCCCCCTTTGGTGCGAGACCCGGAGCGATGGTGAGCCCGTCGCTCGCCGGGTCTCGCGCATGCGCACGACGGAGCTCCCTAACACATGCTGCATCCATAGTTTGTCTTCCACTTCCTATGTGCATGGACAGCCAGGTTTAAACTTCACCCGTTGCCTACACACAAGTGTCATGCAAAGCAAAATGGCTGTGCAAAGGCCTTATTGAATTTCATTGAATTTCATGAGCTGTATTAACTATAAAGCATATGTAAATATGGAATTATGTCAAATATAATGTTTCTTATGTTTCTTATAAATTAAGTTTAAACATATGATTACAGGTTATGAATATGTATCTCAGTATTGCGGTTTTCTTAAACACAGCCATGTGGATCATATTTTAAGCTAGCCAGTTTCAACCTGCGTGTCCCTATGTGGACACAGAGCCTGATTCAGACCCGATCGCGAGCGCATAGCGCTCGCAAGCGGGTCGATTGGCCGTGCAGTGCGCATCCGCGAGCCTCGTAGCGAGTGAATTTTCACTCGCTGCGGGACTCACTACAAGACGGGGCAGCTGTCGATTGTGATTGACAGCTCGCCCCATTTTGTAGGCGTGCAGGAGGGGGCGGCTGGATAAACGAAGTAACGCCTGCCGTTTGTGGGTGGCCCTACTGACCAGTGATGTCAGTAGTGAACTTCCTGCTCTAATAGAGCCACAAGGGTCTCGTCGCAAGCCCGATGGTCGCGATAATCGCGACAATTGTCAGGCTGCCCGCTAAAGCTGTGGCTGGTCACCCACAGCTTAGTGAGCGGCCTGGAGCGCTCACAAAGAGTGTTTTGCTCTGAATCAGGACCACAGTCTTTCCATCAGTCCATGGATACCGCTGTCTGGAAGTCACTAACAAGCCCCTGAGATTTCATTTTCATAGGAAAATCATGGAAGGGGTTAAAATGAGGAGGATCCCTTGATTACGGATATGGCACCTCTTCATTAAACATTTCCAGGTTCCTGTTGGACCACAATTCCCCTTTACAGACAGCCTAGTGTCTTCCTAAAGGTGCCTACCCATTAGACGACTTGAAAAACTGAACGTCTAGCATTCAGTCCTTCAGGTCGCCGGGTGCGGTGCCCACACTGAATGGCGTTCACTGAACGTCATTCAGTGCAGGAGACCGACCTCCCTATCTGCGAACATGTGGAACCTGACGAGCGTCGTCGGGTTAACCAGCATGTTCGGCAGATAGTCGGGTCCTTGCCGGCTATCCATTAGACGAGTTTCTGAACGATGCGTCCAAAACCTCCTGGTTTTGGTCGGATCATTTAAAAAGTTGTGTAAAGTATAGGCCCCTTAATAGAAGTAGAGTATAAAACAAGTGTTATGTAATGACACTCAGAGCAGCCACTGTGATATCATGCAGCAAGGGGTGTATCCTCATACTGGGAGAGATGTATCCACCCTTCTAAAGAGGACAGGTGAAGAAGTTGCCCTCAGCTTCTAGCTATCATTTTATAGAACACAATCTTTTATACTGTTACTGGTAAAGGTGCTATCATATCTTGCGGGCTATCTTGTCTGTGCGATCCTGAACTGTAAAGTAAGTCAGATCGCCCAGTAGTGTTACTTCTAGCACCCCGCACATGTCACAACCCGTGCAGTTCCTCTTTCCAGCCTGGGGTGTCGCTTTCTGCTCTGGTGCTTCTAGCACACTCAGGTCTGTATCTCAGCAGTTTGTTGCATCAGCTGACTCAGTGTTAAATTGCTACTGGAATTTAATTGAAAATAAAAATGTCATTATGACTTTCGCTGTTAACTAACTGTTAGCCTTTATCTTTATGACACAGTGAACATTGAACTGTTGCAGAAAATAATTACACCATATTTAAACGGACTTCATGAAGATTAGGCCAGATTTGCAGTGGCTGTAAAAAAGTATTTCCCTCATATCATGGAAATGTAGGAATACTGTAATTACCACTGATCAAAACAAAATATTCTGCATTTAAAATAACATACAACAAATTGAAGGATTCTCCTTAAACTGCAAAACAAAATAGACCATATTTGATTACATAAGTATTGAGCCCTTTTTTTTTGCTAAGATACAACTTAATAAATAAGCCCTGGTGTAACCGTTTTTGTCTTCAGAGGTCACAATTACGAGTATTGCTTCAATTCATTTAAAGAAATAAAGGCCCTGTCTGAGAGGTCACACGCATGGTTACTGCATTTGTAATTCAGAGCTTCATCAATAAAATCAAAGAACATTCATAGCGAATACAAGAAGAGGTTATCGGGAAAAAACAACTGAGGAAGAATATCACAAGATTTAAGAGACTTTAAAAATCGGAAAGCACAGCTGTGACTAAAGATGTGTCCACATACACTCTATCCTCCGTGCGCTACAAGTCGTGTTACACATAACACGTGACTCTGTAGTGCCCAGTGTCTTTTCGTGCGACTTTTCACCTTCAAATGTGTCTTATTCGCACAGCGGTGCGACGCACAAGCAGCTCCTGCTGATTAAAATGACATGCGACATGCCTATATTCTGTGTGGGACTGCGGCTGTATCTGCATGCGAAATGCTACGTTACAGTTTCACAGCTGCTGACACTGTAACGTAGCATTTTGCATGCGGATACACCCGCAGTCCCACACAGAATACAGGCATGCCGCATATCATTTTAATCAGCAGAAGCTGCTTGTGCTAGCTATTCACATCGCTGTGCGAATAAGACACATTTGATGGTAAACAGTTGCACGAAAAGATGCTCGGCGCTACAGAGTCACGCCACGGCATCGCGCGTCTAGAAAGGCTGTTTAACACAAAAGGAGGCTAGATGTATGAGGACAAATCTGTATGGGGAAGATATAACCAATCAGAAATAGCGATCATTTTCTAGAATATACTAGCACAAAGAAAGCTAGAAGCCGATTGGTCGCTATGGATAAAACCTCCACTTCTCTTTAGGAATGGCGATCAACCATCAATGGTTTGTGCCACCAATGATCGATTTAATTTTGTCATAGACAGTGGAAATCTGTTGGATCGCTGCGATCGATGGCAGTATAACATACCCAAAACACAGCAAGCACCCAATTGTATGGTTTCTGCAGTGATGAAGGTATAAAACAGGTTCCAAAGCAATGTTTAGTCCAGCACATTGTCCTGGGCACACAAGCGCTGCTCCCCTGTCCTTCCCCAAGGGCCGTATCTGAATATAAATAAGAAAACGGGGTGCACAATAGTGATGTATGTAAGACAAAACCTCCACTCAACGATCAATTGCACGTACATAAAACTAATATCTGACTCACAAGCCTGGTACACACTTGCAGAGGTCCTGTCTGTGGTGTCTACACAAGACCTCTGGAAATTAAATCGAGGCTTGGAGTGCTGGTTAACACCAGTGATGAGACCTTGGTGCTTGTGTACCAGGTTTGTGAGTCCGATATTTATTTATTCACAGTTCCTTATATAGCGCAGCAAATTCCATTACGCTTTGATGATGTGCCAGCTTTGTATTCATTTTATGTACCTGCAACCCTGTTATGATATATATTTGTGAGTGTGCGAGTCCCTGGTAGGCGGCTGTCTGTTCAGACTAATCTCGAGAACACCTAGATGGATTTTGATGCAGTTTTCACTAGTCTATAGAGCATTTGTTGAGGAAGGTTTAGATGTATGAAACATTAATATATGACAAAAGGGAGCCGAGCAGTGACTATTTTAGTGAAACGAGTCAATGAAAAAAAAAATGGATGTCCGAGCGGTTTCTTGGCTTACTCTGCGTAAACTGTTAATGATATATCACAAAATGGACTTTATTTTATACCATGTATATATTGCAGATCCGCATGAATTAATTTCGCTGAAGGGTCCAATAACATGGCATCTTTCAAATATATATACAGTTGTGTCCACATACATCTATCCTCCGTACGCTACAAGTCGCGCTACACATAACGAGGGAGCTCTGTGTGACTTGGTAGCACCGAGCATCATTTCTTGCAACTTTTTACCTTCAAATGCGCCTTATTCACACAGCAGTGAGAATGGGACGCACAAGCTACTGCTGATTAAAAGTATACAAAATGCTACATTACATTGGCTGTGACAGTGTAACGTAGCGTTTCACATGCCGAAGCACTCGCAGCCGCACACAGAACTTATTCATGCCGCGTATCATTTTAATCAGCAGAAGCAGCTTGTGCATCCTATTCACTGTGCAAATAAGACACATTTGAAGGTAGAAAGTCGCGCAAAAAGACACAAGGCATTACCCAATCATGACATGGCATGGCGCAAAGTGAAGGGCTGTTTAACGCACAAGGAGGCTGGATGTACGAGGACCCATCTGTATATACATACTCATATGTGAAGTGGTGACACAAGGTGAATCCCCTGCATTTCATAAAGCATTTTCTACACCGTGCTGGGAAACGGCCACAACAGAGGTGCAATATTTGCTAATACTGCTGCAGAAAGGCTTAAAACTATATTAGAGTGAGCGTTGACTAGGGAACATGATAAATAAAAAATAAAATAGCTGTTACACAATCCAAAATTTTTTGTGAAATGATGACCAGAAATTGTCTTCCGCATCAGACTATAAACACACAGAATTTATTATAAACAGGTCGGTCCTTTTTGGAAGACAGTAACTGTTTGTGTCTGTGTAATATCTCTTATATGCTATAACAGTGTTATCTTTCTTTAAGCATGGCTACCAGAAGAACAAGATTTAGCAAAGTCTATCCCCAGACTTGTAATCTGGGAGAACTCAATTTACTCTGAAAACTAGACCGGAATTAAAGTAATGTACATGCGGTAAAGTGGAATATTGAACGAATTCCTTCCAGGCAAGTTGTGCGTTGGACGTTCAGGTAGATCTGCAGAGCTGTATCTGGCTAAATAAGGCCGTTTGGCTATTCTCCGTGTTTTCTTAAATGCGACAGATAATAGGGGGAGCTCAGTTACCAGCAAACAATACCACCCTACAGTATATTATCCTATCATGCATCTGAAGAGAATGAATAACCTCCTTGTCTGTATCATGTTTGACAAACTGCTCTGGGATTACGTTATCACCGCAGTGTGTGTACTTTAAGGAAAGCTGTGAATGTGTGCAGCTCACAGAGGTTGAAAGACTGCTGGCATGTTCTTGTAAATATAACTAAAAAAGGCAGCCTGGGACAAACGGAGATCTAAGCCACGAACCTCCCACTGCACATTTTGCTGGGTCTCGTTCCTTCTGGAAGGTGCCTTCCCAAACGTAGTGTAATGTACAAATCCATCGTACAGACACGTAATAAGGTAATGGCTGAATGTTCTGTCTGCAGAAATAGGCACACCATGTTAATCAGGTTTTGATCACTGCGATCAAAAGGAGAAAAACAATGCTATAATTCATGCCCGTGTCAGTAATTAAGGTCTCGATACAGTACAGGCTTCCGGGACTTGGAATATAACATGGTCATGTCTTTCTGTACGAACAGCTGGGCCTATGGATTGAGATAAACACTGCAGGACATCTCATGGATTGCAAACATTTTATTTTTTTTGTCATTTTGGGATAATTTGCTTTACTGATCTTCTAGATCAGGGGTTCCCAACCACGGTCCTCAAGGCACACTAACAGTCCAGGTTTTAAGGATAGCCATACTTGAGCACAGGCAACTTAATTAGTACCTCAGTTATTTTGATTAAACCATCTGTGCTTTAGCTTGGATATCACCAAAACCAGGGCTGTTAGTGTGCCTTGAGGACCGAGGTTGGGAATCACTGTTCTAGATCAAAAGAAGACCACCTGTGTCAGAACAGTTGTTTCAGAACATGTTTAAATCTTAGTTGAACAGACCAAATTATTGGGGGGGAGGGTCTACTGGAAAAGGGATGTGGGTTAGTGAAAGCTAGAAGTTATACCCCTTTATCACCTAAAACCCGGGACACTGAGCATGGGTCAGAGTCGGGTTTTACCCCTTTCACACCGGCAGCTGGACCCGTTTTTTTTCCGTGACCCAGGTCTTCCAGCGTTACAGGGAATTATGTCATATCCAAGGGCTACGGAACACAGCCAATCCCCACTGGTTTGAGGCATGACCCTGGTTATCGTGACCTGGGTTGCGGATTTTACACTGCACCATTACCCTAGGTCAGGCCTGGCCAACCTGTGGCTCTCCAGCTGTTGTGAAACTACAAGTCCCAGCATGCCCTGCAAAAGTTTTGCTATTAGGGAATGCTAAAACTGGCAGAGCATGCTGGGACTTGTAGTTTCACAACAGCTGGAGAGCCACAGGTTGGCCAGGTCTGCCCTAGGTCGTTCCCAATTTCAACCAGGATCGGATTCCCGGGTCACTCGACCTGGGTTATTTTTCAAGAACCCTTTTACACCAAGCCGTGACCCGACAATAACCCGGTTTATTGCGGAAATGGAAAAGGGGTATAAGAGGTCTAATTTGTCAAGTTATCCATTTGGGAATGTTGGGAGATGTGCAGCACAATAAACTTTCCATTAGAATGTGGTGGCAGGGTGGCCTACTAGAACAGCTAGGGCAATGTAAATGCAATCACTCAGATGATAATAAGACGTTATTTGACATAGATTCCATTTGCAAACCAAACACTAATCTTTAATATATACATTTGATAGTTTGAATGCTTTCAAAAATCTGGCAATTGTTTACTGTTCACTAGTAAAGTATACATTCAGCATTTTCCCAACAATGGTTATGAAATGTGTATTTGTTATTCCCCCCCCCCATTTAATTTCTCTCTCTGTTATGTGTACATTGTTACAGTCTCAGATAGATACAAGTACAATACATTGTTGTTTTGTAAAAGTTTATTATATAAACGTCCAGTAGTGCTTTTTTTCTATGGAATAAGATTCTGGTACTCATGTAATGGCACTGGTTGGTACAAGGTTTGTATGGGATGCTGTCAAAATGCCGATGGCTGGGAAGCCTTCTGACTAAATCCTGACGTCTAATCCCGTTCCGGGACCATAGACAGGCGTTGAAATCCCTACGCCCGTCTAGATCCCGACGACGGAATCTAGACAGACTGTTTCCCGAATGAAAGTAAGCTGGGCAGTGTTAGCACTTAGCTGCGGGGGGGGGGGGGGGGAAAGGTTAGGTTGGGGAACCCCGTGGGGGACTTGGGGTTAGGCACCACCCCAGGAGGGTTAGGTTTAGTGTGCGGGGAGGGAGCGTTAGGGTTAGGCACCACGGGGGGGAGGTTAGGGTTAGGCACCACCCCGGGAGGTTTAGGTTTAGGGATCGGGGAGGGGGGGGATTAGGTTTAGGCATCACCAGGGGGAGGTTAGGGTTAGGCACCACTAAGGGAGGGTTAAGGGGGGGGGGGAGGGGGTTAGGGTACTTACCAGCCCAGTCGGGATCCTGACGGTCGGGCTTCCAGCGTCGGTATTTAGTCCACCGGTATTACATCCGGCGGCATTACATACAGTTTCCAGTCTATACTTTATAGTAGCCTCCAGACTCAGGCGCTGATTCTGTTCATCTCTGAAATTATTTTACTGATTTCCGGTTTCCGGAACTAGTTAATAAGAATTAAAAACTCTACAAAATACATAGTACCATCAGAAAATGCACAGATGTGCAGCACAACAGATAAAGGGTACAGAAGTGTACAGCGGTTACTATTAGAACTAGATCTTGGGAATATTTCAGATAGTTCTGGTTCTGATAGTCAGCTTGCCCTGCAGACCCCAATGTGGATGGGCTGAATTGCGGATGGGACTAATTTTGTCCCAGTCTTTGGAATGTTGTGCGGAATGACATGTAAACGACTACTGTAAACAAATAGCAATTCTCACAGCTACTTGTAATTTATGTCATACCAGTAGTAACTGGGAGCTTCTCTGCAACTGCTCTACCTATAAAGCAAGCCTTTGTTATTTAGTGATAAAGGGGAGCCTGTAAATTGTACCATGCACTTTTTGTTACTTGTCTTTCTAACAACCAAGTGTGTCATAAACGGCAGTTTTGCAGGACACCTTTCCCTTCACAGAAATATAGAAACTAATACGCGTGTCTTTTATGAGCTGACATACATACGTATTTCTTCTGTCTCTGTATGATGTTACAATCTAATGCTTGTATGTCAAATTATTTATTTTTATTGCTTGTGTATCTAACCACGCTGGATGGGTTTTCACTATATCAGGATGGCTACGAGCCTTCCCACCCTCTGCGGTAGTGAAAAGCAGCCCAGGCACCTCTGGGGTGGTGGTGTCAGGTAAATTAATAAGATTGGGACCCCTGAGATCGGTCAGTGATCCTAGTACAAAAACCACTGCCTATTATACTGCTTTAAATAAACTTTAAGTGAATAAACAATTCTCCAAAGCTCAACAAACAGTGGGCCTGATTCAGAGCCGGACGCTATTTGCGAACGCTCGTTCAGAAAAAGGGGTCGGATATTTAAATTGAGCGCTCGCTCTTTGCGGTCTGTTGACGCCTCTATGTCTGAGCAAGTGTCCGAAACATGCGCTCGCTATTTTGTAAAGACGCCCCTTGGCCGCTCGCATCACACGTCATCTCCGCTATTTATTAGATTAATCGAGTACATCGAAAGGCGTCTGAACTGCTCGCAATTCTTGTAGTAGGATTTTCCTACCGCTATCACTGCGAGCAGTTCAGGCTAAAAGACAACCAAGTGACGTGGTCGATGACGCTGCTTTGTTAATTATGCACACCCATTAAACGCCCGTTTTGACCGTTTGGCACGCCCATGTTCGGATCTCCACTCCCCGTTTTCAAGCACCTTCCCCTGTTACCACCCACAAACGCCTCATTCTGTCACTCAGATTAGCAGGCACACGCTGTTTTACGAGCGCATGATTTCCGACCGCAATGACTGGTTGGCGCATGCGCATTACGACCCATACGCATGCGCAGATGTGCGAACATCGCTCGGAGCGAACGAGCGGCCGCTTACCAGCGGCTCTGAATCAGGCCCAGTGTTTTTTTCGTGTTTGCTCTGAATAACTCAATGAGATGAGCCTGTAACAGAATGGAAATCATTTGCCATATATATACTGGTGACAATTGTTGGTCCTTAGCTGTTCACATGCTGTCTCCCTATTGTGACAGTATCTACAAACAGCACTTATCACCAAAGATCTACTTACGGGAGACTGCTAATGGTTCCTAGATTAGGGATGGCCATCCATGCTTCACCATCAGTGGCCATCCCTACTGTGGAACATGGTGGGTTGTGGGCCAATCAGGGAAGGGTGCAGAGCATGATGGGGGAAGGGGCTCAGCAATCGATGGCAAAACAATCAACCATCGGTGACAACCCATCGATGGTTGCTAACCACCGATAGTCGATGGCCATCCCTTCCGGAAATTCATTAAGTTATCAGGGTGCTCTGCCTTCTCCTACCATGCTCTCCATTCCTGGAACAACTTAACTGAGTTATTTAAATAGCCACCTGTATGGAATTGTCATTCAGCTCTATAAAAATACAGTAGTAATTATAATAGTTAATTATTTTTTTTCTGTAATTTAGTCACAACTGTAAAGGATGTATCCAGGATATACCTGAAAACCAGCAGTGAGACTCCGTGTTTTTATTCCTTGTAAAATACTTTATAATAAAAACATGTTTGGACATGTTCACGAGCACAACCCATTCCCAGTGTAAAGGCCCCTACACACTACACGATATTGCTAACGATTAGGCTGATTCCGACGCATCTGAACGACAAATCGTTCATATTGTGCAATGTGTATGCAATACATCATGTAGTGCGTGCTCCTGTTGGGTTGTCAGACGCATCGCCTGATCCTTTGTATATGCAGGAAGATCAGACGATGCGGCTGGCGATCCCATGCAGCGCTATACGGCGGGGGCCGGCATATCGGGTGGTCGGGCACCGGATTGCTCAGTGTGTACGGACCACCCGATATGTTGGCCTGTCGGCACTGGGATCGTGGGGTCGCACCGCTGGGTACACAATCGTTTAGTGTGTACCCAGCTTTACTGGATCAATAATGAGACATGAGTTAGCTCCAAATGCAGCATTTATATTGAGACTTATTGTACAATCCCCCACTGACAAACAGATACTGGACCTGAATCACTACCGATTGCGGCTGCGATTATGCATGCAATCGTCCGATTATTGCGTACTGCATATGTGTATGCATTGCAGTGCGTGTACCGGCCTCTGCGATCAGGACTGCAATCGCAGTGACTATGCAGACCCATTGCAGAGTGATTGACAGTAAGTGCCGTTTGCAGGAGGTGATGGGGGTGGTTCGAGGAAACGCAGGCGTGCCAGTGCGTTTGAACGCCGTTGCATGGGCTGCGATGCCGTATGCAGCTTGAGGACTCATAGTGCGATTTCTGAGTAAGGGCAGGACTTGTGCAAGTGTGCGTCAGGCTGCAATGGTACTCGACTGTACCGATGGTTTTGCAGTCTTGCAAACATTATGACATGTTTGCTGACTTTCTGGCTGCTCCTCCCGGGATGGAGCAGCCAGATCAGCAGGACGGGGGTGGGATTGGGGGTCGTGGCCGTGACAAGGGGGAGTGGACGGGTGGGTGACAGGCACTTGTGGTGGGGGCGTGGCCACGCTATCGCATCATTTTGTCCCCGCTCCCGCTACACAATGTCGATAATATAGGCAGTGTGAAGCAGGGGGCAGGATAAAATGACGCAAATCTTGTCACCGGGGAGTTGCATGGGTTATTGCGGGGGGATAGGAGGGGTGGGCGGCAGCCAGGAGGATTGCCTGCCTTCCTGGGAGGTCGGGAGCGGCACCCGATTTTCGGGAGGCTCCCAACCAAATCGGGAGGGTAGGCAAGTATGTTTTACGGATGTGTGTAAGGTAAAGTGGGCGTCCTTATGTTGTGCTGCGATTGCAATGGATTAGCATACTATCGCAGTTGAACTTCTTTTTATCTAGCAAGTAATGAAAACCAGAACTAGAGAGGTGATTGCAGGTTATGGAATGTTTTCAGTTTGTACTCTGCTACAGACAAGGTTTCCTGATAGGGTTACTTTCCCCCTGTAACGTCACCATGAGTCTGTATAGGAAGCACAACGGAAACTGGAATGAAAAAAGCCGCAGCCGCTACATTGTAGCATTTCATATACAGAATCAGAGACTCAGGCGCACACAGATATACAAGTGTTGTGTATCAAATTAATCAGCACAGTCTGCTGGTGCATCCTAGTTATGTTGTATTGCCCGGCGCTAGCAGAGTCTCACGGGACCTAGCGCCCAGAGATGGGCTTTTTGGCTGCAGCAGAGATGTGTAAGGACGCGGCAGAGATGTGTAAGGACACGGCAGAGATGGGTAAGGACACGGCAGAGATGGGTAAGGACGCAGCTGAGATGTGTAAGGACGCAGCTGAGACGTGTAAGGACGCGGCAGAGACGTGTAAGGACGCGGCAGAGACGTGTAAGGACGCGGCAGAGACATGTAAGGACGCGGCAGAGACGGGTAAGGACGCGGCAGAGATGTAAGGACGCGGCAGAGATGTAAGGACGTGGCAGATGTAAGGACGCGGCAGAGATGTGTAAGGACGCAGCAGAGATGTGTAAGGACGCGGCAGAGATGTGTAAGGACACGGCAGAGATGGGTAAGGACGCGGCAGAGATGGGTAAGGACGCCGCTGAGATGTGTAAGGACGCAGCTGAGACGTGTAAGGACGCGGCAGAGACGTGTAAGGACGCGGCAGAGACGTGTAAGGACGCGGCAGAGACGTGTAAGGACGCGGCAGAGACATGTAAGGACGCGGCAGAGACGGGTAAGGACGCGGCAGAGATGTAAGGACGCGGCAGAGATGTAAGGACGTGGCAGATGTAAGGACGCGGCAGAGATGTGTAAGGACGCAGCAGAGATGTGTAAGGACGCAGCAGAGACGTGTAAGGACACATCTGTATTCAGGTTGACCTCTAATTTCTGAACTTTTTTTAAAATATTTTTCTTTTATTGAAGCATCATATAAATAGTACAAAAATAATATAACATTGATACAAAATCAATATAATGGAAATGCAGAGTTTACAATGGTTACCACATATAAATGAACTTTTATTTTTAAGTATAGTGTTCACTCTAGGTTCGGCGCCGGACAGACCTAGAGAAAAGGCACTCTGGCTCGCGTTGAATGTTCAAAAAAGGGGCGTTAACACAAGTAAAGGGGCGTGTCTTTAAGACTTGCCCCCTTGTCATCACTCTTGGGGGCGTGCCCGGCACTTACGGACATGCCCGGCTGCCCCCAAGTTCTCCTGTGTCAAAGAATAGATGCCGGGCACGTGCGTCTGGCATCCATTTATCGGCTGTAACCTCTGCACCACTATTTTTCCCACCAGCGGGACACTGCAGACCGCAGGTGGGGACAGTACCCGCCAGGCTGTTTTAGCGGGCGCCACCAAAAAGGGACAGGGCGCATTCTGCCCTTTTGAAATCGGGCAGGAACGCTATAAGTATATACATTTAATTCCTGAAAGGAACTGTAACATATGTTCCCCTTTATCAGCTGCAAGAGCCATTAGGCTAGGTAGTAACAGAACAATTGTTAGGATAACTGAGTCCGGTTCCAGTAAATCTATAAGGCACAATTATTTCTGGCCAGAAAAGTGCAGCGCAAAATCTGTTTTTGCACACCTGTGTCACCTTTAGGTCTGTGTATACTCACAAATGTTTGTACTCTATGGACAAACACAGAATTTGGCTAGGCACTTGGCACATCAGATTAATCTGTAACACAGTAGGTGCATGTTGTGTGTCTGTCATGAGAGCATGTAATAGACTACATTTGTAACGAGGCTTTGTCAGAGCCCAGAAATCCTTCCACTCAGAAAACCTCTAACCTCAGATCTTCAGTGCAAAGTCGCTGCAAACAGGGCCGCAAACATAGGCAATGCCAGTGAAATGAAATGAGTAGTCTGTCAGACATATTCCTCTGAATCATACAGTCAGGTGCACAAATATTGGGACATTGACAGAATTTTCATATTTTGGCCTCTATTCACCACCACAATGGCTTTGAAATGAAACAAACAAGATGTGCTTTAACTGCAGACTTTCAGATTTAATTTGAGGGTAATTACATCCAAATCAGCTGAACGGTGTAGGAATTACAATGGTTTCTATATGTGCCTCCCACTTTTTAAGGGGCCAAAAGTAATGGGACTATCAACTCAAAAGCTATTTCATGGACAGGTGTGGGCTATTCCCTCGTTATTTCTTTATCAATTAAGCAGGTAAAAGGTCTGGAGTTGATTCTAGGTGTGACATTTGCATTTGGAATCAGTTGCTGTCGACTCTCAATATGAGATCCAAAGAGCTGTCACTATCAGTAAAGCAAGCCATCATTAGGCTGAAAAATCAAAACAAACCCATCAGAGAGATAGCAAAAACATTAGGTGTGGCCAAATCAACTGTTTGGAACATTCTAAAAAAGAAAGAACGCACCGGAGAGCTCAGCAACACCAAAAGACCTGGAAGACCACAGCAAACAACTGTGGTGGATGACAGAAAAATTATTTCCCTGGTGAAGAAAAACCCCTTCACAACAGTTGGCCAAATCAAGAACACTCTCCAGGAAGTAGGTGTATATGTGTCAAAGTCAACTATCAAGAGAAGACTTCACAAGAGTGAATATAGAGGGTTCACCACAAGATGTAAACCATTGGTGAGCCTCAAAAACAGGAAGACCAGATTAGAGTTTGCCAAACAACATGTAAAAAAGCCATTACAGTTCTGGAACAACATCCTATGGACAGATGAGACAAATATCAACTTGTACTAGAGTGATGGGAAGAGAAGAGTATGGAGAAGGAAAGGAACTGCTCATGATCCAAAACATACCACCTCATCAGTGAAACTTGATGGTGGTAGTGTCATGGCGTGGGCATGTATGGCTGCCAATGGAACTGGTTCCCTTGTATTTATTGATGATGTGACTGCTGACAAAAGCAGCAGAAAGAATTCTGAAGTGTTTTGGGCAATATTATATGCTCCTATTCAGTCAAATGCTTCAGAACTCATTGGACGGCGATTCACAGTGCAGATGGACAATGACCCGAAGCTTACTGCAAAAGCAACCAAAGAGTTTTTCAAGGCTAAAAAGTGGAATGTTATACAATGGCCAAGTCAATCCCCTGACCTGAATCCGATTGAGCATGCATTTCACTTGATGAAGACAAAACTGAAGGGAAAATGCCCCAAGAACAAGCAGGAACTGAAGACATTTGCAGTAGAGGCCTGGCAGAGCATCATCAGGGATGAAACCCAGCGTCTGGTGATGTGTATGTGTTCCAGGCTTCAGGCTGTAATTGCCTGCAAAGGATTTGCAACAAAGTATTAAAAAGTGAAAGTTAGATTTAGGATTGTTTAGTTTGTCCCATTACTTTTGGCCCCTTAAAAAGTGGGAGGCACATATAGAAACTGTTGTAATTCCTACACCGTTCACCTGATTTGAATGTAATTACCCACAAATTAAATCTGAAAGTCTGCAGTTAAAGCACATCTTGTATGCTTCATTTCAAAGCCATTGTGGTGGTGAATAGAGGCCAAAATATGAAAATTCTGTCAATGTCCCAATATTTATGCACCTGACTGTATAATAATAATATTAATAAGGAGAACCATTAAGTTGGGGAAAAAAAATCATTATGAAACATTGCTTAAGGCCACTGTAGTTTTTATATCCATATCATTGCCGGACAGGAGGAACATGCACACTCACACGGGGCCTATTCCACATTACATAATTATCACTAGTGATAATTATGTTTTAAACTCGCTGCGAGTTTCAAAAATCTTTTGTAGGCGTTCATCATTCCTCACAAAAGTATCTCTTCCGTAAAACTGCTCTTGTGCGAAGTCAGCTTTTTGGAACTGTGATACTTTTCCCCATGCAGCTGAGGTATCCATAAGGATTTCCTCACATTGCAACTGTCCCCAATCCACCCCCAACCCTGTTGTGTCTGTTACCCCCCCCTGCTTAGAATTGCACCCGCCCTTCAGGGACAGTGTGGGTAACCACCTTCCGGAAGAATGTCTGCCTGCCGTTGTCTATCCCAGGACCCCCCCCCCCCCGCCTTTCAGTGGCCGGTGTTTGTCCCAGTGCCTCCACCTCCGCCGCACCCCGCACCTCCTCCTGCGGCCACCTGTAACAAACCCCCCCCAACCTAAAGTGTAGGGACTCTGGAAATTATCGGTGGAGAATCGTGGCTGTTAGGGATGTGCTTCCAGGGCGATTTATCAAGGGAGATTTGCCATGACGGGGGCCATGATAAGAGCCCTTCCTAACGATGAGTAAAATGTAAAGTGGTAGGTACTATAACTACTTCAGTGTTTGGACCTGCCTAAGCAACTGCGCATTGCCGGCCACAAGCCTGTGCACGTGCCATGCTATCCATTTGTTAGGAACCGGTGACATCATCCCAACAAAGTAAGTTGTGATTATGTAATGTTAGTCGTTCCTATCAAATTCATTAGCAGCATTTTCAGTAATATTTGTGCTACCCACAACTTTACTGTGTCTACAATGTATATGGAAAGGGTACACTGCCATATTTGCATTTCATTACGTGGGAGCTGCCATTTTGTTAGCTCTTGAGTTAAAATGATTTTAACACAATAATTGATCACTATGGAGCATATAATATATATTTAACCTTTATATAGAAGCACATTAAGGGCCTGAATTTGAGTTGGACGCAATGTTGATGTCAGACGCAGTTGAGCTACTTTTTTCTATTGCGCATACATCAACGTTGCACTGCGTAAGCGTCCAGACTCCGTGCGCAAAGAGCCGCAGTTGTCATCGAAATTCATGGACTCAGATGTGTCTTGAAATTGTATTGGGCAGTGACTGGGAGTAGACAGGGAGATGGCTATGGGGACCCAGGGAGATGGTCCGTCTTATGGGTGTGTTATCGCTGAACTGGTGGCAAACTCAGACGCATAATAGCTCACATTAGAGGCCACATTCTGACGGAGATTGTGCACAGAGCATGGGCGACCAATAGTTGTTTCTAAATACGCACCAAGCTGCATTTGAGCAGTTAATGACTCTTAAAGTGGGTGTCAGGGCCTGATTCAGAGCCGGACGCTCTGACAAGAGCGCTCGCTCTGAATCAGGGCCGGCCTACCTAAAATTGGAGCGGCCTCCTGGCCGCTCGCATAGCTGTTGGTGACCACCCACAGCTTATGCGAGCGGCCAAAAAGATGGTAGCGATGGTCAAGACCATCGCGACCATCGGGCTTGCGACGAGACCCTTGTGGTAAGGTCTCGTCTGCCGCAAGCCCGGAGTGCTTTTGGCTCTATCAGAGCCAAAAACATTCCCACTGACATCACTAGTGATGTCAGTGGGGCTGGACCCAGACGGTAGGCGTTCCCATGGGAACGCCTCCATCTGGGCAGCCACGCCCCCGGCTTGCTCTCAATCACCATCGACAGCGCGCCCCCTTTGGAGCGAGACCCCGAGCGACGGCTTCCCCGTCGCTCGCCGGGTCTCGAGAATGCGCACGACGGAGCAGCCTCCGTCGTGCGCATTTGGGTAACATCGACCCGCTTGCGAGCGTACAGCGCTCGCGAGCGGGTCTGAATGAGACCCTCAGTCCTTGCACATGCAGATGCGGGATGTACACCAGGGAAGAGCTTGCTGCCGAATTTGCATTAAGTTGCAGAAGCTATACCAGCAGAAGACGCACACGGATAGTGCAGCGTCCAACTCAGAATCAGGGGGAAGTGTATCAAAGCTTGGAGAGAGATAAAGTACCAACCAATCGGCTGCTAACTGTCGTTTTGCAAACACAGCCTGTAAGATGACCGTTAGATGCTGATTGATTGGTAGTTTATCTTTCTAAACTTTATCTCTCTCCAAGCTTTGCTACATCTCCCCCATGTCCCTAAATGTGAAGGCAGGTTGGACCAGGCTGTTCCTAGCCATTATTTAGCTTGAACGCAGTTACAGAGTTTAAGAATGTAACAAGATCACTGTATAAACACGTGCGAAGTCCCACAATGTGGTAAATATTGAGAAGGGAAATGTCTTTACTGCCTAAAAAGTACATTGTCACCGTTTATTTTCACACCTGCACCTGAGCCTTCTTGAGACAGGTTTTATGACGTCATTTAGAACTGTCGCATGATTGCTTGCTGGTGTGGTTCCGCAGTTACATTTTCCTGTTACGTATTTCTGGAAATAGAAGCTGGCTTAGGTGCGTTCGCGTCCGAGCCAACAGTCAGATAACTGATTACATATCACTGATAAAAAAAAACCCCATATCATTAAAAACACATATCCTGGTAGAACAAATAGAAAACTGTTCTGTGTTATTAGGGATAGTCTTTGTTAATGCAGGAAGTGTATGGTGTGTGCTCCATCTGTTGGTGTAATCCAGAGGCCGGTATCTACGTCTTACTAGGCCTACTTTCCAATTCCCTCTGTTCTGCAGATACGGTAGAGTGCCTGTCTTGTTGGCTCCAAAGCCCTTGGTTCTATAAATTAGTCCCAAGCTGTCTGTGTTTTTATCCTGAGACAAACATCCAGCTGTGAGATGGTTCCTATATTCAACAATATATCATAAATCTCACCATGGACTCTGAATTTTTTTGTGCACAGTCCTATGGGGCTGCAAAGAAAGCTCTGCGAGTCCGGCAGGATGTGGCCACACCAGCTCGCGGTTGCAAGATGATGGCGCCTAATTGAATCAACCCGCTAGTGTTGGTTCTAGCCATATTTACCTATTAATAGTCCTGTGCGGCATCGCATCCTGTTCTTTTATGTGCAGTCAGTGTTGTAAGATTACACTAAGTGCCCACGTGTGAATGACTGGTAATATTATAGAGTGTTTATAGCCATTTATAGTACATTCATATGATTTTAAAAGTATGTGGAGGTTCAACATTTTTTTGTGTGCACATTTTAAACAACCCTCTTAATGATCTGTTTATGCTGGGAGGTGCAGTTTGTTTAGTATGTGTTTTTTATTTAATGAGTAATAATGTTTCTAATTGCTTCAGCTCTTTGTTGTAACTTGTATTTCTGGTCTATGGGCTGGTTCTGAGTCGCACCTATTATAATCACCGTTCCGTCAGCTTTCTGAGATTGGCAGCCCCATGCGAGCATTGGTGGTATCCCGAGTCTGATGCAGCTATGCGACTGCAACGCCCTCAGCCCTCTGCTTCCAAGTGCAACCATCAGGACTGTCATCGGCATACCCATCAGCCCCGTACTTGGTGCAGGAGATGTGACTGACACATGCACAGCTCACAATAGATCGCACAGCCACGGCAAACTTACTTTGCTTGCTAATGCCCTGTTGCCACCCAGTAATGCCCATAAAGCCGCAAGTTAGGAGCTACTAACGGCCCGATTCAGAGATTTTCGCAATACTGATATTTTTGCAGACGGAACGATTGTTTGGTTTTGCGATTGTGCGAAAGCCGCACTACGATTACACTTGTATATAGGAAGCACTTGCAAAGTGAGTGAAGGTAGTCAGTGTTTGGAGGTGGTAACGGGGGGGAGGGGTGGTTAGAAAAACGCCGTTTCATGTGAGTGCATAAATTAGCCATTGCAAACTCCTTCACAGCATGAGAGCTGTGTTTGCACCTGGTCAGTTTTGACTTATATGCTGCGTGACTTCCCGATCTGTGTCCATGTTACCGATGTTTATGCTGTTGCACGTTATTGGACTGATATGAGAAGGCATCAGGGGGTGTCCCTATGCTCGGCTGTGCTTTGGAAGGCATTAGCATATTTTAGCAACTGCGATCCGTGAGAGGGCAGCTGCATGTGCATTAGCGTAAAACTCGGAGTAACTCCCTATGATGCGTAAGTACTTGTGACACATGCGCAGATTGCTAAAGATCACTCCATCTGTTCGCACACGTCAGTGCGTGTGACTCAGAAACGGGACCTACGGATGTGTCCACATACATCTTACCTCCGTGCGATACAAGTTGTTTTAAACATAACGCGTGTGTGCCATGTGACTCAGTAGTGCCGAACGTCTTTACGTGCAACTTTTTACCTTCAAATGCGTCTTAATCGCACAGCTCCTGTTGATTAAAATGATATGCGGCATGCCTATATTCTGTGTACGACTGTGGGCGTATCTGCATGCGGAATGCTACGCTACAACATGCTCTGAGATACCGAGGCGTCACGCCATGGCATGGCGTAACTGGAAGAGCTGTTTAATGCGTAAGGAAGTAAGATGTATGTGATACATCTGTATGTGTAGGCTGTGAAATGCAAAACCCATTTTTCTAAACCTCAGTTTTACTGCTAAACCCATCATATCTTAATATAGGCAAAAAATTAGCTAAGCAAGTATATATTTGCTAAGAATATTAACAATAGCAGTGTGACCATTTTTGTATAAGTTCTAGAACTTTTTTTTTTATTGATGTAGACTTTTAAAACTGGTAAATGTGCAAAATAGTTTGGCAGAGATGACAAAACTTGATCTGTATTATATTACACTGCCCTTATAATACAGTTTAGTTGTGTCTTATGTCATCCTTTACATTTAGCAGTTTTATGCAGTTTTGTCCTAGGAGCGTGGTGGGGGCTGGGGACCTTTTATCCGTTAGCTCCACCTGATATTATTGCTGTTTGGAGATTCCACTGAATACGCGTCTAACAGCGTCTCCAATTCTTAATCACTCAACTGGAGCGGTTGCATGCGATGCGATGGCAGCCAGCTGTGCTTCAGCTGTCACGGTCGCATCCCATGCGACCACACCGCCTTGCAGCGTCACCTGGCTCTTAGGGAGGGAATTTGTTCTGCACACATGCAGAACGGATTTCCTCCTGCTCGTCCGTCACCCCTGCAGTGATGCAGCAGTGTGTGACCGCTGACATCACTTCCGGAATCGCTCCCCAGAAAGCCGTGCACCAGGAACAAGAGTGCGAGGAGGGAAACTTGGTTCCATCCTGAGCATTATTGGGCTGATCTCTGCAAGGGCAGAGCTGAGCTGCCCCCTCTTTTGTGGCCCTCCAGCTAAAGCTTACCTCCCATGCCCAGTACACACAAACCCATCTCTATGCTCTTCCTCCTGCGGTAAGTACCCGGGGAATGTGCCACAGACACCCAGAGTGTGTAGAGGAGGCCAATGAATGGGAGTACCTCTCTTTCCACCATACTGTACCACCTGCTCTCTGCCCATCAGTCATCAGAATGCTTCACATATAGGCGCTGCAGGAGGAAGTGCAGAGCGATTGGTCAGTGTGTCACTGTGCATCTCCCCCTGCAGTAACTGAATTAGGAGTACAGGCAGCAGGGGATGCCAATCTTTCTGACCCATGAATGGAATATCCCTGGGTCTGAGCAACACATCTGCAATGTTGTCTGTGTCACTTGACTGGCAATGGGGTCTCTTTGCAATGTGACTGGTATTGGAATCTGTGCAATGAGGCTAGCGATGGGGCCTGGGCAATGGGTAGTGTTACCATTAAGAAACAGCAGTTTGAACGATTAGTACAACAGGTGCAGAATATGATCATCAAAATATAGTTTAACAAGGGTGCCCCTGCCCAGTTTATGTCTGGAGAGAACTCTCTGGACTTTGGCTAATATGATCAGGTGGAACAGAGAGCAGAATTAAACAAAAAAAAAGGAACTAATATGACATTGTTTGTGCAGCGTTGAAGAGAGCTGGCAGCGTGACTACAGTGACAGCGTAGATCTCAGTATCTGTGTGGGCAGCTCCATAGTGTCACTCCTGTAATATTCTATTGCGACATAGCATAGTGAATGGGAGGGGCTGGGCTTCACATCCTAATATAAACATGATAATAGGTGCTACCATGCTGAGACCAGTAGTTCTACAGAAAAAAGGAGAGGGGGGGGGGAGGAGCAGGTGCACACTATAAGCACTAAGAATACAAATGATCAAAATATCTATAATAGACTGCAATAATTAACATGGTTTTAAATGTAAGGTTTCTTTGTACATGTTTGGCCAAAGATGCTTGCCCACCTACCACGTCACGGTGAACCTTATACCTGTAAGGTTAATTATTGCAGTCTATTATAGATATTTTGATCATTTGTATTCTTAGTGCTTATAGTGTGCACCTGCTCCTCCCCCCCCCTCTCCTTTTTGCTGTAAACATAGCATAGTGACAAGGGGCGTGGCTAACAGTTGTGTGTGGGGAGAGCGTGATTAAGTCTAATGATCAAACAATTCCTAGTTATTATACCTATGTATTATAATTAATCATATAACAGTGCAGAGATGCCATTAATGAAATCATATCACACTAATGTTTTTTTTTTTTTTAGTATTTTTTTATTTTGAGTGCTCGCTAGTATTGTTATTATTATCGTTTATTTATATGGCGCCGCAAGGGTTCTGCCGCGCCTTACAAAGTGATATAAGATAAAACAGCCACAGAGCAGGAAAGGCAAAAGCAACATACGTGAGCCGTTCAACAGCAGGAGCGAATACAGAAAATAACAGAAACATGGGTAACGGTTATAGCTACATAACTACGATGGAGGGGAGTAAGGGGGAAATAGGACTTGGGCAAAAAGTAAGCAAATTAGTTCTGATGGAAGATCACATAGTGGATTTTCTTTTTAACACCCTGTGTAAAGTAAGACAGGTCAGTAAATGATAAATGATGGGGGAAAGCATTATTATGGAGAGCTATAAAAAGAAAAAGAACATGACCCAGTCATCTGGTAGATACGTAAGGTCCATTCTTGGAAGCATACCTCATGTCCAGGAGAAGGTATCTTATGCTTAGCTTCATTATGGAAACTCTTGTATATAAAAGAAAAAACAGTTTCCACTCAAAATGTAAGTGTTCCTGCTACATATAACCAGGGCAGCGCTGCTGACCGTAATGGGTCTGTCACCCTAATACTGTAAATGAGCTGGAATGTTCATGTGTCGGACTATATTGTGAAGCGAGCACAACATTGGGCTAGAGCGTGCCTCAGATTCCAGAACAGCTATGCAAGCTGACAGTTGAAAGTGCACTTTCCAGTCACCAGGACTCAAGTACAGAAGACCTGCTGGCAAGCCGGCTGCTTGTACGATTGTGTCCTGCTATATAAGAACATTACGGTAATTATTCTGTGAGGTGTCCCACGGGTTAGAACCCTCAGGACCTTTTCCTGCAGCCCTGGTAAAAGCTTATTTTTATTTTATTTTTCCTCTGGAGAAAATTTAACTGTAAGTTTATTTATGTTTTGCTTCTTTGAGTTTGTGTCTTTTTTTATTGTTGGCAGGCTTAAGTTAGCTGCAGGGAACTAGGAACACTACATGTATTTTTAAGCACTAATCAATCGCCATGTTTATGTTAGCTCATGTTCTAATTAGCCTTATAGTGTAGAAAATCAGAATATAAATGTGGATTTTGATATAAGTGACTCAGCTTTTTATTTTTGTTTGCTGTTTTACAATTGCTTTGGGAAATTACATGCAACTATTACATGCAACTACATGTGATTTGTAATGTGCCTTTTTGTTTTGTGGCTCTCTGTTGTATTTAGATTATTTTGTTACATGCACCCTGCTACTCCGTAAGATTACAATGTAGGTTAGTGATTTGTTGCATGCAATAGTAGTGACCCGACAAAGTTGTAAAACTCTGCAGTTTGGTCACACTTTTGTGCGACAGCCTGACCAGACGGTTTGCAGTTATAACGCATAATATTGGCGACCATTCCTTACAGATCATTTGACTCTGGCAGGGCTGACGTTACCATTAGGTGAACCTAAGGAGTTATCTAGGGCGACTACTGCCCTTCATTGTCAGTGTAACACTCTGGGGCAATGAAGGTGGTGTTAAGGCTACAAAGTAAGATGGCGAGGCCATGCCACAGCATTTACTGAGTGCCCTGGTATTGAAACAGGACAATCGACTTGGCCAAGTCCCATGGCCGTGAAAATGTTGCTATGGGTCCCCCATAGGCCTAGATATGGCCCTGGTGTTGAATATTCTTGTTGAAAAATTACTTCTTGAAATGTCTGTATGTGTTTCTCTATAGAGAGAGAGAGAGATTGAAAAAAGGTCATATTAGACCTAAACATTGCTATGTGCAGGAAAAACTATAATTGTACATTTGTGCTGATGTTTCAAAAAAATGTATAGCATCTCACTAGTCTGACAGGAAAGCACAGCTTCAGAGGACCTCTATGTAGCAGTCACCACTGCTTGGCAGTGAAGATGCACTGAGTCATTGGCCCCAAACACGATTAGTCATTTGACTTCATCAATGGTCTGCGATACACACACACTGTTAGGTCCATATATATTTAGCTGTTTAACAACAAATATTCAAGTAACCTATTATATACTGAATATGGTTTGAAAGTGCAGACTGACAGATTTAATTTGAGGGTATTCACACCCAAATTGGAGGAAGGGTTTATGAGTTACAGCTATTTAATATGTAGTACCCTCTTTTTCCAGAGACTAATGGTGCATACACACGATCAGATTTTTCCTTCAGATATGAACGATAACGATTTAAAAATCGTTCAGTCGTTCATATCTGAAGGAAAATCGTTCATATCTGACATGCCTGAACGATGGACGATCAACGATGCGCGTTCCCGATGGTCAGATAACGATTTCTGACATCTGATGTGTTTGCAGTCAGACTTGGACGATTCCATTCATTTTAATGCAGTCAAAAATCGTTCAATCGTTCAAATCGTTCAAATCATTCAAAACTTTGGTAAAATCGTTCAAATCGTTCAAATCGTTCAATCGTTCAGTCGTTCATCTGACAAATCTGAGAAGTCTGACAAATCTGACCGTGTGTATGCTCCATAAAACTAATTGGACAATTGACTCAAAAGCTGTTACGTGGACAGGTGTGGGCTGTTCTTTCATTAGTTCTTTATCAATCACGCAGGCAAAAGGTCCGGAGTTGATTCAAACTGTGACCCACAAGATGCGGTCAAATGAGCTCTCAATGCAAGTGACACAGGTCGTCCTTAGGCTGCAAAAACAAAACAAATCCCTCAGAGAGATAGAATAAACCTTAAGCTGGGTACACACTAGGTTCTGTACCCCGATATGTCTGTGAATGGTGTCGGTCACAGACATATCGGGGTACACACCTGCCGACACGCTCGCGATATATCGGCCGTTCGAGTGAATGTTTGATATATCGCCCAGTGTGTACCCAGCTTCAGGAGTGGCCAAATCAACAGTTTAGATGAACATTCTGAGAAAAAAAAAAAAAAAAAAGAACGCACTAGTGAGCGCGGCAACACAAAAAGACATAACATCCAGCCAAGTGAAGAACACTCTCCAGGATGTGGGAATATCATTATCCAAGGTTACCATAAAGAGAAGACTTCACGAGCGCAAATACAGAGGGTTCACCACAAGGTACAAACTATTCATAAAGCTCAAGATTAGAAAGGCCAGATTAGACTTTGCCACAAAAAAAATCTCAAAAAACAGCCTAGTTCTGGAAAAGCATTTATTGGTCAGATGAAACTAAGATCAACCTGGACCAGAATGATGGGAAGAAAAAATTGGAGAAGGCTTGGGATGGCTCATGATCTGAAGCATACCACATCATCTGTAAATCACGGTGGAGGCAGTGAGATGACATGGGTTTACATGGCTCCCAATGGCACTGGCTCACTAGTGTTTATTGATTATGTGACAGAAGACAGAAGCAGCCGGATGAATTGTGAAGTATATAGGGGTATACTGCCTGCTCAGATTCAGCCAAGTTCAGCAAAGTTGCTTAGATAGTGCTTCACAGTGCAGATGGACAATGGCCCAAATCATACTGCGAAATCAACCCAGGAGTTTTTAAGGCAAAGATGTGGATTATTCTGCAATGGCCAAGTCAGTCAGTCAGTCAATTGAGCATACATTTCACTTGCTGAATACAAAACTAAAAGCAGAAAGACCCACGAACAAACAACAACTGAAGACAGCTGCAGTAAAGGCCTGGCAAAGCATAACAAAGGAGGATACCTACGGTAGCATCCCGGATCTATCAGCCTCCACAAATCCACACCTTGGGGTATCCTAGTGCAACAGGTTCTCAAACTCAGTCCTCAGGACCCCACACAGTGCATGTTTTCCAGATCTCCTCACAGAATCGCAAATTAAATAATTAGCTCCACCTGTGGATCTTTTAAAATGTGTCATGAGCAATGAACACACCTGTGCACCTGCTGGGTGACCTGGAAAACGTGACCTGTGTGGGGTCCTGAGGGCCAAGTTTGAGAACCACTATCCTAGTGGAAAGGACTTGTAGACGTAGTAAAGACGACGCACTGATCTTTATCATAGGATTTTATCACTCTTCTATTTTAATATTTCTTCTGTATAGCACCCTCTGTGTTAGTGTGTGTTTATAATATATTAATGTATGGCACTCGAAAATATCAGAAAATAAAGTGTTTATTCCCTAAACAGAGCAGCAACATTTTGGGCATACATCTGCCCTTTATCAAGGCATCTCATATGATTACTTCCTCTAGCACACTACCATTACTTATATATAATCTCATCATCTGAAAAGCATACATACACTGTGACAGCCCTTTAGAGATAATCTTATCCAGGAGGATGGAAGTCAGGTAAATCATGAGTTACTCTCAGTGACGTCTGTATTTTTCTTTAGATTTTTGGGTGAAAACAATCACTAATGACAACCTAATCATACATGATTAAAATGTCTTCAAACTGCTCTCAGCCCCAATCCTAATCAATACCTGGAGCAGATCTCTTGGAGTCCCAATCACAACGCACGCAGATGCTCTCAGTATTTGCTGTCATCCAGCTACGCTGAGTAATCTAAAAATAAACCCGATTGTGTCAGCACTGGCGCACGTCTATCATCATCTATAACTTATAGAACATGTTTGTGGTTGTGTGGTGAGGCTTTGACTAAATACATAACATTTGTATTGCAGGTTGTACCTTGGAGCTGCTCTTTGTCATTATGAGATGTCGTCCTTAACTGCTTCGTTTGTGCAAATTAAATTTAACGACTTGCAGTTCTATGAAAGCTGTGGAGGTGGGAGTTTCGGCAGCGTTTACAGAGCACAATGGTTATCGCAAGAGAAGGAGGTGGCTGTTAAAAAACTTCTGAAGATAGAGAAAGAGGTAACCGTTTATTTTTGGTCTTTAAAAGAACAATTCTTTTTTGGTTTTACTGATGGATAAAACTGTTTGATAAAAAACAGACTTTTGCAAAATGTTTAATGATGACTTTTTTCCATACATTTTTGGGGATGCAGAGGCCACTTCTCAAAACAGGCGTCCTAGTCTTGCAATAAGCGTTAAAGCATTGAAGAAGCCTACCATGTTTTGTGAATATGGTCCGTCCACTGACACGATCACACAATGGTTTTTGGTTCAAAGTAGCAGAGGATTCAATAAGAGAAATTGGGTTATCTGAAGTTGTTTTAGGTGTACACAATGGCGTTGAAGTTGCTATTGTACATTTCTATGTAACACTTTACAAGTGACTATTGTAACAGTGTCTATGTGTGTGATTGAGACTTTTCAGGTTTGTGTATTAGAGAATGACGGAATCATTTTTGTTGAAAATATTCAGCCATTAATTGCTTTTTGTTTATGAAAGTTGGTGAAAGCAAAGGTTGGGTAAAGACAGTGTCAGTAGGCATGTGCCTGGGGGCATCTGGGGTCGTGAGAAGGAGTTTTCACCCAGCAAAGAAAAATGAAAACACTATGGGGCATATGTTCTAAGCTCTGGAAAGTGATAAATTGGGGAGAGATAAACTACAAACCAAATAGCTCCTAACTGTCATTTTTCAAATGCAGCCTGTGACATGACAGTTAGGAGCTGATTGGCTGGTAGTTTTTTTACTCTCCGATTTATCACTTTACAGAGCTTAATACATTTGTGAGTTCTTATGAGGAAGGGGCAGTGTCACAGTGTGCCGGACACCGGCTACCACTTACCGGGTCCGGCAGCACTGGAATCTCCGTCGGCGGCAGGCAGCGGGCAGGGAGTTCCCGGCACCTGCTGCTGTGACGTCCGCTCCGGGTACCCCTCACGCTGGCTGGAAGTGCAGGCGGCCGCGGCTGTCCTTGCAGTGCGCGCCGACCTACAGGTGGATTTAAAGTGACAGGCGCGCCAAACGTGAAGTCACGTTTGGTGCGAGAATTTGAATTTACTCTATTTAAGGCAGTCTGTGGCACCAAACAGGTGCCAGAGTACAGGCTCCATACCATTCTCCAGCGTTCCTAGTACTTACCGTATATACTCGAGTATAAGCCGACCCGAATATAAGCCGAGGTACCTACTTTTACACCAAAAAACTGGGAAAACTTATTGACTCGAGTATAAGCCTAGTGTGGGAAATGGCAGCAGCTGGTAGTGCCCCCAGTAGTAATTCCCCCTGGTTGTGCCCCCATTAGTAATCCCTCCTGGTAGTGCCCCCAGTGGTAATCCCTCATTTCAGTGCCTCCAGTGGTAATCCCCCCTTTCAGTGCCCCCAGTAGTAATCCCTCCTGGTAGTGCACCCAGTAGTAATCCCCCCTTTCAGTGCCTCCAGTGGTAATCCCCCCCTTTTAGTGCCCCCAGTAGTAATCCCCCCCTGGTAGTACCCCCAGTGGTAATCACCCCTTATAGTGCCCCCTGTAGTAATCCCCCCCTGGTAGTTCCCCCAGTGGTAATCCCCCCTTTTAGTGCCCCCTGTAGTAATCGCCCCCTTGGTAGTGCCCCCTGTAGTAATCGCCCCCAGGTAGTGCCCCCTGTAGTAATCGCCCCCTGGTAGTGCCCCCTGTAGTCCCCCACCCCCAGTAGAGAGATACATGAGAAGAATAAAAAAAAAAAATCACTTACCTGCAACTCCCGCTCCTGGTCCCGCCGCTATCAGCTCCTCCGGCCGCTTTGCATGGGAGAGACGTCGTCATGACGACGTGTCTCCCATTACCCACTGCGGGAGCCGGAAGATGGCTCCCGCAGTGGGAGCAGCAGCAGCCGCTGAGAGTCTGACAGACTCTCAGCGGCTGCTGATTACACCAAACATGGAGCTGCCGGCTCCGGCGGCTGTGTGTTTGTGCTGTGTAGCGCTGACCGAACTCCGTCCGGTCAGCGCTACACTTCACTCGAGTATAAGCCGAGGGGGTACTTTTTCAGCACAAAAAATGTGCTGAAAAAGTCGGCTTATACTCGAGTATATACGTTACCTGTTATCTTGATCTTGACCTTGGCTTGTTTGTTACTACAAATTTGTCTGACCCCTTGTTCTGCTCCTGATATCGGGTTCTGACCCCGGCTACTCCCTGTGACCCGTTTACGTCTGCTCCCTGGTACCGTCTCGTATGTTTTTTTGACCCGGCCTGTCAACTACGTTTATTCTTCTGCACCTCATCCAGTGTCCACCAGTACCTGTATAGGGGAACCTAACCTGAGGGCCGCGACCTGTGTGTTGGACGCAGCCAAGTCCATACCTTCTTGCGAGGGTCCCTGGTGAATAACGCCGGCACATACGCCTTAGGTATAGGACTAGCCAATTCCCTAAATACAGGCCACATCCACAATCCGTCCGAGAGTTGCGACAGGCAGTACAAGAGTATTCCTATCAGTGACATGATCAGTCCAGTTATAGAATGTGTATAGCGTGTATCTAGCATACAGGGTTGGACTTGGGGCACTGTCCCTTTTTGTCCTGACAGGTTTCTATGATGTAAACAGAAGTTAATTACATAAAGAGGCAGAGTTGTTTTGGTAATGTACTGGTACATTTATATTATTATTATCTGTGCATTATATAGAGGAAATGTGCTTATTTTCTACGGTTCTGCTGAAATTCAATTTCACACCAATAATGTAACCCCTAATATAATTTGCTAAATATACTCATTGTATAAATAAGGATTCCTTTCCAAGTGTTATGACCCGATTGTTTCCCATTTACGTTTGTGTACATATTTCTGAGGGGATGTAGTCAGCTGGAATACCGACGCGGAAATCCCGACAGGTCCGGTTCCCGCCGCCGACATCCTGAAAGTAAGTATTGGGGTGTTAGGGGGAGGTTAGGGTTAGGCATTAGGCGTGGGGGGGGGTTAGGGATAGGCACTGGGGAGGGTTAGGATTAGGGTGCGGGGAGGGGGAGGTTAGGTTTAAGCAGTAGGGGGAGGTTAGGTTTAGGCACCGGGGAGGGAGGGTTAGGGTAGGGGTTAGGAAAACACTTACCTGTGTTTCCTATGGGTTTCGGGATTCTGGCTGTCGAGATGCTGCTGTCGGTATTCTGAACAGCAGAATCCCGACATCCCGTCAGTTGGGTTTCATCCCCAACCCCTTTCTGAGTAATCTAGTATCTATTTTTCATGAAATAAAATATTAACTTTAAGGTGAGTTAGCGTCTGCATAAGAACAGCATCCATAGGCCGGTAATGTGCCATGAAAGTACCTGTGCTAATGATTGATGTACCAGAGAGGTGCACGCAAAGCTGACGTTTGCGGATCTGAGCGTTTTTATACTGCGCATGCGTATGAATCGCACTGCGTATGCACCAAGTTAGATTACCCATGGCGGTCGCAGTGAGGACTTGGACGCAGTGTGATTAAAGGTGCCTACACACATGGCGATATTGTACCCAATCTGGCCGATTCCTACGCATCGGAACGACAGATGGTGTCAAATATGCCCAAATCGTAAGTCCCCACTCATGATCACAATGCGATGCGTGTCCCCGCAGGTCGCACATCGCATCTTCAGATCTGCCGTGCTGACAATCTGAAGTCACGATGCACTGGAATAGTTTAGGAGGCACGATAGATCGTTTGTCACATTGGCAGCTTTTTGAGACCAAATCGTGCCCACGACTGGCGAGGAGAGTTCAGGGGCAAATCATACACATCGTGGGATTGTGAGCACATCGCTATGTGTGTAGGCACCTTGACAGTCGGAGCATTTGTGGAAGGTTACGGGTGAGGCGAGGCAAACAGGCGTGTCCAGACAGTTTGGGGGGAGTGTTTCAGCCTGTGAAGGTGAATTCAAAAGCAATGGAAAAAGCTCCGGTGGCTTACTGGCCACGAATATTCTGTGCGACCTAAAGATTGCTCAGAAGTTTGATGGTGCAACCGATGTGCAAGCAATGATGCGTCTTTGTATGTAAGCAGTGGATTTGACATGGCATTAGTGGGCAGAGCCATAACTAGACTTTTTGGTGCCCTATGCCAGAAAGAGCATTGGCGCCCCTCTAATTTTTCAAAGGGACATAATGCACCCAAGAAAGGGCCATGGCTTTATGGGGAAGGGCCAGAAAAGAGATGGGAGAGGCCAGGAGATGCTGGGGATGAAATAAGAGGAAGCTACAAGCAAGAATGATAATAAACAGAAATTTGACAGGCCCAAACAGCGCCCCTTGTCCTGTGGTGCCCTGTGCGATGGCACCGGCCGCACTACCCTAGCTACGGCCCTGTTAGTGGGCGTCTCAGTACAAATTCCTGCGGCTGCGATATTTGCATATTTTTGCAGCAACGCGCACTGGATTGCAGCCACGATGGGTTTTTCATGTACCTCTGAATCAGGCACTATGGGGTCTATGCTCTAAGCCTTGGAGAGAGATAAAGTGGACGGAGATAAAGTACCAACTAATCAGCTCCTGTCAAAAACTGCCTGTAAATTGACAGTTAGGAGTTTGTATTTTATCTCCATCCACTTTATCTCTTCTCCAAGGCTTAGTGAATAGACCTTAAAGTCACTGTTTAGTCAGCTCATTAGGATATTCCTGATACACTGCAGCTATCTGGCCCTGGTGAGCTCAAACTGCTATACCCTCAGACTCAAAGTAACCACAAACGTTCACAATATTTGCATCACTCTAAATATAGGCCTACTTTGTAGAGACTACATATAGGCCTACGTAGTCCAACTCTAAATTACCTCAGAGATTATTATTCTTTATTTATATGGTACCACAAATGTTCTGCAGCGCCTTACAAAGTACATAAACAAATTAGTGAACAAGAAACCAGTGACTTACAGTACAATACAATGCAGGACAAAGACATAGGGCCTGATTCAGAGCTGAACGCTCTGACCAGAGCGCTCGCTCTGAATCAGGGCCCTCCTCCATGAAAATGGAGCGGCCTCCTGGACGCTCGTATAGCTGTGGGTGACCACCCACAGCTATAGCGAGCGTCCATGATGATGGTCGCGATGGTCTTGACCATCGCGACCATCGGACTTGTAACGGAGACCCTGCGGTAGGGTCTCCCTGCCACAAGCCCTGGACTGATTTTGGCTCTATCAGAGCCAAAATCACTCCCACTAACATCACTAGTGATGTCAGTGTGGCCGGCTTCAGGCGGTAGGCGTTCCCATGCGAACGCCTCCGTCTGGCAGGCACGACCCCGGCAAGCCCACCAAAGGGGGCGTGCTGTCAATCAACATCGACAGCACGCCCCCTTTAGTGCGAGACCCGGAGCGATGGGAAGCCTGTCGCTCCCTTGGTCTTGCGCATGCGCACGACGGAGCTCCCTCCGTCATGCGCATGCGCAGTGGGGAACATCGACCCACTTGCGAGCGTACTGCCGCTCGCGAGCGGGTCTGAATGACCCAGATGGTTTATACAGGTTGCTGCATTAGCGATTAAAACACTCAAAATAAGCAACAGGGAGTCAGCAATTAAGTGTTAGGTGCCATTGTAGGGAGAAAGGAGTGAAAGAAAGTATAAGTAAGGGAAAGCACTTGAGGGAAGAGGGGCCTACACGTGAGAGCTTACATTTTAAAGGGGCAGACAAACCGGCGTGACACAGATGGGGTAGACAAGGAGGAAAGAGCATGTAGTAGTAGTAGTAGTAGTGGGTCAGGATGAGACTTGATAGGCCTTGTTGAAATAGTGGGGTTTGAGAGCCTGTTTGAAGATTTGTAGAGAGGTGGAGAGTCTAATAGGGAGAGGGAGAGAGCTCCATAGGTAGGGAGCAGCACGGGTAAAATCTTGGAGGCAGTAGTGGGAGGAAGTAATCAGTTTGCAGGAGAGACGGCATGCATTTGTTAAGCGAAGTGGATGGGCGATGAGGTCACAGATGTAAGTGGGAGAAGAATATAAGTGAGGGCTTCTTTGTAGGCGAGTGTAAGAACCTTGAATAGGGTTTTGAAGGAGAGGGGAGGCAGATATAGAACGCTTGGAGAGGAAGATGTGCCGAGCAGCAGCATTGAGGACAGATAGGAGTGGAGAGATTTGGGAGTCCAGATAGGAGGAGGTTACAATAGTCCAATCTGGAGGTGACCAGTGAGTGGATGCTGGTTTTAGTAGCATCCAGAGTGAGAAAGGATCTGATCCTGGAAATCTTTATGAGATGGATGTTCTGTGTTTAAGGGTCATCGGCCCCAAGTGAATCACCAAACAATCTAAGCAGTTGATTTTATATGAATTTACATCAGGTCATCATTAGACCAAGACATAAACTATTTGTAGCCACAGACTGAATTCATTCAATTTAATATCTTTCCTTACTCTCTTAGGTGCCCTACTGTGATGCCTGTCAGTGCCAGTAAACCTCTGGGAAATGTTAGGATATGATTTTCATTAGTCTCCTTTCTATAAAAAGTCCTTGTGTCTCTCTTGCACATACAGAATGTGAACCTTCATAACATATATTAGGTTCACAAGCATTGCACAGATAAGTGTCATACTGTGAACACTAAGCACAAATGTAATGTATCCCATATTATCTATTTCCAGACATAGACATCACAGGTTTAACAGTCATGAATGCCATATATTTAATATTAATCCACTGCAGTAATGTGGAATATTTTAAACTCTACAATTGGGAGGTCTTAAATTATCATATAATACACACTGACCAAATATATACACAGTACCATCCTGTGATACTAATAGCCCTCATGATCTGCTGCCTTGACTACCACAACCAACTTTGTAGTTTGCATTCCCCTCACCTGTTTGCCATCTGCCCTACTTTAGTCCATCCCATATGCTGCTACAAGACTGATCTTCCATTACCACCAGAGATGCAGTTGCAGCGCAGTCCAAAATTCAGATAGGGGAGCCACACCAACTGCCACCCCAAACACTGCCCGACATTTCCAGCTGGGACTAACTGGCAGTTGGTGTGGCTCCCCTATCTGAATTTTGGACTGCGCTGCAGCCCCCTACTTCTTTAGCCACCGCTGGTTACCACCATTCCACTGTGCTGCTCCACTTTCCAAATCCACTGGCTCCCCATACCCTCCATAATTCATTACCTTCACCTTCTAAGCCCTTTAACACCACCACCCCCTCCTACAACTCAGCCCACGATGTCCAATTGCCCTGCCTCTTGCCCTCTTTGATCTGCCTACACTGTCTTAGAGTTACCTCACTCCCAGCGAGAAGGCTTCTCCCTATCTGATCTCGACTCATGGGATTTCCTACCACTGCTATCAGGGGATGATTCTAAGTTGCACAGATGTGAGCGAGTTTTTGCATACAGCGCATTTGTGCATACGTGAATTACGCATTTCTTCAAATGTCCATTTTCTGAGTCAGATGGAAATTCACTGTCTTTCCGTGAAATAGGACATTTTGGGGCATTAACTGGGCAGTGACCATGCGATCGCACGTAGCCACCCTGACTTGTGGGAGTGTTGTGGGTGTGTGTCTGAAGCTACTTGTGATTCTGAGTTTTGCGTACGGGAAAGGGGAGCCTGTATCTGACAGATCTCTTGCGTCTAGCATGGGGCTGGTGCAAGTGCAGATACTGATAAAGACGGTGGCTGCGGCCAGCATAAAAACAATGGCCGGCCCGGGTTTCTCCTTACACACACACAAAGCCCAGAATTAGTTGAAACAGATACAGGCATTACCATAGAGTAGAGCTGCCAGAATCTACTGCCACTTTGTGTCCCGCTCAGCTCCTCAGCCGACAGTGGTTTAATATGTGTCTGAGAAGTCACCTATTTTCAGGCTCCTATTCATCAACCACCTGACTCACCAGCTCTACTCTAACAGCTGTTCCTCAACTAAAGCCCAATCCCCACTAGAGTGCAAGCTTTCATGGTCAGGGGCCTCTCGCCTTCATTTCACATCCACACTCATGTCGCTGCCTTGCATTTCCCTGTTTTTGAATGGAATGATTATCGCACTCATCTAGTGTAATGTCATATGAGATGCCTGTCACACCTAGGTGTGTGTATGCGTTTCACAGAAGTCATCTCCTACTTTATTGGCAAAGTCATCCCCATAACACAGGGGGCCTGATTCAGACCCGGACGCTATTTGCTTCCGCTCGCTGGCTTAAAGGGTCCGGCTATTTAAATCACGCGCTCGCACTGTATCGCGTAAAGCCGCCGACTAAGTAATAGCGAGCGGCCGCACCATGCGCTTGCACCTGTATAAAGACGCCCCTTTGCCACTCGCAACACACGTCATCTCCGGCAGTTGTAGGATTAATCGGGAACATCGAGAGCCATCGGAGCTGCTCGCAGCGCTTGTGGCAGCCTTTTCCCGCCACAACATTGCGAGCAGTTCAGGCTAAAATACAACCTAGTCACGTGTGTAATGACGCTACTTTGCTAATTTTGCACACCCATTAAACGCCATTCTGACGGTCGGGCATGCCTGCATTCGCACATCCACACCCCCGTTTTCAAGCACCTTCCCCTGTTACCATCCACAAATGGCACAATCTGTCACTCAAAATAGCGGCCCGACTGCAGGCTACGGGCGAGCACTTTCCCATCGCAATGGCTGGTTCGCGCACGCGCATTGCGACTCATACGCAGATTGCAAAAAATCGCTCAATGCGAGCGAGAGCAGCATAGCGTCTGGGTCTGAATCAGGCCCTGTGTGCACTGGTTTTAAAGGAAGAGTTTCTGTTATAACCAGACAGTGGAGGTTTAGGCAAATGCAGGTTTTTTTTCTAATGGTTATCTTTGAGAATTGGTTCGGAACTGTTTCAATTCAAAGCAAGACCATATTGGCATAGTTCAATTGACATATTTTTTTGTGTGCTTATTTTAGCTTTTTTATTTTTTTTTCCATCTCTTCCTATGCCTAGTGACTACAAATAGACAGATAGTATCTGATAAGTGCAAAATGACGTTTTTGCCTGTGTACAAGATGCCTGGAATTAAAGTTATACAATCTTTGGCTACCTGAACAGATTTTATAGCAAGCTTCATTGGCGTATCTATAATGGGTGTAGGGTGTGCTGTGCGCACGGTCCCCTGGGTCCAGGGAGGCCCCACACCACACACCTTGCACCCATAATTATACTTACCCCTCCAGAGTCCCGCGTCAGCCGGCTCTGCAGTGCAGCAGAAATCACTGTAAAAATGGCGCAGCAGCAATTTTCCTGGTGTCCTGAGCATGAGCAATAGAGAGGTCTCCCGGAACGTGGCACAGGCGCCATGTCCCTGGAGACCTGCGCATGCAGATTCTGACACAAATCAGGGCCTACTACTCTGCCAGAAAGGAGGCGGCCCACACAGCTTTCAAGACAAGGGAGGCCACTTTGCCAGGGATTGTGGATATTGTACCTATTCCTATTTATGCCACGTTTACCCTTACATAAATACAATGCAATCACATTGCTAAAGTTTTGAGGAGCAGTTATAGATGCCCAGATCTGTAGATCCGTCGGAGTACTGGCCTTTAGGTGTGATTTGAGTTCCTTTCAAGATATTAGTTACTGAAATGTTAGATGACTTTTGATCTGTTGTTTAGAACAAAGTAGATTTCCATGCTACATACATTTCAGATGACACATAAATTCTTCATTCTTTAAGCCCTCTTTCTGTTTGTTCTATTGTGCATGGTTCTACACTATGTAGACAAAAGTGATTAAACACTGACAGCAAATAGATCAACGAGATTTTGTTGATGTCCGTACTTTGTAGGTCCACCAGTGACTACCGACTGTGACACTGAAGAAGGTCGAGTCGACCTAGAACACACCTAGTGCTCCAATTCGTTCCAGAGTTTCTAAATGGGGTGGTTAAGATCTGGACTCTGAGCTGGCCAGTTAATCCGGGTTACCGAATTTTCTGTATACGAGTTCAGTGTCACCCTGGAAACATGACAGATGTCATTGTCATCCTGATAAAAACATTCTGCCACAATGTAGGAAGCAGAGTTATCGAGAACATGTCTATACTTCTCAGAGTTGATGTGACCATGCATTACAACTAGAATACCCATGCCGAACCAGGTATCCAATCACTTTTGTCTACGTAGTGTACAATTCAACAGTTGTCTCTGATACACTGTTTAAAATAATATCCTCACCATTCTCAGCATGAATCCCTGGATACCCTTAATTGGCTGCTCCCGTAAAACCAACTTCATTAGCTGGCCCCTCATGTAGCACGACAAGAGGATAAAATAGGAATTTCACACTGCTGGTTTGCAGAGAATGGGGAACTGATTGGACAGTAGCCACAGTCAGTGTCGTCATGTTCTTCACTTGTCCTCTTTCGAAGGTTTGATACATCTCCCATTGAAACCTTTGGGTGGGTTCAGTCAGTCGATGTGACAGTTCTTCCTTCTGTAAGGGGAAGGACACAATTATAGACGTGATGTATTGCTACAGTAGCTGTAGCGATACACCACATATAAAATTTTGCCCTTCAAAATTTAAATATGCCCTCTTCACTGATCAGCACCCTGCACCCAGAGTGAACACTAATATGCGTATACATCAGATATGAATACAAGCGCTCGTCTTTAATTACAATAATATTACCACACTCCACTCTGTTAGGGGGAGATGTATCAAGCCTTGGAGAAAACTAGAATTCAACAGCATACACACACACTAAAGGGAGATGGCTCAAGCTTTGGCAGCTCAAGGCACGGGCTAGCAGGGCCTTCGCCCAGAGCGCCATAGCCTGAACATTATTTTACAGGCGTTCACCACCACCCGGCTACGCAAAAATCCACCCTCCACCCACTTGCTGGCATTATTGGTATACATTCGGGAGGGATCGGGGGAGTGAAGGGGCGACAGTGCAGCACAGACCGGGGCTCGGCGCCCGAAACATAGCGCCGGCCCAGGTTACTGCACAGGCCACCAGGGAAGGGGACGTGACGTAACCCCCGGCCAGTGGGACCCCCGGCCAGATGGCAATGATGGTTGTTCAGCGTGTATGAACAGCCATCATCTGCTGATATCTCTTTCTAGTGTGTACCCAGCTTATCACCCTGGATAATCATTTCAATATTACTATTAATAAAAAGTAAAACAAAGGAAACATTTTTGTTTGTGTAGCTAAATAAACATATTGGTAGAAATCACATGCAGTTGCAGGATACCGTGTGTAAATATTTACCCTTGTAGGGTAGTTTAGAGTACCACAGGAAATTACCAAGAGTTATAACGTCAAGTTTGTTTAGAGATTTTTGCTTGCAAATAAACAATAAGGGTAATAAAATACACACTGTAATTGACATATGTAATAATTTTCTATTGACGTGCACAGGAAGAATCATGTCTCTTTTTTACCATAAACTGTAATATTTAATCTCAAGTAGCAACAACAAAACTGACCCAATAGTCATGGGAACGCAGCCTATGACATCAGCAATGTCTATCGATCGGGCAGGTTGTATTGCCCTGCACTGTAGGCACAATGGACCTCATTCAGAGCCGGACGCTATTTGCGGTCGTTCATTCCGAAAAAAGGGGGTGGCTATTCAAATGAACCGTTCGCTCTTTGCAGTCTGTTCACGCCTCTATGTCTGAATGAGCGAACAAAACTTGCGGTCGTTTTTTGGATAATTACGCCCCCTGGCCGCTCGCATCCTACATCATGTCCGCTATTTATTAGATTAATCGAGTACATCGACCAGCGTATGAACTGCTCGCTATTCTTGTGGTTGGTTTTTCCTACCACAATCTTGCGAGCAGTTCTGACTATAAAATAACCCAGTGACGTGGTCAATGACGCTGCTGTATTAATTATGCACACCCTTAAAACGCCCGTTTTGACCTTTAAGCACGCCTGCGTTCGGATCTCCACTCCCCGTTTTCAAGCACCTTCCCCTGTTACCACCCACATACGCCTCCTCCTGTCACACAAAATAGCAGGCATTCGCTATTTAGCGAACAAACGATTTTCGGCTGCACTGACTGGTTCGCGCATGCATATAACGATCCGTGCGCATGCGCAGTTGGGCAAACATCGCTCGGAACGAACGAGCGGCAGTTTACGAGCGGCTCTGAATCAGGCCCAACATAATTATCATTTATACTGTTTTCTTACTGTAATGGTTCCCTTTGTTAGTTGGTTACACCTGGGAAAAGCTTTGGTCACAGGTGATTTGTTAGAGAGGGTTATTATGTATGTAGCGATTCTTTATCCATAGTAATAACTAAAAATGGTAAAAGTAATAAGGTGCCTTATTTACTGCCGCTAAGATGTTAGCCCTGTTCCGCCTTGTAGTTATATGGACTTACTGTATGTCTCCATGACTCGTCCAATACACCTGGGTTTAAAATGCAAATTAGTTGCAGTGTTAAAGAAAGAGTGGTACTTGGTAGGATCAGTAAGTAGATGACCTGCATGACGGACAGGAGTAAACACAAGCTGACATGGATACTGTGCTGGGACTAAAAATAGCATTACAAGCTTTTGAAAGCAAGACTCCGAACAACTGCTTGAAGTGGGCAGTGAAAAGACCCCCTGCTTTAGTTTCAGAAGGCACAGCCTGTTTTCAGATGTATGCTTTATTAATTCCAAAATGTCACTGTGCTTTTCTGTCTCACACTTACGGTAACGGTTTTAGTTTCAAGGGCTTTAAAGTGTATCTGTCACCTACATGCAGTTGTGGTAGCCATTTTGTTGGGGGAGGGCTGCTCTGATATTCATGCAAATGCAGCAAATCAATTCTCTAGTAACTAGTGATATATTATTAAGGACCTTGCAGAAAGATAAAGTGGAGACAGATAAAGTACCAACCAAACAGCTTCTGTCATTTTACAGGCTTTTGAAAAATGAAAGTTAGGAGCTGATTGGTTGGTACTTTATCTCTCTCCAAACTTTGATAAATAGTCTAATTTATTGGTTCAGCCCATTTAGTTTTGTTACAAGCTTTTTCTTTAATGTTCTCTCTGATTGTTTGCTTACAGCAAGCAGCCAAGCCCGGTCTCTGATAGGCCTGCACTATCCTCCCATCTGAACACATGCCTGATAAGAAAATTAAATATTTTTACGTGCAGGGGAGTTGGGGATATAGAGGTGGGGTCCGGGTATTTCTAGCAGATTCATGTCCAATTGATCTTCCCCCTCACCCACCTTCCCCCGCTTCTTCCATCCTAACTTCCGTAGCAGCCCTGATCTTCAGCTCCATAGCTGACGCACCACTTTACAAGTCCATACACTGGGTCTTGGTGTCCTCCAGAACTCTTAGCTCTACCAATGTGTCTACATACACCTACAGTGAAATCGTGCCCAGTTTAGTGCATCACAGACAGTTTTCGACTGAGCCGTGTCAAAACAATAATCCTGAGTACAAGTACACAATTTAGAGTAAAAGGGCAAAAGACAATGGGCCTGATTCAGACCCACTCGCGAGCGGCTGTCCGCTCGCAAGTGGGTCGATGTTCTGCACTGAGCATGCGCACGACGGAGGGAGCTCCGTCGTGCGCATGCGCCAGACGCGACGAGCGAAGGAAAGTCCTTCACTCGTTGTGTCTGATCAAAGGGGGCGTGCTGTCGATGTTGATTGACAGCACGCCCCCTTTGGTAGGCGTGCCGGGGGCATGCCTCCCTGACGGGGGCGTTCCCACGGGAACGCCTCCCGTCAGAAGCCGGCCTACTGACATCACTAGTGATGTCAGTGGGAGTGATTTTGGCTCTGATAGAGCCAAAATCACTCCGGAGCTTGCGGTTGAAAACCTCAACCGCAGGCTCCGGCTCGCAGTTTCGATGGTCGCGATGGTCACGACCATCGCGGCCATCAAACTGCACGCTCGTATAGCCTGTGGGTGGTGACCCACAGCTATACGAGCGTCCAGGAGGACGCTCCATTTTCATGGAGGGCGGCCCTCATTCAGAGCGTGCGCTCTGCTCAGAGCGTACGGCTCTGAATGAGGGCCAATACCTTTGCTGCAAAAATACTAATCATGAATACCTAGTACACTATAAGCAAAGTAAGGCGCTAAATTGAGGAAAAAGCAGCAACATAGAGAAAACGGTATGCGGTCAGTGTCCGACATGCGCCATGTACCGTTATGCTTTATCTGCGGCTTTCTACCAATTCCGTTGTGACAAAAATACTAATCCTAAATACTCTGTATCCGTATTAAGACACAATACTGTTGAAAAAATAAGCGTCACGGGAATCGCTATCCATGGATTAAGCTTGGTGTCATTTTTTTTGTGTGTACTAAATTGGTCACCAAACATTTGGAGAAATATCTATCTGCCCTGAAACTAACAAATCATTGCGTGTGGCCAGCGTAAGACATTGTTTTACGGTAGATCGAATTATAATATTTTAATGGTATAGTTCATTTCCTGTATCTCACCCAAGTAGTCATACTTTGGATGGTAAAAATATTTATATGTCAAGCAAGGGCTGAATGTATTTTTCATAAGCTGAATTGCAATTTCTAGCTGAGTCTGACATGAAGTACGGTTTCAGTGTGTAGATATTTCAAATAATATTCTGGCAGTATGTAAAGTGTCGGGAAAATGAGTCTCCATTTACATGTGTTTGGCTTCTGCCATTGCCATGGTGATTCTTGGCGGAGGTTTTCACTTCTTTACACATGTCATATGTGTACTATTTATGCGCATACCTCCCAACATGACCCTCTCCAGGAGGAACACAATGCTCTGGTCCTGGACTTCCCTGGTAATTTATGATTGGTGGCGGCTCCAGGGGCGGGGCTGCATTACAGTCCAAAATTCAAATAGGGGAGTCACACCAACTGCCAGTGAGTCCCAGCCAGTGGTGTTTGGCAGCGTGTGAAATGACAGTTGGTGTGACTCCCCTATTTGACTTTTGAACTGCGCTGCAGCCTGTCTCTTACCAGGGAAGTCCAGGACCAGAGCATTGTGTCCCTCCTGGAGAGGGTCATGTTGGGAGATATGTATGTGTAAATGTGGGGGAGTCGGTGTTTTAAGGATTGTAAAATGTGCAAGTTTGCTGAAAATAGTTTAGAGTACATTAGTACCAGTTTAAAAGAGTATTTTATAGTATATTAAATTTATTATATTATTTTCACAGAACAATTGCAGACCCTAAAACAGGACACCTTCCACCCGGTACAACATTTTCTCCATCTGGACTACCCACTTAAGTGATTATCGTAGTCCCCCGTGTTATTTAGTTCAACACAGGTGACTGCAGTCGTAACTTACTTGGGAAGTCCAGGAGCAGAGCATTTAGCAACAGGTCAAGTAGGAGGGTCTGTAATTAGCATGTTTATTGTAAACTCCTTGCAGCATTCTATTACTCATTCAGCTATTTTTGAACAAAAATCAACTAATGGCCCCCATACACTAGCGATGGGTTGTCACGTTCCTGCGATCCGGAGATGCCAGGTTGCAGGATCGGTGTAATCCAACATGTTAGACTTCACTGATTTGCCGATCACGATCGAAACATTATCGTGATATGCAAATCGGTGAAATTTATCATGTATAATTTCACCGATCCTCAGCATTTCTGATCCCATCGCAGGATCCGGCATTCTACCGGGTAATGTATGGGGGATTTAAGGCATCCACTTCTTTATTGTAATTAACATAACAAACCTTTTAACTAACTGTACCATTGCTAAATATAACGAGCTGCACTGGACTAAGGTCACAGTTAATTAATTGGAATAATTATATGACCAGATTTTATTTTTCTTAAAGGATGGCAACGAAGATGCTACAAAACACTCAGTTCTAGCCAATCTATTCTACTCAAATGGGGGGTAACTAAAAGGCTCCCCCCTCCTTCCTATATAGTCGCACACCATGCTGTGAAGGACACTCCATCCTTTTCCTATGGCACAGTGTGGGCACCTCCGCAAACAAAAGCGTCCCTGTTCCCCCACACTGGTAAGACATACCCGCCGTCCTTCAAAATGGTAAGTACCCCACAACGACCACCTACGCCACATATGGCTGCTGGTTTGTGGGGTCTACCCATCTAGCCGCATCTCATTGAATAGTTTATTGAGCAGATTAGTGAGAACAGACTAATAAAAAGTTACAAGCAAGGTTTCGGGTGGTAGGGAGGGACTTTCCAACTGATAAGAGGCAGAACCAGATTTAAATTGATCTTGTATAGATCCACCAACAAAAATGCAGCTAATAACCTTATAGGCTAAAAAGAACCAATCGCAAAACTAAAAGCTAATCTACCTAGTAAAAATATTACTAGCCAATCACAAAAATAGCTCGCGTCAAGGTGCAGAAACAAGGTAAATGTAATGGCTGAATGTGAAATACTTGGTGACCATGAGATGGAACCTTTTATCCAGATGTCCATTATCCAGAAGGTTTAGAAACCAAAGAATAGCAAGTTGGAGGTATGAATTTTTGTTTACATACAGGTTCGATTGACACCACAAACTTCCTGCATCAGGAACCTGACGTCAATATGTAGCTAACTCCGTTAGCTGTGGAAGCTGCTGGAACGGTTTCCGGTGGCTTTGCACGTTATGTCACGGAATTCTGCCTATGGAGGTGGAAGCAGATTCAGCCTACCATAACTTGTTGATAAACACTTAGGTATCTCCTATGTGCTGCTAGGGAACCTAGTAGGGAAGCCAATCCTGACTCTTTTTTCAATCCCGGGATTGAGTTGATCAATGAAAAAACATTCATTGACTCACCCTCCACTGTCCAGTCCAGAAGGCAGCACTAGTCGGCACAACAGGCAGTGGCTGGCACACTTGCAGCTGCGGTGCCGGAACTCTCCATCCTCTCTCCACTGGCTTCATTCAGTTGCTTCAGGGGCTCACACTGTGAGTCAGTGCTCACCTCCACTAGTGGGCAAACGAGGCTGTTGTGGGGCGGGCTGGGGCAGGTGGCTGCACAGCATGACCTCTGATGTCACGCCCGATCAAGCTGGGTACACACCTATACAATCATCGGGCCGTTCATCCAATATCGAGAGAACGGCCATTGGATTGTATAGGTGTGTACCCTGTCCCGATGCAGGAGCGTTAGTCGATAAATGGCTTTTAACGCCCATGCAACGGTCGGCATCTAATGTACAGTTTAATATTCGTCGGTCCGACCTCCCGATCCCATAGAAGCCCGTACACACTGTGCTATGTCTGCACAGTGTGTACGCGGCTGACGGGTTCAAACTGGGAAAGACTGCACGGCTGATTGGGACAGTTTTACCAGATCAGCCTGCAATCATAAAAGTGTGTACCCAGCTTCAGCCGCAGAGCCTACCCTCTGAACTGCCTGTTCCGCCCGGCTGGGGTAGTACGCTCTGTGTCAGCGATGCCCGGCTAAACTTGGCCTCACCAGAACCTAGCTCTTTCCACTATCTGTCTTAGTCTGTGGCTTTGACTCTCCTACTCCTCTCACAACGTCATGGCACTGCCCCTTTCATATGTTTTGTACGCAATCTTTTACACAATTATGCAAGTGGTCAGTTCCTGATCTCCAGAAATATTCTGTGTGCATTGAGATGATCTGCTTGGCTACCTGTTGTTCTATTCCATTGTGGCAATGTTTAGGTTTCTTGGTTGGCAACCTGACTGCCACATTCCTTCTGTGTGCAGTGTAACCCTTTCATGGAAAGGCCTCCTATAGAGCTACTGGTGTTATAAACATTTCTAGTTCTGTCATTTTAAAGGACCACGAAGCCTAAAATACAAGTTGACTAATACATGCCTCCCAACTTTTCAATGTCTTCAATGTAGCTCATGCACCGCAAATGGTGGTGTAGCCACATTACGATGCAGCTGGTCAGCGCAAAATAAAACAGGGACATAAAAATGTAAACTAAAGACAGTTAATAACAGATTTTGCCATAGCTGGTTCCTGGCTTTATTCAGAGCCGAACACAACGCAGATGTTTGCGTAGATGAGCGAAAATAGTGCATTAAAAATTCCTGAAATCAACTACGATGCAAAGGTGTCAGGGATCGGGTGTCAGGGATGGTATCAGAAGTGGCGGAGAAGTGTTGCCCGTTACTGGGTGGTGCCTGAGAGGTGACTACTAGTGCACGCAAATGTTTTTCTTTTGGTGGGCGTACTATGGGAGTGTCGCGGCCGTGTTAATGCAAGCAGCCACGTTCACAGACGCACAGCCACAAGCACAGGAGGCCGTGCTCAGGTGGAGACACGGCCCCTGCCATAGGGCTGGTGCAATTTTCAATGGTGCGACCGATGATGACATATAAGGATGCACCAATCAGTATCACAGCTTGCACGGACACTAAAAGTGGACGTCTCAGTCCTTGCACACTCGGCCGCACGAGTGTATACGAGGGAAGAAGTTTATAGGCCATTTTCATAAAGTCGCAGACAGGCGACCACCAATATACAGTGCTGCGTGCGCTTTTACGAGCGACCCCAGAATGTGATTTGTGCATGAAGGGAGACTTTGTTGGCTGCTCTGTAATTGTATTGAGCTCATAATACTGTTTTATCTTCCTGGCCTGGCACTGTACCAGAATCTAAAGTGGGGTACACACCTGACCGACTCAGCGTCCGTCCAGCTGATCAAGCGACTGCTTTGATAAGTCCCTACACACTTGCCAGTTGACCTCTCAATATGTCTGGTTGGTCGCCCTTACACAACGGCAGATGCGTACGATATATTATCTTCCGCGCTGCACAGCCGACACAATATATATCTGTGAACGACGTTGTTCACAGATATATTGTACATACACATGTGTTGACGCACTGAACGATATATCGTACAATGAGTACCAAGTGTGACCTTCTTGTTCTTCCTCCTTGATTATTTATCGATTACTATACTTTGGGCCTCATTTACTAATGAGTTTCATCACCAAAACGAGTGATAAATGTCACTGTGTATGATAAATGGTGCTCCAGCCAATCAGCTCCCAACTGTCATTTTTCTAACAGTTAACAGTTGGGAGGTGATTGGCTGGAGCACCATTTATCATACACAGTGACATTTATCACTCGTTTTAGTGATCACACTCAGTAAATGGAGGCCTATGTTTGTTTGTTAACATTTATATGGAACCAGCATATTCCATTTGTGCTTTCCCATGTTATAGTATCTTTGCATTCACTGTGACTCAATTTGGTAGATTTCCAAGTGTCATGCTCTTTACGAGACATTTTCACAAGGTTGTTTGCACAAAGCACACAACTATGACTGTTGTACATGTATTTATTTTTTCTCTCTCTTTGTAAAGTATGTTGTTGTTGTTTGGAATTTATGTATTCTAAATAGGTGTCAGATCATTGCTTCTGAAGTTAATTCTATTTTTAGTGTATCAACTGTGAAAAATAATGTTCCAGGGGACACTATATTTTCTGAAAATGAAACTTTCCAAATCCTCTCTGCTCCACTACATTGTGTGCCATGTGACTGTGGTTGCCATGGTAGTCACATAACACTATGCAAACTGCGCGGCATTCTAAAACTTTAGTAGCAGCCTGAAGAAACAAACCAAAGAAAATTGTCATTACCAAAATTCCTTTTTATAGCCCGTCACATTTATGTTAAACCCCTCTCCCCCCCCCCATCCAAACTCCTCTTTGCTCATTATAATATTAATATATCGACAGAGTTATGTGTCACAGCAGAATATTGGGTAAATAATTATAACTTTATCTTCAGGGTCAACCTTGTTAAATTTGTTCATCCTGCACCAACGATGGCAACAGTTACAGGTGGAATTCTGGGAAATATTTCAAAATGTACTGAATGTTTGCAGCATATGATTAGGTACCATGGTCACAGTTGACCTCATAGCCCCTTCCCTATTTAAATGTTGTACCCCGAGAGTACTGTAGTGCTGTTCCTGTTATCCCTTCTGGGTAGATACATTATATAAATAGATGTGTTCTGGTACAGCCATGCAACCTGTACACTTATATACGTGTATTCATTCTGTTAGTTTTGTTACCTTCATTGAACTGTTTGTGGACCAGCAGAAATTCTTCTATACAGCTAGATAGTCGTGTAGCATAATAAAAAAACAGTATAGTGGCCGGGATGTACTAAATGGAAAATGCCGTAAAACCCCAGTTTTCGGGGTTTTACCACATTTTCCATATGTATCATCAGCTGGCTGCCGGGGCTTCGATGCGGAGGGTATCATCAGCCTTTGCTGGCGAGACCCTATAGAAACCTATGAGCTTCTACCGCATTGCACTGGTACGAGGGATCAGATCCGACCCCTCCCAGCATGCCCCGCGGTCGCCACGTCACTCTGCTCATGCGCAGGTGGACTCCCAGGTCATAAACCCAGAAGTCCACTGAACAGCGCTTATCACAAAGGACAGCTCTTATCGGAAGAGCTGTCCTTTGCGGTACTGAGCGCATATGTTAGTACATATGCAATCAGTAGGTATGCGATGCATGGCGGGATGTACTCCACACGGTTAGTACATCCCGTCCATAATCTTAAACGATTTCTCCACCTAAACTTCTATAATAATTGTATTGATTATGAGTAGTGCACAGGAAGTAGCCCGAGTTCCTCTGTAGTCTGGTGAACTGGTGCCTTCTCATGCTCCCAGTGGCTGTTGATCATGGTGGCTGTTCCTACGATAAATTCCTGCTCTATTTCATCTAATGTTTGATGTCCCTACCCCTCTGAGCATGGCTTAACATGTGCGATACAAGCCACACACTGTATTGACTTAGGGGCTAATTCAGAAATGCAGATTCCCGATTATCGTAAATCTGCACGTGCGCAGGACCCGTTCAGCTCATATGCGTAACAGGTTCTGTGTGATCGCACGCAGCTCTTGTTGTGCCTCTGCCTGATTGACAGACAGAGGTATTTAAGGGGCGGGGACGGCCGGCATTCCCGGAAACGGGGGCGTGTTGTCCCAGTTTTCCGGGAGTGGCAAAGCCAGGGGCTGCATCCACGGACCAGCCTGCGTAAACTGAGGATTACTCAGCTGGCCAGCAGCCTGGTCACAATCGCGATGGTTATTCCAGTCTGCGACCTCGGTCGCAATGCTGGGATGGCAAATGCAGCAGGGGGTGTCAGGCAACACTCTCTGCATTTACATTTTTGCAAGGCCGAAATTGCAAAGCTGCTTGCGTGGAGATCAAAAAACCACCAAAAAAGAGCGAGGTGATAGTGGCTGCCACAGATCAATTTGATCTTCCTTCTAAATCACTGTTAATAAATGTAGAATACTTTGGTCAGATCTTACACGGCGCACACGGGAAAAGTTATAGGGTGGGAAATGGATAGAGGGTATGAACAGTGCTATATAAGATAAATTTCTATGCTGTATAGATCGTATAATGAAAGAAAGTAATGAATCAGGGCCCTCCTACATGAAAATGGAGCGGCCTCTTGGACGCTCGCATAGCTGGGTGTCGCTGCCGCAAGCCCTGGAGTGATTTTGGCTCTATCAGAGCCAAAATCACTCCCACTGACATCACTACTGATGTCAGTGGGGCCGGCTTCAGACGGTAGGCGTTCCCATGGGAATGCTTCCGTCTGGCAGCCACGCCCCCGGAACGCCCACCAAAGGGGGCGTGCTGTCAATCAACATCGACAGCACGCCCCCTTTGGTGCGAGACCCGGAGCGACGGCTACCCCGACGCTAGCCGGGTCTCGCTCATGCGCACGACGGAGCTCCCTCCATCGTGCGCATGTGCAGTAGGGCACAATCGACCCGCTTGCGAGCGTCCTGCACTCGCGAGCGGGTCTGAATCAGGCCCTAAGTTTCTATCCGTCCATTTATTTTACAAAAAAAAACACAATTACATATAAAATATTAATATATAGGTTGTAGTGTAATATGCTGGTGTGTGAATGAGAGATCTTATGTTGAATATATACCAGATATTATAAAAGTAATATGATAAGAATAAATATGATAAGAATAAATGTGAGTCAATAAATATCAAAGACAGCTCCAGAAATACACTGTGCACATAGAAAATATTTTCAGTAACAATGTCTTTGAATGTTGCTATAAAATGGCAACAATGTTTTATTCCCACAGGTAGATCTTTTGGTGGGACTTATGATATATTTCTCAGTTGTAACTCCAATGAAAAATGAAAAAAATGCAAAAAAATTAAAATAAAATTAAAAGTTTGAAATAATAAAAATTACACAAAAAAGGAATTTATATATATATATATATATATATATATATATATATACATATATATTGTCAGTAGTAAGTCCTGCCTGTGCGCGCACCTCCTACCTCAATCCATGTATGGGTGTCCCTTATAGATCCTGGTGTGGAGATGGCGGGTAGTCGACTAGATACCCGTGTTGCTCGCTCCCGTCTGCTGGGGCTTTGCTCCCGCCTGACCGCAACAGAAGAATCGTCGCTGTGCAGGCACTTCAGTAGGTGTCTGTGTGTGCTGATTCTTCTGCGAAGTCCGGATGGTCTGTATACACAGCCTGGTCATGCAAAGCTGAGCTCTTGCTTACATGGCCAGGTTTGCACGTTGTCCCGGTGTATGCTCTGACTTCCAGATTCTCAATTGGAATGTGCAATCTTGTTGGGTGTGTCCAACGCGTTTCTCCCGGTCTGGGCTTCGTCAGGGACAATGGTGGTTGTGTCCATAATGTGGGTGTTCCTCTTTAAATAGCGCTCTCAATAAATTGTGTTTAATTGACAGAAAACTTTCATTAAAAATATATTAAGAGCACCTTTTCCACTTTCTCTATATCAGAGCATCACTGTGTCTTTATATTAATAGTGTTGAGAAATTAGATAAAGACAATAAATAATGAATATTTGGGTTTAAATAATATGGGATATAAATATAGAAAATTGTTTAAAAGATATGTTTGTATGTTTATATATGTACATATATATATATATATATATATATATACACAACTAAAAAATGGATAAGAAAGTGTACCTATGAAATGGAATAAATAATTGAAATAAATATATAATATATGTTAGCATAAGAGTTTATCACAACCATGAGTTAACGTATGTTAAAATATAATAAACTAGATTAAATAGTAAATGAAATAAATATATATAAGAATAAATCACGACCATGAGTGAACATTTGTTATGATTGGATCTTCCGTGAATCTGTAAACTTTGTTATGCTTTTGCATATGTATTAAATGTGTGAATCCTATTCTACTTGATACTATATAAAGATCCTCATCATTACAATCATGGTCCAAAGTTCTTTTAATATTCCACTTTGTCCATATATCGTTTAGGGTAAATGTCTTCCTTACAAGCTTGTAAGTATCAAAGTTGAGTGCATCTTCCTTTCGTCTTCCTATATTGTCTCATAGTCACTATATAGATATTATTTTCTTTTTTTGTGTTTCCCTCTTCTTATCGTTGAAGGTTTTCATAGAGTTCCAGATTATTCTAGACACATGGGGCCATGGCTCTGGAGGTTCCCAAAGGGGTTAAGAGCAGATGTCTAACTGGCTTACAGTACCTGGGTTTCATGGGGGGTCTCCCTTCCCATTACTGTACAGGCCCACCCTTCTTAGCTTCCAAGTTCGGATGGAGATGTTGGGCGTAACCAGGGTGGTATGACTAACATGCTCTCTGCCCACTGGAGCCTCCCCAGAGTGTATGTTACCCCTCATCTCAAGAAATGAACAAGTTCAAAATCGATGTTAAGTCCATGTGGGGTTAATGTCTTCAGTCCAAAGATTCATTTACTTTCCTCTTTGGACATAGAAATAATGTAATTTCCTCCTCTCCAAGAGGGTTTCACCTGTGCAATTGCTTGGAAGGATAATGTGCTTAGGTCCTTATTGTGATGTATTCTGAAATGTTCGGAGACACTGTGGGTTTGCAGTCCATTGCTGATATTTCTTATATGTTCTCCCAATCATACCTTCAGTGTTCTTATAGTCTTTCCAACATATTGTAATCTGCAAGGGCATGTTAGCAGATAGATGATCCCTTTAGATTCACAACTTAATCTGTCTTTAATTTTGAACTTTTGGTAATTTTACATGTGAAGTCTTGGATAGGGATGGTAGATTTCTTTCCCGTTGTTTTGCACGCTTTGCATTGATTACAGAAATAAAAACCTGGTTTTCTGATGTATCGGATAAGGCAAAAGAAACTTGGTTGAACAATAGTCTGATCTTTAATTATTGATAGATGACTTTTGACCAGTTGTTGTGTGATGTTTGGTGCTCTCCTGTATACAAAACTTGGCTTATCTCTCAAAAATGTTTTGAGAAGATCATCTTTCAATAGAATATGCCAATTTTTCCGTAGAATACGTTCAAGGTCTTTATGTTGATTGCTGTATTGTGTTATAAAAAAAGATTGTTGCTGATCCAGACTTTTTTTTCTCTTTAGACGTCAAGAGTTCCCTTCTTTCTGTTTTTTTTGCTTCTTGAAAAGAGGATTCCACAAGAGTTTTTTTTATCATATTTCTGTTCTATGAATTTATTCTTTAGAAGTGTTGCTTGTTGTTCAAATGATTCGATTTTGGAGCAGTTTCTTCGAATTCTTTTAAATTGCCCCTTGGGTATACTCTTAATCCAGTTATTGTGATGATTGCTGGTTGGTGGAATAAATGTGTGACAGTCCACCTGCTTGGTAAATGTCTTGGTATGTATTTCACCATTTTCCACATATATGGTCAAATCAAGAAAATCAATGGTATGTGTACTTGAGACAGCGGTGAATTCTGAGTTGCAGTTGTTTGTATTAATATAGGTTCTTCTTGTGTTCCCTTCCATACCATGACCACATTGTCTATGTACCTTTTCCATAGAATAATGTTGTCCCTGTAGGGATTATTATTCCATATAGTATTGGACTTCCAATGCCCCATAAACATGTTCGCGTAACTTGGTGCAGATTTCGTACCCATCGCCGTCCCGCGAACCTGTCTATGGTGGGAGCCCCCATACCAGAAATAATTGTGCTGTAGAATGAAAAGAATTACTGTTTTGATAAATTCTATTTGTTTGTCTGGGATCTTGTCATGGGCTTTTAAGATGGTTTCCTCCGCTTCACATCCTTTTTCCTGCTCAATGCATGTGTAGAGTGCTTTCACATCATAGGCTGCCAGCAGATATCCATCTTCCCATTTTAATTAATTAAGTAGTTCAAGAATTTGCCTAGTGTCCTTCAGGTGACTCTGTTGTATTGTAATATTACATATGGTTGTAATATCTGGTCTATATATTCGGACAGTTTTGTGGTGAGTGATGATATTAATGATACTATAGGACGTCCAGGTGGATTATTGCAGTCCTTGTGAATTTTTGGAAGGAAATAAAACACTGGCATTCCTGGATATGTTTGTGTAAGATAGTTATATTCTTGTTTATTATGTTTTCTCTTATTCCCTCTTCTAGTAAAGTGTCCAATTCCTTCTTAGATTTCTCTGTGGGATCTGCTGGAAGAGGTTCATAGGTATCACGATCTGAGAGTAATCTTCTTGCTTCTTGGTCATACTTTTTCACGTCCATAATCACAATGCCCCCCCCCCTCCCTTTGTCCACAGGTTTGATCACTATGGATTTGTTCTCCTATAGTGCTTTAATGGCTTTCTTCTCTTCCTTGGAAATATTGGTATTGTGGTATTTTTTTATTTTTTCCTTTTTTTGTCTATATTTCTCCAATTCCATTTCTACTGCTTTTTGAAAAGTCTCTATAAATGCTCCTCTGATGTACGTAGGATAAAATATGGAATTTTCCTTTAAATTCGAGTGAGTATAGGGGTCTTGTTCTTCAACTTCGGAAGTTCTGTTAAGATTTTTCTTAAGAAAGAATTTTTTACACACCAGGATCTATAAGGGACACCCATACATGGATTGAGGTAGGAGGTGTGCGCACAGACAGGACTTACTACTGACACCTCCTCACCCTGCTCCCCTTTTTTTTCCTCCTCCCATAAGAAACATTCTCATATATCTAAAAAAATTGTTTTATATATATATATATATATATATATATATATATATATATATAAAACAATTTTTTTCCTTTTTTGTGTAATCAAGGACAGAATTGATAATATCCGAAATGAAATGGTATGTTCTTCCTCAGCTAGTGACCTACTCAATTCTCTACCTGAACCCTCTGGCACATTCTCTTTATTTGACCCCACAAATGAAGATGAAGTATCTACACTCTTCTCATCCTCCTACTCTATTACCTTTCCTCTAGATCCTATACCCTCAAAAATCAGTAAAGCTCTGTCTCCTGTGCTTATCCCAACCCTAACTAAAATCTGTAATCTCTCTCTCTCTACTGGCATCTTTCCATCACCGTTCAAGCATGCAGTGATTACTCCCATTCTGAAAAAACAAAATTCTGACCCTAACACTCTCTCAAATTACCGTCCTATCTCCCAGCTCCCATGCCCCTCCAAGCTACTGGAGAGACTTGTCTACACCCGCCTCACACACTTTCTTAACACCCACAACTTATTGGACCCACTTCAGTCTGGCTTTCGTTCCCAGCACTCCACAGAGACAGCACTGACTAAGGTAGTAAATGATCTGGTCACTGCCAAGGCTAAAGGCCATTACTCACTCCTAATTCTTCTAGATCTCTCTGCTGCTTTTGACACTGTTGACCACTCTCTCTTCTCATACAAACATTACAATCCCTAGGTCTTAAGGACACAGCTCTTTCTTGGTTCTCTTCCTACCTATCTGATCGCTCTTTTTCTGTTTGTTTTTCTGATTCTGCCTCCTCTTCGCTACCTCTATCAGTTGGAGTACCGCAAGGCTCTGTCTTAGGTCCTTTGCTATTCTCAATCTATACCACCTCTCTTGGCAAACTAATCCGCTCTTTTGGATTTCAGTACCATCTGTATGCAGATGATACTCAAATCTACCTATCATCTCCAGATTTATCACCATCTCTATTGGTCCGTGTCACTGAATGTATTTCTGCCATTTCATCTTGGATGTCATCTCGCCTCCTGAAACTTAATATTTCCACCGGCCAATAACAGTTACCAACCTGATCTCTTTATCAATGTTGATAACTCAACAATCCACCCCACCCCACAAGCTCGCTGCCTTGGTGTCATCCTTGATTCTGAACTGTCCTTTGTTCCCCACATTCAATCTGTCTCAAAATCATGTTACATACATCTAAAAAACATATACAAAATTCGACCATATCTCACACAAGACACTGCAAAAACTCTAATCCATGCACTCATTTCCCGCATTGACTATTGCAATAGTCTCCTTACTGGTCTTCCCAAAAACAGGCTATCGCCATTACAATCCATTATGAATGCAGCTGCGAGGCTTATCTTCCTTGCCAAACGTTCATCGTCTGCTGCCCCACTCTGTCAGTCCCTGCATTGGTTGCCGGATTTCTACCGTATTCAATACAAAATACTGTTACTTACACATAAGGCCATTAACCGAATTACACCAACATACATCTCTTCACTCATCTCAAAATATCTCCCAACCCGACCTCTCCGCTCAGCGCAAGATCTGCGTCTCTCATCCCCTCGCATTACTTGCTCCCATTTACGGTTACAGGACTTTCTTCGGGCTGCACCCACTCTATGGAATACCTTACCACACACAATAAGACTTACATCTAGTATTCAATCCTTCAAGCGTTCCCTGAAAACTCACCTCTTCAGACAAGCTTATCAGATTCCAGAACTGATCACATAACCTTCGTAGCTTCCATGTCTTATTACATCCCCTCTCACAGTCCACACATAACCTCACATATTGTCTTTCTATTACATACTCCTGACATTTGGCCGACATTCCTGTGTGACTGGATCATGCAGCCCACAAAAACTCTGCAGTCTGGCTGGACCAAATTGCAATATATAGCACCTATCCCTGTGTATCAATGCCTATTTCCCTATAGATTGTAAGCTTGCAAGCAGGGCCCTCTTACCTTTATGTCTGTCTGTTATTACCTTGTTTTGTTCTATAAATGTTTCCAATTGTAAAGCGCAACGGAATATGCTGCGCTATATAAGAAACTGCTAATAAATAAATAATACATTTTTTTTATTATTTCAAACTTTTAATTTTATTTTTATTTTTTTGCATTTTTTCATTGTTCATTGGAGTTACAACTGAGAAATATGTCATAAGTCCCACCAAAAGATCTACCTGTGGGAATAAGACATTGTTGCCATTTTATAGCAACATTCAAAGACATTGTTACTGAAAATATTTTCTATGTAAAGTGTATTTCTGGAGCTGTCTTTGATATTTATTGACTCACATTTATTCTTATCATATTTATTCTTATCATATTACTTTTATAATATCTGGTATATATTCGACATAATGTCTCTCATTCACACACCAGCATATTACACTACAACCTATATATTAATATTTTATATGTAATTGTGTTTTTTTTAATAAAATAAATGGACGGACAGAAACTTATTCATTACTTTCTTTCATTATACGATCTATACAGCATAGAAATTTATCTTATATAGCACTGTTCATACCCTCTATCCATTTCCCACCCTATAACTTTTCCTGTGTGCGCCCTATAAGATCTAGCCCAAGTATTCTAGCTTTGCAATTCTGTCCACTACTGAATCACCTCCTTAGTACATTGGTAGACTAAATACTACTGGTAATTACCACAATGGAGCTGATTCAGAGTTGGTCACAATATGGGTGTAATTTATGCTACAAAATACACACAAGGGTCCTGATTCATATTTTGAAGCAAATACAAAAAAAGGAGCAAAATAGAGGAGCAATTTGCACCTTGGTAAAACATCTGGTTTGGGTATTACAACCTGCAGCCAATCGCAGCATTTTGTTCAGAGCAGCACCAATTGTTACAGAACATGAGTGAGCTGATCTTGTGGGATACAGTAACCTGTCCAGCCTATGTAATTGTGTACGTGGCGCGCAATCTTGGCATATGAGGAGGCCAGTAGAGGCAGCAGGAAGCCGCAGACAGAGTTGGGCAGTGGAAGAAGTAAAGTGATGCAAGACCACATAGATAAGTGTGGTGACTCCTCTAGGGTCGCCACCCATCCGGGATTACTACTGACAATCCATAAATCAGGATATCTGTCTGGAGTGCAGGTAATCCCTGGTGGGTAGTGTTCAGAAATCTATATTTTCCCACACACACCTGTGTCACAGCGCTCACAGTCTCGAGAGCACCTCAAACCTGTCTCTTCCTGCCTGTTGCCCGCCTTCTCTGAAAGGTAATGCATATAAGGGGTATGAGGGGGCTCTGGTTTATAAAGTCGTATATGGTGGAGGGGTGATGCATATAAGGGGAATGAGAGGGTTCTGCCATACATAGGGGCAAGTGGAAGAGGTGTGAATCACATAGGGGTCATGAGGGGGATCTGATGGCATATAAAGGGGCATGTGGTTAAGGGTGATAGATATTAGGAATATGGGGGGCTCTGGCATTTTAAGGGGCATGTAGCGCAGAGGGTGTATAAAGGGGCATGTGGAGGGTTCTCATGGCATAAAGATGCATAGGAGGGCTCTGATGTCATATAAAAAGCATGAATGGGCTCTGATCACATATAAAGAGGCACATGGGACTCTGATGGCATATAAGGTGAATGTGAAGCAGAGGGCATATAAAGGGCACCCTGCTACACAGATGCAGGGGCTGTGAGGCAGCGACTACCAGCCACTACCAGGGCCCTGATCCCTGGGGACTGCATTGCTCGCATACCCCTCCCTATGGCCCAGTACACAGGACACATAAAGAAGCCAAATGTACAAAAACATTAACATTATTATGATATTATTGTGATACTTTTTAAAAAAAAAGAACATCAGAATGTATTAACTTTTATCATTAAACGTATTCCAGTTAAATGTGTGATTTTGTACGATTTGAAAAAGTTGCCCACAGTAAATGCATTGTCACAATTAATCACAATAAAAATAAACTTAAAACATACCCTGTATAATCAATTAATAAAAAAAAATTACATTTAGTGTAATGTTTTATTGTACTATTGACAAAAGAAAATACCAAAAAAAATTCAATACTAATAAAATTAGTGCTGGTTTAGCAGTTTTTTTAGCCAACCGTATTAAAGAAAAAAGTAAAAAGATTCTTCATAGAGGGATTTCCAAATTAAAGTATTAGAGTGTCACGAGTGAGTTAGTTTATAAGATTATCAGTGTGACATCTCTATCTACTGTGCTTTATCAAGCAAACTGTATATTATCCAAAGTAATATGTTAAGTGGCTTACTTTGGCATAGCTCCAAAGATGATCTGCTAAAGTGTTCTCAAAATTGTTTGCTCTGGAACTCCCCAAGTAATAAAAGTTCCCCATTTAACTGTAATCCACAGATAACCTGGGTAGAAGTTATTTTTCTGATAAACTTTTTTGATCTGTTTCATGCTGGCCAGACACCCTGCAATATTGGGCAGTTGGCATTATCACAAATCAACCATGATTCATGATAATAATCAGATCAAAATCAAGTATATCATTATCAGACACGTTGGTATATGTGGTTGGAAGGTGGACCAATATAACCTCCATTGGTACGTGACCACATTAACAGGCCAAAGTGTTGATGATGAAATGCTAGGTCTGAGAGCTGATTATCTACATCAGGGATGGGGAATCTCAGGCTTGGGGGCCATATAAGGCCCCCGGAATCATTTGGTCTGGCCCTTGGAGCTTTTTTCTGCTAGCCTCATTTGACTAGCAGGGTGCCTGGAATGGCACCCTGCAGTCAAAATCTATACAGCAGGGCCGCCTGGAGCGTCCTTAGGACACTTCAGATGGTCACACCGCTGCCCTTACAACTCCCCGGTGCATCCTCAGGATGCTTTGGCATTTCTGTAATGACCGGCAATTGTGGCCCTGCCCCTGTGTGACATCACATGGAGGGGGCATGGCCTGCACCAGGCCCGCAAATAATGTTATATATATCAAAATGGCCCTCGGCAGAAAAAAGGTTCCCCATCCCTGATCTACATCATATCTGTGGGGCTGCGTGGGCTGAGTCTTTTTATGTTTTTTTTTTTACAGTAAAGAGGAAAAAAAATGAAAAAGTTGCAATAAAAACATTATACACTTTGTCCCCAAAATCTTCCCAGAGGTGACCTGTTATTCATTAAAATTGTATGGAAAAAGAAAGGTTAGGAACACTGGTATAGTGCGGTTTGCTGTTTGTAAAAGAAATCTAAAAGAAAAGCAATGCATGTATTGAAAGAGAATTATAAATTATATTAATAATTATAAAAAATAACAAATTTGGTAACTGTTTTTTTTGTTTTTGAATTGTCTGTAATGAATATTTTATAAGCTGTTCACCCCATGTCACCTTTTTATTTTATATATTTTTTTAATATGTATTTGCTTTCGTTTTGTTTTCTTTATCGTTAATGGAGTATCTGCCTTATTCTAGCTTTATTGTTTTATTTTAGCTATTGCTGCGTTTGAAATAAGATTATTAGCTTTTAGAGGATGAGTGAAGTCTGTTTAGGTTTGGAATTGTATGACATGCCGGCTGTTTGCCTTTATGCTCAGCATCAGACATACCCCACCTGATGCGCTTCTAATCTCCACACTGTACTGGGAACCAACCTGTGCTTAAGAAGGCGGAATGTTACAAATAGGCCGCATGCAAGATAGTAGACTGAATGCAATGATTACAATCATAAGGGTATCATTTCCCTTTAAATAATAATATGATTGATAGATATACTTATATTATTATTGTTAGTGTTCATATGTAAAGGCTTCACTGTGATAAACCTCGCTGGACAGTGGGGAACATCATACATAAAACACAGGAACATGCAAGGAAGCAATGAGTTCAGTGTATATGTGACGTAACAGAGCAGAGAGCTTACACTCTATTTGGGTAAAGAGGAAAAGCTAATTTGTCCCAAGATTCTCAATCTGCCCAAACCATGCCCATTCTGACATGAAATTGAGGTATACAAGTTCTAAACGTGTGCCTGTTCGATCAACTGAATTAAATACCCCCTTATGTGGTGCTCTTATGAAATTACCGTATTGCAGTGCTTGAGGGTAACCCTTTGATAACTTGGTATTGAGAAATACTTTATGGACTTGGCTGGTTGGACAGCCAGAGAGCAGAACATTTCTGGGTCTTTACTGAGTGCTAAATTGTATCGTGGATTGTGGCAGTTTAATACTCAGAAATAAAATGTCATCATATTCAGTCATTCACAAAGCCAAGGAGATTATTTTCCTGTTAGGAAATCAATTATCTTATCAATTAGATAATATCCTCCCATATTTTTTCAGGACTGCTACATTTTCCAGAAGAGAATTGTCTCCTATTAAAAAGCCACATAGGCAGTCATGCATATGTAGTAATGTCAGAACCAGAACGTGTACATTTTTAGGCTATGGAGTATGGATGTCCCGACTCGGTGCCGATCTGTCAATTTCATTTCCCTTAACAGCTCAAAACAAGTGAGGCTTATTCTTTAGTCTGCCTGAAAGATGACCTACAGGTTATAATATTGAAATTAGACTTGACCACATCTGTGGCCACAAAGAGGATGGAGACCTGTGCGCCAGGCTTTGAAGAGCTGGTTGTCCTACAGTTGGACCAAACTGCCTCATTGCCTGGTGCCCCCTATATATACTGATAGCTTAATAGCACCTGGCAGATACTAGTATTATCACCAGTTGAGGTCCTTACATTGGGTTCCCCCGCAAATAAATCTCCCCTCCGATATTTATTTGAAGACACGCATTCTGGTACTGGTTCTCAGTAGATGGTAATTAAAAAAATATACAGGCCCTGTGAGCAAATTAGATTTATGACAATTAGTTCTATGAATAATAATTTGACTGTTGTGACTAAGGGCTCTATTTGCTACAATCCGCAGTTGTAATGCAGATTGTAGTGTGATATTATCGACTGAATTCGCATTGCGAATTCAGGCAATATCACAGGGATTTACTACAAATCCCTTGCAGGGACAGAGCAAAAAGTACCGTGACAAAGTGCCCGTGCATGCGCCGACCGGCCGCCGCTGCTACCCCCCGGCGCTAAAGGCCCCCCCGCGACCCCCCCTCCCTTAATAGCACTTACCTGCAGTCATCGGTGCTCCGGTGATGTCTTCCATGCCTCCGGTCAGCTGATATCCCATACTGCACTGGGACCCGATCACCTGATGACCGAGCCGCAGTGCACCATGGGAGACCAGCTGACCGGAGGGGAGTCATCACCAGAGCCCCGACAACCGGTCCATGGAGTCAGGTAAGTAAATTCTTTTTTTTTTTTTTTACTTTTTTTTTTATATATATTTTTTAAGCAGAGATCAGCTTGCGGTCTCTTTAGACCACACAGCTGACCACTGGGACCGGCTCCGGGCTCTGCCTTTTAGAGCAGAATAGGAGCCCGGTAACCGGGGAAGACCCTGGATAACGCCACCTCCAGGTGGCGTTATCACAGGGCTTTCCCCGGTATTTTTTTACAATTTATTTTTAGTAACTTTGGTCGGATCACATTTCCCATTACAATTATGGGAAATGCGATCTGCTTACTAAAAATAAGTGATACTTAGGGGGTGGAGCAGAATTTTACGAATGCTACTCCAATTGCTCTGTAATAACTATAGGTGATACTAAAATAATGTGAAAAGGGTGTGAAAACACCCTTTTTCACTTTATTTTAGTAAAAATAATGTTAATAAATAGAGCCCTAAATGCCTCCATGGTCCTGTACGCTGGTTAGAAGCCCTGTTAGATATCTATCTGTCCTGCATGGGACCAATAATTTATGCAGACCCCAAACTTTCAAACACTTCTGAGTCAAACATTATTGTTTCATGTTTGTGCCTTTAAAACCCTCCATGACTGTTTTGTGCCTTTGTGGGTAAGTATGTTGTAGGCAATAAGTAAAATAATTATCCACTGGTTTCTTCAATAGATACCACCTATAATAAAAGAGCAAAATCATAATAAAAAGAGACAATATCTGGCTTTGAAGGACATATGTGTGATCCTGAAAACAAATGTTAAAGTAGTTTTGTGAACCAAGGTTTTTTTCTACTACTCGTTTTTCCTCTTCAGTGACATCAAAGACAAAGTAAAGATCTGACATAAATCAGAAAAAGTAACTTTGCTGTTTTGAACGATTGCAATCAAAGGAAAATGGTTTTTCTAACCACATAAACTACAGTAAGAGAGAGGTCACAGGACAGCTTTACCACCCTGGGATTCGCTGCACTTTAGAAGTGTGTCTAAAAGCCTGTATGAAGCATCTGACACCTGGGGTTTGATTCAATCCTATATGGAAAATGCACACACGACGTTGCTAATGTGCATGTAACATAGCTCTTGCTTGTTAGGTTATTCTCTCAGAACCCACAAAACAACAGGAGGACCTTTATCTGGGTAATTCACAAGTTTCTGTGCCAAAGTTTTGCAGACCGTACAATACAACATTATTCTGTACAGCATCCATTAGCAGGGACAGTCTTACAGTCTTATTTATTTTAGGGTAATATGATTTTCCCAGCCATTCAATTTCATTTACCCTTTCATACCTTTCCTGTGAACCAGCCATGACCAGCCGTGGAATATTCTCTCCTCTATTATACCAAAGCGGCTTATAGGAGTCACTGGGGTCTATTTACTAAGCAGTGTTAGGAGACAGTGAAAAGTGATAAGGTACCAGCCAATCAGCTCCCAACTGTCATCTCACAGGCTGTGTTTGAAAAATGACAGTTGGGAGCTGATTGGCTGGTACCTTATCACTTTTCACTCTGTCTCCTAACACTGCTTAGTAAATTTGACCCCTGAACGTTGTGTCGCCCCCTCTCTGGCAATCATACCTGCTCATTAGTGCAAGTTTTTCTACCATAGTCAGGATACTAAGAGGGCAATATTACTAATAATAGAATGCAACACTTGTTTTACAATGACAGAAATAAAACTTCTGTATTCAGATCAGTTGATAAGATGATATTCAAAATATTTTTAAGACTTTTTATGCTTTTTTAAAGTTTTTTGTAACCTAAATACTTGTGAGTTTGCGGTTTCAGACCACCTGTGTCCAATGCGTTTAGAACAAAAGTAATCTGGGTTCTCACTATAACTCTGCCTTTCCCTACTCATTAAATACAACTCTGAAGATTGGATACTTCATGTTATGGGGCCCATAGTGTACCTCTGCAATGAATTGGAGCAATGCCCCATTCTGCCAAATCCTGGGTCAGGGGATTTGCAAAATCCCATACTTTGGACAATCTCGATTCACCGACCCTGACCCAAATATTATCGGAATTGGCGAGTCTGGGATTGTTAACGTAGTATTTTACCGATCCCCCGAGAAATCGGAAATCATCGGTGTCCAGATCATTTAGATGTGTGTAAATTTGTTGCAACAATGTGAATTGCTCTTCAAATGTTGTAGAAAGGCTGATGTGATATATTTCAATCATAAGGCAGCAAAACAAACAGACAAAAAGATTAACGATGTGTGTAAATTATTTTATTATCTTTTGGGGATTATGGATAAAAAAAGTAGATTGTAATCTTGTGTTATACTGTGCACACAGCTATGGTTCTAGCCTGAGACCCTACTAAGATAGACAATGGTTCTATGGTTGTGTATGAAATGCTCTCACAATATAGGGATCTGTTGCCCTCCTCAACAAGAGAATATGTTTCACACGCATTAATAGGAAGAATCCCCTGGAAAACAAAGACAAGCGTTGGGGAATATATTGGGAAAAACTGGGATCTTTTTTGACTTTTGGCGTTTTCAGACAGAGTAAGTAAAACTGTCTGACATTAATATACAGCATTGGTCTTTTTTTTTTTTTTTTTGACCTTTATGTATAAAAATATAATAGCGATGAATAATATCCATGAAACAACTGGAGTTTTTATCCTTAACTATGTCCATCATCCTCTGTCAGTCATGTGCAGCAGGTTGCTTTGTTGGGTGGAAGGTTCTGCTTATTTGACTAAACAGGCAGGGTTTGGCTGCCAGCTTTGCAGACTTGTGGTTATATTTACTAAACTGCGGGTTTTAGAAGTGGAGATGTTGCCCTGAATTCATACACATGGGCAGTGCCAATGATGTCGCATTAACTCAGAGCAACGTTTTGACCTATATAAGATCCTATAAGGAAAATAAGTTCCCTCAGTGAAAATTTGGGAGAGCTTTAGCTGTCTTTAATGGGTTGTGGAACTACTGTAATATATCACTAAACAATGTATTATGGGGGTCATTCAGACCCACTCGCAAGCGGCAGTACGCTCGCAAGTGGGTCGATGTTCCCCACTGCGCATGCGCACGACGGAGGGAGCTCCGTCGTGCGCATGCACGAGACCCGGACTGCGACGCTCCGGGTCTCGCACCAAAGGGGGTGACTGACAGCACGCCCCTTTTGGTGGGCGTGCCGGGGGCGTGCCTGCCATGGGAACGCCTACCGTCTGAAGCCGGCCCCATTGACATCACTCGTGATGTCAGTGGGAGTGATTTTGGCTCTGATAGAGCCAAAATCACTCCAGGGCTTGTGGCTGGGAAACCCCACCGCAGGGTTTCCCTCGCAAGTCCGATGGTCGCGATGGTCAAGACCATCGCGACCATCTTTTTAGACGCTCGTATATGCTGTGGGTGGTCACCCACACCTATACGAGCGTCCAGGAGGACGCTCCATTTTAATGAAGGAGGGCCCTGATTCAGAGCGAGCGCTCTGGTCAGAGCGTCCGGCTTTGAATCAGGCCCTATGTCTCCTTGGTTCACATCTGTAAATTTCTATTTGGGGATGTTGTGGTCCATTACAGCTTCATGGCATAACAATGGGTTAACTGTAGAATAAAATTAAAGTTTTCTTTTGAATGAGCTAATGCTGTATTTTCTGTTGCTCATATATACAGATATGTCCTCACACATCTAGCCTCAATATGCCACGCAGCGTGACTTGTCTGGCGTGAGTGAGCCGTCAGTTCCCTTGCTACTCTACTAGCTTCGGGCGTCTTTATTGCCGAAAATGCATCTAAGTCGCATTGCGACATGACTAGGAAGCACCAGGAGACTGTGCTGATTAATTTGATATGCGATACTTGTATATCATGTGTGCACCTGAGTCTGTATATGAAGCACCACAGAACTGGGAATGAAAAAAGGAGGGATGTGCAGGCTCGGATAGTTTTCGAGTTTGCACGCCGAGTTCGGATTTTTCCCTCCAAAAAACGTGACTCAGAAAGAGGCAAAACGTCATCTTGCATGGACAAACATCATCATTCCTGGATAAAGTCTTTCCGAGTCCCGTTTTTTGGAGGGAAAAATCCGAACTCGACGTGCAAACTCGAACCTATCCGAGCCTGCACATCCCTAGAAAAAAGCTGCAGCCGCAACATGGTAGCACTTTGTATACAGATTCAGAGACTCAGGTGCGCACAGATATACAAGTGCTGCATATCAAATTAATCAGCACAGTCTCCAGGCTCATCCTAGTCACATCACATTGTGGCTTAAGCTGGGTACACAGTATACGATGTGTACTCAGCAATGCCACTGCCGCCCCCCCTGCCAAAGAGCCGACATATCGGGCAGCCAGTGCGCATTAGATGATCCAGTGCCTGACCGCCCGATATGTCGGCCCCTGCCGTATCCAACTGCGCGGGGTTGTCAGCCGAATCGTCAGGTTAAGCTGCATGTAGGGACAACCTGATGATGTGGCTGACGACACCATGGGAGCGCGCAACAGCCGACACAGTGGGTACACACTACACAATTTGGACGATATGTCGTTCCGATCCGTTGGAATCGGGCATATCGTCTGAGAAATCGTATAGTGTGTGTGCCAGGCTTTAGACGCATTTTTTGCCCGCGGTAGCAGAGTCTCACAGGACCTGGCGCTCTGGGAGGGGCTTTTTGGCACGACTGCAGCAAAGATGTGTAAGGACATATTTGTACATGTACTGAAACAGCACTGAGTGCAGGAAGACAACCTCTCTATACTATAATCAGGCTATTATTATTATTATCATTTATTTATATGGCGCCACAAGTGTTCCACAGCACCTTACAAAATATATAAACAAATACGTGACTAAAGACTTACAGTACAATAGAATGCAGGACAAGGACATGGATAATATACATTGCTACTCTACATTAGCGACCACAACAGCCCACATAAGCAGCAGAACTTAAGCAACCAAGTGTTTGGTGCCCTAGTGGGGAGTAAGAAGTAGATGAAAGTAGGCTATGATAATAGGCTGTCATGACATGCTGTGTCTTATGGATCCACCATTAATCTTTGTGCTTACGTATGAAAAGTCAGCAGATATTCTGAGTATGTAAGTAATCTTGTTTTCTTACTTTCTGTTTACAGGCAGAAATACTTAGTGTGCTCAGTCACAGAAACATCATCCAGTTTTATGGAGCTGTACTTGAACCACCTAATTACTGTATTGTCACAGGTAAGGATGTCCTTTTACAGTCTTATGAGTGTGTGTGTTGGTTACAAATTCATGGCACACATGGAGTTATGAGACAGCCAGCCCAAATAAATACCACAAACTAATCTCATGTTCAGCCTGGTTGTATTTACCATACAGGCAAACTAGGCTGTGCGGACCTGTCTCCACCACCGCTCTCCTCCTGTGCACCGCTATGTCAGTACTCCTAGCAATGGCAGTACCTGTGATCTCATCATTTCCCAGTGGTGCCTCTGCTGTCTGACCAAGCGGCGGGATTGGTCTGTGTGTGACTGGCATGTCCCTGCAGAGCAGAGGGATAAATGGAGAAATGTATGATGATTGTAAATTGCTTTGTAAGAAGAGGCATGAGGAATTAATAATGGCAATAGGCTGTGCATGGTGCCCTATTGAACCTGCATGCATTCTCTTTAAAAAAAATCTGGGAACACTGAGCATTCATTTATGCATAGGAATCTGTAGCTATCTAGGACTACATTCACACCTATGCTTTAAAGGGGGAGATGTATCAAAGCTTGGAGAGCGATAACATACCAACCAATCAGCTCCTAAATGTCATTTTTCAAACATGGCCTGTAAAATGACAGTTAGGAGCTGATTGGTTGGTTCTTTATCTCTCTAAAAGGTTTGATCTATCTTCCCCAAAGTCTAATAAATACCACTCGTAGATGATGTAGATGTAGATTTGCAGAACAGGTAGCATTATAGCATGTAAATATGGTGTATAGGGGTAATGCATCTTCCCTAGAGATGTGAGTGAGTTAGGAGAGTCTGGGTCCTGTGTAGTGTGCAGGACTTGTAGTACAATGTATAGGGGAAATCTTTATAGCTGCTATTTGGAAGAGAAATGTAAGTCTGTATATTTTATGCAATATCCTTTTGCCCTCCTGTGATGATTGTTATACAATATTTATTTCCTGGCTGCGAGCTGTGTCCTTGTGGTATTTTACTCTTTTGTATGCATCTTGCATGTATCACTGAGTACATTTTGCAGATAGAAATCTAGATATGATCATTTTAAATGTGAGTGTGAAGCAGTTGTGTAAGTGCAATTATGCAGTTAGGAGTAACCATTGATTTGGAAGAATTGAATACTAACCACGCAGGCTGACTAATAAAACAGGCATGTCCAGCTTCTGAGGAAAATATTTACTAAAGGTCGATTTTTAATTCATTTTGATCGATTTAAAATCGATCAACATCGATGTAGTATTTCTGGAGCTAAATCACACATTTACTAATACTTAAAAACCAAACCAAAAATTGTCTGTTAATAAATGTGTCATTTAGCCCCAGAAACACAACATCGATTTTGATCAATTTTAAATCAAAATTGAATACAATCGACCTTTAGTAAATATACCCCTGAGTCTGCGATGGTATAGATGTGATGTGTCTGAGTAACGGCCAAGGAGAATGGCGGTTGTGGTGCGGCTCTGTGAATTAAGCAGAGCTGTCATCCTGCGGTGATGTTGTACGTGCATTATGATGTTAGAGCTTAGGCATCGCGCATTGCAAATACACGAAGCGGCTTATGCACTTAGCGGGTAACAGTTTTATACTAGGTTTATTAATAATCCTAGTGTGCATGACAAAGTATTAGAATAACAGAGATAACTGTATTTTGCTTGTGATTTTTATATTCTTTTAGACATTACCAGAAAGTGAAGCCTGTTTATGTAAAGTAACTCCCCTAATCCCTTTGCTTATTAGTGTACCATGGAGTCCTATCCCCACATATAAATATCATTTCCTGTCTTGCTGAAGAATAGCAGAGGTTTTATTACTAGTCCGTTTGCATTTTCCCCAATGATTATATGGAAAAGTTTCAATATTTCATTACTTTATACAAAAAAACGGAATCTTAATAAGTAACTAATATTTTGATGTTACATCATTTTTACACTTTGGGCCTGATTCAGAGCCGGACGTTCTGAAAGAGCGCTCACTCTGAATCAGGGCTTTTTTTTTGTGCAGCCTCCTGGCCGCTCGCTTAGCTATTGCGACCATCTCGACCATCGGGGCTTGCGACGAGACCCTTGTGGTAGGGTCTCGTTCCCGCAAGCCCCAGTGAGCTTTCGGCTCTATTAGAGCCGGAAGTTCACCCACTGACATCACTCGTGATGTCAGTGGGGCCGCCCCTAAGCGACAGGCGTTCCTTCGGGAACGCCTCCGTTTGGCCAGCCACACCTCTTGTTCGCCTCCAAAATGGGGCAAGCTGTCAATCAAAATCGACAGCTACCCCACTTTGGTGCGAGACCCATAGCGACGGAGCGCCCGTCGCTAGCCGGGTCTCGCGCATGTGCACGTCGGAGCCGGCTCTGGCGTGCGCGCGCGATGTGCCAAACATCGACCCGCTCGCGAGCGCATAGCGCTTGCGAGCGGGTCTGAATCAGGCCCTTAATCCACATTTTTTCAAAGCGTTCCTACATGATTTATCTAATGGAATTATAGAGGTATTTTTATATAAACAGACTTTTTCTTTTGTATAAGCCAATTGTGCTCCAAACAACAGTTAAACGGCTCAGTTAAAGCACTACCTCTCTTCTTGTTGCCTTTTCTGTGCGGTCACTACTCTTTGTACATCAGCATAATGCAGCATCATAATTGTCCAAAATGCTACTCCTGCTGTGGAGGAGATGGGTGGATCAGGGTTGCTGAATGCCGAGTTGGGAGCAAAACAGAAAAAAAAAGTTACTTTGCACCTAGACAAAACCATGTTGCACTACAGGTGGGCAGGTGTATAATGTACAGAGAGATTAAGGGGGGAATTCAATTAAGGGCTGAATCTGCCGCCACGCTTTACGGCAGCAGGATCTCGCACACCATAGGGTAGCGTGCACTTTTGTGCGAATCAGACATTTGACCGGCCGGACAAAGGGTGTGAGACGCCGCAGCAATGCAATTCACACCGTTCACCGACAATTGAATTCCCGCCTTAGATGTGAAAGGGGAGTGTCCTAACCCAACTCTAAATTGCAGTGTAAAAATACAGCTGTCCAGCTTTTGCGGGCTACATGCAAAAGCAGCCAGTATTCGCACTCCTTGAATTGCAACATGTTTTTTTCCAGATACTAAGTAAAGGGGCACATCCACTAGCAGACTGTGAAAGGACTGAACGATTACAATGTCGTTTAGTGTAGGCATCCTCCCTCATCCCTGAACATGGGCAATCTGTCGTTATTGGACATTTTTTTCTAATTGTCCTGTTTTTTTTCTTCCAATACTGCATGCCATTTTTTCGAATTTTCCTGTTTATTTCATCCAATACTGCATGCCATTTTTTCGAATTTTACTTTTTTTTTTTTCTTTACTCTCTAATATTTCAAATATAACTTTTGCTCAATCTTTACAATTTTAAATTTCTATCATTGCTTACATATTTAATGTTTATTTATGTACATGTATGTGAGTGTGGGGATACAGATGATCCACCACTGTATATACTGCAATGCAGCACTCACTAACCTTGATAATAACAAACAATAATTGTGAGCCATATTACTCCCGATTATGACCCATTATATCCAAATAAACACAATACTATAAGTACTGGTCTCACACAGTCTCGATTTGCAATTATTGTATTGCCTATGGTAGTGCTGATTTACAAGTTGAGCGCGGATCTTTCTTTTTATATATATATAGTTATCGGGAGATTGACCAGCATGTTCAGGCGATGACAGATGTCAAAAACGACCAGCGTGAGCGCGCATCGCTGGTCGTTTTCTCGACTTTCATGGGCGATTTGTGAATGATTAATGAACGATATCGTGATCGTTCAATCGTTCATTTTAATCGCGTAATGGATACCCGCCTTTACTTGCATTTTTTGCTTGGCTCCCAACACAGAATCACCTGCGTAATGTATGTTCCATGGGTAAAAATGATAAAAACACGATTATGCTTTGTGGGAATATATATTCAACTTAACCTGTATTAGAGTGTTTGCAATTTAACAGCCCATATTTGCCTACTCTACCGAAATGGCCGGGAAGCTCCCGAAATTTGGATGGCACTCCCGGCCACCCGGAACAGTGAGCAGGTCTCCCAAAGCCGCTGTGAAGTGGGCGGTACAGGCAGCCGATGACGTGATTCACATTGAATCTCGTCATCATGGTCCCGCTTCACGTTGGGTAAGGATGACGCTGTCATGTCACCCCAACCCAAACACCGCCTACCTCTGCCACGATATGGCCACCCCCCTCCTCGCAGTGCCAACCTGGCTGACCACTCCTGGAGGGGGCAGCCCAAAGGTCGGAAAGTACAAGATATCCTTTTGACCCCCGAAAGTTGGTAGAGGTTGGTCATCAGGTATAGTTTTAAATGCGTGGTGCAGTATTTTGGTGGAGAAATGTATAATTCAGGGGTGTTCCAAAGGTGATGGTTGGTGTACGTGGATAGTTGGTGGATGTATGGTGGGCCGCCATAAACGTTACATTCCCATCAGGTGCCACAATCCTGCAAATAATTTCTCTTGTCCGTGAAGACATCTCCCGAAAGTGGAATATGAGCACAAATTGTCCAATTGGTCAGTTATAGAACTGAACAACTGGATCTGGCAGTGCCACATCCGAATTACACAACTGGATTATAGTGTTCACGTAATATCTCTTCTCTAGATTCACTAAACTCCTTTCAAGGGTTTTGGGTATATAGTGCTTCGTCCACTTCCCTCGCTGTTTTATTTTTGGCCTGGGTGATATAACTGTTGATGGAAATATCAGTAACACTCAGCAGTTTGAGCTGTCTCCTCTCCATCTTGTCTTTGCCCTTCTCTCTCAACGGGTGATTTTTCTTTTGTTTTAACATGTAATCCAGCCCCAGCACTATTAACCTGTTGCCATGGAGTGTTCAAAGATATCTCTATCTGTTGTACATATGGGAACTTCTCCCTCAAATTGTATCTAATGGTGGGTACACACTACACGATATGCTCCCTGAGCGATATCGTGTAGAGTGTGTCCCCGGCAGGCTGTGCTCAATGTCGTTCATGACATTGAGCACAGCCGCTGAACGATATCATTAACGATATCGTTCAGCGCCGGGCTCTCTCCCCCATTCCCTGACATGCAGCAACCTGACGAGATCGTCAGGTTGGCCTGCATGTCAGCCCGATGAACGATGATGACGAACGACCCGCGGGAACGCGCGTCGTCGTCATCGTTCATCTTTTGGGGGTTAAAAATGGACGATAAAGTGGACGACTGAACGATAACGATATCGTTCAGTCGTCTACTTTATCGCTCAGTGTGTACGCACCTTAAGTTCTGTTACTTGTTAAGTTTACGCTAGTCACCACATGGATGAGTAGCAGGCACAGTCTGAATACTTTGCCAGAAAGAACGCACAGCACGGAGCAAGTAGAGAGGGGTCCACCAGGACCACACGAATGGGGAGTTGAAGCTGCATGGTGGAGGGTCCCGCTAGACACTAGTACTGACGTCTAAATGCCCCTGGTTATGGTATTAAACCGTGCTAAGAAAAAATGGGGTTAAAGTAGCGCTGAGTATGGGGATACAGTATTAGCTGATAATATAGAGTTCTAGAACCCTGCGTTTGGTAGCCCTAAAAGCCAATTCTAATGGTTCCTGGCAGACATCCCAGAGATGGAGCACAGAAATGGAGCGAATGTTTGTATGTTGTATGGGGGCACAAGCATGTGTAAGGATTATTGCCAACAGACCTTGGTGGAGAATGCTTTTATTATGCAGACGTCTCCATGCAGAGAGGTGTCAGTTACAGTAGGTAATCAAAGATCATAGGTAACAGAAACAAGCAGTGCAATATAACAGGAGCCCTGGATGTCAGATACTGTATATCCAGAGTGCAATATAACAGATACCGCATGCCAGGAGTTATGAGGGCTACACATTGACCAGGAATACAGGATATCAAATGTATTGGGAACAGACAAAGATAAAGGCTACAGCAAAAAGCAGGCATCAGGCCTGTTGAGAGACATTATGATTACTGGTTGTAAGTACTGGGCTAATACTGTTGTTTTGTGAGAGGGATTTCTCCACACTGAGAGAATTATTTGTTTAGTTAGACTCGGACAGGCTAAGCTTTTCTTTTATGTCTTATTTATGTTTATGCTGCAAATAAAACTTGCTGTGGCTATTTATACCAAGGCTCAGGAGACGGCATCCTTACCCTGATCTTGCCACACAAAATATATATGGCGCTCTATCGTACATGAATCATTTTAATATAAAAGACGTAAATAGAGTCATCTCCATGAAACGAGATAATGGACTCGTACCAGTTCAATAAACACTGTGGCCTGGATACCACATGACATTTACTGCACCCAACTGGCAATGCTCGGTCATGGCTGCTGGTCTCCCGGGTTTCCACACCGCACTGTGAGCCCACTCACACGCCGCGATCAGCGAAGCATCGGAGTTCCACACCAACGAGGAGGATGCCAGGGGCTGTACACACTGCCTCAGTCAGGCCACGCACTAACGCGTTTCGTAGTTCACTTCGTCAGAAACACGTTAGGGCCACAATGTATATTCCATAAGATAAGTTAAATTCTAAAGTCCATCTTGAGTGCCTTCTTTTCTAAATAATATATATAATTTTCTATTGCTCCACCCCCAGTAGCTCCACCCACAGTTCCTGAACCTATTTTTCCTGAAAAATAGCCCTGTGTGTGTGTATATATATATATATATATATATATATATATATATATATATATTACACACACACATGCATGTATGATATGTATTTGTACATTAAATGGAAATGGTTTTATTTTTTTATGGAGGACAGATGATTCATCGTATCTGGCTTTTAATTATACCATCCATTTATTGTTGTGACTCAAAGGTCTTTTCTCTTATGTCCTATAGTTTTATCTCTCCCACAAGCAAACTTCCAGGTTAATATTAGTTGACAGATAGCATTGATGGCAGGGAGCTTGTGTAACACAACATTGATTATCAGTAAGTACACAACGCAGTATGTATGGCAGGGAGACATCCGCCGAGCAGCTCAGGCATTCTCTTATATATCCTATACAATCTACACATCCTATACAATCTACATAAGTTATCTCTTAGCAGGGTTTTTCCATCATCTTTCACAAAATTATGAAAGAATAATGACCTTTAGATCTTTGGTTAAGGTAGAGGAGGAGTTTATTTATAAATCCCCTCCCCCTCGCTGCGATGAGTATATTTTACTTACTGCCTCCTATTGCGATAATAGAAGTTCGCTTTTCACACGCATTTAGTAAAATAATGTTGCAGAGGCAGCAGGGCAGTACTCAGCCTCCTGAGCGTTACTGACCCCACCGGTAACATTTAAGTTTTAATTTACCACTTCACTAGACAATTTACCATACTGTAGTTAAGTCTTAGGGAGGATGCCAATGGTCACCTCTTTGAGTCCCTCCTGCAGTGATTAGGGCACCACTTCACATTGATGCCAGTCTGTGTTATATGTGTTAACGTGGTGTTATGTGTGTTAACGTGTCCAGTGGCTGCTGTGCTGTGTCCATCTTCTCCACCTCCTGTGGCTGCTGCTGTGCTGTGTCCATCCAGTCCGTGTGTCCAGAGGCTGCTGCTGTGTCCATCCACTCCCTGTGTCCAGAGGCTGCTGCTGTGTCCATCCACTCCCTGTGTTCAGTGGCTGCTGCTGTGTCCATCCACTCCCTGTGTCCAGTGGCTGCTGTGTTGTCCATCCTATCCACCTCAAGTGGCTGCTGCTGTGCTGTGTCCATCCACTCCCTTACTAGTCTAAATGTCACACAGTTGTGCTGCACTGTGACTCCGCAGGCCATTCCCTACTGCGATCATATTTAAGCAGTGTGACTCTGCAGTTGTCATTTGCAGAAGAAGTAAAAGATACGACCTGTCCCGCAGTGCGTTTGTTCATGCACATATAAAAGTGCTGTGTCTCGCCACGCAGTGTGAGCTGAGCTGCGAATTTAAAAAGTAGGAAAAACCAATGTCTTCTATTTTTGCATTACGTCTGTGCGCTGTCCCCCCAGTGTGTTTTTTGTTCACGTACATATAAGCGCTGTGTCTCCACGCAGTGTGAGCTGAGCTGTGGATTAAAAAAAGTTTTTAAAAAATATATTTTCTCCTATTGTTTGTACTACAGCTGTGCGCTGTCCCCCAGTGCGTTTTTTGTTCAAGGACATATAATCGCTGTGTCTCCACGCAGTGTGAGCTGAGTGTGTTGCAGTTGGTGGGCAGTTTTTTTTTATTTGTCTTTTATCAAAATCAAAATGTTTTTGTGTGTTCTAAAAAATTCAGGCCGTAATACCTGCAGTGTTTAAGAACACGAATGGTCGGTAGCTCAAGGGCCACCGCCTTCATATCTGCACAGTGTCTTGCAGCTGGTGGGCAGATTTTCTTTTTGTCTTTTATTAAAAAAATCTAAATTTTATTGTATGTATTATCCCTCATACTCAGACTCCCTGGTTCTCATAAATGTATTACAGGGGGGAGGGTGGTGTGGCCAGCAGGTCAGCCTCCTCATTTGTTAGTGTATGATAGGCTGATTAGGAGTTAGCCGCTTTGCAGTGCTACTATTAGATTTCTTGGCTTCTCTTTCTTGTGAGGATTCCTTGGCTATTAACAATGTCAATTTTTTTGGCCTTAAATTTAATTTTGTTAATCAGTTATAATTCATCAATGAATCAATTAATGCACCACTTTCATTTTGGGTGCTTGTTTTTAATAGCATTTTCCACTTCTCTGCTTTGTTTTTGTTATAGCAGTAATAAAATAATGATTAATCAATTAATCAATCAATCTCTTTCACTGTATACTCCCATACCTCCCAACTGTCCCGCATCCAGCTGGACAGTCCAGTTTTTTTTGGACTGTCCTGCTGTCCCACCCGCTGGCCACAGTGTCCCTTGTTGGGGGGAGCACAAACCGCTGGTGTGCATGAGGAGAACAGATGCTGTGCGTATGCGCACAGCATCTGTTCACTCGTGTAGGGAGTGCCTGGTGGCTGCCCATCATCTCAGAGAGTGCTGGGCACGCCCCCATAGTGACGAAAACGGAGGAAGCCGTGATGCCCCGCCCCATTTTCCATAGGACACACCCCTTTTCTTGAAGCCACACCCCCTTTTGGGGTGCACGAACTGTCCCTCCCCAGGATGGCTAAATGTTGGGAGGTATATACTCCACTTCCATTTACCCGTACTGCCCTCTGGCCTCTGATCTATTTCTTGATTAATGAAAACATAGCATTGTATAGTTTACATTAAGCTGCCATCCTGTCTGCCACTGCTGTACCACTCTATTTCCTGGATGTGCCATGTTTCAAGTTGAACTGCCACATATTTGTGCTGCCCACTGCTGTCACTTAGCTTAGTCAGCCAGCTAGCTTGGTTCTACCTTTTGGCATAAACTGGATGAAAACAATATTGTGAGCTGTGAGGTGGTCAAAATTGACTGGAAATTACTGGAAATTAATGTTATTGAGGTTAATAATACTGTAGAAACAAAAATAGGCCCAAATGATGTGATTATTAGAAAGTTTTATCATTTAAAAAAAAAATAAAAAAAAAATACAGAACCATAACCCGTGAGGGCGGTTTTGGCAAAAACAAAACACAAAGTTAATACAGATCCGAAACTATAACACGGGGTTGTCACACACCTCTAATATATATTATTAATAAATATGAAAGCAATACGATGATGATGATCATTACATAAATATTGACCTCTGTTGGATCTATAGTGCCAGCTTCCACTGTCATGGGAATGTTGTTATCATGTAACATGGTGGCACAGTGGTGAGCATTGCTTCCTCACAGATGTCTAGGCTTTGATTCCCACTATCGCCCTATCTATGGGGAGTTTATATTTTCTCCCTGTGGTTGCTCCAGTTTCATCTCATAAAGTCCAATTACAGACTGGTAGGTTAATTGGCTTCTTACAAAAATGGACCCTGGAATGTATGTGTGAGGTAATATAGGCTATATATGAGGGGAAGGGGGGAACGAGGAACATTCTCGCACAGGAGACAATTTTGCACTAGTTGTAGATCAATCTGATATTAATTAGTATAATGCTGATAAGCAGACCACTATAGAAAAATAAAAAAATTCTAGGAATCAATCTATGGAGGTGCTCCAACGAGCTAATAATACAACTGTAAGTGCAGAAAAAGAGAAGAAACACGTGCTTGATAAAGGGAACGGACTCCAAAAGACACTCACTGATAATTCTGGATATTAAAACATGCTTACATTTATTCTAAGTTGCATTAAAAATATATACCTGGTACCAATATTGAAAACAAACATGGTTCAAAAAGAAAAAAAAAAGTAAAGATGGTAGAAAAAAAACTTGAGAATCCCCCGTTGAAATGCGAGTCATATCCTCTCTCAAGGGGGTGTTCCTGTGTGCACAAGAGACCCCCGCTGCACCACGACCTCCGCAATTTTTTTTCTACCGTCTTTGGGTGGTCAGCTTTAGCGATTACTTGATATTGGGGGTGTATCTGCGCTATCTCCTTAAATGATGTGGGGAGATGGGGGGAAGGGAAAATAGTGGGGGGGGGTTGTGTTTCTCTAAGGCTGCCACAGATCTCTGTGATCCCTTTCTAGATCACTAAGATAGCAGAGATAGTGGTAGGTTTGGTCTTATAGGGCGTACGTACAGAGGTGTATTCTACCAATTACAGCTATGATATATGAGTGAAATAAAAGTTGTAAAATAAGTTAATGATGTAGTATGTTTTTAATGTTTTTTTCTGATAAAATGTAGTAAAAAAAAAAAAATTCACATTGGTATACACATCTTCATAAAACCACGATTGGTATGTATAGTACAAATGTCAATGTCAAAATTGCAGCAATATAGAAATAACATATGTAGCAGTGTGTCCAAATGTGGACAATTGGGTGTGGGCCAAATGCCAATGTCAGTAACAATCCACGGAGTAAGTTCTAATCCTTAATGGAAAACCAGGAATGTCTTGAAAGTTAATTATAGGTGGCAAAAAGTATTTTTATGTAGACAGGTGATATTCCAAAAGTTTATATTGCTCACAGAAGAAAATAGTAACTATGTAACTAGGTCCGAAAACAATGTCGAGTGTAAAAGAAAACCTCTTGTTGTCACAAGTCCTCTATAGTTTCCAGACTTGTATATAATGGCAGATGGCAGATGGCCATGTGGAATAAACAAGAGAAAAACGGAAAATGAGAAAAAAGTTTGGAAATGAAAAATTGAAAAATAAACAATGTAATTTGGGTGCACGCACCTCCTACCTCGTTCCGTTCCTTCTTAACTGGCGGGCGTACCGGATTCTGTCCAGGTATTCAAGTGTAGAACAAAACGTCTACACGGCACCCAAATGACATTGTTTATTTTTCACATTTTTCATTTTCAATGTCATTTGGGTGCCGTGTAGATGTTTTGTTCTACACTTGAATACCTGGACAGAATCCGGTACGGCCGCCAGTTAAGAAGGAATGGAACGCGGTAGGAGGTGCGCGCACCCAAAGGACATTGTTTATTTTTCACATTTTTAATTTTCAATGTCATTTGGGTGCCGTGTAGATGTTTTGTTCTACACTTGAATACCTGGACAGAATCCGGTACGCCCGCCAGTTAAGAAGGAATGGAACGCGGTAGGAGGTGCGCGCATCCAAAGGACATTGTTTATTTTTCACATTTTTAATTTCCAAACTTTTTACTCATTTTTCCGTTTTTCTCTTGTTTATTCCACATGGCCATCTGCCATTATATACAAGTCTGGAAACTATAGAGGACTTGTGACAGCAAGAGGTTTTCCTTTTACACTCAACATTGTTTTCGGACCTAGTTACATAGTTACTATTTTCTTCTGTGAGCAATATAAACTTTTGGAATATCACCTGTCTACATAAAAAGACTTTTTGCCACCTATAATTAACTTTCAAGACATTCCTGGTTTTTCCATTAAGGATTAGAACTTACTCCGTGGATTGTTACTGACATTGGCATCTGCCCACACCCAATTGTCCACATTTGGACACATTGCTACATATGTTATATCTATATTGCTGCAATTTTGACATTGACATTTGAACTTTACATATCAATCGTGGTTTTATGAAGATGTGTATACCAATGTGAATTTTTTATTTTTATTTTACTACATTTGATCAGAAAAACATTAAAATATACTACATTATTAACTTATTTTACAACTTTTATTTCACTCATATATCATAACTTTAATTGGTAGAATATAACTCTGTGCGCCCTATAAGACCAAACCTAACACTATCTCAGCTTTAGCGATTACTCACTGTTATCAGCAGAAAAAAGCTGCCCCCACGTACTGATTTTGTCTGTAAAGATCACCAGTTTGTGGGACTCCAATGATGGCAAAAAAATATTTAAAACTGTTTTAATTTTAAAAATTCCTGCTTGATTGTTTCCTTCTTAGGTCATCATCTTTGTCTGTGGTCATTCATTTACTAATTTAATGTTCGGGAGCTTATCAGAATTTATATATGACAAAAAGCTGTGTGTACAATTTTCCCTGTCCACACCACATGTCTTGTGTGTAAGTCTATGATAGGATCCCACAGTGAGTGGGTTAGAAATGGTTGCTATCAGTGGAAAATTCCTTATTTGTTTGCAACTATAAACCTGATGTCAAACTTATTCCTTTACTTGAGTCTCCACGTGTCATAACCAATTGGCTGCAAGGTTTTGCCCGCATAAAATTACATGGACCTCGCAACCAATTTGCATTACTGTGGGTTTGCACGTTCCCAATATCTGCGGTATTCAGTTTTAAAAAATTGGTCACAGGTATTTTTTTTCAGGCAAAATCCAGCGGGAGGGATTTTTTTTTTTTGTACTTAGCCTGCGGAAGGCTGCTGAGGTGAAGAGTGGGTAAGGTGTAGTGTAGTGTGAGTGGGTGCTGGGTTAGGGCTAGTGTAGTGTAGCTAGTATGTGTGGGGAGCGGGTGCAGGGTTAGGGGTAGTGTAGGTAGTGTGAGCGGGTACAGGCTTAGGGGTAGTGTAGATAGTGTGTGCGGGGAGCGGGTGTAGGGTTAGGGCTTAGTGTAGTGTAGGTAGTATGTGCAGGGAGCGGGTACAGGCTTAGTGTAGTGTAGGTAGTATATGCGGGGAGCGGGTGTAGGGTTAGGGCTTAGTGTAGTGTAGGTAGTATGTGCAGGGAGCGGGTACAGGCTTAGTGTAGTGTAGCTAGTATGTGTGGGGAGCGGGTGCAGGGTTAGGGGTAGTGTAGGTAGTGTGAGCGGGTACAGGCTTAGGGGTAGTGTAGATAGTGTGTGCGGGGAGCGGGTGTAGGGTTAGGGCTTAGTGTAGTGTAGGTAGTATGTGCAGGGAGCGGGTACAGGCTTAGTGTAGTGTAGGTAGTATATGCGGAGAGCGGGTGTAGGGTTAGGGCTTAGTGTAGTGTAGGTAGTATGTGCAGGGAACGGGTACAGGCTTAGTGTAGTGTAGGGTAGTATATGCGAGGAGCGGGTGCAGGGTTAGGGATAGTGTGTGCAGGGAGCGAGTGTAGGCTTAGGGGTAGTGTAGTGTAGGTAGTGTGTGCAGGGTTAGGGGTAGTGTAGTGTAGGCTGTGTGAGCGGTTACAGGCTTAGGGGTAGTGTAGGTAGTGTGTGCAGGAAGCGGGTGCAGGGTTAATGGTAGTGTAGTGTAGGTAGTGTGAGCAGGTACAGGCTTAGGGATAGTGTAGATAGTGTGTGCGGGGAACGGGTGTAGGGTTAGGGGTAGTGTAGGTAGTATGGGCCTGATTCAGAGCCGCTAGTAAGCGGCCGCTCGTTCGCTCCGAGCGATGTTTGCACATCTGCGCATGCGTATGGGTTGTAATGCGCATGTGCCAACAAGTCAGTGCGGTCGGAAATCGTGTGCTCGCAAAATAGCGAATGCCTGCTAATTTGATTGACAGGATGAGGCGTTTGTGGGTGGTAACAGGGGAAGGTGCTTGAAAACGGGGAGTGGAGATCCGAACGCAGGCGTGCCAAACGGGCGTTTTAATGGTGTGCATAAGTAACAAAGCAGCGTCATCGACCACGTCACTTGGTTGTCTTTTAGCCTGAACTGCTCGCATGATTGCTGTAGGAAAATGCTACCACAAGAATAGCGAGCAGTTCATACGCCTTTCGATGTACTCGATTAATCAAATAAATAGCGGAGATGACGTATGATGCGAGCGGCCAAGGGGCGTCTTTACAAAATAGCGAGCGCATGTTTCGGACGCTCGTTCAGACATAGAGGCGTCAACAGACCGCAAAGAGCGAGCGCTCAATTTAAATAGCCAGCCCCTTTTTCTGAACGAGTGTCCGCAAATAGCGTCCGGCTCTGAATCAGGCCCTATGTGCGGGGAGCAGGTGCAGGATTAGGGGTAGTGTAGGTAGTGTGTGCAGGGAGCGGGTGCAGGGCTAAGGGTAGTCTAGGTAGTGTGAGCAGGTACAGGATTAGGAGTAGTGTAGGTAGTGTGTGTGGGAAGTGGGTGTAGGGTTAGGGCTTAGTGTAGTGTAGGTAGTGTGTGCAGGGAGCGGGTGCAGGGTTAGGGGTAGTGTGTGCAGGGAGCAAGTGCAGGTTTAGGGGTAGTGTAGGTAGTATGTGCGGGTGCACGGTTAGGGGTAGTGTAGGTAGTGTGAGCGAGTGGGCTTGGGGGTAGTGTAGGTAGTATGTGCGGGGAGCGGGTGCAGGGTTGTGGGTAGTGTAGGCAGTGTGAGCGGCTACAAGCTTAGTGTAGTGTAGGTAGTATGTGTGGGGAGCGGGTGTAGGCTTAGGGGTAGTGTAGGTAGTATGTGCGGGTGTAGGGTTAGTGTAGTGTAGGTAGTGTGTGCAGGGAGCGGGTGCAGGGTTAGGGGTAGTGTGTGCAGGGAGCAAGTGCAGGTTTAGGGGTAGTGTAGGTAATATGTGCGGGTGCAGGGTTAGGGGTAGTGTGAGCGGGTACAGGCTTAGGGGTAGTGTAGGTAGTATGTGCAGGGAGCGGGTGCAGGGTTAGGTGTAGTCTAGTGTTGGTATTGTGAGCGGGTGGACTTAGGGGTAGTGAAGGTAGTATGTGCGGGGAGCGGGTGCAGGGTTATGGGTAGTGTAGGTAGTGTGAGCGGGTACAGGCTTAGTGTAGTGTAGGTAGTATGTGTGGGGAGCGGGTGCAGGGTTAGGTGTAGTCTAGTGTAGGTAGTGTGAGCGGGTGGGCTTAGGGGTAGTGTAGGTAGTATGTGCGGGGAGCGGGTGCAGGGTTGTAGGTAGTGTAGGTAGTGTGAGCGGGTACAAGCTTAGTGTAGTGTAGGTAGTATGGGGGTCATTCAGACCCTGTCGTTAGCGCCGATGCGCTCGGACTGGGTCGATGGCCCCCACAGAGCATGCGCACGACGGCGCCGTCGTGCACATGCGTGAGACCCGCTACGACCGATAGCGCCGGTCGTAGCGGGTCTCGATCCAAAGGGGGCGAGCTGTCGATGTTGATTCACAGCTCGCCCCATTTGGAAGGCGGGCCGGGGGGTGGCAGCCCAAACGGACTAGTGGAGAGCTTCCAGCTCTGACAGAGCCAGAAGCTCTCCGGGGCTTACGACAAGGGAGACCCTACCCTAGGTAGGTTGTAAGCCCCGATGGTCGCGATGGTCTCTGACCATCGCGACCATCACCGGAGCGGTCGTTAGAGCTGTGGGTGTTAACCCACAGCCTAACGACCGCAACAGAGGCGGGCGGTCATGATGCAAGTCGCCGCCCAGTTTCTGAGCGACCGCTTGCATCCTCCGACCACCTCTGAATGAGGCCCTATGTGTGGGGAGCGGGTGTAGGGTTAGTGTAGTGTAGGTAGTGTGAGCAGGTACAGTCTTAGGGGTAGTGTAGGTAGTATGTGCGGGTGTAGGGTTAGGGGTAGTGTAGTGTAGGTAGTATGTGCAGGGAGCGGGTCCATGATTATGGCTAGTGTAGTGTAGGTAGTGTGTGCAGGGAGCGGGTGCAGGCTTAGGGGTAGTGTGTGCAGGGTTAGGGGTAGTGTAGGTAGTGTGTGCAGGGAGCGGGTGCAGGTTTAGGGGTAGTGTACATAGTGTGTGTGGGGAGCCGATGTAGGGTTAGGGCTAAGTGTAGTGTAGGTAGTATGTGCAGGGAGTTGGTCCATGATTAGGACTAGTGTAGTGTAGGTAATGTGAGCAGGTACAGGCTTAGTGTAGTGTAGGTAGTATGTGCTGTTGTAGGCTTAGGGGTAGTGTAGGTAGTGTGAGCGGGTACAGGCTTAGGGGTAGTGTAGGTAGTGTGAGCGGGTACAGGCTTAGGGATAGTGTAGGTAGTGTGTGCAGGCTTAGGGGTAGTGTAGGTAGTGTGAGCGGGTACAGGCTTAGGGGTAGTGTAGGTAGTGTGTGCAGGGAGCGGGTGTAGGGTTAGGGGTAGTGTGTGTAGGTAACATGTGCAGGGTTAGGGGTATTGTAGGTAGTGTGTGTGGGGAGCGGGTGTAGGGTTAGGGCTTAGTGTAGTGTAGGTAGTGTGTGCAGGGAGCAGGTGCAGGTTTAGGGGTAGTGTAGATAGTGTGTGTGGGGAGCGGATGTAGGGTTAGGGCTTAGTGTAGTGTAGGTAGTATGTGTAGGGAGCGGGTCCATGATTAGGGTTAGTGTAATGTAGGTAGTGTGAGCAGGTACAGGCTTAGGGGTAGTGTAGGTAGTATGTGCGGGGAGCGGGTGTAGGGTTAGGGGTAGTGTAGTGTAGGTAGTGTGAGCGGGTACAGGCCTAGGGGTAGTGTAGGTAGTGTGTACGGGTGTAGGGTTAGGGGTAGTGTGTGTGGGGAGCGGGTGTAGGGTTAGGGCATAGTGTAGTGTAGGTAGTGTGTGCAGGGAGCAGGTGCAGGTTTAGGGGTAGTGTAGATCAGGGCCGTAGCTAGGGTAGTGCGGCCAGTGCCATCGCACAGGGCACCACAGGTCAGGGGGCGCTGTTTGGGCCTGTCAAATTTCTGTTTATTATCATTCTCACTTGTAGCTTCCTCTTATTTCATTCCCAGCATCTCCTGGCCTCCCCTATCTCTTCCCTGGCCCTTCCCCATGAAGCCATGGCCCTTTTTTGGGTGCATTATATCCCTTTGAAAAATTAGGGGGGGCGCCAATGCTCTTTCTGGCACAGAGCACCAAAAAGTCTAGTTACAGCTCTGGTGTAGATAGTGTGTGTGGGAAGCGGATGTCGGTTAGGGCTTGGTGTAGTGTAGGTAGTGTGAGCAGGTACAGGCTTAGGGGTAGTGTAGGTAGTATGTGCGGGTGTAGGGTTAGTGTAGTGTAGGTAGTATGTGCAGGGAGCGGGTCCATGATTAAAGCTAGTGTAGTGTAGGTAGTGTGAGCAGGTACAGGCTTAGGGGTAGTGTAGGTAGTATGTGCGGGCAGCGGGTGTAGGGTTAGGGGTAGTGTGAGCGGGTACAGGCCTAGGGGTAGTGTGTGCAGGGTGCGGGTGTAGGGTTAGGGGTAGTGTGTGCAGGGTTAGGGGTACTGTGTGCAGGGAGCAGGTGCAGGTTTAGGGGTAGTGTGTGTGGGGAGCGGGTGTAGGTTTAGGGCTTAGTGTAGTGTAGGTAGTGTGTCCTGGGAGCAGGTGCAGGTTTAGGGGTAGTGTAGATAGTGTGTGTGGGGAGCGGATGTAAGGTTAGGGCTTAGTGTAGTGTAGGTAGTATGTGCAGGGAGTTGGTCCATTATGAGGACTAGTGTAGTGTAGGTAGTGTGAGAAGGTATAGGCTCAGGGGTAGTGTGTGCAGGGAGCAGGTGCAGGTTTAGGGGTAGTGTGTGCAGGGTGCAGGTTTAGGGGTAGTGTAGGTAGTCAGTGCAGGGAGCAGGTGAAGGGTTAGGGGTAGTGGGTGCAGGGTTTGGGATGGTACCAGTCCTGTCCATGGAAGTTGTCTGCGACGCTGGAGAATAGATGGAGGAGGACAGCGAGCAGAAGGTGAATATTTAAGGACTAAATAAACTAATTGGAAACTTCCAATTGCTTAATTAGTATTTAGGGGGGTGCCCAAAGGGTTCCAGAGCAAGTGCCAATAATTTTTCCTTAAAATATGCATTTTTAGGAAAAATAAGACCTGCTCTGGAGGCAATCAAAAAAAACCCTGCACCCAATTGAACACCAACATTTGTTTTGGTAAACTGGCACCTAATTGGATATGCCCCTTGGAATGCAATGCCCATGCAATAGAGCAGGATAGAGATTGAATGGTCCCTACATGTATCGTGTGTACTGTCCGCATGGTTTCTGCCCTGTTCTGTAAGTGTTCGTCTTTGGAACAGAACATGATAATATTCTCATGTTGATAAATCCTGTTTTGTTGCTTTTCATTTTGGTTCACAACGTATTCAAATATAAATTTGGCTGTTAATTATACATACAGATGCGTCCACATACATCTATCCTCCATGTGCTAGAAGCTGCGCCACACGTAATGCGGGAGGTCAGTGTGCCTTATTAGCGCCAAGCGTCTTTCATGCGACTTTTTACCTTCAATGCGTCTTATTCATACAGTGATGCGATATGCGGCATGCCTATATTCTCTGTGTAACTGCTGGTGTATCTGCATGTGAAATGTCAGCGGCTGTAACACTGTAACATAGCATTTCGCAGGCAGATACACCCGCAGACGCACATAGAACACAGGCAAGCTGCATATCATTTTAATCAGCAGAAGCTGCTTGTGCTAGCTATTCACATCACTGTGTGAATAAGACACCTTTTAATGTAAAAAGTTGCACAAAAAGACACTGTGTGCTATTAGAAGGGCTGTTTAACGCGCAAGAAGGCTAGATGTACGAAGACACATCTGTAGTTGAGGAGGCAAAACTACAGTACCTGTTGTAATTCCATATTAAAACAGCATGGTGGCACAGTAGATAGCATTGTTGCCTCAGAGTTGGGTCACGGATTTGTCGCCTAATATTTATATATGCCCATTTGGCATACCAAAATCAAATAAGATGTTTCAGATCATGGCTTTGCTCATTTCTATAACTGAGTTTGATGTAATTGTAAAGTTTGATGCTAGATTTAATTGTAATGCTTGTTTTCCTTTCCTTTAATATAAATCACAGTGGCAGGTTATAAGGAAATCTTGTCAGGCTGCTACTAGTGACTTGTAATTCTGTACAGTTTCTGCAGTGTCATGTGACTACCATAGAGACCACAGTCACATGGGACGTATGCTGTACAAGGCTGTGGACATGTCAGACATGAGTTGGCACACACTTGGCGCACTTGCGGAATAAATGAGAAGGCTCCCTTCTTCGTGATTACACTACCAGAAACCTTCCTAGCTTCCCGGGGCCAAGTTTTATCTGGCCCTGATTATGACTTGGAAGAGGACCAATGCGACACGCCAGTGCTGACTTCTTAAGCAGGGTTAATGCCCCATTTAATTACACAACAATAGCACAGATAGGAAGTAATCCACATCTCAGGGATGCATCTGGCTTAAGCAATCAGTGTAACCATCCCTGTTACAATCGCTGTACGCACCTAACCTTATACAATTGGATGGTTGATAGATGCACTCACTAAGCTATTGATAATGGTATTTTATACAGGACCGCTCCTATTATATCATACATAGTTTTGGCATCTCATATCTCAGAACTCTTCTTCCATGTAAAGTTGCCAAGTTGTCAGTGATAGTAATGCACATACAGGGTGGTATTCATGAAAGCTTGGAGATAGAATTGGGAGAGATAAAGTACCAGCCAATCTGCTCCTGTCATTGTACAAACCTGTATTTGAAAAATGACAGGGCCTGATTCAGCAAGGAAAGCAGTTGCTAATACGCACGCAATAGGCCGATTGTTGCGTTCTACGCGAACTAGCTATTGTGATGGGAACTGTGTTTGCAGAGGCTACACAGACCCAGAGCTGAGTGATTGACAGTAAGTGCCCTTTGTGGGTGGTGACAGGGGGGGGGTCTGCATTGTCCACTGCATGGTCATAAGCAGCTATTGCACTGATAGCGTGCGTGGCTGTTAGCAATGTCTGAGTAAGGTCAGGGCTTGTGCTAGTGTGCGTATGCGTCCGATGTTACCGATTGTTTCGCCATGTTGGCCTAGTATACGGATGTGAGTAAGGGGAAGTGGGGGTCCTTATGTCTGGCTGCGTTTGCAATGTGAATGCGCACATTTACATATCCACCCTGATATAAGCTACTGAGGTGTGTGCGTCTAAGCAGAATTGCGATCAGTAGTGAATCAGGCCCTTAGTTAGGAGCTGATTGGTTGTTACTTTATCTTTCACATTTCTCTCTCTCTCTCTGCCTGGTACACACTAGACGATATGTCGCCCGATCCGGCGGATTGGACCGACATAACATCCACATCGGCCAGTGTGTAGCGCGTTCCAGATGCAGCTAATTTTACTCCTGGATTCTGTAGTTCATCTCACAATCAAAGGTGAAAATCACAGCTGTGGGACATTTTGGAGGGGGTGTGTGAAGCGGAGGACCAATGAGAGAAGCCACAATCACGGACTAGCTTAATCCACCATAAGTGGCAGTGCAGCTTTATTGCATTGTCCTGCAACATTTATGAAATGCGTGGCTTGGAGCATCCATTAGGCAACCGAGCCGCCAGTGGGCACTGAGAGGCCGGGACTACTCACTTATTTTTGTGTGGTTTATTCAAAAGACACAGAGGGGAGAAGTGGGGCAAACCCAGTATTTTGTGAGGTCTTAATTATACTCTGTGCCCATATATTCATTGTTTATTTTCACTGCTAATTGAAGGAAGTTAGCGATGCATTTTCTTTGTACTGTAACCAGTAATATCGATAGTACTAGCGGCGCGCATTAACGCATGAGGAACAGCATCTGCCGAGTTACAACTTATTTTTTTTAGCTGCATGTTTGCCACAGAAACACGCACTAAAAGCGAACAGGTGTGAACGAGCCCTGAACACAACACAGATTTACCGGGTTCTCTGCATTGAATACAATTGTATCCTAAGAGTAGCTTCTGTGTTATAAAAGTATATGACTAGTAATGACAAAAGGAAGTTAGTATCAAAGAACAATGTATTGTAATGTGTGGATTCAGTTGTATAAACTGTACAGCTTAGTACATGACATTGTGCACCAAACCTGACCTTACACCCCGGCTGGAAATCACCCCCCAGTTATTTAAGTGTGTAAAATTTTATATATTCCAGAATATGCTGCTGGTGGATCACTGTATGACTACATCAATAGCAACCGGAGTGAGGAAATGGATATGGAACACATCATGGCGTGGGCCACAGACGTGGCTAAAGGTAACCGCTGAAAGGATGTATGATGGCGCAAGGCTGGACCCAGTCTCTTCTTATGGAAATTCGATTCATTCAGAGATACTGGTCTTTTTTGTAAATCTATTATATTCATTTAGTTCTTCTGATAGTGATAGTGTAATATATATGGCTTCTCTTATATATTCAGAGGAATCTGAGGAAACCCTTCTCATGTGTTCAACCCTGACGCACTGCAGTCAGTCAGAACTCGGACTTGTTTTCCACGTATTTAAAACTGCTCCCATTCCATAGAAGAAAACTGGCCTGTCAATTTAATTTAATCTTGGAAGCTCACAGCCAAATGCAGAAGGTCCACTGCAGTAGCTCAATGTCGGCATCATATCCATAATCTGATAGACGGCTAACAATGTTGGATGTCACCCTACGCGTTTTCTGTCCAAAGATTTTCTGTAAACTTTGATGTTAACTTTGAATTTACTCCTCCCTAATTACAAAAGTTAATCTGCAGCAGGGTTGAGAAGTCAATCAATATTGACTTAAGATTCGTTATTTGAGTTGAGTGATTGCTGATAAGATTGTATGAGGTATATTTACTAAAGTGAGAGTTTCTAGAAGTGGATATGTTGCCCATAGCAACCTATCACATTCTACTTAACATTTAAGTAGCACCTTCTAGATGATAAAAGCTAGAATCTGATTGGATGCTATGGGCAACATCTCCACTTCTAAAAACTCTCACTTTTTTAAATTTACCCGTGTGTGTGTGTGTGTGTGTGTGTGTGTGTGTGTGTGTATGTGTATATATATATATATATATATATATATCATCTGGCATTTCTAATGCTTAGACAGTAAGTCATTGGTGATTTAAACAAAAAAAGAAATGCAATTATTCATACATTTTTGCACTTACTGTATATTGTAAGGATATTGGAAAATCTAAGGTGTTCCATCACGATGTGAAAGCACAAAGCATTTTTAGGGTCTTTCTATTATACTTTAGGGGGTACACTGCTATTCCTTATAATAATAATATATATAATGCAAAACATATAATTTCACCAATTGATGCTGATGTAGGGGGGCTTTAACTTCTCCTCAAATATAGGTGAAATTATTGCTCCTTACTATGGGGCCCATTTATCAACGAGTTTTATAATTCACAACAAGTGATAAAATTGGTTGCGTATGATAATGGTGCTCCAGCCAATCAGCTCCCAACTGTCTGTCTGAAATATGACAGTTTGGAGCTGATTGGCTGGAGCACCATTTATCATATGCAGTGAGTTTTATCATTCGTTGTTGGTGATAAAACTCATTGATAAATGAGGCCCTGTATGTATTTTTGTTTCATGCCCGTTCTCTTTATATGTAAAGAAAAATCATTTACAAAATGGATGTTCTATATTTAATCAAGTCATTGTTTTTGTGTTAGGGCTATTTTGGTAGACACTTGAAAATAGAGGCACTCCCCTTAATGTGACTCTCTCTAGAATAAACATACGCTAGGCCTGCGCTTACTGAGCTTCCTGGGAAAAATGTGTGTTTATAAAGTGTGTGTGTATGACCTCCTTTGTTCTTTCTCCGTTATGATACTACACAGTACGCTGGTAGACTAATCTATCAGACACATTCTGTATATCACAGGCAGATGTTGGTCAGACTCCAGGTCTCACTGTTATGTTATCACTGCGAGCTAAACGGCCAATCTTCTGACAATGCGCTCTCAATATATAACGTTATAATATTATCTATGCTCACTCGCTATGTCTGGTGGGAATGAGTCCGCCTCAGAGGAAATTGTCTTCAGTGCGGATGTTTATTCTTGTTGCCCTAAGATACAGCCACAGTCTGGCTGTACTGACACGGTTTTAGTCAATACATAGACATATAAGCCAATGTACCTGGCAGGTAATAATAGCTGAAAGTGAAGTTACAATGTAAGCTGCATAACTTTGATCTACAGTAATTGCAGTTATTATAGTTATTATAGTTGTATTTGTGCTTTATTACTTTTACATTGTGGATATATTTGTGGATACACACACACACAAAAAGAACCCGTCTGTATTTCCCCATCACACCGTCTCTTCTGACAGATGACTTGTAAAAAAAATATGGGGGAAATATATCAAGCCTACTAAAGAGTGGGGAAGTGGAGGAGATTTCTACAGCAACCAATCAGCATCTGTCTAGCATTTATAAAGTACATTCTATAAAATGATACTTTGAAGCTGATTGGTTGCTATACAGTGGCGTCGCAAAGGGGCTGCGGGTTGCACCCGGGTGTCACCCGCTGTGGGGTGACACCAAGGTGCAGGCTCCCCCTCAGTGACGGGAGCCAGGTGTTGCACTGAAGCATTAAGTGCAGCACTCTGCTTCTGTCACAGTGAGGGAGCCGACACTGCCTGCACCTCCGGCACCCCCCACCACTCCTTTGATAAGTTTAACAACGGGCCGGGAATCGGGTTCGGCCCACAAGGCCACGCCCCTTCCCTGAGGCCACACCCCTTCCTGAGGCCATGCCTCCTTCTCTGCGGCATCCCTCCCCAGTGGCTCGCTACGCTCGCCACAAGATTATATTCCCCCGCTCTGTCCACGTGGGTGGTGGGAATGACGTTGGACAGTAGCTGATGACGTCAGGGTCCTCTCCACTAAGGGAATCTAGACACTACCCATATGCTATTTGTATGAAATGTTACATCCTGGTAGTTTTTAATACATTGTCTGTGATCAATCACATGATGCATAGTGTCACATGACTGACCCCAGCTAATTTAAGAAAAGTCGGCACAGTAGGATGTGCAAAGTAGTGAGGGCGGGGCACAGGTTTATACCTGCCGTACAAAGCAGTGAGAGAGGGGCACAGGTTTATACCTGCCGTACAAAGTAGTGATAGAGGGGCACAGGTTTATACCTGCCGTACTAAGCAGTCACAGGGGGGCACAGGTTTATACCTGCCGTTCAAAGTAGTGAGGGCGGGGCACAGGTTTATACCTGCCGTACAAAGCAGTGAGAGAGGGGCACAGGTTTATACCTGCCGTACAAAGCAGTGACAGAGGGGCACAGGTTTATACCTGCCGTTCAAAGTAGTGAGGGCGGGGCACAGGTTTATACCTGCCGTACAAAGCAGTGAGAGAGGGGCACAGGTTTATACCTGCCGTACAAAGCAGTGACAGAGGGGCACAGGTTTATACCTGCCGTTCAAAGTAGTGAGGGCGGGGCACAGGTTTATACCTTCTGTACAAATCAGTGAGGACAGGGCACAGGTTTATACCTGCCGTACTAAGCAGTGAGGGAGGGGCACAGGTTTATAGTTGCCAAGCAAAGCAGTGAGGGAGGGGCACAGGTTTATAGCTGACGTACAAAGCAGTGACAGAGGGGCACAGGTTTATAGCTGACTTCCACCAGAATGGTATAAGTGTTAATATAACTGTGCATTTTCCTAAGGCATCTTTTGTGATATGCGAGAAGCTCAACCCAAAGTGAACATGATTTTGTTTCATTTCATTCTCTCCTTCTCCTTCTATGAACAGGAATGCATTACTTACACATGGAGGCCCCAATCCGTGTTATACACAGAGATCTCAAGTCTAGAAATGGTAAAGTCTTTGTCATTAATGAAGGTTTTTCATTTTGTTTGCTGTGATAATGCTTCAGTAAAGTCAGACAACATATAGATCATATAGATTATGTAGAAAGCTATTATTTGACATATGTCTTATTCTTACTACTGTATATATTATTTAGCAAACTTTTTGTGTTTTTTTTTTTTATTTAAGTATACTGTGTATAAACTTTGCATTCCTTTTTCACCATTCATTCTAATGCACATGATGTAAGTGACCCAGTCATAGCGGCTTGTAAAGATCACTGACCAGTTGTGAAATGTCCCAGCAGTTATGCTCGTTCTATGTAGCTCCACAATATACAGTATATTAAAAAAAAAAAAAAAGTCCTATGTAAGCGATTTATGTCTACAGACATTTCTGCATTACTATATTATATCTCACATTGCTCCTGACAGTTAGATTTGTATTTTAATGTATACTTATGTGTATTCTTACATTTTTGTCCAAATTAAAGTATATTGTGGGGGAATTTACTAAAAGTCCTCTAATTTTATGCCCCTGTTTTTGTACTGAATTGCTCAGTCATGTTTATAAAATAGAGTTAAAATAGACTTTTTGAAACTGTCTTCGTGTTCTGATTGGGTGGGACTGCATGCAGATCTACCAAGTTGGGAAATCTTAGGTCTTTCATAAATCACCGCTAATAATAATCATCTACTAATATTATACTAAATACAAACTACTATTAACTGTCAGCAAAGAACATTTAAACATACATGTGAGACAACTGAAGACATTCTCAAATTAGCAATTATTTTAAATATTGGATGTAATAAAATACAATATTGATATTCCTACACTTTGTTCTGCATTTAACCTTTTGTTTCTGAACACCATCAAACCTATATTAATACTATATATATTTTGATTACTTATCGCCTGTTACAAAGTATTACAAATATTTATCTTATGTCTTTATTTCTAGTTGTTATAACCATTGATGGCATATTAAAGGTAAGATAACAATCACAAATTTAACCTAACCCCGATTTAGAGTTTTGTCACTCTGTTCTCTGCCGACATAGCGATTGTACTCTAAATCAATGATCCTTTTATCTAGATATGTGATTTTGGTGCCTCAAGGTTCCATTCCCACACAACTCATATGTCCCTTGTAGGGACTTTTCCTTGGATGGCACCTGAAGTCATACAGAGCCTCCCGGTGTCAGAGACTTGTGACACGTATTCCTATGGTGTGGTAAGTTACATCTCTCATTCACTTTAGTCCACTATTGTCTTATAGTTCAAATTGATTGTGATAAATGTGTATTTACCAATCGCATTAAAATACTTAAAGATCTATAAATTCATGATATAGATTTTTATGTCAGACACAAATTTGTTACTCCTGTTATCCAGTTGTTTCATCATTTTAATAAGGTTAGACCCACTATTTTAATGAATTTATACAACTATGTATTAGTAGTAATTTTTAATGTTATTAGGATATTATTTTATACTCATCCAATGAATAGCAAATATTTTTTTCTTTTTAAAATCTTTTTTTAATTTTTTTTATTTTTAATTAAAAAAAATATTTTTAAAGATTCAAAGTTATGCAAAAATATTTGAGATTTTTGCTAGTACGTAATGTTACAAGACGAGCTATGGTGTTGATCGGATGAGCCTCGTGAGAATTGGACATTGTTGACACTTTGTTCTATGTGTTTGTTGATCGACTTACAAAAGAGACAGCCAAGAATTCTCTATGGGTTCATCCATTGAGTTATTTTGATTGGTTCTTTAGGTATTTTTTGCGATTCACATATTGATGTTGTCTTAGCACATCTCAGAAGAATGTTTGCTGATTCCCACTCTTCTAATGTTGTGTGTATAGTTTAGATAATGTAACGTTGTTTAGAATAGACTAGCTTCTGTACCATCTTCTAAATTGTATATATATGTCAGATTAATTACAACTTTGAGTGTCGGCTACTTGTCCTCTTCTAACTTAATGTTTATTATTCAGACGAAGAGGCAACTTTTTCTGTTTTATTTTTAATTAATGCATACTATTTGAGTATTGAGTGTAGGAGATCGTGGCAAACAAATTTCTAAGTCATTTATAGAATAACAAAAATATTTAAAAAACAAAACGTTAATTTCCTTATTTTAAGAACTCGTATGGACTTATTTTGAATATTGTTAAATTACTAAACTCAAGGTTCTGGTGTTGTGTGAGATACTTTGTAGCAACCAAAACATTATAACTGTTAACAATTATTGCTAGTTTTCTATTATAGATTTTTGTTTTAGAGTTTTTTTTGTTTTTTTTATTCCAAACACTGAAATGTGCTTATTTAGCAAAAGTAAGTTTGAATTAGTTACGTTTTTATTGTTGCTTTACTGACTATTATATAAAAAAAACACTTGAAGGAATTATTACTTTTTATTCATTGTTTAATTATGTTCATAAAGTTAATAAAGTATTTGAGTTACAAGGTAACTCGTAATTTCCCCGTTAGATGTGATGTCTAAATTATTATTATTTTTATATAGATTAATATTAAATGACACTAAACAAGTTAGTTAATTGAATATGCATTAAGCTAAAATTGTTGTGGGCTAGAATCTTGCATTTAATTCTATATAATTTTGTGGCAGTGAATATGTGTGTCTGCGGATGTTACAAAATATTTATATTGTCTATAAAAATATATATTTTTAAAAATTTGGTGAATTATGTTTGTTCTTTTTCTAGGTTTTGTGGGAAATGTTAACAAGAGAGGTTCCGTTTAAAGGCTTGGAAGGACTGCAAGTGGCTTGGCTCGTGGTAGAAAAAAACGAGGTAAGACTACTTTCCTATGCTCAGATACAGTTGATAGATATGAAAACAGTATTGGGGGTTTGCAAAAGACTTTTTCATCTTCTTCGAATTGAAAGTAAGTTCAACGCTTATGGAAAGATTACCAGTAGGAGCTAACACAAAGGGTCAAAGTAATGTGATTCCTCATGAATGGACCCTTTACATCTAATTGTTGCGGCTTCACATCGTGATACTGTAGATCAAAAATTTTAGAGCTACTGTACTAGTTTCTCAGTCTCAATAGGGTAACCTGGGGGTTTGTTCTTCGTGATAAAAGGAGCCATTGCGTCCAAGGTAGGGGACCATTTTAACTCCGTCTCCCGCGATTTTGGGCATCTTTTTACTGGCCAGGAGTTGATATTTCAGCGAGAGACCTTCAGCTACTTCAACTTAACTCTCCCAGCAGGAGACGTTTTACTACAAGAAGCTGTCACTTTAGATGAGAGTTTCAAAAATAAAAGAAGAGAGAGAAAAAAAATAAAGAAAATTACAGTTTAGCCTCCCGCAGGATGTTCAACTCCACATTAAAGGTATGTTCATAACATGTATTGGCAAGGCTGCGGCTGAGCTGCAAGGCTCCTCCACAAAGCATTCCCATTGAATAAAGTCTTTAGTGGTGTAAACACTTCCAGTACTAGGGCTGAGGCTCTGAACCTCTGTCTTTTAACATTCCTTACATGTCTTTGCTGCGAGAATATGACACAATAATTGTTGTGCAGTGGTCGCACCATCTTTTTTTAATTGTTGATTTAAAAAAGTAGTGTTATTTTTTTTTAACTCTTGTTTTATGAACACAAATAAATAACTTTAATACGCCCATAATGTCCGTTTAAATGTGAGACTTGAGTCGCCATTATGGATCTAGGACCGCATAGAACTGTGTATGCTCCATGTTTAAAGTAAACCTTTGTTACTTTAGTTATATTAGTTAAATAATGACTTTTTTATATCACATTAATAGTGTATTATTTTTATTAAGATTGCTGTTTGCAGTTATTAGCACTAGTTGTTTTATAATCCATTACAGAAAGTCTTTTTCTCTAGTGTTTCATGCATCAGCAGTACATATTGTACAGTCTCATTGCAATATATGCATCCTAGTATCACTGCTCATTTGTGGAGTGGGCTGATTAATGATGTCCTATACTGTATGTGAGCTATTTCCATCAGTAGAACTGAGCATGATCCTCTGTGACATGGTGCCTACCTGAAGATGATAGAGTACAGAGTTTCCAGTTATTTTCTACTAGTTTATACTAGACACAGCATTTTTTTTTTTCTTAGAATACCGTGTAATTGACTAATAACCATAGATGCTGACGGTTGTTCCGCTCTCTTTACATAATCTGCCTTAGGATAGGACAAAATACTAAAGAGAGACCTTTGCTATTTGCAGCACATTTACATATTTTACCATGCTAAGTTTTCATTTTTACCCAAACTAAACCTACATTTTTCCAACATTTACCTTTTGTGGCTCGCTTTATATCGTCCAGTACAGTAAAATAATTGATTTAAAACGAATTAATGACTTGATGGCATCACTCAAGCCTCTCTCACAAGTATTAACAGAAGATTCTAACCCTCAGTGGAGAGCAAAATAGTGAGAGATTTATTAGGGGAATTCATATTGCTACCCTACTTAGATGAAGACTAAAGTTTCCACTCTGCTGCAGAGCCGATGAAGCTGAGCTTATCGCGTGTCCTCCAGTCTCAGCGGAGCTCGGAGCACTATTCTTCCAGCATGTCATGATTCCTCTGTGTCAATATAAAATGTTTTTATTTATTTTTTTCATTTTCTATGTTCTTTTTTTAATAAATAGCAACTTATAAAACACAGACAGCAAGAATCAATGTTGCGAATTGGCAGAATAATATAAATTTTAATGTGCCGTTTACCTGTATTGACTACATTTTATCTTTGTACCTAATGCCACATGTCCTTTACATACCTTCCTATCATGTCTCGCTGTGCTTTTAATATGGTTGCAGATGGGCAGGTCTGCTAGTCCAGCCTAAGTACTGAACAAACTGCATCAATAACCAATTAGGCCACACATCTGATGAGTTAAAAAATTGCACTAGACCTGGTTGGGTAACGGCTCTGAATGACTGATAACCACGTACGTAATGCATGTACAGCTGATCAGACTAAATTTTGTACAGGCAATAAGGACAATATAGACAGCCATGTCATAATTGTCTTATGCTAAAGGTTTAATAACAGTGGGGCAAAGTACTTTTAAAGGACCACTGACCCTAACACTAAAATACAGGTTGCCTTATATAACAGCTCACAAATACATTCACAAGTATATATGTAAAAGTTCCCATAAATGTATAGAACTTTACACCCTCTTTGCATTTGCTTTAAAGCTCAGTGCAGGTTATTACGCTGCCTTACGCTCCATGCCTGCTAGCCTCAGAGCGGAGGTGTTAATGTTGCTCGAAGACGGTGAAACAAAAACTAACCCACATCCAATCTAGCTTACACATAGAAAACTAGAATATAAATGTGCATAGTAAATTCAGCTCACACCAATGAAATATTCATACGTTCATATTATCCCCATTATGTTTCTTTGGCCTTGAACTGCGCTGTATTGGTTACTTACATAGCCGAGCATGTCAGTTAGCTCCTGTAACTCTTGTGTTTTCAGAGGCTGACCATTCCCAGCTCCTGCCCAAGAAGTTTTGCAGAGCTGATGCAGCAATGCTGGGATTCGGATTCAAAGGTATTTCTATGTGTTACCCTTCTGGTTGTTAGTATCATTAGGTTTCATTCCAATCCCACTGTAACTTCCATCCTCCTTCTGCATCTTCAGTTGTGTCCTGGGCTCCTGTGTTGTGAGTCGCAACTTCTCCATCTGGCTGTCTATAATGTTATTGTAGATACCACTCACTTCTAGTATCTGTAGTATTGTTAGGTTCTGGTATGTCTATATGACTCATAAACATCATTGCTTCATTTGTTTATGGGAGAAAGTGCGTCATGATACCGTTTATTAACTGCAACATTCAAGACTTCTTATCAGGCATGGTATACTATAACGTGGACAGGCCTTGATTTATCAACATGTGAAATTCCTGTTATCACTCGTTACTAATCTTAAATGGTGCTCCAACCAATCAGCTCCTGACTGTCATTTTTCAAACACATGACAGTTAGGATCTGATTGGCTGGAGCACCATTTAAGATTAGGAACTAGTGATATCAAGAATATCATTCCTTGATCAATCTGGACAATAATCTGATATATCTCATATCATACACACGAATACAGAGAAGTGATATTTTGACATGTGGGCCAGACATAACGCACAGATACTGTATACTGAGTAGCAGAAATGTCTCGAGCCCTTATAGTGATTCTTTGACGTATCTGCTGACCAATATCTGTGCAGTTGTGTTGGTGCAGCTGTGTGAATCGCACTTGTTTCTCAAAATATCAACCACATTGTTTTATTTTTGTGCGTTTAAATACGTGTAGCTCTATGCGGGATTTCATATTCTATCTTTTACCATGCCCGACCAAAGAAGTTTCAAATTCTACTTTTCCTGCTTTTATCAATGGCGGACACTGTACAAAACATTGACTAACTTATTGCATTGCTTTGTTGCATTGATTAAAAATGAGCACTTCTAATATAGGTAAAAATTTATATTGGAGTAAGTTATTATTTATTTTAAATAAACACGTTTCTTTAAAGAAGACTGTAGTGGTGACTTCAGAACTCACTGATTATAATCGATGACGTTAGTACTCACCGTTTATGCACATATAATTTACAGTGTATACATATTAACATCACTTGTGTATTTGAAGGAAAGGCAAAAATAAATAAATTAAACAAATTATTTATTTTGCAACATGCATTAAATTAAAGATGTTTTACATCCCTGAAATTGTAAAGTATGGTGTGACCTATTTATAACTGTTGGTATATAACAACATGTATAATAATATACAATATAATTACCCTGTACTCTATTTATTGATCCTATATTGTAGGACTAAACACATTATTTAAAATTTCTACGTTATAATAAGGTAGTTAATAAATACAATATTGAGTTTATCATACATTTCTATAGTGTTTGTGTATTAATATAGATTTATTTTTTATTACATGTGTTTTTCAGAAAAGGCCGTCCTTCAAACAGATCATTTCAAACTTGGAGTCTATGTCAAATGACAGCAAGCTGCCAGACCAATGCAATTCATTTTTACATAATAAAGCTGAGTGGCGGTAAGTGCGATGATTTCCAGGACTGCATTCATAAAGTACAGCCACTATGTACAAACGCTGGTCTCCGTAGCCGCTCTCTGTGTGTCCGAGCTACAGAATTCTTGTGTTTCCATGGAAATGTAAAGTATAGCATGGCCCGAGCCAACCTTAGAGCGTAATAATTGGCTTTAGCCTAGAATGGCAGAACACGAGAGTATGACGTATGTTACACATACGATGCCTGGGTGTATCCGAGTACAGCGATTGCAAAAAGAGGCCGTTTCGTGGGCGTTTCTGTGTAAGCCTTATAATGAGCTAGTTGACAGTAAGAGAGAAATAAGTGAAATAATGAGCTAAGTCAGTCATTGTGAGCAAGAGAAAGTAAAAGTAATGGTGAGCCAGAAGAAGCTAATAAATGCTGAGCAAAGGGTAAGGAAAAGTAATAGTGAGCCAGAAGAAGCTAATAAATGCTGAGCAAAGGGAAAGTAATAGTGAGCCAGAAGAAGCTAATAAATGCTGAGCAAAGGGTAAGGAAAAGTAATAGTGAGCCAGAAGAAGCTAATAAATGCTGAGCAAAAGGGAAAGTAATAGTAATAGTGAGCCAGAAGAAGCTAATAAATGCTGAGCAAAGGGTAAGGAAAAGTAATAGTGAGCCAGAAGAAGCTAATAAATGCTGAGCAAAGGGTAAGGAAAAGTAATAGTGAGCCAGAAGAAGCTAATAAATGCTGAGCAAAGGGTAAGGAAAAGTAATAGTGAGCCAGAAGAAGCTAATAAATGCTGAGCAAAGGGTAAGGAAAAGTAATAGTGAGCCAGAAGAAGCTAATAAATGCTGAGCAAAGGGTAAGGAAAAGTAATAGTGAGCCAGAAGAAGCTAATAAATGCTGAGCAAAAGGGAAAGTAAAAGTAATAGTGAGCCAGAAGAAGCTAATAAATGCTGAGCAAAGGGAAAGTAATAGTGAGCCAGAAGAAGCTAATAAATGCTGAGCAAAGGGTAAGGAAAAGTAATAGTGAGCCAGAAGAAGCTAATAAATGCTGAGCAAAAGGGAAAGTAAAAGTAATAGTGAGCCAGAAGAAGCTAATAAATGCTGAGCAAAGGGTAAGGAAAAGTAATAGTGAGCCAGAAGAAGCTAATAAATGCTGAGCAAAGGGTAAGGAAAAGTAATAGTGAGCCAGAAGAAGCTAATAAATGCTGAGCAAAGGGTAAGGAAAAGTAATAGTGAGCCAGAAGAAGCTAATAAATGCTGAGCAAAAGGGAAAGTAAAAGTAATAGTGAGCCAGAAGAAGCTAATAAATGCTGAGCAAAGGGAAAGTAATAGTGAGCCAGAAGAAGCTAATAAATGCTGAGCAAAGGGTAAGGAAAAGTAATAGTGAGCCAGAAGAAGCTAATAAATGCTGAGCAAAAGGGAAAGTAAAAGTAATAGTGAGCCAGAAGAAGCTAATAAATGCTGAGCAAAGGGTAAGGAAAAGTAATAGTGAGCCAGAAGAAGCTAATAAATGCTGAGCAAAGGGTAAGGAAAGTAATAGTGAGCCAGAAGAAGCTAATAAATGCTGAGCAAAGGGAAAGTAATAGTGAGCCAGAAGAAGCTAATAAATGCTGAGCAAAGTAAAAGTAATAGTGAGCCAGAAGAAGCTAATAAATGCTGAGCAAAGTAAAAGTAATAGTGAGCCAGAAGAAGCTAATAAATGCTGAGCAAAGGGGAAGTACAGCATAAAATAAAAGAGAAAGTCATTTGGGGAAATATAAACTATACATACAGTATATAAAGCATAAACTAAAGTGAAGCGTACTATAAGCCTGGAAGAGCTCTTGGAGTCACAGAAGGTGACAGAAGAGGCGTCTGCTATATGAATGTTAGGGGAAAAGGAGAGTGTACTTGATACTAAGTAGGCTCTGCAAACAGCCTAGTCATTTAAAAAGAAGAATAACTTTGGGAGAGCATAGAAAAACTGTTTGGTTTTTTTGTATTAGCACCCAGAATATTATTTTTGTATTATGTACAAACTTTCAAGTAACCCATGGCAACCAACCTGCAATTACCTGTTATCTGTGTAGCCCAGTAATGGGCAATCTGACATACAGCAACTGTCATTCTCTGAACTTCAAAAGTGTTCTACATTACATTTAATTTAATTAATAAAATAGACAGCCCTCGCCACATGTCGCCAAGCCCTCGCCACATGTCGCCAAGCCCTCGCCACATGTCGCCAAGCCCTTGCCACATGCCACTCAGCCCTTGCCACATGCCACTCAGCCCTTGCCACATGCATCTCTGCACCCGCCACATGCCATTCAGCCCTTGCCACATGCCACTCAGCCCTTGCCACATGCTCCTCTGCACCCACCACATGCCACTCAGCCCTCGCCACATGCACCTCTGCACTCGCCTCATGCCACTCAGCCCACTTTGATTAGGGGTCCACAGATAAAGTCTCACTGGGTCACCTGTTGCCCACCATTGGTGTAGTGCAAAAGAGACTAATTCTAAAATTAAACTTGCTGCTTTGGTTTACAGGACTGTGCACCCCACACATACAGTATGTTAAACTAAAAATAAAATTTTCAGTCATCTGGAAAAATGTTCTGCTGCTTCTAATGCTCTAGATAAATAATATGGTAACAAACTGAGAATGTAATGATTTATTTAAATGGATCCAATAAAAAACTTTACATCCCTTTTTTCTTACATTTTTTTATTTTATTTTATCTTATGGTCGTGCCGTACAAATATCTAAATGCTAGTTCGCAAAAACACCAATGGCTGGACTCGGATAAACCATTGGCAGCTCGCCTGGTGATTATAATGGGCGCTTATGGTAGGCTGTGTCTGCTGGCACCTCCATAAACTGCGAGCAGAATCCTCTTTCCGTGAGGTAAAACACGAATCCACAGGAAACCGATCCGGCAACTTCCGCACTTAATTGAATATGGCCCTAGGCAGCCATTTTTTTGGTCTGGAACAGTACCTTTGAGAACGGAGCTCATCAATTCACAGGGAACAGTGACATCGCTGAAGGGTGCCTCATGCCTCAGTGATCTCCGTAGTTCCTAGGCAATTTAGTAGAATGTATTCTCAAGAGTATTCGTCCGGTCCGTGCTGTCTTCACTGGGAGTAGGAAATGGGGTACTTTAATGAACTACAATTCCCAGCCTACCTAGTGCTGAAGCAAACAAAGCGTTTTAGCACAACAGAAGTAACTGGACTTAGCGCCTTATTCAGACGGAATTGCAGAGGCGCACACAAGCTGTACAATTCTGTCACTCTCAAATGCAGGAAACCAAGGTCACAGCCTGGGGATCACCAACCGGTCGCGATGGTTGCTCCTTTGGCCAGGCTGCGGTAGTTATAGCTTTCCACTGCCTGGCCAGCTCCTGGCAGCTGCGAGGCCAGGAAATCTGCGTCCTTCGGTGGACGCAGATCCTGTCCTCATCCCTCCCGGAATACGGGGGTGACATGCACGTTTCGAGGAACGATGGCCTGCTACGCCCCCCAAACGCGCTTGAGGGCATCTGCGAGCAAGATCGCAGGACCCATTCTGCACATTCGCAGAATGCGTCCTGAGCATGCACAGACCCTAAACAATTGCAGATGTACGCCAGTGGTGTGCGGGGAGGTGAGGCAGGTACATACATCTCTGAATTAGGCCCTTGGATATCAAAGTCTGAAGCCCAGTTTCTAGTCTGGTTTCCCAGTTTAGCTGTGCATAAAACTTTGTCTCTCACCACCAGCCCCAGTTTTGTGGAGCCATCTGCTCCTTTTAGCATTTGGGAAGGGACATTGCAAACTGCTGTATATCACCAGGGGGATTGCTACCAGAAGTTTCCCACTGCAAGCTATATTAAGAAACTATGGCGTTTGTCCAGGGAGAACTGTTACAGAGATATGAAAATATTCTAAGCTTTCAGCGAAATGTGAGCAGAACAATCAAAAACGCTACGGCTGACAGCACTGATAACGTGACTGACGGACACCAACAACTACACACAACCAAACAACAGTCCTGTTCAATGGCAAACTCAAATCAGTAGCTTGAAACTGGCGCAATGTGAATGGAAAAAGTGACTACAAGTCTGTAGCCAGTTCACATGATAGGAGTATAAATAGCACGATTTAAAGTTGGCCTGGATCCCATTCGGAATCAGCTGTAAATGCGTAGGATCCACTTGTTAGTGCAGTAAATGGAAGTTGTCATTTCTTGCACCATCTACTGTTGAGGAATGAAACTTCATGTATTGTGCATTTGTGTGTTTTGTTTACAAAATAAGAATATAAATCTTGTTCACTATAATAAATGATTTGCATGCTAAATCAATATCCCCGTAAGATACTATACCATAAGCTTTTCTAAAAACATTTGTAAAGCTGCTAACTTTGCTGTGGATTATTGTTAATTTTGGTTTGATTTATATTATAATGTTATCTCACTCTGGCAGAGATGCAGCCATACCTGGGGGCTTTATATATATATATATATATATATATATATATATATATATATATATATATATATATATATATATATATATATATATATATATATATATATATATATATATATATATATAATAAAAACATTTCCAGGAGAGTTTGGAGAATTCCACTGGGACATTGTGTGGCAATATAAACATCCGAAAATGGTAGACGTTCCTTAACAATCTTTTAACAAAGAATTGTTTTTACGTTTCTACGGTCCCTGTTCTACCATCGTCCACTAACGCCTTCATACAGAGCTCGTCACCTGTTATCAATGAGTGATATTCTTGTTATCACTCGTTACTCATCTTGAATGGTGCTCCAACCAATCAGCTCCATTCATTTTTCAAAACACATGCCAGTTAGGAGCTGATTGGTTGGAGCACCATTTTTAGATTAGTAACAACTGAGAACAAGAATATCACTTCTTGATAAATCTGGTCCTATATTTGCTCTGTAACAACTACTTTTAAAAGAGAGTGCACCTTTGCTTATTTCAGTGCAATTTACTGTAGCATGATAACACTTGCATCATGGGGTCTTATTCACATGATAAGCTATAACCTGTAGCAACCAATCGGATATATGATTTAGTTGTCCCTACTAAAAGATCACGGGAGATGTATCAAACCTTCGAGAGGGGTAAATTGGAGAAGTTCATTAAGCTTTTAAAGGTGAGACAATCACCAAACATGATGTTAGAATCTATGTTTGATGACTGTCTCACCTTTAAAAGCCATAAGTTAGTTGGCAGGTGAGTTTTAAATCAGATAACATGTCTTGAGTTTAAACTCTGTGATCGGTGTCTGTGTCCTAACCCTGTCAGGATGCCGACGTCTGGATTTTGACCGCCGGCATACTGTACCCAACCCCTTCCTGCATACAATCACTTGTTACAGTAGAACTCTGTTCCTGTCCATTCCACTTTACATGTGCCACTGTCCAGGTTCAAATACTCTGGTTTACGAAGAGTATTTAAGATTAGTAGGGGTATTCGGTATTCATTTTAGAGACTGTGTTAGATAAATGATAGCTACAAGCTGATTGTCTGTAATGGGCAATATCTCCACTTTATGGAGTATATTTACTAAGGTGCAGGTTTTTAGAAGTGGAGATGTTGCCCATAGCAACCAATCAGATTCTATTTATCATTTATCTAGCACATTCTAGAAGATAATAGCTAGAATCTGATTGGTTGCTATGGGCAACATCTCCACTTCTAAAAACCCGCACTTTGGTAAATTTACCCCTATCTCTCACCAAGGCTTGATACATCTCCCCTAATATCTGGTTTCTATCGGTTACAACAATCTTTGTTTGCACATCATAAAACAGAACCTTTATCTTCCTGTGTAGTCTCATTGCTGAGTGTCTGTGGTATTTTTGCAATGGACCCAACACCACTTATTGTTAGACACTATATGGATCACACAGGAGCCTACAGAAGATAATATAGAAGCATATTGTAATAAATTGCACAGTGGCTTCTCTTTGTGACCAATTCATCTGACATGAAAAGGACGTGCTAGGGATGCGCTGATTTTGTTTAGTTGAACAGCTATTGGTTTTATCGTGTGGATGTATTTCTCCCTTAATGCAGCAGCTTCATTTGTCTGCAGGAATATCATTGGGAAAAATGAATAGTTAGCTACATTGAGAAAAACAAAAAAGTGCTACATTTGTCGTAAAACTGGTTTATAGCTTTCTCCTTTGGGGTAAATGTATTTCCTGCATATTGTACCCTTACTAGCATTGCTGTTTTACTAACTGCCATCAAAATCTGAGATTTTGCTAAACCCAGGGCCAGATTAACAATGGGGCGGATGGTGCTACAGCTCCAGGCGTCCACATAAAAATAGGCCTCATCATCAGCAAGATGATGACGAGATGCCTAGCTGGTCACACAGTCAGCCATAAATTATAAGTATTAAAATAGTTTTTTTTAAGTTTTCCCACAAAATTATGATTTTTTCAAAATTTTTTTTATGTATTTAGGGAGACAGTGGGGCTGATAGTGTATGAGGTGTACACACACATTTGTCTCTAGTCACACCCACACTGTACTGGTTACAGCTATCCCCCTTGTCAGAATAGGCACTTGGAACATTTTCAGCCCCAGGCCCATTTGGCCCTTAATCCGGCCCTGGCTAAACCACAATTCAATACTGCCGCTACATCTGTACTGTATGGCTGTATGGCTTGTTTGTGACGTTAGAACTGGTAGCAAACGTGTGTGTGTGTGTGTGTGTGTGTGTGTGTTTATATATATATATAAATATATATATATATATATATATATAATTATTATTTTTTGTTTATGGCAGAGGTTGCCAAACGCGGTCCTCAAGGCTCCCCAACTGTTCACGTTTTAGAGATATTGATGCTTGACCACCTAATTAGTGCCTACGTCAATTTGATTTAACCACCTGGACTCAACCAAGGATATCTCTAAAACCTGAACTACTGGGGAACCCTGAGGGCCACGTTTGGCAACCTCTGGTTTATGGATTGATCACTGCATTTAAGCCTGCAGCCCACATCATGGGACCCGTTTCCCTGCAGGTCCTACACTATCTGTCATACTTATGAAAACCTGGTAACTGCTATCACAGAGTTTAAACTCAAGACGTGTTAACTGGTTTAAAGCTCACCTGCCAACTAACTTATGGCTTTTAAAGGTGAGATAATCACCAAACATAGCTGCTATCATCATTGATCAATCCATGAACTAAAATCCTATTTTTTTTTTATACTACACTGAGTGATTGAATGATAGCGAGTGCTGCGTTTTGTGTCATATGCCACTTTGCACCCCAGGCCTGGGAATGGTGAGTGCAGGTTTTGCACATATATAATTGTAAATGTCATGTTTTTGTGATAGGGCTTTTTATCTTTGAGATGGTCAGTCCTCCTGCGAGAACTTAGATAAAGATGGGTGCAGCAGTTACATTTTGCTTTTTTTTTATTACATGTTGATTGTTAAGAAATTAGGAGGGGAGATTTATCATGCAGTGTTAAGAGTGGAAAAGTTGCCATAGCAACCAATCAACTTTGAGGTAGCATTTATCCAGTATGGTCTATAAAATGATAGGTAGAAGCTGATTGGTTGCTGTGGTCAACTTCTCCACTCATTATCCTGATACATCTCCTGCTAGGTTTTCGTACAAAACTATTATCTTCATCCATATACTATATATAATATAATAATGTTGGTTCTTTTTTTTAAATAGTCCATAGTGGTTTTGGTGATGAATACCATGACTAGTTGTGATTAAAAGCTCACAGAAATAACGTACAGTAGCCATTGGTCCATTTGAATGAAAATTTGATCTAACATTCATCTTATAATCAAATGGTAGCAGTTGAAGCTGTTAATAGTGCATTTGCACTTACAATCGTCACTCCGTAATTCCACTAACTGACTGATACACGCAAGAACGTCAACTTAAGATAACACCATCCCCTTATACTCAAAGCTTTATAAGAAACCGTAAAGTAGCCCCAATTAAGTAACAAATATTTTTAATGCTTTATCGAAAGTGAATTTGTTATTTTTTTTGCCGTAAAAAAGGGTGAGGGGGGCGGTTTCTTTTATATTTTTACTTTTCTTTGTGTAGGTATTATTTAATGAGGATTCGCCGCCGTCTCAGCTTTTGCTTTGGCTAGATCAAACCTTTCTGCTGTTCTGTGTTTCTGTAGCGAATCTTTCTTAAGTGATAGGTGGTCATCTATCTGGTTTTTGTAATGTTGACAACGGAGAGACATTTGCCAAAAAAAAAAAAAAAGTAGGCTTGCTCTGAGCTTGTAAAAAGGTCAAAAGAACAGTATGTAGAATTGAAGCGTTAGATATCAAAATCTTTGTATAAAAATCCCATCTCTTTCTTATTTGATCAGGTTGCTCAGATCCTTATTTCTGGAACAATTCCCCTCGCTGGCCGCCTACCGATTGCCAGTGGGGTATATTTTAATTCCTAGCGGTAACCCAATCTATATTTCTGCTTTGCCTGGGAAAAAATATTGGGCTTTGTGAAGGATGTTTTTTATTTTATTTTTTACTTTGTTGTAGTGATGAATATGTTACCATGTGGTCCGTGTGCTCCTGTCCCACATTTATAAAAGAAAAAAGTGTAATACAAAGTCTTTTGTGCTAGATATTTGACCATATATGGTATATAACATTTGAGTTAAAAAAAGGCCTTTTTGTTTGAGCTCCATAGTTTTGTGTTTGATGCCCCATGATATAAAATATTTTCATCCAACTTAAATTACCTTTTATTTCTGGAACAATTCCCCTCGCTGGCCGCCTACCGATTTTTATATCAACATAGTCATTGACAATATATATTCCTCTGTATCATTCATTTGTTTTACAAAACGGTGACGTACCGAATACCCCTACTATACTTAAATACTCTTCGTAAACCAGAGTATTTGAACCTGGACAGTAGCACATGTAAAGTGGAATGGACAGGAACAGAGTTCTACAGTAACAAGTGATTGTATGCAGGAAGGAGTTGGGTACAGGATGCCGGCGGTCAAAATCCAGACACCGGCATCCCAACAGGCTTAGGATACCGACACCTGTCGGTAGCTATACGAACCCTCTCCCTACCCCTAACCCTCCCTCCCCGGTGGATAAACGTATTCCCCCCCCTAGTGCCTAAACCTGACCTCCCCGCACCCTAAACCTAACCCTCCCACCCTAGTGATAAACGCTAACCCTCCCCCTAACACTGCTACTCACCTGCGGGATGCCTTCGGCGGGATTCTGACAGGTATTCTAAGTGCCGGAATCCCATTTGCCGGGATATTGACCGTATCCCGCAGGAAGGGAATTGCTCAGATAAGTGAAAAAAAAAATTTAATCTTGATGCTACAGGACATTTTTTAGACCGCTAATCAAACAATTTATTTAATGAAACACCGGGAAAGGTCACATCATAAAACCCAACTACATGTTAATGAAGTACTGGTGGAATGTGGGAAACATTGGACGTGGTGATACACAGCATCCCTAAGTTTCTGTAGTGCCCACTTCAATGGGGATGAATCTCATCTTACCAGCTGATCTCCCAGGCAACGAGAACGAATTTCCTGCAGAACTAAACCGGCCCCCAAGAGCGTACCGTCTTCACAATATACAAATACAGGGAGAAGAGCTATATTTTGAACATTCGAAAATTACCTTTTAAATATTTTGCTATTTAAAACTCCCTTTTGAAATACCTTATTCAACGACTTGGACATATTAAAAAAATAATAGCTTATAGCTAACAAAAATATGGAAATAGTAATCGTTCGCAGAATGGGGTGCAATACATGTTGGCATAAAAATGAATCCAAGCAAATGTTTTTTCCCCTTTTTTAAAGCAAAATATTTGAAGTTTCAAAATAAATCCGTGTGATGTGGCTCTGTCTGTGCAGATGTGAAATTGAGGAGACGCTGGAGAGGCTGAAGAAACTGGAGCGAGACTTGAGCTGTAAGGAACAGGAATTAAAAGAACGGGAAAAGCGTCTAAAAATATGGGAGAAAAAGCTGACAGAGCAGTCGCACACACCGGTATGTACAATTTATGTAATGTAATGGAATGTGTATGATTAAGACAAGCATGGGCATTCTGCGCCTTCCCTGTATTTTGTATGCCCATTCCCTGCCACCCGCAGACATTAGTAGCTTGCTAATGAGGCACGTGGGGAGTGCTGTCTAACAAGCCTTTGCTTCCTGCTCTACACTTCTTACCGGCCCGGACAGGTGACATAAGGGGAGGGGCAACAGTCGCATATTTTGTTGTCGTCTGCTCAGCGTACTGGGCGCAACAGAAGGTGGGCTCTATTGTGTGCGAATAAGTAGGGAGAGGGCTTTTCTTGTTAGCACGTTCTCCACTTCTGCAACGGGTCGGTTTAATTACTCTATTGTGACGCAGGTCTCTGTAACCAAGACACATATCAGCGATTCCACACGCTGGTCCTCATATGTACTTGAATCACTTATCAATATTTATTAAATGCATGTATTTTTGTCACATTGTACTCACCGTAATATTGTCATTGATGGCTTGTTTGTGCATGGCTTTAGTGAACATAAATACATTTGAGAAACATGTATGAAGTATTTTTTAATTTGCAGGACAGCGTGATGCTGCAGTTACTACTAATTTGCAGGACAGCATGATGCTGCAGTTACTACTAATTTGCAAAAAATTGTGAAAAGAACAATAGTGTGTGGGTTACAGCTGTTGTTTTAAAGGGGGCATTATCATCGGAAGTGCCCAGATTTTACTTTTGTTTACCTTTTGTCAACACACTGGGTCTTAGTAATGAAGTACACTCCATTTTAACCTGGAAACACTTTGGTTGTGCTGCATGCACCAGTACGACGATGGCCTGCCTAATGCACATGAGGGCACACATCTACCCTCTGCACTGGGCACCAGCCACAGAATTGTTCCTTGATACGCAGAGAGTTTTTGAAAAGTCTTTTGAAGGTGGTCTGCTAACGTCACACTCCTTAGTACCGTCCCTGTCAACAGAATAACGTTTATTTTTTCCTGTTTGGTTTAGCCTTCTTTATAGCTGGTATAAATAAAGAGTGCCAGTTTTCCACCAAAGACCTAAACTTTTTATGGGACCCGCTCAAACACAAAGCACATTAGCTGGAGCACTCGCCCACTTTTAATAAGACAGTCCCCCTAGAAAGTGTCCTGTGTCATAAAAAATTTAAAAACATAATTCCACAAATGGTCTGTTTCTAATACCTATCAAGGGAGACCTTGACCCTATAGTGATGACCCAGGCTGTCCTACGCAGACCTTGACCCTGTAGTGATGACCCAGGCTGTCCTACGCAGGTCTGGGTCATCTATACCTGGGTGCTATTACGATGCAGCTCTTCGCAGACACCCCATTGGCCGTGGAATATGGGCTGCTTAACTTGATTAGAACCCCTGGAATTAATCTTTGGCCCTGGTGCAGTACATGTAAAATAAATCTAAAAACACACAATTTTCAGATAAAACTAATTGAATATAAAAAAAAAACTACACTAAACTCCCATTCACCACTTTCCAAAACATAAAATAGCATTTTATTTAATTCTTCTCCTTAATTTATGGTAATCCGTACTGGAAATAAAATAAGGAATATACTTTACTCTTATTAAAATCTGCATTTTCTTTTTTATAATTTTTATGTCTAACTGCTCATAAAACTTTTTTGGTAAAACATATTTGCTATTTATTTTATGGAATATTGGGCCTGATTCAGCAAGGATCACTATTGCAATAACGCACGCAGGCGGCAGATTGTGGCGTACTGCGCATGCAGCACAGTGCGTGAAGGCTCCACTGCGATCGCAGAGACCACGCAGACCCATCGCAGAGTGATTGACAGAAAGTGAGTGTTTGGGGGTGGTGACGGAGGTGGCCGGGGAAATGCAGGCGTGTCAGTGCGTTTGAACGCTGTTACAGGGGCGTGCATAAATTATCCACGGCGATGCCATACACAGCTTGAGCTCTCACTGCGTGCGATGAGGTTAGCAATTTCTGAGTAAGGTCAGACCTTGTGTAAGTATGCGTGAGGCTCCGATGGTATTCAATGTTACCGATGGTTTCGCAGACTTGCAAAGTATTACAGATGTGTGTAAGGTAAAGGGGACGTCCTTATGTTTGGCTGCAGCGTCATTGCGATTGGAGTCATTAGCTTATCTTTGCAGTGAGTCTGCGTGCGTAATCGCTATTGCGATAGCAATAGCGATCTTTTCTGAATCAGGCCCCATGCACAAATGTGTCCTCATACACAATTCCTTTATGGGCCCCCATTTTGAATCGGGCTCATTGTTACAATTTTAAGCCTGTCTAACATTAATATTCCTATGTTATTTGTTATGTCAAAATAAATTAATCTACGATTAGGTCCACAATGCATATTAAGTCACTTTGTATCATGAGAGGATAATGGCCCTCATTCAGAGCCGCTCGCTAGCGGCAGTACGCTCGTTCCGAGCGATGTTCGCACATCTGCGCATGCGTACGGATCGTTATACGCATGCGCGAACCAGTCAGTGCGGCCGAAATTCATGTGCTCGCAATATAGCGAATGCCTGCTATTTTGAGTGACAGAATGAGGCGTATGTGGGTGGTAACAGGGGAAGGTGCTTGAAAATGGGGAGTGGAGATCCGAATGCAGGCGTGCTTAAAGGTCAAAACGGGCGTTTTATGGGTGTGCATAATTAATACAGCAGCATCATTGACCACGTCACTGGGTTATTTTATAGCCAGAACTGCTCGCAAGATTGTGGTAGCAAAAACCAACCACAAGAATAGCGAGCAGTTCATACGCTGGTCGATGTACTCGATTAATCTAATAAATAGCGGACATGACGTATGGTGCGAGCGGCCAGGGGGCGTTTTTAACAAATAAACGAGCGTATGTTTTGCTCGCTCGTTCAGACTTAGAGGTGTGAACAGACTGCAATTTGCGAACGAATCATTTGAATAGCCACCCCTTGTTTTTGAACGAACGACCGCAAATAGCGAACGGCTCTGAATCAGGCCCAATATTTTTTAAAAGATTTTTTTCAACATTAAAAGCCGCTGCTTCATCAATACCTGGGGACTGTACAAATGTATGACAGCGATGTGGTCCAAACGGCTGCCCGCTCATCAGCCAGGACTGGGGCGCTGATTCTGGGGAGGGAGTAATGCCAAAAAGTGCAAGTTAAGGGGCCCATTCACCAGCAATCACAAAAAAAAACATTCACAGATTTTGTGATTTCTTTTTCTTTTTTTTTGTTCCCTCAATTTAAAGATTCTCCAAACGACCAATCTGCTCCCAGACAATTACAGTTATTTTTTGGTGATTTGCAGATCATCAGGAAGGACAGATCTGACCATCATTTTACTAGTAATCGTCTGCAAATTGACTGATTGTTACCATACATCAGCAATCTACAGCCCCGATTGGTTTGTGAAATCCAACATGTTGGACAACCTGAGTCACCAATTCCAATGGCTTTCTGGTCAGAATCTGCGATCTGTGGACCCCATACATTGCAGATTAATCATCTGCAAATAGCAGAATTGCCCCAGTGGATTGCTGATGTTTGGGGGCCTTAACGTTGCACCTTGGTAAAACCATTCTGTTCTGCAGGTGGGGGCAGATATAAAATGTGCAGATAGATTTACATGTGAGAAGGGTGCGTCCAAACTGAAATTTAAATTGCAGTGTAAAAATACAGCTGTCCAGCATTTGTGGGCTACATGCAAAGCAGCCAGTATCTACCCTACATGCAAATAATAAATGTATACAAAGTTACTGGCTCTTTTTTGCTTTACTCCCAACTCAGAATCAGGCCCTAAGGGTAAATTTACTAAAGCGAAAGTTTTTAGAAGCGGAGATGTTGCCCATAGCATCCAATCAGATTCTAGCTAATATCTTCTAGAAGGTGCAAGTTATGTGTTAAGTATTATCTGATTGGTTGCTATGGGCAACATCTCCACTTCTAAAACTCTTACTTTAGTAAATTTACCCCTAAGTGTCTGCCCACTAAAGGATTTTCGTAGCTTCTTATTGAACACAACATTTACTGTGACAACCAATGAGCTTCTTATATTTACCATTTTTAAAACCTGCAATCCTAAGCTCATTGAGTAGCAGGATTAGAGAAGAAAAACTAAATCATAGAATAATGCAAAATGTGTCAAAGTCTAAGGGCCATATTCAATTTGAGGTCGAACTTTTCGCCATCATCGCCGTTTTAGGAGGGAATAAAGTATCGGGTACGTGCCCGCTTATCCCCGTATTCAATTAGGACCCGGCGAAAACGGGACCTGGTGGAAAGGTAAGTATCGAAAAATGTCCTGCCAATTTTCGGGAAATCATCCTGACACCCCCCTTTAGATGTTCTGACATGGGGGATCACTATGGGTACCCCCGATTTGGCCTGCTGAAGGTAGTCGGGGTTTTTAAATAGCCGCGGCAGGTACATAAATGCGCCTGTGAAGAACTAATGAAGAATAGCACTAAATAGTAAATTTGGGGTACATGAAAATGGGAGTAAGCATATTTTTAAGTCCCTAAAGTCGTTTTTTTAAAATCTTCAAAAATGCACCTGCTGCAACCACCCGCATTCTAAAAAACATCTGCCGCATACTTGGGGACCCCTCAGGAATCTATTTCTCTACTTTAGAAGTTTTTCCACCATTTTTTTTTTAGCATTTTTGGGGGTGACCTGAGGACATTTTTTTAAATATTTTGACATACAAATCATTTGGGGGACATTACAAGGGGTGCAGGCTACTTTTTTAAAGTCTGCACCCCAAAACCTCAATTCTGCACTTTCTGTCGTCACCTAAACAGTGGTGAAAACTTATCCCCGTTTTTTAACAGACTTTATGCAGCTGAGAAAAGTCTTTGTAATTGAATATGGGGATAAGTGTGTCTTGGCAATATTAAAATCTTGTGTAGTGTGCATCGAGTTGAAAAGGTTGAAAATCACTGCCCTAGGTATTTCAGGAGCAGTGCACATAAATTTACAAAATCAATTTAATGGACTCATTTAATGAATGTTGAATCCTTAAATAGTTTTGTGCCACTTCAAAAAAATAGAAGCAAAAGGTAATTTATTGCAAATTTAAATATATACATACAGTATATAGATGTGTGTGCGTGTATTAGTATGTATGTATGTATATATATAATATATATATATATAAAAAATAAATTTTTTGCCGTAACATATGGCACTTCATTAGGTCTGTTATTTCTGACCATGCTGTCAAATGTTGCACCCTTATGAAAGGTCTTGCATCTTGATTCTGCTTCATTTTTCACTGTTACTTATGAGTAAATGATCCCTCGGGCTGTTCAGTTTTCCCTGTAGTTTCCATCCATACAATCAGGTCCATAAATATTGGGACATTGACAGAATTTTCATATTTTGTCCTCTATTCACCACCACAATGGCTTTGAAATGAAACAAATAAGATGTGATTTAACTGCAGACTTTCAGATTTAATTTGAGGGTAATTACATCCAAATCAGGTGAACGGTGTAGGAATTACAACGGTTTCTATATGTGCCTCCCACTTTTTAAGGGGCCAAAAGTAATGGGACAAACTAAACAATCCTAAATCTAACTTTCACTTTTTAATACTTTGTTGCAAATCCTTTGCAGGCAATCACAGCCTGAAGTCTGGAACGCATAGACATCACCAGACGCTGGGTTTCATCCCTGGTGATGCTCTGCCAGGCCTCTACTGCAAATGTCTTCAGTTCCTGCTTGTTCTTGGGGCATTTTCCCTTCAGTTTTGTCTTCATCAAGTGAAATGCATGCTCAATCGGATTCAGGTCAGGGGATTGACTTGGCCATTGCATAACATTCCACTTTTTAGCCTTAAAAAACTCTTTGGTTGCTTTTGCAGTATGCTTCGGGTCATTGTCCATCTGCACTGTGAAGCGCCGTCCAATGAGTTCTGAAGCATTTGACTGAATATGAGCATATAATATTGCCCGAAACACTTCAGAATTCATTGTGCTGCTTTTGTCAGCAGTCACATCATCAATAAATACAAGGGAACCAGTTCCATTTGCAGCCATACATGCCCACGCCATGATACTACCACCACCATGCTTCACTGATGAGGTGGTATGTTTTGGATCATGAGCAGTTCCTTTCCTTCTCCGTACTCTTCTCTTCCCATCACTCTTTTACAAGTTGATCTTTGTCTCATCTGTCCATAGGATGTTGTTCCAGAACTGTAATGGCTTGTTTAGATTTTGTTTGGCAAACTCTAATCTGGTCTTCCTGTTTTTGTGGCTCACCAATGGTTTGCATCTTGTGGTGAACCCTCTATATTCACTCTTGCGAAGTCTTCTCTTGATTGTTGACTTTGACACATATACATCTACCTCCTGGAGAGTGTTCTTGATTTGGCCAACTGTTGTGAAGGGGTTTTTCTTCACCAGGAAAATAATTCTTCTGTCATCCACCACAGTTGTTTTCCGTGGTCTTCCGGGTCTTTTGATGTTGCTGAGCTCTCCGGTGCATTCTTTCTTTTTAAGAATTTTCCAAACAGTTGATTTGGCCACACTTAATGTTTTTGCTATCTCTCTGATGGGTTTGTTTTGATTTTTCAGCCTAATGATGGCTTGCTTCACTGATAGTGACAGCTCTTTAGATCTCATATTGAAAGTCAACATCAACTGATTCCAAATGCAAATGTCACACCTAGAATCAACTCCAGACCTTTTACCTGCTTAATTGATAATGAAATAACGAGGGAATAGCCCACACCTGTCCATGAAATAGCTTTTGAGTTGATAGTCCCATTACTTTTGGCCCCTTAAAAAGTGGGAGGCACATATTGAAACCGTTGTAATTCCTACACCGTTCACCCGATTTGGATGTAATTACCCTCAAATTAAATCTGAAAGTCTGCAGTTAAAGCACATCTTGTTTGTTTCATTTCAAAAACATTGTGGTGGTGAATAGAGACCAAAATCTGAAAATTCTGTCAATGTCCCAATATTTATGGACCTGACTGTATGTGTTCAGAACGCTACAGAGGCGAATGTAATAAAATGCTACTATGCTAGTGTGACTGAGACCTGAGATATCTACAGAGTTCATACTAGATAGCATTATCACTGGGCCATACTTGCCTACGCCCCCGGAATGGCCGGGAGGCTCCCGAAAATCTGGTGGCTCTCCCGGCCACCTGGAAGAGTAGGCAAGTCTCCCGAAAACGGCCTCCGCCGCCCCACACCCCTCTGTTGCTAGGATGACGCGATTCGTGCTGAATGGTGTCATCCCGGCTCTGTACAGCGCTGGGGTGCATGACGGGGGAGGCCATGATGACGCGATTGAGCCGATTCCACCTACCATTAGAGGTGACGGAACTCAGTTCCACCCCGTTCCTGCCCACTGTAACCCCTTCCTATTGCCATGTTATGCCCTCCTGCTGTGAGGAGAAAGCCGACCTGGCTCCTCCCTCCCGGAAGGGGCAGCCGGAAAGTCGGTAAGTATGTCCTGGACGGTGATGGTGTAACCAAGCAGCCAAGTGAACTGCAGCTGTTGAATTGAATATAAAAAATTATTTATACTTAAAGCAGCTGTCTATCACGGATCTCATAATGCATGCACCTATCTCAGACAGGGGAAATTATATACCAGAAAAAAAATGAAACTCATGGCTCTTGTAAAGTTATCAAAAAAAGTATTAGTTATGTACAGATTTACTTTTAATTTGTCTACTTGAGCCTGCCGACTTTCCATCAATACCAGATGCACCAAGGTAAAAGATTGTGGATCTCTGATAATCAATTTGTAAAAGTGGAATGGAGATGCAGTAGTAACAAGAATAGAAATGACCTTTCATTATCAAGCATGGAGTGTTTCTGTGTTTTTTATTAATGTTTCTCGTTTCATAGAAAGAAAAACACCCTTGGGCTCAGCGTTGCCTGATCAATCAAACTAATAAAAATAAATAATATACAGTTAGGACTGGACCTTTATTAGATTTTTGTTATGCTGCAAGCTGGGCTGATCAAGGACGACATTTATTGGGATATTATCACCGTGTAATGTTCTGCCAAGAGAATGATCTCAGGAACTTTTTACAAGAGAACTATAAATTAATTGGCTGACCTGCCAGGCAGCTGGTAGTGATGTGTGACCTCTGTATCCACTGCTAGATCCTTGAAAGAAGGCAAGTCACATTGTGTTCCTTGCTTGCGGGAATAAATAGGGATGTACTTACAAGAAGCTTCAGCACATCACAAGATGAAACTGTTGAGTGTTCAGAAATGGACTAGATTCCAATTAAGCGGTGCAAACCCTTTTTGGACATATAATGACCCCTGTAGGAGATACAGCCAGCACAATAACTGTGTTTTCTAAGTACAATAAACAATTGCAGTTTATCTGTCATATTGCCCCCTCAGACAAAAACTGTCAACATGATTTGGATTTATTTAATGTTGCTCCCATTCTCTATTTTTTTTTCTTTATGCAAGTGAAAGGAGAGAGACAGATCGAGCAGTATTGTTACAGTGTAAAAAATAATTTAAAAAATGTCACTTTACTTTGTGGAGAAGGTAAAGTGGTTTTAGCAGAAAATAAAGTAGTTAGAGGCTTATAATCAGTATAGCTTTATATGATTATAATAGGTCCATGCTTACCAACAGTAAGTACATTAAGTGGCAAACAGGAAAAATAAATATTTTTGGCCCTCATTTAAACAGGGACTGATGAACTCTGTTCTTCTCGCCCTGGTCCTTGTGGAAGAAGCCACGGGGTAGATTAAGCCGTGGTTGATCAACGCCAATGATCAGCAGCAGCTTTGACCAATAGTTTTATTACAGCAGTAGTAAAAAATGCTGCTGGTATAGATTTATTCCTACGGTCGTTTTAAAATTACAAGTTAAAGCCGCCGATTATTGGCTGCTTTGACAACCCCAGATTATATTACCAGACGTACCATTGATCTTATTCATGCAATTCATAATCAAAAATGACCCTGTTTAAAGGACTAGTGCTCATCGCTGAGAAATCATTTCACTGCCTATCATGGCCTTAATGTTTTGAGTCCCCCAAAATGTGACCTTTACAGGGAAATTTGTTAACCGAATTGTAGCAGTTTAAGCAAGTCACCTTCTCCCCATTTGGAATTATCAATGGCATAAGGCAGGGTTACCCCCTCTAACCACTTTAATTGTAACCAATTTAATTTATTGTCGTCCCCTTCCCGAGCACTCAAATTCCTTTGAAACTCATTTATATTTGGTATAAAATTTAGTGATTGGAACATAAAGTTTCCCTGTATGTGGATGACCACCTCTTAATTATCACTAGCCCGCAAGTTTCACTCCACAGTCTCCTGAGATCTATTGATTTTTTGTGTTTACTTATTCAGAATGCGTAGTTAATGTGTCAGGACAGCTGAAATGGACAGGATATTGTTTCCTGTAGATGTTCATAAATCCACAACAATTAGTTAGTATACAGTGAAGTTTAAAAGACAGGTAAGAATTCAGGGCCTGATTCAGAGGCTCACGCTATTTGCGTGCACTCGCTCTGAATCAGGACGTCCCTATTTTTTTCAAAACCAGCCTCCAGGCCATTCGCACAGCTGTGGGTGACCACCCACAGCTTGTGCGAGCGGTCTGGCGATGGTCGCGATTATCGCAACCATCGGCATTGCGAGGAGACCCTTGTGGTAGGGTCTCAGCAATCGCAATGCCAGGTGGACCTCCAGCTCTAATAAAGCCGGAAGTCCACTACTGACATCACTCGTGATGTCAGTAGGGCCGCCCAGAAACGGCAGGTGTTCCTTCGGGAACGCCTCCGTTTGTTCAGCCACCCCCCCTTCCCGCCTACAAAACGGGGCGAGCTGTCGATCAACATCGACAGCCACCCCGTTTTGCTGCGAGTTCCGGAGCGAGTGAAGGTCTCACTCGCTCCTGGGCTCGCGCACGCCATGCTTGCGCCTGGGCCACCATCGACCTCGCGAGCGGGTCTGAATCAGGCCTTCAGTTATTTTTAAAAATGTGTTAGCTAGGATAAATTATACATAGGAGTGGTAAATGATCAGCAAGTATATGATGAATATATGAATATAATGTTATATGAATATAGTATAATGAATATATGAATATTTTACCAAGCAATAGTGTTAGCAGGCCAATATTCAGCAAATCGACAAAAATCTCAGTAAATCCAATACCAACAAGCTATTAGCACACAAAGAAAAAAGGACACTTTAGAACAAAGAAGAACAATGAGGGTCAAATCTACAGGTCAATTTATCACATAAAGAGGAAATATATATTCATTGCAAGAAGAAAATGTAAGTTGCTCAATTAATAACTGGTAAAAAGTGCAAATGTAGGGGTTGGGGGAATTACTGCAAGAGCATAGACAACAAAATGTCCCTGGACACATCAACCAGCCAGCAAAAAGTACTACCCATGTATGTAATAGGGCCCAAACCTCTAGGCTGTATCGTGGTAATTCCCCGTGGGTCGGGGATCAGAGAAATCCAACATATTGGACAATCTCGATTCCCCCACCTCTGACCCGAAAATGGTCAGAATTGGCTATCCGCCTATAGGCGTTCAAAACCATCAATCGGTGGACATCGATGAACGGCAATTGGTCAGGGAATTGGGGAAATTCAACATGTTAAATTTCCTTGATTCCCTGACCGATCGCCGTTCATCGATGTCTACCAATTGTTGGTTTTGAATGCCTATGGGCGGATCGGCGTCACAAGAACATGGAATCGGGCCGTAGATGTCAAGCTAATTGTATCTGCACACATCGACACGTATATGTGAGCCAACCACCACTTTTAAGGATGGCCTTAGTGCTAATAAGTGAGAGTTGAACAGTGGGAGTGTATTAAATTTAGAGTGATCTTTACCAGGATGTACCCATCGCCCTCACATTCATCCCAGGGGAGGAACAGATTTACATTGGGGTACCTGCAAACCTGCCATGGGTGCTTTCCCAAATTATAGTGCAAAAACAAAAGTTCCATCAGCCAACAGGATGGCCTTATCTCTAGCTACTTTTAAATATACCGTATTACATTTATTCAGTGTGTCATGTTAGAAACACATTTACATATATACTTCTCTGTGTTATGGAGTGAATTTCCTGAATTATTATATTTAGAGTGTTCCATCAGTAAAATGATCCGGATAGGAGTTTGTAATCATGGCTGTATGAAGCGATATAGAGGTGCACCTACAGTACTACAGTTTCTGGCACTAAGGGGGTCATTCAGACCCGCTCGCGAGCAGCAGTACGCTCGCAAGCGGGTCGATGTTCCCCACTGCGCATGCGCACGACGGAGGGAGCTCCGTCGTGCACATGCGCGAGACCCGGGGAGCGACGGGCTTTCCATCGCTCCGGGTCTCGCACCAAAGGGGGCGTGCTGTCGATGTTGATTGACAGCACGCCCCCTTTGGTGGGCGTGCCGGGGGCGTGGCGGCCAGACGGAGGCGTTCCCATGGGAACGCCTACCGTCTGAAGCCGGCCCCACTGACATCACTAGTGATGTCAGTGGGAGTGATTTTGGCTCTGATAGAGCCAAAATCACTCCAGGGCTTGTGGCAAGGAGACCCTACCACAGGGTCTCCGTCGCAAGTCCGATGGTCGCGATAGTCAAGACCATCGCGACCATCTTTTTGGCCGCTCGCATATGCTGTGGGTGGTCACCCACAGCTATACGAGCGGCCAGGAGGCCGCTCCATTTTCATGGAGGAGGGCCCTGATTCAGAGCGAGCGCTCTGGTCAGAGCGTCCGGCTCTGAATCAGGCCCTAAGACCGCTGGGCAGCTCTGGTGGAGACACATGATTAGAATTAGCCGACATAATGAACCAGTTAGTGTAAGAGATTCGCTGGGACATTGTGCTTCTTCTGCAAGTACTGTGTGATAACATGGTGGAAATGCTGTGTTACTGATTGTAGGAAAGTGTTATTGTTACGGGTTTACATTAGCCAGGCTGTTTTGTTGGTGTTTGGAAATACAGAAATAAAGTTGTTGAGGTCTTTAGAACAAGGAGGCTTCTGATTGGAAAGGTGGCCAGTATGCTAATCAGTCTGTGGGCAGCGGTCTGGGACTCTGCAGCTCCTCATTGGTCTACAGCGATGATATACAGAGGTTTGAGGATGATGATGGAGACGTATTGTAAAGCCATTAGCATCTGCTCTCCTGATTGGATGCTTTCTCGGGTGAATGGAGAGAGGATAAACTTTTATTTTTTTGCTGGAATATCACTGTTTGTGTGTGGTCAGTTACAGATACACCTATCCTCAAATCACACCAAATAGCCCCATTTACAGTGCCACGTACTTTGCGACAAAACACCAATTCTAAGTACCGAGTACACTAAAAGCGAACTAAGACGCAAAACTGTGGAAAAAGTAGCAACATTGAGGACAGTACACAATCTAGGGTAAAAAGGCAACAGAAAGGTCCGATACTCCTGACCCACGCCATGCATCGTTATGCTTAATCTGCATCTTTATACTAATTATTTTGCTACAAAAATACTAATCCTAACTACCTAGTACACTATAAGCAAATTTAAACGCAAAATTAAAGAAAAAGTACACCGCACTGGACTGTCGCACCATGGCGGCCCATAAAGGACTTGTGTATGAGGACACATTTGTGCATGGGGCCTGATTCAGTAAAGATCGCTATTGCAATCGCAATAGTGATTATGCACGCAGTCTTACTGTGCAGATATACTAATGATTGCATTCACAATGCCGTCGCAGCCAAACATAAGGACGCCCCCTTTACCTTACACACATCCGTAATACTTTGCAAGTCTGCGAAACCATCGGTAACATCGAGTACCATCGCAGCCTCACGCATACTTGTACAAAGTCTGACCTTACTCAGGAATTGCTAACCTCATTGCACGCAGTGAAAACCCAAGCTGCGTATGGCATCGCAATGGATAATTTATGCATGCCCCTGTAACGGCTTTCAAACGCACTGACACGCCTGCGTATTACCGACCACCCCCCCCCCTTCACCTCCCACAAACGGCACTTCCTGTCAAACACTCTGCGATGGGTCTGCGTAGTCACTGCGATCGCAGTCCCAGTCGCAGTGAAGTCTTCATGCACTGCGATGCATGCGCAGAATGCAACAATCCGCCCATTGCGTGCGTAATCGGAGTTGCAATCGGTAGTGAATCAGGCCCACTGACACATATATGACTGGATGCTCAGCACATGTTTATAGGGATCACCAAAACTGACAATAGGTTTTCCTCTTAGGAACGAAAAAAGCTATCATTTCCAACACCAGATTTAGGAAGGATGGAATAAAATACAGCGTGCATAGTCCTGGGGCAAAGATGGTTTCATTTTTTAGTTACTTGTGTGTATGTGGTTTTTTTTTTTTGTTGTCGGTTAGTTTGTTTATTTTGTTTTTCTTTAACCACCAAATTGTTTTTGTTGTCACCTAATTGTACAGTGCTGTTATTTTGGCATCACAAACCTTTTGCTTTTTTTGCATGAACTATGGGCCTGATTCAGAGCCGCTCGTAAGCGGCCGCTCGTTCGTTCCGAGCGATGTTTGCCCAACTGCGCATGCGTACGGATTGTAATACGCATGCGCGAACCAGTCAGTGCGGCAGAAAATCGTTTGTTCGCTAAATAGCGAATGCCTGCTATTTTGAGTGACAGGAGGAGGCGTATGTGGGTGGTAACGGGGGAAGGTGCTTGAAAACGAGGAGTGGAGATCAGAACGCAGGCGTGCTTAAAGGTCAAAAACGGGCGTTTTAAGGGTGTGCATAATTAATACAGCAGCGTCATTGACCACGTCACTGGGTCATTTTATAGTCAGAACTGCTCGCAAGATTGCGGTAGGAAAAACCAACCACAAGAATAGCGAGCAGTTCATACGCTGGTCAATGTACTCGATTAATCTAATAAATAGCGGACATGACGTAGGATGCGAGCGGCCAGGGGGCGTAGTTTTCCAAAAAACGACCGCATGTTTTGTTCGCTCGTTCACACCTAGAGGCGTGAACAGACCGCAAAGAGCGAACGGTTCATTTGAATAGCCACCCATTTTTCCTGAACGAGCGAGCGCAAATAGCATCTGGCTCTGAATGAGGTCCCATGTATTTGAACAAAGTGTCTCTAAGGCAGTTCTGGGGCAAAAGTTATTGAGCTTTCTCCCGTAAATTGGCATCACCTACGTTTCATCACTCATAGGTACTGCAAATATGAGATCTACCGCGTATAGGCTGCAAGTTTATGGAACAGTGGTGCATAGGGCCAGTTGCTTCTTTGGCAACTGGCCATAAAATAAATGCTATAATCATCTTAATAAAAAAAATGTTAATGTAAATGTATCTGTTTTGTCCCATATTGTCAAATGACCTCTTTAATAAATATTCCTAATAATTGCTTGTCTTGCATGAGTTAATTGCATGCTGTTTATTGCATTCACACGCTCTAGCTTGTCTTACTGATCTATTCTCAGATCTTGCTGATTTTGTGCATTAGACACTGTACAACACAATAAACTATTGTTTTATGCATGCATCATCTGCTCTTGATATTTTTGGTTCATATACGTTGTCCTAAAAGTCACTATGTGTAAATATATTTTAAATGTATTTTTCTTTATAGTAATTTTTCAAAAGGAACCAAATTAATATTTATACCTGCTTGCGTGTGACTGCTTAATTAATTTTAGAACAAATTAGTTGTATGAGAATGGTGGATCAAGGGGGAGGGGCCGATCAGTGCGATCACCCCCCTCCGTTTCCCCGTGACACTTCTCACCTGCCCACTAGCGTTGGCAGCTATATAGCAGCACAGCGGCACTTCATGTAGAGAGAGAGAGAGTAGACTACTGCTTCTCTGCAGCAGCAGCCTCCTCCTATCCCAGCTGCTGTGTGTTGGGCTGCGGATGATCCAGGGAGACTGCTGCCTCTGAACAGCAGCAGTCTTCTCTCTCTCCTTGCATGATGTGCCGCTGCGCTGCTTTACATTGGGCAGGTGACAAGTGTTACAGGTGGTGGGGCTGATCACAGAACAATGACTCTGACACATACACTCAGTGGCCACTTTATTAGGTCCACCTACATATTAATGAAATTATCGAATCGGCCAATCATGTGGCAGCAACTCAATGCACAAAAGCCTTCAGACACCGCCAAGAGGTTCAGTTCTTGTTTAGACCAAATACCAGAATAAGGAAGAAATGTGTCTCGAGTTTATGGTGTGCAAAGCACCCAGTGAGCGGCAGTTCTATGTGCGAAAATGACAGATTGGTTTCAAGCGGACAGGAAGGTGACTCAAACAATGTGCTACAACAGTGATATGTAGAAGAGCATCTCTGAACACACAGCACGCCGAACATCAAAGTGGACGGTTTACAGCAGCAGAAGACCACAGTGGGTTCCCATCATGTCACCTGAGAAGAAGAAAGTGAGGCTAGGGTGAGTTCAGGTCACCAAAACTGGACAATTGAAAACTGGAAAAACGTTGCCTGGTTTGACTTAGGGTCAGAATTTTGCGTATTCAACCGTAACCAATGGATCCACCCTGCCTTGTGTCAACAGTTCATGCTTGTAGTGTGGGGAATATTTTCTTGGCACACATGATGCCCCTTAATACCCATTGAGCACTGTTTAAATACCAAGTCTACCTGCAGATTCTTGCTGACCCTGTGCATCCCTTTATAGCCAATGTCTACCCATCTTCTAATGGCTACTTCCAGCAGGATAGCACGTCCTGTCACAAAGCACACGTCATCTCATGCTGGTTCCACAAACGTAACAATGAATTCAGTGTTCTCCAGTGGCCTCCAAAGTCACCAAATCACCTTTTGGATGTAGTGGAACAGGGAATGTGGAGCCGTCGAATCTGCAGCCACTTTGTGATGCTATTGTGTCACCATGGACCAGAATTTATGCCACGAAGAATTCAGGATGTTCTGTAGGCAAAGGGGGAGTCCTACCCAGTACTTAAAATAGTGGCCACTGAGTGTTAGATATATACGGAGCAGGAAGGTAGAAAATAACATTATGATCTGATGCACAAATTCCTAAGTATGGTCTGAATGTATCCTGCTGGTAAGATACTAGTGTATTTTCTTTGTTCTCTTCTCTGCTGCACTTGGGTAGAATATGGCTTTAGAAGAAGGAACCAAGGCTTAGACCAGAGGTTCCCAAACTCTGTCCTCAAGGCAACCTAACAGTCCAAGTTTTAAGATTATCCATGCTTGACCACAGGTAATTTAATTAGTGCCTCAATTTGACTTTACATCCAGGGATATCTCTAAAACCAGGACTGTTGGGGTGCCTTGAGGGCCGCGTTTGAGAACCTCTGTTTTATACTGTGTGTGTATCTTTTGATGAACAATTCAATGTTATTACGCGAGCTCGTAATGCTTAAATTTAGTTAATGGTTTGCATGAAAGCGTCGCTGTCTTATACACGCACCACACTTCTTTCATGTGAGCACATTAGCTGATCCCGACCACTCATTAGTATTAACTAGGGGAAACGGGGCCTACCTCTTTGTCATTTTGTTGAGGCCTAAAGTCACATGGCATGCAGAGCTAGATTTAAGTTTTTCCCAATTATGCCCATGTTCCGCCCATCTAAACCTTAGCTCCACTGCATCCCATCTATTCTGTACCACAACATCTATTTGAAATAATTCAGCCTTGATTAAGCTTGTGGTTGAATGTCTACTATGTAAATAGTAATATAGTAAATGCACAAAACAATAATGTGTAAAATGTCAGTCCGGGATCCCTGTTGCCCTACAATGAGGCCTCTGTGTGGCCTTTCCATAAGCTCTAAATTGGTGTCGATATTAACCTACTAAGCGGCCCAATTTGATATACCTCATCAGTCCAGAAGAGTTTCCATAGTATATGAGTACTGGGGGCAGCCACAACAGCCAAACAGTGTTTTGTTTTCAAGACATTTTCATTAGGTGCACTAGTGTAACATATATTTTGCACCACTTGAAGTTAAATGGGTCTTTGTTTTAAAAGTTTTGACATACACATTTACACATAATAACTTGATGCTCTCTTTCCTACAATCCAATGAAAATCAATGGCTAGCATCCTCAGATCTCACAAAATAATGGCCTACCAGAGAAACAAGAATCATTTGATGACCACATAATACTATTATTATCGTACGTCCTGCTTTTCTTTTATATTTCCTATCAAAGCTTTCTTTTTTTCTTTTCCAATATTACTTCTCTAATGATACAAATAACATCCACCAAGTTGCACAATCCAAAGCTCGGACGTCTGATCAAACCTTACTTAACTTCTATGTTTTAATTTACTAACTATTTTACTTTCCATTCACTACCAGCAACTGTAATTCGTTTTTTTTTTTTTTTTATGGAACCTTTTGATTTAAATTGATTCTAACTTTCCCTTTTTTGCCTCTGTCCTTTCCTCCATTTAATAGCTTTTCTTTCCTGTTGCTGCGAGAATGTCTCAGAAGTCTTTCTTTGAATCTAAAACAGAGGAGTCCAACAGTGCAGAGATGTCTTGTCAGATCACAGCCACCAGTAACGGGGAGGTAGATGGTATGAACAAAAGTCTGCAGGCCATGATGAAGGGATTCGGGAACATGTTCGACCTGGATGTTACAGGACCCATCCGGCATTCTGGAATGCAAATAAACATGCAAGCCAGTCAGAATTCCACCAAAACCACGTCGGTCAGGAAGGGGAAGAAAATTAACATGGCGGTGGGCTTCAATGATTTTGGTTGGTCAGATGACAGCAGTGAATGAAAACCCTAGTGAAAGAAATGAAGTCATACATTATTTTTGGAACTTTTGATACCACGAGGTCAATGGTTTTTTAGGTTTTTTTTTTGTCCTTTTGTTAAAACCTGCTTCAGTATATGCATTTTTTTAGGTCGGTTCTATGTAAGAAGTTATTGTTGTTTTCATTATTGTGTTGCATTTGCTTCGGTATGGTGTATAACTTGAAAGATGTCATTTCACACATTTTGTGTTATTATTTTGTAATGCCCGATTACAGAGGTATTTGCATTGTTGTATTTTTATTGTATAGTTGGTGTTTATACTTTGCCTGGCAGACATACAAGTGATCTGTACCGTTGAAATGAGAAGCTTGTGTGTATTATTTTTTTTGCCGATTGCTTGTGTGTATTATTTTTTGCCAATAGTTTTTTTATTTTTGCCTAATATAAATATTCTGCAGATAATGTATTATTTATTATAATATTAGAAATGGGCTATGCTAACACTTGCATTGAGGGTTTTCATTTTTGCCGGGTATGGTCACAATAATATGAAGCATCTGCCATGAAAAGACAATGCAAGGCAATCTTATCTATCTTTTCTTTTTTTTTTTTTTAAGGTTCTGTGTTGCCAAAATACAATTACACTGATATAGCTGGGGAAACTAACCGCCTGTGAATTGTAAATATATTCTAATAAATGTTTTTCAAATAAGCCATATAATATGAAGCTAAAAATGCAGATGTCCAGAATACATTGGATGCCAGTATGATTATGCAGTGTCTTATAGGAATTTATCGAATGAATGGGTCCAGAGCTACTGCACTGTTGTTCAAAAGGGCCACATATTACCCACGTGTTGTAAAAATAGCCCCACATACCCTTAGAATTCCACTTGCCACAAAATACTTCCACATGTACTCAGATCCCTCATGAAAGACCTCCTCATTTGCTCCTCAGACCTCCTCATTTGCTCCTCAGACCTCCTCATTTGCTCCTCAGTCATCCTCACATGCCATTCAGTCATCACCACACACCCCTCAGACATCACCACACTCCTCATGCCCTTCCGGCTTTACCACATGCCCCTTACACCTCTTCAAACATCACCACATGACCCTCAGACCTTACCACATAAGCCACAGATACTCCTTACACCTCTTCATGTGCCCCTTACATTCCCAATACACTTCCTCACATGCCCCTCATATTCTCCCACTTGTCCCTCGCATATGCCCCTAACACTGTCCCCACTCACTGTATAAATTACCTTAAATTAGTCTATCTGCCTTATTCCGTTCTCGCTGTCCTCATATCCATATGTGATTATCTTTTATTCTTACCCCATTTTGTAACTACTCCATGTTATCTGTTATTCTTATTATGCTCTCTCTGTAACATTTCACATTTTCCATTGATGTTCCCCAGTTACTGTATAGCTGTGACTCATCTCTCCAACTCATTCCTTCAGCTCGTACCCTCACGTTCCCTGACACCCTCATAGCACATTGACTTAGTCATGTAAGTGAGGCGAGGGGGCAGACTGAGCCTACAGGGGAAGGAGGAAGAGCCCCCCTCACTCCCTCCCCATGCTATTACAACCCTGCAGTGTGCATAGGAAATCAAATCATGTGGAAGATGGCCTCTCTAGTTACTCTCTGCTTTGTGATAAAACAGAGAATCAGACTAAGGGGTCTATTTACTAAGCAGTGTTAGGAGACAGAGTGAAAAGTGATAAGGTGCCAGCCAATCAGCCCCCAGCTGTCATTTTTCAAACACAGCCTGTGACATGGCAGTTAGGAGCTGATTGGCTGGCACCTTATCACTTTCTTATCACTTTTCACTCTGTCTCCTAACACTGCTTAGTAAATAGGCCCCTAAGTGAGATCAGGAGCAACCGGATGGGGAACGCAGGTGAAGGCTCATTAGGCCGCTGGCGGCTCTTAGACTGCCTGTTACCCACCACTGATCTATGGTCTTGGTTGTGTTTTCTTAAATTGTATTGATCAGCTACCATGCATGGCCCAACAGCCCATTAATACTGCTTTGTTGGGCAAAATACTGGCCATCAGTAGCCACCGTGTGGGTGATCATCGTAGATAGAATTGCATGATAGTGGTTGGGTCAAGCAGATGTATCATGTAATATATTTGGCCAAAGAGTGCATTATTGTTTTTGGACATTCAGATTTCTGCACATGCACCATAAAACTCTGGTCAGTTCTGATGACAATTGTCATGTGATTCCTATGAGACCACACCCACGGTGATATGGGGCCAGATTGTGTAATACCGCTGTGTGACCAGGATGACTGATGCAATCGTTTCTAACCTTCCAATGCCTTTATGCCAAGGAGAGCAATCTCAAACTACCATCCGATGGAAACCAGTAAGCATATACACATAATATAGGAGAACGACTGGTTGGTGGCAGTTGTCTAAAAATGTCACTCTACAATACAACATAAATAGCTATGATACATATTAATTTACTCTGCTCTGAACTGGTAATGTAGCTTTTTTTGATCATTTTATCAACACAAAACAATGAGCAGACGCCGACTAAAATAAAAGTGGTGATAAATGCTTGCAGTATCCTATGTGGTCTCACGTATACTTGCAGGCAGTCATAGCGTGATCATACGATTAGTAAGGAGACTCATTCTGCAGGCATTTTATCCTTTAACAATAATGTAGCTTGGGGAAACGCCCAAAGAGATGATTAAAAGTTGTTTGTATGCTTGTAACTTACTAGATTACTAAATAATCATTCAGATACTAGTGTGGGGTGCACTTTATAGTGTTACTGCTAAAATGACTTATTAAATGGTTAATATATCTGTGTGTAAGCTGCCAATCTAATATTAGACTTGCTGAATCTAGTGGATGCCAGACTGGATAAATTACAATATGGTTTATATCACAGAAGTGGCACTTGCACCGGGTTATTATAGTATATTTTAGGGAGCATAGTAAGATAATCCAGTAAGCTTTGCTGCCTAGCTCTGCATTCTCCAGATGTTTAACACATCTTGAATTGAGCTATAAATCGATAAACCCCATTTAATATATTCAGAGTATTGTTATGAAATGGCCGTTGTACCTTTTTAAAGTTCCTTGTTCTGTTTTTGATTAGCTACTCAGTTACATTTCCCAATGTATGGTAATATTATGGATCTTTGTATTTGTTTTTTATTCTTAATGGAGAACTATGATGAAAATCTATTTTGTAAGGGAGGATAGTCTCAAAACTGGCGACAAGGAAAACTGACATATTTTTTTCAAAATAGCACTATTAAATATGTTGTGTAAAATTTAAATATAATTGAATGTTGGAATTCATCTATTAAAAATATAACAAATGATTGACTGGTTGGATTATATTTATTGTTTTGCTCCTCCACCGTGTGATTATTTGTTGTTGAGAGTTTCTTTAGCTTTTGTCATTAGGTTGATTTTTATGTCATAAAGTGAACATTTTTAAAAGTTATAAAACTTTAAATAAAACTAACTTGGAGTTGTAATTTATGTATTTGTTTATTGGTAAATTTTTGTTCTTGCACACCATAATTACAGGGAAATAAAACCCATTTTCACAAACATCATTTGATCTCTTATTTATGATGTTTAACATCGTATTGCACACATTTGCGTTGATTGTGCCTTTTGGAAATATGTAGTACTGTGTCTGCCAGGCTGCTCCACCCACTGCGTCTTCCCTCTCTGTCCAAATCTGCCCCTGTTCTGTCTCACCATATTCCCACTCCATCCCACCCCACCCCCACTCTAACGCCCACCTCCCGCTAACTAGAAGTTGATTGGTTGCTATGGACAGCGTTTTTGCTTGTCCGCTAATTAGAAAGTTTGATACATTGTCTGCTTGAGTTTGTCACATGAATGCCAGAAGTTAGAGAAACGTGTACTAAGAGGTGATTGAAAGAGCTCAGCACATGATAAATACACAAATCAGGCAGTATACTGTAAATGTAATTTGCTCAGTAAAATCTAATGAGCCCCAGTGGCCGCATACTATATTCAATTGTCTGAGAAGCATATAAAAGATCCTGCCTGGCCTCTGTGATTGTATCCTCCTATCCATGTAGCAGCTATGATGGCATATCATTCACCCACTCCCAACTTATTGAAATGTCTGTCACATCCTGCAGAGAAATATAGGTACAGGGTCAAAGATGAATTGGTTTCTGCAAATCCAGGTGTTATAAGTCTGTCTACAAAAAAAAATGTTTCATGGCCGTATTAAGTGCTGAAAATGTTCAAGGGCCTATACTGAGAAGGGGAGGAGCTGTGACCAGTGATGTGTGGGTGTGGCCAGTGCCATGTGGGCATGTATACCCCCTACACTATCCACTCCCTAATTACATAAAAAATTTAAAATGTCATAATTTTGTGATAAGACTAATGAAGGCCTGGAGCTCCATATGTCCCATTGATAATCTGGCCCTGGGAAGTTTTGTTATACTGTTAATTTCATGACTCGCAGGATAACTGATTGTAAGTGTCAGGGCATAGGAAGCCATTTGGTTAAAGTACTGTCATAATATCAAAGATGATTGAATTAAGAGTCAGGGCAAGCTTAATTAGAATGCCACTCAGGAGAGGATGTTTGGAGGTCATTAGGATGTATCTCTAGAAGGGCATCCTATAACTTGGAAACACAATTTAAAAAGGTCTGTTGTCTGGATCCTCATGTGGATTATTTAGACCTGTGAAGCAGGAACCCATACCCAGCAGGCTTCTGCAGGTATAAACAAAGAGTGTTCAAACCACAAAGTGTATTTAGTCTGGCCACCAGGTGTGATTAGATATAGGCAGATCACCTGGTGTGATTACATATAGGCAGTTCAAAGACAAATCCTATTTGATCTGGTTTATGACATAAAGTTGATATTTCAGTGATAACAAAGTGTGTAAAATCATATAAACATAGCTTATTAGCTGAGTTCGATACGCAGATTCAGTGTGATTTGCAAATCACTCAGATGCCTGGGCCCAGAGATATGAAGTATCTCACCGATCCCACATCACAAAGGCACCATATATAATGTCATGTAGTAGCTAAAATAGCATAGATACTGTAATGTGAACACCTCATATCTTAAGTAGTCCTAAGAAAACAGGTATGCACAATTATTTGTATTTAATTGTAAAGTGATGTGGGCAGGTCTGGGTTGTCACAGACCTAATTAACTAATCAACCAATCAGCAGAGACTGGGTTATGACATCCCAAGGGTGGGAGTACAGGGGATTAAAGGTATTGGAGTTCTGTGTTCAGACTGGGAGATCAATGTCTGCATTGAAGTTTGTAACCTGCATTTCCTTCCGTTCTTCTCAAACAGATTTAGCCATGTGTCCTTTTTATTTTAAAATTGCATTATATGTACTTGGCTTTGTAACATATTTTTTTAATAACTAAGCATTGAACGCCTTGTAAATAAAGTATTCTTTATTAGTCTAATTCATATTTTTCTCAGACTGCTAGGGTTACGCTATAAACTGTTAATAATTGCTAGACGCAGGGGGCGACCATTTAACTGAATGGGAAATGTGACACGAGCCTGCGCAATTGTATTATAGAGTGAGGGGCCCTGTGGCTCCTTTAATTATCACTGGTGGTGACAGTAACAGAGGGTTGTACCGTCTAGGTATACAATTACGTCGCACTGGCCATTGTGAGAGGGCAAGCTATACTTACTGAGGTCCCTGACAGGTACCTATTTGTAAGTGGACCAATTCAGGAAATATCGTAAGTATCTCTTGGGCTAATGCCTGCGTCGTTGTGCACACCGTCCCAAGGAACCCCAATACCTTTCTATTGGCATGTTAAAAATGTCCTACAGTATGAGCTCCAAAAATGTATAGTTTCAGAGCCTGACTGCAGGAATAAACACCATCTTAGATGGAGCCAGCCCACTGTGGCCTATGAAGAGGGAGGGTCTGGAGTGCGAAGAGGGATCTATTTGGATCCACCTCATCCGGCCCTCTCAGTGTGCATGTGTGACCTAAGGTGGTGCATGTGCAGTAACACTGCTGGGATCCTTCCCATCCCTCACTATGGGGCATATTCAGGTGGGTGTGAGAATTGCAAAAAACCGCAACTGCAAGGTTTTTCCTGCAGGTGCGGGTTTTTTGCTATTCAAATAGGTGTGTATTTTTTCTTTTTTTATGCGCCGGGAGGTTTTAATTCTCGCACCTCCAGAGCAAGAGTGATTTTTCCTAAAATCGCTAATTTTAAGGAAAAATCAGCGGGACTTGCTCTGGCACCCTGGCGGAACCTCACCTGAGGACTTATTAATCAATTGGAAGTTTCCAATTAGCTTACTTATACCCCTTTTACACTGGAGCTAAAACCCGGGTTTTTGAAGGGTTAACCCGGGCAGCTCCCTGGTGTAAAAGGGGAGAGAGTTGGATCGCCGGGTCGAGTGACCCAGCAATCCAACCCAGGTAACTAGCAGGGTTTAACACGGGCGTAGCCCGTGAAACCCTGCTATGGGAACAGCGCACTCCGGGTCACGATGACCTGGAGTGCGCTGCTAGCCGGCCGATTGGTCCGGCTTCAGTGGCGCTTGGAGATGACGTCATCTCCAAGCGCCACTTTCACTCCGCAAAAGCCGGGTCTATGCAGACCCGACTGCGGTGTGAGCAGCGCTGACTCGGGAATATCCCGAGTCAGCGCCGGCAAAATTCCGGGTCTGATCCGGATAGGAACTTTGTTTCAACTCCGGGTCAGACCCGGAATTTAGGTGGAAAAGGGGTATTAGTCAGTAATTACTTACCTTCTGCAGCGCTGTCTTCTTCATCCAGCGTCGGGTCCCGGACTACTGCAGCAGCGGTGAGTATGTCGGTGTGTTTGTATGTGTGTGCATGAGTGTGTGTGTGAGCCCCGGTGTATGTGTCTCCCCCCTTCCCCAGTGTCAGTGTGGCCCCCCGGAATGGGAGCTGGGAAAACTACATCTCCCAGCAGCCCTTGCCCCTCCCACCAGCCCCCTGAAACCTCCCAGCAGCCCCCTCTCCAGTGAGCCCCAGGGACCCCCGGGCAGGTAAGTGCTGAATTCTTTTTTTTTTGTTATATTTTTTTATTACGCGGCACAGGGTTTTCAGAGCTGAAAACCCTGCAGCCACTTTTTTTAAATTGGATACCACAGGTATTGGGAGCGCGCATACCCGCGATATTCCAAAATTGGGCGCAAGGTTTTTTACCTCGCGCCCAATTGAATTTGTCCCTATGATTGAGACATCTTCTCCAAATGTGAAAGAATTCAAGAAAATCAACAGTTTCTCCTTCACAGGAACAGCAGGTTCTTAAGTTACAATATGTAAGTGAACAGTGCTAATACACACATTGGATACGGATAATCATTTACGCAAATATTGATAAATAGGCTCCAGTTTCTGAAAAGCATTTTGACATGGACCTCACTGACATTAGTAATACCAGCAGGCTGTAAAAATGAAACAAAAGTAAAATGTTAAAAATGGAGGAGCTACATTACATTTTGTTTTTAATTACATAGATTGAAAATTTAAATAACATAAAAATGTACACAACATAATAATTGTTTTGAAAATAATTTTGCTTTAAAACAGCAATTCCATGAAAATTGAGGTCTGTAATTTTTAAAGTTAATCACTGTGTACAAGTCTGGCAGCCATGCTTGTTTTCCCTCCAGAAAGGAGATAATGATTTGTAGGAGGACAGCTAAGAAAATGAATGATGTAATCCTAAAAGGTACTTATCTTGATATATTAAGAAAAAAAAACCCTGTGTGGAATTGCTGTTTGCAATTTCAATGATCACATTCACACTGGTTACATATTTCAATATCATATTTATATAGCATTGCAAAAAAAATTAAGATGGTGTCCATTTTGTTGTAAATGTGTTTTTTAATGTAGGTGGTCCCTGTGCTTCCAGATCGGTTTAATTCTAAATGGCAAATAAGTTTTGAATTGTTTAGGGATTTTGTGGGTTTTTAAACAATATATTTTTGTTACCAGTTTTAAAATGATGTTTGTTTTACAGAGGAAAATGTAATATATTTTGCAGCAAGCGTCTGGCAAGTTTGTTCAGAAACTCACCAAATATAATAGGTTGCGAGTTTGGCAAACTTCCAGCGATCTTTGTCTTCATAACCCACCATTGCAGTTTCTTTCCAGCATGTTTGCGAGTGGGATCCCCTGCGTTTTTTCATTGCCATCACTAGGGGGGGACCCGCAGTGTGGAGGCACCCCATCATGATTCCACCGGGCCTAGGCCTGTTGGCACCATGGCTGATTGTACCCAGGAGGGGGCACCTGCTTGTATTCTTTTGTGGGCCCCACTTCCCTGGGGGAAACCAACTCTGCCCTCAGGCCTGTCTGTTATTTATCAAGTTATTCTGGTGCATTTCCGGTGACTTACCAACTCCTTTCTATTACACATGGGAAGTTGTATGTTTAACATTAAAAACATCTGGAGGGCATCTTGATTTGCGGCAAGATTGATTGAGGCGCAATTGCGGCGAGTTTAGATGTACTCTCATTCTATTACATACAGCAACTTGAAACATGACAGATTTCCAAAATCACAACCTATTACATTGCCCCAGTAGGGGTATATTTACTAAAGTGCGGGTTATTAGAATTGGAGTTGTTGCCCATAGCAACCAATGAGATTCAACGTTTCATTTATCTAGCACCTTCTAGAAGATAATAACTAGAATCCGATTGGTTGCTATGGGCCACAACTCCACTTCTAAAAACTTGCACTTTAGTAAATAGACCCCATAGACTTGTACTTTGACTCTCTGGGGAAATGAGAGCAGAATGTATGCCTTGGACTTGTGAGGTAGGCTGGGACGGCATTCATGCTTTGTGTGAAAAGCCATCATCTATATGTCCCTTGTCAATTCTGAGCACAGGCCGACTAGATCACATTTATTTGAAGTCTTTTCACATCTTGTTCACTAATAACATTTAACATTTTAAGCTTGTCTGCTCTGGGGATGCAGATTACCTTCCTCTAATACATTCTTCAAGCAATTGTCTTATATTGAGCCATCCGTGTTAAAATGGGATTCATCAACACATTTCAATCCGCAGATCTGTCATGCTGCATTAAGAGGAATTATGGCACATTTAAGCATTGTATTTCTGTAATCAGGCAGCTTCAATGCTCTTAATGAATTCCTACTTTGCTTAAAATTGAAGAGAACATATTTATTCTGGTTGTATTAGTGATGGCAGATTATCCAGTGGTTTCAGTATTATAGAACAAAGCAATTTACTGTTATTAGCAGGATTACTTTCTGCAGAGTGCAAGCTAATCATGCTGCATTCTAATGTATGTCAAACATACAGGACTTTGTAGCCAGTGGAAATATGGAAGTAATTATCTATTGCCCTGTGACCTTTAAGTTTGGTACTAGAGATATTTAATAAGGAATTATCTTTGAAGGCTAACTTTAGCCCTCCCTCCCCCAACCCATAAAACTATGACGCAGTTACTCAGTCATGTTCAGCTCCGCTGGCTGGGGGTGAGTAGTTGCTTCCCACTTTTCACAGTACATGAAATAAATGACTAAAGCTAATACAATAAACTCAAAAGTTAAATGTGGATGCCTGTATTGAAAACAAGTGGACAAAACAGCTACTAGACCATAAGGATTCTTGGGTTCATCCAACACAAGCTGACTGTCTTGGGTTTATCTTGGGATTGTGTGGTGCTATATAGCACATATATTGGGGAAAGGTGACTGTACAGCTACATTGCACGTAAAGCATAGCACTCCACATGACTGAGGGCCTGATTCAGAGACTGGCACTAATGCATTTGCTAATACAATCACTGTCTCAACAGCAGTTGCGGAAATATGCATATGCTAATTTCAGCCTTGCCCTTGTGCACCGGCATGCAATGGAGAGCACAAGCTCTGGGACGCCCACTTTCAGGCTTTGTGGACAGTGCAACTGTGACGGTGACTGTAAACACTTCACCATCAACATTTGCGGGAGCCTAGGAGTTACTCGGGTTATCCATCTCAAGTACTTTCAAACACGACCTATGAGGCTGTGGATGTGTGTTTGGGAAAGAAGTCGCGTTCAACAGGCCATTGGAACTTCCATAAAACGCCCATGAGATTACCTTATTTTGTGAACACTTGTTCACACAATGGGCCTGATTCAGAATGGACGGATTTGCAGCGCACACAAGCGGCTGTACAAGTCCATCCATTTCGGATGCAAATACAGAAGGAGCTGTCAGACAACTCCTTGCTGCATTTGCAATCCCAGTACTGCGACCGATGTCGCAGTTGGGGGCAACCATCGCGACCGGTTGCTCCTTTTGGTCAGGCTTCCCGCAGCCTGACCGGGTGCCTAGTCACTAAAGAGGCCAGGAATCTGCTTCACGTAGACCCAGGCCTCGTCCCTCCCGGAAATCCGGGGCGACACCAGTGGTGTCACAAGTATAGTTAAGTGCAGCACTCGGCACCTGTGAGGGAGCCGGCCGGCACTGCACACAGGGCAGCCCGCACCTCCGGCATCCCCCCCCCCTTCACCCCAGTAATAAGCATGGTGACGGGACCATAGGGGTTTGGCCGAGAGGCCATGCCCCCTGTCCAGATGGCCACACCCCCTTTCTTGCAGTTCACTGCACAGGATCCCTCCCTGCATCGGGTGACACCGCGGGGAGGGGCGACTAGATCCCATTTCTGGGTACGGTGACCAGGCATGCTCCAGCTCCGCCCCCGCAAACGCCGCAACATGTCAATCATGCTGCAGCTTGGGGGGTCTGCGAGCACATGGGCAGATCGGGTCCTGCACAGGCCCAGACCCAGAAACATCGGAGATTCATCATCGGATGAACGTACATCTCTGTGTCACGCCCACTGTCTCTAATCATAGCGAAGTCATATGTAATCACTTACGCCATCGCACACCTCGGTTAGCGCATCCACAGTAAGGGTTTCTTAGATTTTTCACACATGCGCATTACCAAATAAAAACACTCAACTGCGACCGTCTCTGAATCGGGCTCTGGGTAACTAAATAGGCAAAACTGTCCGTGCCTCTAATTCTCCGAAGCCGCAGTTCCAACTTGTAATAAGCCATCTGATTGCCAGCTTCCCCCAATATACTGATAACATGATTGTCCCATAAAAAAAGGACATCTGGGATTTTTGGTAGCGTTTTAGTAGTTTCCCAGTAGACATTACACTACAAGCTCGCCGTGTTTGCATCTGTGACTTTATACAAAGCCCTTCCCTGGTGTACATTCCCAATGGTCAGGGACTGAGACGCCTGATCTGATCATCGTTAGACCCTTAAATACCACTCGGTGCGTCATTAGACGCCAGCCATCGGTCACACCAGCAAAACTTGCACCAGGTCTATGCTAGGTACAGATTATCCATTTGAGAATGGCCTCAATGTACACGATGAAGTGTCTTTATACGTAACCGCTTTCAGCAATACGCCTGCTACACTCCCATAAGAAGCAACATCTCCGTGCGTCCAATTAGCCGCCTCCCAGGAATGCCCAATGCATTTCTAATACATTTCAGAGACTGTGCGCCTGAATCAGTACTGCGAGTCTGTGCGTTAACCATCGGGACATATGCGCAGTAGAGAAACATCGCTCTGCTGCGCCCGCCATCGGCAGCGCGAGTTACTCAGAGTCAGGCTCTGTATGTCTTATTTTACAGCTTTTCATTTGAGAAATTAAAAAAAAAAAAAACTCCCTGTCGCCGGCCCCTTGAAACAAAATAGGACATTTCCATAAAGCCTCAATTTCCATTAAATCGGCCTCACTGGCCACAGTAAAAATATTAGCTTAATGATAACCATTAGAACCCAGAAATGTGACCTCTGTGTTACATTTCATGCTATTAGATGTCTACATGCAATTAGAAGAGAGTGGGAATACGGACGTGATACTGACTTTGAGCACAGGGCTTTTAGCATACCCTTCTACTTATGCCATGCAAAATGCACCGTATATATTTTTAACCACCATTTAATGGAAATATATAACTGCTGATAGGAATGACAGCGATCACAAATCTCCTGGCATTTTTTATTTTTTTTGTTGGAATGCATAATTGGATAATCATAGTAAAAAGCTATTCAGAAAGAATAACAAAAGCCCTCTGTGCCCCCACGCACGGGTAAACGTTGACCCCTAGGCCAGGACGTCAGGATAGCAGAGGATAATATATTTCACCAGTAAGCCCTGGCCTTGTCACTTTGTTACCAATAAAATCACTTTTTTTTTTTTAACCACTGACCTTTGCTGTTTTATTACAGATGAGGAAAATTAAAGCGTTGGAAAAAAAAACCTCAAGGGCATTATGTGTTTATGTACTATGTACAGTATGTCTGCAATTGTACTGGAATAAATAATGGTTTTCATTTAAAGGGAATTTGTTACCAAAACTAACTCTTCTTTGGATTGATGGACTTAAGAATAGTCCTGATAAACAGCCAACCCACAGGTGGATCTCTTGTAGCCTTCCTGACCAAATCACTCATTTCCCTTTGGTCCATCTACTAGTGTCTCACAGTCTGTGGGGCAGATTCACTCGGCAATGTTAAAGCTAGGATCTGACTCATGGCCTTGATTCAGCAAGAAAGGCAGTGGCTAATACGCACGCAATCGGCTGATTGTTGCATACTGCGCGTGCATGAACTAGTCATTGCCATCGGGAATGCGATCGCAGCGGCTGCACAGACCCATCGCAGAGTGAATGACCGGAAGATAACCGGGGGCGTCTGAACGCCGTTGCAAGGGCGCGCATAAATTATCCACTGCGATGCCCTACGCAGCCTGAGGTCTCATAGCGTGCGTGGAAGTTAGCAATTTCTGAGTAAGGTCAGGGCTTGTACAAGTGTGCGTGAGGCTTCGATGGTGCTCGATGGTACCGATGTTTTTGCAGTCCTGCTAAACATTACGGATGGGTGTAAGGTAAAGTGGGCTATGTTGTGCTGAGATTGCATTGCGATCGCAATGGATTAGCATAGTATCGCAGTCAGACTGTCGCTATTGCATTCGCCTCTGTGTCCCTTGCTGAATCAGGCTCTCAGTATCACCTCCCACCACTTTATACAGGCTGCAGTGAAGCTGTAAGTGATCAGACTGCTGCACCGGATAATCAGACGGCTGCAACTTGTTCGGGTTGGACAACCATGGGAGTAAAATTGCAGGATTGGATTAGGGTTAGGTCACGGTGTAGGGTTAGGATCAGGCATGTTAACTTCCGGAACAGAAATCTGCTGTTCGACATGCCGCCTGCCGACATTCACAATGTCGAATCTCTGGCAATGTCGACAATATGTCAGTGTCAACATTTGACATGTCATATTCGTAATGTTGACAAATCCTACCGCACCCCATTTTAACCATGCGGACATTATAACTTTAAACATTCGTCGTAGGTATAATATCTGCACATTTAAAATGCTGGAAGTGCTGTAGCATTTTAACTATGTTGGGATTCCAGTGCCGGCTTTCTTGTGTCTACAGCAGGGGTGGGGAAGCTTTTTTCTGCCGAGGGCCATTTTGATATAACATTATTTGCGGGCCCGGTGCAGGCCACGCCCATTCCTTGACGTCACACGGGGGCCGGGGTCACAATTGCCGGTGATTACAGAAATGCCCGGAGCATCCTGAGGATGCTCTGGGGAGCTGTAAGGTCAGCGGTGTGACCATCTGAAGTGTCCTAAGGATGCTCCAGGCGGCACTGCTGCATAGACTCTGGCTGCAGGGTGCCATCCTAGTCACCCTGCTAGCCAGATGAGGCTAGCAGAAAAAAACTCTGAGGGCCAGACCAAATGATCCCACAGGCCTTATATGGCCCCTGGGCCTGCGGTTCCCCATCCCTGGTCTATAGAGTCACTGCTGAAATTGTGACTGTAGACATTCTATACCGAACCCCATAAAAATAACTTTAATAAGAAGACTGATTACATGTACAGTACTTCATAAAATATAGATGTCAGCTTACTGTCTCTTGGTAATCAGGAGTCTGTATACGCTGCACGTTTCCATAAGGCGATAGCCGCAGAGGTTGTAGCTGGAAGCAGTGCTCCTGAAGTCCAGAGATGAACAAAGAGTGTACATATGATATATACTGTATAATTAGGCTAAATTTTAAATCTAATTTCCCAAGATCCTGTGAGAATGTCGACATGGACTGTATGTCAACAACCAACATATCGACATTCAAAAAATATCGTCATGGTTAAAATGTCAACATTTAACATGTCGACACCAGGATGTCGACAGGATGTTTTTTTTAGGGTTTTGGGGTAGCCTGAGGGTTAGACTAAAAAACATTCTGGTGTCAACATTTTTGAATTCCAACATATTGGTTGTCGACCTAAAGTCCAAGTTGCCGTTCAAAATCTGTCGACTTTCTGTATTTCAACTTTTCATACCACACCCAATTTCCCAACTGGTGGTACCTAAAGCAAGCCTATCATTTCTTACAGAGTTTATAATGTGCAATCAATCCATGGGAGGTGGACGGATCGTGCGCACAGGAGATTTAGCTAGGGATGGCAGAGCAGAGATGGGGAAAGTATACCATGTTCCTTCTCCTCTATCTATGCCCCATTCTCCGTTCCAGCAACACACCTGCACACCATCATTATCCAACATTCCATTTTTCCTCTGAGAACTCAGAATGGATAAGAGATGGAAATGAAAGTGGCACCTACACAGGATCTAAAGCAAAGTGTCAGTTGGTAAACTAGTCTTACAATTTTAGTAGTTGACAATTTTTTGTTGGTGCACTTTTTACAGTAGGTGGCGTCACTGTATCGCATGCTAATATCTTCTGACCTGCTGATTATTTTACGTCCTTCTCTTTCCACACAGCTGCTGCCATCCTTTGATATATGTTCATGGACAGAAGAAGATGTGGTAAGCTTTCCCCAAACATTGTAGACATTTCAAAGATTTGATACAAGTTTTCAGTCGGAATTTTTTTCCCTGTTAAGTAAAAGTAGTTCTTAGTTAATTTTAGGGAATGGACAGTGCCATAACAATTCTTTGTGCTGGCCCCACCCCCTAAACTGGTGATGTCATGATGTCAAGCCTAGGGGGCGGGGCCGCCGGCTTCAGTAAGTAGAGCACTGCCCGGAGTGTCCAGCTCCACAGGCTGCAGGGTGTCTATCTGGTGTGTTCCTTGGACACCAGAACCTTTATCTTCCTGTGTAGTCTCATTGATGAGTGTCTGTGGTATTTTTGCAATGGGCCCAACACCACTTATTATTAGACACTATATGGATCACCGAGGAGCCAACAGAACAGAATATAGAAGCATATTGTAATACATTGCACAGTGGCCAAACCACACAGCCTGCCATTATGACTAGAAGAACACTTCCTGGGACATTTCTGTGTAATATGAATGTTGTAATTAGTCATTTTACACTTATGGGGTCAGAATGCCAAGACCTGTCCCAGGGAGGGAGAACTGGGGCGGATCTCGGGACAAAAATAAAATCACAGAGCAGTTGTCCAAAAAGGGGATAATTTCAGGTTACAGTTATGCTAAAGTGTTTGATAAATGCACCTAATTTGTTCTAAAACCTAATAAAATGAAACTTGCTTTTTATTTATTTTCACAGTTTATCTGGATGCAGCAGTTGGTTAAATCAGGTAACAGGAATTGCAGCTGTTTACTCTTCATTGTTGCTTTCTGTCTTATGAAAAAGTAACAGAGTTCACCGGTGTCTTATTTGCAGATGACAGCTCCGCCACGCAGAGCCTTTACGCCACTCTGTTCAGAGAGCACCACATTACAGGAAAGAGACTTCTTCTTCTGGAGGAAAGAGACCTGAAAGATATGGGCATAGTCTCCAGGGGGCACATAATCCATCTGAAGGTAAGCACTATAGGCATATATACCGGTGATAGAGCTTTGCTGCAATCATATTAATACTGATATGTATCCAAGGCATGAAAGGGACAATAAGTATGAGCAGGGACTAGAACTTTGGGTCTAATATACGGACGGTCCACCAAAACAGAGAGGGGCTGACTGTTCCTCTGCCAGCCATTGGTCAGTAGTATAGCAGAATATTATTATGTGATGTTAGACTTCAAATTCATTTTAAACACCAAAACAGGTCACCCCCTGAAGTTTGTTTAGTCCAAATTGGTCTCTCATTATTTCTATTTAGGTGCCAAATGTTAGAGTTATAAAGACATAGGGGGAGATGTATCAACCCCTGGAGAGAGATACAGTGGAGACGTTGGCCAAATCAACCAATTAGCTTCTATCATTTATCTAGCACAGCCTATGAAATTACAGTCAGAAGCTGATTGGTTGCTTTTGGCAACTCCTCCACTTTATCTCTCTTCAAGCCTTGATACATCTCCACTAACTTCCCATTAGTACTATTAGGCCTAAATTCAATTAGCCACGTTAACTGTTGCCACGACCAATCGTAGATTTCTTGCTATTCTATTAAAAAGCCACGTTAGTTTAACCCAGTTCTCAATGAGATTTAACGCTGCTTCTAAGTAGGGGAAAATCCCTATTTTAAGGTAAAAATGTCGAGTCTTGGGGCCTAATTCAGAGGGCGTCCCTATTTTTTAAAATCCCGGCCTCCAGGTTGCTCGCACAGCTGTGGGTGACCACCCACAGCTTGTGCAAGCGGCCTGGCAATGGTCGCGATTGTCGCGACCATCGGCATTGCGAGGAGACCCTTTTGGTATGGTCTCGGCACTCGCAATGCCAAGTGGACTTACAGCTCTAATAGAGCCGGAAGTCCACTATTGACTTCACGAGTGATGTCAGTAAGGCCGCCCACAAACGGCAGGTGTTCCTTCGCGAACGCCTCCATTTGTTCAGTCACCCTACCCGCCTACAAAACGGGGCGAGCTGTCGATCAACATCGACAGCCGCTCCGTTTTGCTGCGAGCTCCCGAGCGAGTGAAGGTCTCACTCGCTTCGGGGCTCGCGCACACCATGCGTGCGCACTGGGCCACCATCAACCCGCTTGCGAGCGCTATGTGCTCACGATCGGGTCTGAATCAGACCCTTGGTTCAAAACTTCAGGGACACTCCCAATAATTAATAATGCACTTAGAAGTTTCAAATAGCATAATTTGGCTAATAATGACTAATTTTTGGGGTTGAATGAAGTGGAACGGTACATGGGGGTGTTGTATTGATGGAAATGGTGTTTTTAAGCTTTTGCCTGGGAGTTAAATGTGTTTTGTTTTTTTTTCAATTTAAAAGTGGCTTACAATTACATAGAAATAATCTGACAGGCATTTTTGTACCCAAAATTCATCTAGAGACTTTAAATTTTCTAAAAAAAATCCCTTGTTTTCTATCATTTATCCACTGTAAAGCTGCATACACACACAACAATTTTGTAAATGAACGATCTTAGTAAACGATTTTCGTTAATTTTTTCAAGGGAAAAATGAACGAAAATCGTTTACTAAAATCGTTCATTTACTAAATGTAATGAACGATTTTTCTGAACTACAAACGATTTTTGCATATTCCCTTAATGAAAATCGTTGAGTTGGTCAGTCTGACTGAACTACAAACTACAAACGTGAACGCGTATGAACAATAATCGTTCATCGTTTTAACTTAGTGACAGATTTTTTCAACGATTGAACGATAAACGATATCGTTAGTGATAATCGTTCAAACATCGTTGTGTGTGTATGCACCTTCAGTAATAATGCAAAACCAACCATTTGGAACCTTTTAAGAGCTTCAAATACTTTGCTTATGGCCACCAATAGCCTTCAATACTATAATCCAATGTTATTTGCTATTTTTTGGGGGGTACAGGGTGATTTCCCCACTTTTCACCACACAACCCGGCTAATACCAGTCAGAATTACTGCATGACCCCCAGGAGAAGCATTTTATAATTGAATAGCGCAACTAGTGGGACGCATGCATAAATTAACGTGCAGTAAGCACAGTGAATTAAGTCGCTATAAATTGACCAATTTCCGAATTCAGCCGTTAATGTAGGTGCATCACAATCTGAGTTATGGGAAAAAGATAATTAAAGATGTCCAGTGGCAAAGTCTAAAACGGTCTGAAAACAGAGGCCCTGATTCAGAGCCGGATGCTCTGACAGAGTGCTCGCTCTGAATCAGGGCCGTCCCTGTGTTTTTTTTTGAGCGGCCTCCTGGCCGCTCGCATAGCTGTGGGTGACCACCCACAGCTATAGCGAGCGGCCAAAAAGATGGTCGCGATGGTCAAGACCATCGCGACCATCGGGCTTGCGACGAGATCCTTGTGGTAGGGTCTCGTTGCCGCAAGCCCTGGAGTGCTTTCGGCTCTATCAGAGCCGAGAGCACTCCCACTGACATCACTTGTAATGTCAGTGGGGCCGGCCCCAAACAGAGGCGTTCACATGGGAACGCCTCTGTCTGGGCAGCCACGCCCCCGGCACGCCCACCAAAGGGAGAGTGCTGTCACGCAACATCGACAGCACGCCCCCTTTGTAGCGAGACCCGGAGCGACGGCTTTACCGTCGCTATCCGGGCCTCGCGCATGCGCACAACGGAGCCGGCTCCCTCGTGCGCATACGCACTGGGCCAGCATCGACCAGCTTGTGAGCCCTCAGCGCTCACGAGCGGGTCTGAATCAGGTCCAGAGACTGATGGCCGAGACGTCTTACTCCCAGATTGGCAGTGTGTGTATATATATATATATATATATAGCTATTATGGCTTATTGATCATGTATACATGGATTTATTCACATTTTCATGTTGAGGACAATACACAATCATTATGTAGGATGGCAATATATTGTATTGTGACCCAAAAATGAGGATAGAAAAATTGTTATATGTACTAAATGTATTATTATAGTTATTATTTGTTTTATTATTAGTATTATTGTTATTGTTTTGTTTTGCAGACAGCAATCGAAAAATTAACACACGATTATCTGAATCTTTTTCATTTCCCTCCACTAATGAAAGTAAGTTTAATCCTATAGAAGCTTATTATTCTGCTGTACATTGCACATTAAGACCAGGCAGGCTCCTAGGCTTGTACAGTACGCGCTAGAAAAACATCGGAATGTAGGAAAACTGCTCCCCTTCCTCACCTTGTTAGGTCAGCCAACATTATCACTTAGTTGATCTCTGGCAGTTATAATAGAAGAGAATATATAAGTTGGGGGGGTGTAAATGTTATTTGAGGAACCAACAGTCAAAATATGATTTATTTATCTTTTTAAACCTCTATTTTATATAGAGGTGCGTTTCACAGCACAATTTTCCTGCCCAGGTTTCATAGGATCTTCACATCGCTATTTTTTTGGGGGGGAGAGATGTTTGACACCTTCTAAAAAGGACAGGTGTTGAAGCATACATGCCTACTCTCCCGGGAATCGCGGGAGGCTCCCGATTTTTCGGGTAACCCACCGCGATCCCGGAAGAGTAGGCATATCTCCCGCATTCCGCCCACTTCCTAGTGAAGTGGGCAGGATGGGGAGATTTTACCTGAAATTATCGGGTCCGTCGGGAAGGGGCGGGGCTAAATTAGGCAAATCGTGTCATTTAGCCCCGCCCCCTCCTCACGGACCCGCAAATCACGGGGGTTTCTGTAAAGGGGGTGGGGCCTAATGCCGTCTATCGTCACCCCCCGAAGAGGAGAGCAGCAGGTCCCCTCCTGCTGCTCCCGGAAAGCTGCCCAGCAAAGTAGGTAAGTATGTGTTGAAGTTGACCATAGCAACCAATCAGCTTTTATCCATCATTTCATAGCATGTACTTGATAAATGTTAGCTAGAAGCTGATTGGTCGCTACTGGAAAGCTCCACCTATCCTCTATAGAAGGTTTGATAGGAACCCTGTTCCCTTTCTCTGTCTTAAGCCGGGTACACATCTTTAGCGACGGGAGCCGGCATCGGCAATTGCATACAGACTTGCTGATGCCGAGGCAACGGTGGGGACCATACTGCATTTGGCAGCATGGCACACGCTAACGATATCCCCTGTCGGACCTGCATGCAGGGCCGACAAAGGATGTCGCTGACGACGTGCGGGAGCGTGCACTGTCAGCGACATAGCTGATCCACACTAGACGATGTGCCCAATATGTCGGTCCAATCCGCTAGATCGGACGATATATCGTCTAGTGTGTACCCATCATTACAACTTACATGCTTTCCCCAATTTACATAACACTGCACCGCCCACATCCCAAGCTAGCCACTTATTATGTAATAAGGGGGCTAACATATTTGCACTTACTAGTGATTGCAGCCGTATAGTATTCTGATTACTAGATTCTGTTAGGCCTGTTTATGTTGATAATTGCATAAATTGTTGGGGTTTTTAACATTTGGTTCACTTGGTTTTTTTAAGATAAGCATTTTATTGTTTTTAACTTTAGTTGTAAAAGACTTTAAACAGTCCATGCTGCTTTACTGTATATTGTTTTCTACTGTTATTTGAGACCTGATAAATCACTGGGCCTGTAAGCGTTCAAGTCCTGGCTGGATGTGCCTGAAAATGATCCCTTTTGATTGCATCATACGAACGCCTGGCGATCACTATGAGGCTGCGCACATCTACCATATCCAGGGTTGTGTACTAGGCTTGTCACTAAGAGGATGCAGTAGTGTGACAGACAAACAAACAAAAAGTTACAGATTGAATGCAGCCTTTATTTTAGTTTTAAAAAAAACCTGGAGTTTTGCAATTCATTTGACACCACGTATAAATGTTGCTTCTAATCTGACTTTTCTACATTTACGAACCATAAAAAGGTTTGGAACGCCAATGTTTCCTTGTGAGCTAGGGCGCCCATTTGGCCATCTCTTTCTGTGTTCTTGACCACATCACAGTCCTTGGAAACAATAATTTGGGATTGGTGGATGATCCAGAAACAGCACAAGGTGGAACTCGTAAAAAGTTCACATCCAAGTTCTGACTATTTCCACTTTATTTAGTTAAAATTTTTCTTTTTCTCCTAATATATTGCTGGGCATAGATTCCATTCATGTCCTCAGTTATTCAAGGGGTATAACCTAGAAATATACTTTTCCATAGAGGTACAATTTGAGCAATGGGTAATGTCAGAAGTAGAGATATGCGGATTTTGTATTACAGGTTGAGTCTCCCATATCCAAAGATTCCGAAATATGGAATATTTTTAGCATGACTGAGAAAGTGAAATCTTTGCTTTCTGATGGTTCAATGTTCACAAACTTTGTTTAAAGCACAAAATTATTAAAATACAGTATAAAATAACCTTCAGGCTGTGTGTATAAGGTGTATATGAAACATAAATGAATTTCATGTATCTACACAAACTTATTTTGATACTCAAAATTATTGAAAATTTTGTATAAAATGACTTGCAGGCTGTGTGTACAAGGTGTATATAAAACATAAATACATTCTGTGTTTAGATTTGGGTCCCATTCCCAAGATATTTCAATATGGTATGCAATTATTCCAAAATACGGAATATTCCGATTTCCAAAATACACCTGGTCCCATTTTGGGATATGGGAAACTTAACCTGTACTGAAATACAAACACCCAAACTTAGGGGTTCCATGTCAAATCGAGTCCGAGTTTGGAATCACAGAGTCCCGAATACTTACCCGGATCCTTCGTTCGGGATTCTGGCAGACGGGATACCGACACCAGTATCCTGATTCCCTTTGCGATAGCGGCGTCTGCATTTTGCCGGACGGCGGGATTCCGGTGGCGGTATATCGACGTGACTGGCTGTTAGTGCTCCAAACGTGATTAAATCTTCCAATTGAATCACTGTCCCTGTTGTTAGTGCTCGCAGGTCTTATTCCCAGATTGGCATAGTGTATGTATATTGTATATATATGCAATTTTAGAGCTACTGGGATGTATTTAAGGGTTTGGTATGAAATGCCGCTGGATGCATGTTCATATCCGACACGGTTCAAATCCCGACGCCGGAAGACCGACAACAAAAGATCCTGACAGGTAAGTATTTATACTATTACTAACCCTACCCCCCCACCAACACTAACCCTCCCTTAGGGGTGCCTACCCTAACCTCCCCCCCAAGTGCCTAACCCTAACCCCCCCTGTAAGTGCCTAAACCTAACCCCCCCTTCCTCGCAGCCAAAACCTAACAATCCTGGGGGGGTGCCTAATCCTAACCTCCCCCCAGGTGTGCCTAACCCTAACCCCCCCAAAGTCCCCCTCCCGGAGCCCCAAACCCTCCCCTCTCCCCGCGGCTGTCCGTGTCCGCCACACCTTCGTTCGGTTCGGGCTCCCGGTGTAGGGTTAATGATAGGTGTCTGGATTTCGACGCCTATCATTAGACCCCTGCCGGGATTAGACAGTCGGAAGCCGGCATTTCGACTGTTGGCTTCCTGACTGCATCCCGTATTTAAGTAGTATTTATCTATATTTTCCTACAATTCTGGTTGCCAAATAAATTGCCCTTTGTGTAAACATCTAATAATACATATGTGATATATACATTCCAAAAGTTATTCTTGTTTTCTAGGCAGAATACATCCTGGTGGGCCCAATATAAAATACACATAAAAAATGCCTATTACATTGAATTGCAGCTCCGCTTGCCTCTATAACAGACACATAAATACCAACAAAATTAACAGTTAGTAAAACCCTTCTTCAAAAAAAACACTTTATTCATATACATAACAGGACTTGCTGTGCTCTCTAAAATCAAACCGTTCACTGGTGACTTAGAAGGCCATAAAGCCTTTGTTGAAACTAAATTAACTCTACAATACAGTCAGGAAAAGCTGCATGCTGTTCATTCTCCATTCACATCTGCTACCGGTGACATTAAGATCAACGGCTTCAGACTACGCCAGCGACAGACTATACATGGATGCAAATCTTGTTAGTAAAAGCTTATAGTGAGGGGATCGGGTCTGGAAACTATTCCACTGGTTTGTACCTATGGTGCAGACAGCTATGCTCTTTCATAGCCTGTCTGATCAGGGTACAAAGTTGCATTTGCAAATGTTATTTTTGAATTGCAAATTCTATTAAAACAGGTATAAACTCAAATATGTACACTAACTTGAGAAATACATTATAATTGACTTGGTCTATGCCTAAAAATGCACTGCCACCTAAAAAATGGGTCAAATTTGAAGTGTGTGCAGCACGGTGATACAGTGAATAGCATTGCTGAGGTCATGGGTTCGATTCCACCAAGGGCCTGTTGTGGAGTTTGTATGTTCTTCCGGGGGTTATGTGGGTTTCCTCCGGATACTTTCGTTTTCTTCCACAATCCAAAACCATACTGGTAGGTTAATTGGCTTCTGACAGAAAAATGAAGTGTGCTTCGATGTCCATGTGGTATGGAAGATAGATTGTACTTTCCACTGTGGCAGGGACTGAGTCAGTCTCTGTAAACTGCTGTAAAATATGGGGGTCATTCAGACCCACTCGCGAGCGGCAGTACGCTCGCAAGTGGGTCGATGTTCCCCACTGCGCATGCGCACGACGGAGGGAGCTCAGTCGTGCGCATGCGCGAGACTCGGCGAGCGAAGAACTTTCCTTCGCTCGGAGTGTCTCATCAAAGGGGGCATGCTGTCGATGGTGACTGACAGCACGCCCCTTTGGTGGGCGTGCCAGGGGCGTGCCTGCCAGACGGAGGCGTTCCCAAGGGAACGCCTACCGTCTGAAGCCGGCCCCACTGACATCACTAGTGATGTCAGTGGGAGTGATTTTGGCTCTGATAGAGCCAAAATCACTCCTGGCCTTGCGGTTGGGAAACCCAACCGCAGGCTTTCAGTCGCAGTTCCGATGGTCGCGATGGTCAAGACCATCGCGACCATCTTTTTGCACGCTCGTATATGCTGTGGGTGGTGACCCACAGCTATACGAGCGTCCAGGAGGACGCTCCATTTTAATGGAGGTGGGCCCTGATTCAGAGCGAGCGCTCTGGTCAGAGCGTCCGGCTCTGAATCAGGGCCTATGTGTGCTGCTAATAAATAAGTTCATACATCTAGCCTCCTCGCCAGAGCCGTAACTAGACTTTTTGGTGCCCTGTGCTAGAAAGAGCATTGGCGCCCCCCTCATTTTTCAAAGGGACATAATGCACCCAAACAAGGGCCATAGTTTCATGGGGAAGGGCCAGGGAAGAGGTAGGGGAGGCCAGGAGATGCTGGGGATGAAATAAGAGGAAGCTACAAGCAAGAATGATAATAAACAGAAATTTGACAGGCACAAACAGCGCCCCCTGACCTGTGGTGCCCTGTGCGATGGCCCCGGCCGTACTACCCTAGCTACGGCCCTGCTCCTCGCACGCTAAACAGCCCTTCTAGTCGCACCATGCTGTAGCGTGACTCGGTAGCACATAGCATCTTTTGGTGTGTCTCTTTACCTTCAAACGCATCTTAGGGCCATATTCAATTTGAGGCGAAAAGCCATTATCGGTGATAAATTATCGGCGATGATGTCTTTTTCGCCTATCGTCTTTTTCACCATATTCAATTACATTGACTTTTTGCCGGTGCGAAAAGTCAATGTAAAAAAAAAACGGGGATAACGGCGAAAAAAAGTGCAGAATTGGGGATTAGGAGTGCAGGCTAAAACAAAAATAGCCTGCACCCTTGGGAATGCCCCCTAAAAACTATCTGTGTAAAAAAGTAAAAAAAAATCGGGACACCCCCAAAAAATATTAAAAATTTGGGGGTTAAAAAAAAAAAGTGGGAACACACCCTAAAGTACCCAAATAGATTCTAGAGGGGTTCGGAAGTATGCGGCAGATGTTTTCTTCATTGCGGGGAGTAGCGGCAGGTGCATTTTTAAAGAATTTTTAAAAATCATTTAAGGGACTTAAAAATATGCTTGCACGCATTTTAATCTACCCCAAATTTGATGGGCATAGTTATTTTTCCCCAGAAAAATTGCTAAATGCTCTTCTGCATCACCTTCTTCAAAGCCGCATTTATGTACCTGCCACGGCTATTTAAAAACCCGACTTCCCTTCTGCATGCAAAACCCCCCGTTGTGATCCCCCCATGTCTGGACATCTTTAGGGGGGGTCCCAGGATGAATTCTCTATTTTTTGCGCCGATCCAAGTTTTGCCGGTTTCCGTTTTCGTGTCCTTTTCAATTGAATTCGGGGAATATCGGGCACGCGCACAATACTTTTCCGCCAGGAAAACAGGCGAAAGAGGCGAACAGTTCAGCAGGCGAAAAGTCTGAACTTTTCGCCTCAAATTGAATACGGGCCTTATTTGCACAGCTTCTGCTGAAGCTGCTTGTGCATCATATTCGCACCGCTGTGCGAATAAGACGCATTTTAAGGTAAAAAGTCGCACGAAAAGACGCTCTGCACTACAGAGTCACACGGAGCTCCCGCGTTATGTGTAGCACACAGAGGATAGATGCATGTGAACACATCTGTACCAGCTACATGTAATAGCAAAAACAAAATGCCCTGTTACATTACAAAAAGGGTTTGTCTAGGCACAGATTTGCAGCCCTTAGCTGTATTAGCTCCTAAAGCTAAATCAGGCCCTACACCCCACTGAAACGAATATGCCATTGAAATAAATGGATGATTGACATGAATGGAGTTCCAAAGCATAGTAAATATTTTCCCAGTTAGTATTTTCATTGATGTGTGACTGTAATCAAAGTAAGGAGTGCCAGGCAATAACAGGCTGCCAACATTGGAAACCGCTCGTGATTGGCTAAGTAGCGAATTACACCCCCCATTAATTTATTATACTCCTAGATGGCAGTTTTTGCTATGGGAACCTGGACAGTTTTATCTGTCACTGGGGCTCAAAGAAAGACTTGGTGGGAGGATATGGAATGATCATTTAATTATTTACTTATTGCTGTTCCCATAACACTCATTTCAGTTGGGTTTCTAACATTTAGCACAAATGCCAGAAACCCCATTATAATTAATCTGAACAGCTCTGTACCGCTTATGTTTTCGTTGCATTCGGAAACTCATGTAAACATGTCAAGAGCATATCTGTGCATTAGAAGAACCGCATGTCTGTGGCATGTACAAATGACAAATGACCTTCTTTTTCATATGCACTTTTTGACATAAACACAACTCCAGTGGGTAAGTGGCTTCTATGCCCAGCAATGATGTCTCTCCTGACAAACAGAAAAAAATATTTAGAAACACTTCTCAGCTGTCCCTCATGCATCTATGATAAAGTCTCGGGGGTGAATTTACTAAAAGTCGATTTTAATCAATTAAAAATCGATCAACATCTATGTTGTGTTTCAAGGGCTAAATCGAACATTTTCTTAAACTTAAAAATCAATATGAAGAAATTGTCTGTTAATAAATGTGTGATTTAGCCCCTAAAACACATTGATGTTGATCGATTTAGATCTATTTTGAATCTATTTAAATTGACCTTTAGTAAATTCACCCCTTGGAGGTTATAGGCACTATAAGATCAAAATGACAATTTGGGTGACGCACTTTATCTCATCTGTTTCTTAGGATCTTGCATTTGAAAGTGAAGATGAAGAAAAGATTGTGGACCTAGAACTTGTGTTTGGATACCATCTGAAGTCTGGAAACAACCCCGAGGTAAGTGGCCATAATAACAGCTCTCGTTAGGGCATCTGTCACAAAGGTAATTCTGTTAAACCCACACAAAGAAAAATATGTTATCAATAAAGGATAATTAGACAATAGTTTTAATTTTGTAAACAGCACTAGAAAAATGAAATAATCTATTTGGTTGCCATGGGCAACAGTAACTTTTCTTTGCACAAGTGCTATGTTCTGCATAAAGGGCCTGATTCACTACGGAATGCAACAGCGATTACGTGCACAGTTCAACTGCGATAGCATGCTAATCCTTTGCGATCATTATGCCGCCGCTGCCCTACATATTGACGCCCACTTTACCTTACACACATCCGTAATGTTTAGCAAGACTGTGAAACCATCGGTAACCTCGAGTACCATCGCAGCCTCATGCACACTTGCACAAGCTCTGACCTTACTCAGAAATTGATAACTTCCACGCATGATATCAGGCCTCAGGCTGCGTAGGGCATTGCAGTGGATAATTTATGCACGCCCCTGCAACGGCGTTCAAACGCACTGGCACGCCTGCGTTCGGCCAACCACCCCGCCGTCACCACCCACAAACGGCACTTCCTGCCAATCACTCTGCGATGGGTCTGCGTAGTCACTGTGATCGCAGTCCCAATCACTATGGATAGTTCGCGCAGTGCGATGCATGCACAATGCGCAACAATCGTCCGTTTACGTGCGTATTAGCAACTGCGTTTCTTGCTGAATCAGGCCCTAGGTTTGTAGTATTTTAGTTTGTGTTTTAGCTTGTGTACTTGTGTCTGCAGTAACATTGTGTAGCTGTAACTGTCTAACACACCAGTGCAGTAACCTCTCAGTACATGTGCTGTGCCCTGATTCAATATTGCATTGTCGTCTCTCTTGCCTCTGGCAAACCATACAAGGAAACGTACAAAAAGTATCAATGTTCTTTGAAGATCCGGTATTCTTTGTGTCATTGTAGCTTGGAGAAAAACACGTTTCATTTCCATACAAATGACTCTGGGGCTGATTCAGACCCGGACGCTAAGCTGCAAACGCACGCTATGGCCGATAGTCGCCGTCTGCGCATGCGTCAATATGCGCATGCACGAGACACTCACTGCACTCGTGATTTGTGCGCTCGTAGTACACAGACTGGACGCTACTTTGACTGACAGTGTCGTTTGTGGGTGGTAACGGGAAGGTGCTTGTGAACGGGGGAGTGGTGCTGCGAACGTAGGCGTGTCTGGGCGTCAAAACAGCGTTTTATGGGTGTGCATAACCAGGGCTGGCTCTAGGGCTCGGAGCACCCTGTGCCAGCCCTTAACAAGGCGCCCTTACATCCAACCTCCCCATGTGACCACCCGCGGGCCACTTCGGACCATGGGTGGAACAGCGGGACAGTACTGTCCCGCTGAAATCGGGATGCTGGGGAGGGGTGCGCCCTCTACGGGTGGCACCCCTCTGTGACCGCACTGGTTGAACACCCCTAGAGCCGGCCCTGTGCATAATTAGCATGGAAGCATTATTGTACACGTCACTTGGTTGTATTTCAGCCTGCAGTGATCGCAGTGCTTGCGGCAGGGTAGGGTCTACCTCAAGGGCTGCGTGCAGCTCCGATGGCTCTCGATGGTTCTGATTAATCATACACTTGCTGGAGATGACGTGTGCTAAGTAAGAAAAGTGGGCGTCTTTATACCGGCGTGCGCTCACTCTGCCGTCGCTCTCTAAGACATAGAGGGCGTCCTTAAGCCTTGCTGTGCGATCGAGGAATTTGCATACCCTGCCCCTGATGGCTGCGAATGTGCGCTGCATTGCGTCCGGGTCTGAATCGCCCCCTCTGTCCTCTTCAGCAGAGGTGAATACCCTGTTGGTGTGAAAGTGTGATCGCAGAGTCTGTTTTGGGGATTTCCCTGATTGTTAGACATAATCGTTCTTCTGAGTAGCCCTATCGTCGCATAGAATGGCGGCGTGTACTCCGTACGAGATCGCAGACGCAGGCAGCTTTCACACGGCAGCATTTTTGTCACCACTCCCCGTTACCTCACCCAAGCGCTCCGTGATGGTAAATCACGCTGCAAGTGAATAGTCACTGCGAGCGACAATGGTAATGTACCTTGACGCATGCGCAGTGTAAATTAGTTGCGCAGATTGCAGATTATCGCTCATTTGTGTAAATAACTGCATTGCGTCATCTGTATATCAAGCCCATTAGTACTAATAAATGCAGATGGAACAAGTCACTTTTAATTCTAGTTGTATCTTTCTCTGTCTACCCCTATATTATGGATACACAGTTGCTTCTATAATAGAGGTATCTGTAGGTCAAACAAGCACTCTGGTGTTCAAATAGAAATAGTACAGGGAGCTACATGAGAAAATGAATTTCATGTCCCTTTTCCCATGTGAGTGATGAGAAAAATCAATTAATTCCGCGTACCGATCTACGTGGAGAATAATGATTCAGTGAAAACAATCTAATGAATCGTCCTTTCCGTCAGTACCTAGTTTTTTATGTGACAATACACTGATCTGAAGTCAGTGTTTGGTAGGATAATCATTTTTGCTAATCGTTACATGGGACTTTTTTCTCCAATAATACATATAAAAAAAATTCTGCGGCCCGAAATATAATTGTAATAACCTCTCAGAACACATAATCATTTTATCTGGGTTTGACAGATCACATGGCAAAAAAATATAAAAAAAATCAGCATTGCTTGGTTGCTCTCCTCCGCTGTAATGCCATAGAGAGAGCGGGTTTGGTGTCATTTGCAATGTACTTGAATATTTGTTGCTAATTCTGGTTCCATAATTCTGAGTTTTCTCAGTTTGTGTTATCATTAGTTTGACAAGAATTTCAATATATAAACAATCAAGACTGAAGCATAAAAAGTAGCTTTGCGCACACACACATCAATCCTTCCTCCTCATCAGGAAGCCATTACAGAGATACCTCACTGGGCGTCTTCCAGCAGCAGCTCCGAGTTTAATTTGGGTGGGTGGGGGGGCAGAGTTTGTAACTGACATGCTCCGGAAGACCCCAGTGCAGGAGAGGACTGACGGAGAGGGAAGGGGCGTGGCCAACACAGCTCTAAGCAGGTAGACTGACTGATCTCACTAACAGCCAGGTGGGAGAGTCCCCACCCACACAATACTTTAATCGTCCATTCAGTATCATTAAATAATATATATATGTATTAGCAGTACCTAACCGTCATTGCCAAGTGATTATCAATTTTATTAAAAATATAAATAAATCACTCACAAGGGCACTGCACTCACCATAATAACTAACAATAATAATCATAAACAGTGGGGTTTTGGTTCATGAGTTGATTGATGCATTTAAGCTTGCAGCCCCCGTCAAGCGACCCCACTTTACTGCAAGTCCCTACTCTATTGCTCAGAATTATAACATGGAAATAACTATCACATTAGTGTTAAACTCAAGTATTTGTTATCTGGTTTAAAGCTCACCGCGACTTTGCTTTTTAAGGTGAGACAGTCACCAAGCACACCTGTTGCTAAGCACCGAGGAAAACAGCTGACACAAGCTAGATTAAATAGGTTAAAAGGGGTGCATGAGAAAATGTGATCACAAAAAGATGAATTTAAAAAATAATCAAATAAACAAAAAGAACTAATCCACGGAACTCACCATTCCTAGATTTGGGGTGCAACATGATATGTGACCACATTGTTTAAATAGAAATCACAGGGGCTCTGCACTCACCATAATAACTAACAATAATAATAATAAACAGTGGGGTTTTGGTTCATGAATTGATCAATGCACCAATGGTCGCGATAGTTGTTTCTTTGGTCAGGCTGCGGGAGCTGAAGCTTCCTGCAGCCGGACCGGGTGCTGACCACTTCAGAGGCCAGGAATCCGTGTCCACCGATGCAGACCCTGGCCTCATACCTCCCACAAAATGGGGGCGACACGCCCCTGTTTCTGGGAACGGTGACCAGCCACCCTCCGTCTCCGCTTTGCCCCAATCAATCATACTGCGGCTTGAGGGGGTCTGTGAGTATAATCGAGGGACCCATTCTGCACATGTGCACAACGGGTCCTGCACAGACCCCTAACCAACAGTGATGTACGCTAACCATCGGATAAACATACATCTTTGAATAAGGCCCGATGTCGGTACGGGTTGGGTATGAAATCTCGGCTGTCGGGATGTCGATGGTCAGAATACCGACAGCAGCACCCCAACATCCATAGAGAACAGCGGTGAGTATTTTTCTAACCCCTACCCTAACCCTCTCTGGTGCCTAACCCTAACCTCCCCCCCTAGTGCCTAAACCTAACCTTCCCCTCCCCGCACCCTAATCCTAACACTCCCTCCCCGGTGCCTAACCCCCCCTAGTGCATAACCCTAACCCCCCCCGCACCCTAATCCTAATCCTCCCTCCCCGGTGCCTAACCCCCCCTAGTGCATAACCCTAACGACCCCCTCTCCGCACCCTAATCCTAACACACCCTCCCCGCTACCTAACCCTAACCTCCCCCTAACACCTCGATACGGGATGCCGTTGGTCGGGATACTGGTGCCAGGATCCTGACCTGCCAGGATTTTGGCACCAGTATTAAGACCGTCGGCATCCCACATGCCAGGATGCCGACTACATCCCATCAGAACAACCTTTGAGGTAAAGAACTAGACAGTAGGCTTCAAATCATGGAGTGGCCAACGCAACCTTCAGACTTAAACCCCATTGAGCTGATTTGGGATGAACTGTACAGAAGGATTTAAGCAAAGCAACCTACAAGTACAACACGTGTGTGAACTTTTGCAACAGTGTTGAGAAGAACTTCTGGAACAATATTTGTTTTCCATTGTAGGAAGTGTGTTTGGCTGTGTGTTCTGCTAGCCGTGGAGTTGCTAGCATCTCATTGCATGTCTGTAATATGCCTTCTGTCTATCCTGCACTGAAGAAGTCAATTATACAGGGGTTTCTGGAAAACTACTGTACCTTGAAATGCACAGTGTATCATGTTCATCACAAAGCCTGAGGGTGCTTCAAGCTGTGACTGTTTTATCTCTTATAATTGTGTCAACAAAACACAAAGTTTTGAAAAAAAAGAAAAAGAAACCTGAAGTACAAATATATATAATAGGAATACAAGTGTGAGACTTTAGAACACCCTGCCCTAATTAAAAGTATCCTGTAGAAAAGGGGCATTATTCTGCCTCTCTTAATTTAAGCTACATGTCATCCAGTCATGAAAACATGTCAGGACCTTTATAAACATGTCAGGCATGGTGTTTTCAAAGCTATTTCTTATATGGTGAAATGTGTATTGTGCCATTAAAAGTATGCTTCATTTGACTTGCTTCAATTTAATCTTTAAGAATACCCAAAGGCTTTGTTTCAAACGCAGGGGATAAAAAAAAAAAAAAAAAACATAAAAAATTTGCAATCTTATAGTAACCTTGTCTGCGCAGTGTCTAGTTAGTACCAATCCCGCCTGACCTTAGACACCCGCCATTGTTAAGTGTATAATACATTTACATATTTTGCAATAAAACATCAGTCATTTGCATTACAGTGTCAAGATTTATTTGATTTCTTCCACCTAAATATGACTCATTTTCCATTCTTGTATTTTAAAAACCAACTACTCTAAGCTTGTTTGAGAATAATCAAAAATTGCCCATTTAGTTTGAAGTCATTTTCCTTTCAAAAGGCAAATGTTATTTAATCTTTCAGCTGTTCATTGTGCCATCATAAATACTTTCTTTTCAGCACAGTTGTGGGGACTGAAATGAGCCCACTAATTGCCTCCCATTTCGACTGACATGTGGTGGTTTAGTGGAAAAGACTCACAGCGGGGAGAAGGAAATAGGAGGCTGAGAAAATGGGAGCTAATTATTTTCACTGCCTCATGTCAGGCTCTGTGTCAGGCTTGTTTTTACAAACTGGAAGGTTTAGCACTAAATAAAACAAACTGGCGTCATGTTTTCATATACTGGCAGTGTCACGGAACCAGCTGCACATCTCAAAGACAATATAATGCTTGCATTCGTACGGACACCATCTGACAGTCACTGTGAGCCACTACTAATGAGGATATCACAGTGATGCCAAGTGAAAGGTGCTGAATAATTTATGATTCTACATCAGTACGGCAATAGTCCTTTACATCATTATGAGACATTGTTTTCCTGAAGAGATTAAAACATCCTTTAGTGCCAGACCCTGGAACCTACATTTGCTAAGAGAGGACTATTAATGGAATTTTGGGAGGCATCCCTGCCCCCGTTGGTTTATTTTTTTATAAGAATCTCTCATGGGACAAAGCTTTGGAGGGTCACGACACGCCATCTATAGAAGAAGAGGAGAGAATTATCCTCACTTGTATTATCTAGGTTTTAAATCCGAAACAAATGAAGTGACACGGGTTTAACATAATGAAAAAATAATCCAGGTGCTATAGATGCAGGTTCAACTGTTGTGACTTGGAATCAGCAGGTCTCAGCGTCTGAGATAGATAATAGCAAAGATTTTGTAAGAGCTAACGGAGCCCGCGTTGCTGATATGTTACTACTTTTAATAGCGGAGGGAACAATTGTTTTTTCGTTTTGTATTTTAATTTTTTTTTTAGACTTTTTAATTTATTTGTGTTTTGCTCTTTGCTCGTCTTAGAGAACATCTATCGCTTCCCAGAGCCCACATCGCTGGCTGAAAAGCGGGTTTGGCTACCAAATCTGGTAAAGGGTATAGCAGCCTCTGAGATGTATGTTTGGGGCAATACTCTGCACTGAAAGGGCTGCAAAGTACTGCCTACTTGTGATACCCATTGTATGTCAGTGGGTCTGCGTCAGAAACTCCCCTCCGCCCCCTCGTGACTTTTAATGTTTCAAAAGATACGTCATACAGTAACTGGGATTTAAAGGGAGATTGGGGAGAAAGGTGATTTGTAGACAGCTCGATTTGCATGCAACATCTCACCAGTGATATATCCAGCTGCAGGCAGATCCCAGTCTTCTGCGCGGAGCTGTGGGGTTGATGTACATTTTAGGCATAATTCTGTCTCTTTGTGTTGTCGTTGTTTTGTTCTTTGTTTTGCTTTTTGTTTATGATTTATATAACAGACAATATTTAATATATTTTGACCTTCTCATAAAAGATAGTGTTACTGGGAGTATATTTGACAGCAGTAAACAAAGTGAATATCATGGCATGCAATTATGCTGCTATAATGCACAACTCACATTTTATATATATATATATATATATATATATATATATAATTCTGCGAATTATATCCCTATAGATGGTGAGAACTTCCAGTATGTCACCAATTCAAAATGTCAAGTAACTAAGACATATGTGATTTTGTGGTAGTAGGATTAAGTTACGATGTGATTTCCTGCATTCTGGATGTGTCCTTTCACCTTTACAGGGTCACAAAATGCAGACTTCTTATACCCTGATTATTTATAATAAATCTAATGTCACCTAGGCAAGAACTTGTCCGCACTTCCTGTAATTAGTTTTGCACACAATGGATATCGTATTATGGAGCTCATTCAGAGCCGTTCGCTAGATGCGATCGCTCGCACCCAGCGTATGCAAATTTGGCTAAGTGACGACATGGCAGGCGCTCGCTCAGAAAAGCATAAGCACGCCCACTTTGTTTTGGCGAGCGATCTCTTTGTCTCTATAGACGCCCTTTAGTTTATGAGGAGACGCCCACTAGTGCACGTCATTTCCAGGAAGTGTATTAAAACATTGGTACATCGAGGACAATCGGAAGCGATCGCAGCGCTTGTGGTTGCCTTTCCCTGCTGCAAGCACTGCGAGGACTTCAGTGTAGAAAACAGGCATGTGACGTGTACTATGACGCTGGCTGTTAATTATGCACGCCTTAAAAACAGCGTAGAAACACTCAGGCACGCCTGCGTTCATACCTCCACTCCCCCGTTATTAGTGTCCTGCCCCTGTTGCCACCCACAAACGGCCTCTCCTGTCACTCATTTCACTGGGCTGTCTTTGCTGGGTGAGCGAGCAGCCTGCGATCGCACAGAGTAGTTCGTGCACGCGCAGAACGAAGCGTGCGCATGCATGTTCGCAAACCATCGGGCCGCTTGCGAGCGCACAGCGCTAGCGAGCGGCTCTGAATCAGGTCCTATGTGCAATACCTCCCTAATGCAAAGTGAAGCTTCTGTACAGAAACGGAAAACTTTACAATGTCAAAAATCTTATTAGTGACCTCTACTGAGCTGGTCATGTAATATAGACTACGCTGCAATGAACGAAAATGTTATACTGTTGTTTAAGCTGAAAGATAGCAGTATTTCTGTAGCTATAGTCCTTCCGGGGTTCTCCTACACAACTGGCCCATGTAAAGAGAGGCGCAAATATATACACAGTGTTTACACATATAAAATAGAACATGTCATTTCCCCTTAAAGCATATTCGTACTACTGCAAACATGTATTTCTGCAGGTAAACAACATATGTTACATTTTCTTATATATAGTTTTTTCTTACATAAGATGGTTATATCCTATCTATCTGTTGATTGATATATTTTTGTGTATTGTAGCATGGTGAAAGATACAGCACCCATAAACAATACAGATAAATACAAATAAATAACATACTAATGATAATTTATACATCTGTTTACCTTTCACACACAAATCTTTGGGGGTCCAATTGCTTGCAAAGGGGTCTATGTACTAAGCTTTGGAGAGAGATAAAGTACCAACCAATCAGCTCCTGTTATTTTTTAAACACAGTCTGTAAAGTGACATTAGGAGCTGATTGGTTAGTACTTTGGGCCTGATTCAAGTTGGTACGCAAGGCTGCATTCGCACGCAGTCGGCCGATGTTTGCATTTTGCGCATGCGTATGCGTCGCGCTTGCGTGAACCGACCGCCGCGATCAGAAATCGATTGCATTAAGTACGCATTCCCATTACACAGTGATTGATGGGAAGTGACCGTTTGGGGGTGGAGGGGGGGGTCGGCAGAACACAGGCACGTGAACGCCGTTACAGGGGCGTGCATAACTAAACCCCTGCGATTGTATACGTAGCCATAGATCTAGTTGGCGACAGGAGCTTTAGCAGTTTGTGTGGCAGGTCATGGTCAACCACAACTGTGCGTATGGCTTCGATGATACTCGATGTTACTGATGTTTTCGCTGACTTGCGGATGCAAGTCATGGGAAGTGGGCGGCTTTATACAGTGGTGGGCGTCTTGGTATAGAGCTGTGGTTGCCGTGCAGTTGCCTTCATTAGCGCATATTTTTGCAGCGAGCGGGTGCGTGCGAACGCAGCTTTGCGATCTAAGCTGAATAAGTCCCTTTATCTTCATCCACTTTAAGGCTTAGTACATAGACCCCTTAGATTGTAAGATCCAATGGGGTGGGGACTGATGTACGTGAATAGACAGTCTCTGTCCTGCAATGTGTAATATGGTGATGATATATAAAGAAACAATAATAATACTCACTGAATAGACATACAATCACACAATACCCCCCAGCACACTGCATCCTATATAATAGTAAGTGCAGTGATCACCATGCATATACTTGTAAACGTGTGGGTAAGCCACCAGCCTCTGCACGGTGTCTCTGCTTTTTGGTGGTTCTAACGCTATATGATAAAACCACCCTCTTTGGGTCATACATTTATGCTACATGATAATAGTGTATACATTTAAGCTTGGTACATACTAAGAGATATATTGGAGCATATATTGTTCAGACGTGGATCGGAAGAGATGTAGGCCACATCGTTCAGTGTACGTACTATCATGCGTTCACATTAGCCGTTGGTCGCATCTTCTGATCGGCTGTATATCAGATGATATGGCGCCTGTCACCAGAGCTGTGGATGCTGCGGGGGAACAATATATTGGGCGGTCGTACACCAGATTGTGCAGTGTGTACGGACCGCCCGATATATCATGCCAACGCATTTGCCATTGCTGGGTACACACATCGTGTAGTGAGTACCCAGCCTGATATATTTCTAAATTGAGAGCTAACTCACCTGGAGGCACCCCTGGGATATCGGAGGGCATTGTGTACAAATAGTTGTATTCCTTCTGAACTTCATATTCGCACATACAGATGTGACCTCATACTCTACTGCTGCAATCACGCCAAACACCTTTTCTTGGAGCTCCAGGTCCCGTGCTTGCGCTGAGCATATTTTGGGTGGCTCTTATTGGTCGAATGTGCGTCTTAGACACAATGCGATGCAACAAAAGAGCTTCACGAGACTGCGCTTATTATTTTAATTTGTGGCACCTGTATATCTGTGTACAACTGAGTCTGAATTTGTATAGGAAGTGCTACGATGCAGTGGCCGCGGCTTTTTTTTACGCCAAGTTCCGTTGTACAGATCACACTCAGACACACACAGGTATACAAGTGAAGTCTATTGAAGATGCACATTTGAGCAGAAAATTCTCAACACAGCTCAATGCAGCTCACTCACGCCAGGCAAATTGCCAGGGCCGGATGAAGGCTTCTGGGGGCCACAGGGCAACTAAATAGTGGGGATCCCCTTCAAGCCACACGGAACCTACCCCACCCAGTCTCTTTGGAGCATACAAACCCCCCCCCCCAAAGCCACACAGAGCCTACCTCCCCCCATGCCACATGGAGCTTAAAATTCCCCCAAACCACATGGAGCCTACCACTTCTGTTTCCTTCCCCCCCTCCAAGGCCACACGGAGCCCTATTGCCTCCATCCCTGCCCCTACTTGCCTCATGATTCCGGCTGCCGGCAGAGCTGCTCCCTAGCCCCCTCATCAGTGTCACGGTCCAGACGTGATGTGTCATGTGACGCTGATAAGGGGACTCAGGAGCCGCACTGGCCGTGCTGCTGTATGCATCAGAAGGAGTCAGAGCCGCGGCAGCTGAGCTCCCATCCAGGAACAGGTGCCGCTGGACACCTGTTCTTGGCAGGGTCACACTGACCTTGAGTGGGCGTCCCTCTGTGTGTGGGGGCCTCCCGGGGCGACCGCCCCTGTCCCCCCCCCTTAATCCGGCCCTGCGCCTTGCACTGCATGGTGTATTGAGGCTAGGTTTTTGAGGACACATATGTATTATATAAACTATGCGCACAAGTAAAAGAACAATGGAAACAATGTTGTTTTGCTAAATGTTACAAGCAAGATAGAATATGTAGTGGACATTAGGGTGTGTTAGGTGTCATGACTGGACCATAACCAATGAGGCTTCATAAAATTTGGTAATTCCATTAGATCACACAATCAGGTCTGCATCATTTGGTCATCATATGTGTATGACCAAATCAACCACACATTTAATAATGTCTAGTTCCGAATTGTAGCCCGTAGGGTCAGGTTATCATAAACAGAACTGGTCTAGCCGGCCAGATGTTTGTTGTAATCAAAATGTTTTATGCTTTCTGTGCATTGCAATTATTGACGGCTGATCGAGGGGCATTAACAGAGGAATAGGCCTTTACTTACCAGTTAACACCAAACTATGTTATTTATTTTTAAAAACATCACTTTCTGGTAACACCTTAATTGTCGATCCAGAATATTCCTCAGTTAAGTCATTTTATATATTTCCTTTTTAAAAAAACGAAACTGGCCAGTGACTACAAGTTGGCTATAGATTTCACACTGGATTAACAATCCATAAAATCATTTCAGAGTTGATTTTGCTGTTACAAGTGTAATCTCTCTAAGTGTATAATTCTTGATAGATGAGAGAGTAATTCTGCAGTGCACAAATAATTATTCATAGCACGTCACATATTTTTATGCTAAATTAATCCATCAAATCAAGGCTCCTGTAGACTATGAGTTGGAAATTAATTGTTGATCAATGCTCTGCATGCCTCGCAAGCAAATATGTAAAAACTACTGACCTATGACATATGTATCGAGTTACTATTTGTTAACTGTAAAAAATAAATCATTTTTCACATACTTCGTTTTCTGCTCATTTTCCATTGTTATTTTGTAATAGTCTTAAGTTAAATTGATTTTTTCCCCCATTTTTTTAAATCATTAGTAATAAAGGTTGCTAGGGTGTCTGCTCTCTCTGTGAGGTGTTCACAATCATTACACGCTATACTGCAGTATGTCTCATGGTGGGTGTATGATAACGACTGCCCATCTCCTATTCAAGCTGTAAGGTACCAGTTTGCACCTTGAGAAGTATTTCTCAAAAGTATGATAATTCGCTTTAGACAGTACTTTGCTACATGGTGAACGGGGAAACGTTTCCGTTAATTTTTAGTTCCACAAATAATTCAGTGACACTTTAATCAAATTGCATGGGACACTAATCAGCCCATAAACTACTAGGACCTGTTCAAATCTGTCACTCACTTGTAAATCTCGGAGGTTACTAAAGATACTGTTTGATGATTCAGCCTGACCCAAGCTGCTATGTTTTATATCGCAAAACCGTAACTAGACTATGGCATGACTCATTACAATGACTACTTCACGTCAACGCTGCCACATTTGTTTCACAGCCAAAGTCAGGATCAGAGGTACTGAAGTTGGATTTATCTAATATGGCTGATAAAACATCTTCAAGCAAACACTAAAGGAGCGTACACACTAGACGATATGCTCTCTGAGCGATATCGTCTAGTGTGTCCCCGGCAAGGTGTGCTCAATGTCAAACATATAACATATAACATATATCGTTCAGTGCCAGGCTTCCTCCCCCATTCCCAAACATGCAGCAACCTGACGACATCGTCAGGTTGGCCTGCATGTTTACTCGATGAACGATAATGACGAACGACCCGCGGGAACACGTGTCGTCGTTATCATTCAACGTTTTTATGTTAAAAATGGACGATAAAGTGGACAACTGAACAATAACGATATCGTTATCGTTCAGTCGTCCACTTTATTCGCCCAGTATGTACGCACCTTTATTATACAGAGTTTCAAAAATGATATGGACAACAGTAGTTTAGGAATAATATCAGGATGTATAGGCTATCTGAGAGCATCTCACTTACATAGCGATGTGCGTCTTTACAGGGCATAGGGAGAGATGTATCAAGCAGTGAAAAGAATGGACCAGTGAAGAAGTTGCCCAAAGCAACCAATTAGCTGTGAGGTAGCATTTATGAAGTTAATTCTATAAAATGATAGTCGGAAGCTGATTGGTCGCTATGGGCAACTTCTTGTCCATTTCTTCACTCTTTCACTGGTTGATACATCTTCCCCATATCTAGAGACCCTCTTAGGACCGATGCTCTGTAATTCGGTATAGGCATGGGGCATTATGTCCTAGAGGAGACGTGAATATCCAACCCAGAGATGTTATATGTTGCTTATATCATATTGGTGTGAAAGAAAGTACATATTTCAACTGACTTTGCATACATGGAAGCCCCGACAGCCAGGTCCCATCCTCTATGATAGGGGAACGTCCCATACAGATGTTAATTCCCTATTAGAGAGCACTACAGAATGGGTGTACTTATACCTTGCATCTCTCCACCCGATCATTGAACCTTCCAGCTTCAGACGAACCTCCTGAGATGCATCTTCCTGACTGGGAAATTCCTTTACTTGCTCCATGCGGCATTCTTGAAGAATCTGCAGATCACTGGATTCCTGCTCAGAAGAGGAGACAGGCTCAGGATCCTCAGCACTTCATGTAGAGTCTCGGCCTTTCCCTTGTCAGCCTTGGACTCTACTTGTACAATATTTACCCATCGTTGAAGCCGATGTCAGTATTTCTTGGAACGATTCGTTGGCTGTTGCTGATGAGTTAGTCTTTACCTGTTGGCAATTGTTCACTTACGCAGACAGTTTATTCCAGTGCTTTTTTTGTTATGTTTTGTCATATACAAAACCTAAGAAACATACTGGGTTGCCATCCCTCTTTTCTTCTGAAACTGTGACTCCGTCTCTTATGAGAACAGAGTCCCCCCCCCACACACACATAATCACACAGACACATAATCACACACTCCCCACACACATAATCACACACTCCCCACACACATAATCACACAGACACATAGTCACACACTCCTCATACACATATTCACACAGACACATAATCACACACTCCCCACACACATAATCACACAGACATATAATCACACACTCCCCACACACATAATCACACAGACACATAATCACACACTCCCCACACACATAATCACACACTCCCCACACACATAATCACAGACACATAATCACACACTCCCCACACACATAATTACACATGCACACTCCCCACACACATAATCACATACGCACACTCCCCACACACATAATCACACACGCACACTCCCCACACACATAATCACACACGCACACTCCCCACACACATATAATCACACACTCCACACACACAGTCACACTCTCCCCACACACATAATCACACACGCACACTCCCAACACACATAATCACACAGACACATAATCAGACACTTCCCACACACATATTCACAGACACATAATCACACACTCCTCACACACATAATCACACAGACACATAATCACACACTCCCCACACACAGTCACACTCTCCCCACCATAATCACACACGCACACTCCCAACACACATAATCACACAGACACATAATCACACACTCCAAACACACATAATCACACACTCCCCACACACATAATCACACAGACACATAATCACACACTCCCCACACACATAATCACACACTCCCCACACACATAATCACACAGACACATAATCACACACTCCCCACACACATAATCACACACTCCCCACACACATCACACAGACACTCTCCCCACACACATAATCACACACGCACACTCCCAACACACATAATCACACAGACACATAATCAGACACTTCCCACACACATATTCACAGACACATAATCACACACTCCTCACACACATAATCACACAGACACATAATCACACACTCCCCACACACAGTCACACTCTCCCCACCATAATCACACACGCACACTCCCAACACACATAATCACACAGACACATAATCACACACTCCAAACACACATAATCACACACTCCCCACACACATAATCACACAGACACATAATCACACACTCCCCACACACATAATCACACACTCCCCACACACATAATCACACAGACACATAATCACACACTCCCCACACACATAATCACACACTCCCCACACACATAATCACACAGACACATAGTCACACACTCCCCACACACATATTCACACAGACACATAATCACACACTCCCCACACACATAATCACACACTCCCCACACACATAATCACACAGACACATAATCACACACTCCCCACACACATAAACACACACTCCCCACACACATAATCACACAGACACATAATCACACACTCCCCACACACATAATCACACACTCCCCACACACATAATCACACAGACACATAATCACACACTCCCCACACACATAATCACCACTCCCCACACACATAATCACACAGACACATAATCACACACTCCCCACACACATAATCACACATGCACACTCCCCACACACATAATCACATACGCACACTCCCCACACACATAATCACACACGCACACTCCCCACACACATAATCACACACGCACACTCCCAACACACATAATCACACACTCCCCACACACATATAATCACACACTCCACACACACAGTCACACTCTCCCCACACACATAATCACACACGCACACTCCCAACACACATAATCACACAGACACATAATCACACACTTCCCACACACATATTCACAGACACATAATCACACACTCCTCACACACATAATCACACAGACACATAATCACACACTCCCCACACACAGTCACACTCTCCCCACACACATAATCACACACGCACACTCCCAACACACATAATCACACAGACACATAATCACACACTCCAAACTCACATAATCACACACTCCCCACACACAATCACACAGACACATAATCACACACTCCCCACACACATAATCACACACTCCCCACACACATAATCACACAGACACATAATCACACACTCCCCACACACATAATCACACACGCACACTCCCCACACACATAATCACACACGCACACTCCCCACACACATAATCACACACGCACACTCCCAACACACATAATCACACACACATAATCACACACACATAATCACACACTCCCCACACACAGTCACACTCTCCCCACACACATAATCACACACACATAATCACACACTCCCCACACACATATTCACACAGACACATAATCACACACTCCCCACACACATAATCACACAGACACATAATCACACACTCCCCACACACAGTCACACTCTCCCCACACACATAATCACACACGCACACTCCCAACACACATAATCACACAGACACATAATCACACACTCCAAACTCACATAATCACACACTCCCCACACACAATCACACAGACACATAATCACACACTCCCCACACACATAATCACACACTCCCCACACACATAATCACACAGACACATAATCACACACTCCCCACACACATAATCACACACGCACACTCCCCACACACATAATCACACACGCACACTCCCCACACACATAATCACACACGCACACACATAATCACACATGCACACTCCCAACACACATAATCACACACACATAATCACACACTCCCCACACATAGTCACACTCTCCCCACACACATAATCACACACACATAATCACACACTCCCCACACACATATTCACACAGACACATAATCACACAGACACATAATCACACACTCCCCACACACATAATCACACACATAATCACACAGACACATAATCACACACTCCCCACACACATAATCACACACATAATCACACAGACACATAATCACACACTCCCCACACACATAATCACACATTCCCCACACACATAATCACACACTCCCCACACACATAATCACACAGACACATAATCACACACTCCCCACACACATAATCACACACTCCCCACACACATAAATTGATCACACACGCACTCTCCCCACACACATAATCACACACGCACATAATCACACACACACACCCCAAGCACACATACACCACACACATAATCACACACACATTGTTGAGATGCCGTTGACATTGTCTATATGCTATGTTCTTGCGATCTTCTCTTCAGCCAAGGTTTGTGAGATTTGTTTGCCCTCTACTCATATTGTCATATATAGTTGTTCATAAGCAATTTAAATCATTCTATCTCTGCAGGTATGTAAACATGATTGTAATATTATAGTTGTTATGTTGCTCTTGAACACCCACTACTGATCTCATGTATACCTACTGTAGGTTTGCTTGTGCTGATCGTTCAGACTCCTTCACCTTCTCTTAGTTTTCCCATATAGATGCCCACTGTATGTTACTATTCTCTCTTGTTAGTAGCCGGACTGCGTCTAAATTCATTGTAGCGGCTTTTGCTAGTCAAATTGGTACATGTTCCCTATTGTCAGCCATATTATTATTACCAGGCACACTTCAGGGTTTCCCTGGCCTTACCATCTCTGGCTTGGCAGTTATTGCCTACATGCAAGAAACCTATGTTTGTGAGCATAGTTTGCCCAAATGAATAAATCACTTTCATATGTTTCAAAATACTTTTCAATCCAGATAGCTGGTTTCTGTTTGTCTGTTGTTACCCTTGCCAGCATTTACTTGCCAAGCACAGGTCTGATCCCTCTGCTCATTATATTACCGAATGCTGTAGAATATTTTCAGGAAGGAGTTCTTCTAGGAGGCAACTTCAGTTTAGTCTTGGAGCGCTTACCAGTGTTCTGTAACCACTAAAACATTCCCAATGGCTTCCTACTGGCTTCATTGCCAGCTTCACTGCTTACATTTGATTAATACATAGTGGGTCTTGCACCCCATACCCAGTTAATTTCATTTGCATTCCTCTTGATCCTGTTTATACTATAATAGATTTTATAACTACCTAAACCAGAGATTGCAGACATATACATATGCCCTATCTTATGGTCCATACTTACTGTACCTACTTTTGCTTATTCTGTTCTGTGCGATGTGGGTGTGAGGGGTGAGGGCGTGGCATCAAAGTCCTGCCCACTGCAACTTATACCTGCTAATCAGTGTAGAAGTTGACTGTATGCGAGAGGGTAGTCTACTATCCCGGTAGCTGTGTACCGGATGCAGGAGAGTCATCTACACTCTCGGGAGCCGTGTGTGGGAAGCCAGATGGTCATCTACTCTTCCAGGATCTACAGGATGCTGGAGTGTCGACTACTCTCCTAGTAGTCATGGACGGGATGCAGGAGGGTCCTCTACTCTCCTAGTAGTCATGGACGGGATGCAGGAGGGTCCTCTACTCTCCTAGTAGTCATGAACGGGATGCAGGAGGGTCCTCTACTCTCCTAGGAGTTATGGACGGGATGCAGGAGGGTCCTCTACTCTCCTAGTAGTCATGGACGGGATGCAGGAGGATCCTCTATGCTCCTGGGCCCTGGCACCTGGGAAAACTCCCCCAAATTTCGGAGTCTCCCAGAAATTACTTCAAAGTAGGCACATATGCCATGGTCTGATCACTCCTGGTAATATAGACAAACCTATTATTATTATTATTATTTCAGTCACAACCCTTTGAACAAGACTTTTTCTGACTGACCCGTAATACCTATCCAAAGGTTTATAATACAGTTATCTCTTATCCTCCCCTCATAACAGTTACAAAGTTAATATAGAATGACCTGGGGGCATATTTGTTGCAGTGTATCAGTGGGATTGCATCCTTATGTTTTACATATCTCAAAACCACAGAGAAACCATACTTTCAATTAGAATATAATTGAACATTACCATTATTTTTTTTCCCATTAGAAGTATAGAAACCTCAGATATACTAAGCGGCGGGTTTAGAGCCTGCCAGTGAATTCACTGAAAAAAACATTAGGTGGTTGTGACCTATGAGATAGCTGAGAAAGCTGCTGTTTTTAACTGTGTGGTCAGTAGAGGAGAGGAATCATCATACACTTAAAATTAAGGCAGTCATTATGTATTGAATAAGGAGGCAGATACCATTGATAATTCTCTACTGGGTAAATACTATTTTATTAATAGTGGGAAATTATTTAATTGTATAAGGAGAGCAATATTATTTATTAATGATAGGAAGGGCAATATTAATTGTTAAACGTGTTTATGACAGAGCATGAGGTTGGAGAGACACGGGGGCAGGAGTCTGGAGAGGCACAGGGGGAGAACATGAGGCTGGACAGACACGGGGGCAGGAGTCTGGAGGGACAAAGGGGAAGAGCATGAGGGCAGGAGTCTGGAGAGGCACAGGGGAAGAGCATGAGGCTGGAGAGACAGGAGGGCAGGAGTCTGGAGAGGCAGTGGGAGAGAGCATGAGGCTGGAGAGACACAGGAGGGCAGGAGTCTGGAGAGGCAGAGGGGGAGAGCATGAGGCTGGAGAGACACATGGGGGCAGGAGACTGGATAAACACAGGAGACATGAGGATGGAGAGTACATTTAGGGATGGGGCTGGAGGGACCCAGGGGGGCAAGAGGCTACATGGTGGCCACAATAGCTAGCGACCCAGAGAATCTACTACTACTAGTTGTTAACATATTTACCCTAAATTAAACCACAAATGTTCTCCCTCTTAGTATTTTGACCTAGGGCCTGATTCAGAGGTGCAGCCAGTGCTGATACTTGCGCTGTTGAGCGATGTTTTGCTACTGTGCATACTGGAAAAGTCTACAAAACCTTTACTGTGCACTGGCGTATGACATCACTATGGCTTGCGCTCCATGGGCGTTTCAGGGTGGAGATTAGGAGGTAACCTAAAGGGATCACAAAAAGAGTAGGTGGCTTTGGCGTGTTATGGGTGTGTCATGGACGTGTTTCAGCAAGTGGCTGCGTTCTCTTTCGCAGCACCGCAGCCGCAGTGGCCATATTTTGAGAAAGTTACAAGGGAGACTCTGCGTCAGGCAGGTGCTGCTCGGGGAGTCAATGTTGCGATTGATGGTGGAGACCAGATTCACCAGCGCAGATTACCATTGCTCATATATTCAAAGTGGGCATCGCAGGGCCTGTCGCACGGAAGTACACAAGAGAAAAGCTCAAGCTGACATTTGCACTTTTTCGCATTAAGAATCTGAGAGAAGTCGCTGCAGCACAAGAACTGCGAGCACAAAAATTGCCTAAAATAGCACATGTACTATGTACAATGTAAGATTTACTACTTGTTTTTGTATATCACTAAAATATTTTTTTGCAAAATACAGAATTGAATAAATATATCTCAGAACGGCAGTCGCTCATCATCTACATAACTTTCCATGAAATAACCAAGAATGAAATAATACCAGTCAGAACAATATACACCATTGACATTTCGTAATATTTGAGAATCAGGAGACAACTGTTGTATCTCTTAGCTGGTGTTTTGTATTATTATCAATGGCGGAGCTGAAGTGATACATCCTGATTCATTATCGTAATTGTGATCTCCAAATGCATTTCACAAAGGCTAATGATATTCCCATCCAAGTGCTATAGTAGGTCTAGTAAAACAACCATGAATTATTTGTCATGGAAACCATATTCCCAATATATTGCCTTGTTTTTCCATACAGCTCTACGATCCATTATATGTATGTACCGAGCTTGTTTATGTCTTAAATTGTGTCATCTCTTTAAATATAATATATATGAGAAACAAATGTGGGGGCATTTTCTTCTTTCCAAATTAAAACAGTTTATCTTAATTTCAGGATAGTAAATGGAAAATGTACATGGAGTTAGATGGAGATGAAATTGCTATAACATACATAAAGGATGTGACATTTAGCAGAAACCAACCAGATGCCGAAGTTCTAAGGATGTCCAAAGTAAGTTATAGGGATACTAAAGGCTTGTGTATTCCTCTACTGAGCAACTAGCAGCGTCCGGTGTTATTTTATTTTTCATATTGTTATTTCAAAATCCTTATTATATTGTACAGTGTACCAATAGGTGTTAATTATAAAATGTTAAAAAGTGTAAATATTTAATTTGATGTATATATGACTCACACATACATTTCAGAAGCATTGTGGCATTGCCACTCGGAAATTATATGTATAGTGTTCATTCTAGCACCCTGCACCTGTCACAACTAGTGCAGTTCCTCTTTCCTGCCTGGGGTGTTGCTCTCTGCTCTGGTGCTTCTAGCACACTCTGGTATGTACCTCAGCAGTTTGTTGCCAGGCAGGAGAGAGGAACTGCACAGGTTGTAGCAGGAGCAGGGTGCTAGAATTAAAACAAAATGAAGTATAATTAATGTTTCCAAAGTGTGATGTTGACGATAAATATTTTCTTCATTTAGAATCAGCTTTCTAATAGGACATGTTATAGATGTTGCTTATTCTATTTTATTGTTCTTTGATTTAGCTTAAAACATTTGTGCAGTAATAACAATGTTCTATTCAGGCAGTAACGCTTGGTTGCTCTTTTCCAAGCATGTTTTACTGTGGGGTCTGCAATTTGCAGACATTTGCTGGGATTAGCAAACAATCTGATCTTAGCTCTGTGCTGAACAAATGACAGACGGCGGTGCTGAGGCAGAGGTGGAGGCAATGCAGATGTTTGTGCAGTTGAGCGTTTATTTGCTACTACACAAGCGCAGAATAATCTGAAGGCCCCTATGGTGCATGTGTTCCCCTGGGAGTACGCGCAGATGCACTGTTGCATGTGGGAGCACTGGCATTAGGAATGGCGAGGCAAAAACATGGGCGTTCCTGGGTGATGACTGGGAGGTGGGATAAAGCGAACGCAAACAAAAAAAGGCCATCTTATGGGCGTGTTATGGGAGTGCCATGGGCGCATCAGTGAAAGCAGCTGCTTTCTCAGACGCAGAGCCCTTTCCACGGAGGCCACGTTCAGACAGAGACACTGCACCTGCCTTAGGCAGATGCAAGAGTCAGTGGCAGACACGATGGTGCACTGATGGTGAGCTGTCTAGAACCACCGGCGGAGTTACTCCGTGCATTGATACTGCACATCTCAGGGGTTGCACATTCCGGCGCTCGCTAGTACACAAGGGGGAGGCTGAAACTAGCATTTGCATATTACTGCCGCTGTGACTCCACAAAAAGCCGGTGACTGCAATAGCATGCACCTCTGAATCAGGCCCATAAGCTGGTTTACTTTGGGTTAGTCCATAGCGCACCATATAATTTAATCAGCATATGGTCTACAAGTGATCACTGCTATGAGCTGTGGTTGGTTAGAATTGGCTTTTGGGCATACCTGCTTACTCTCCCAGAGCATCCAGGAGGCTCCTGAAAGTAGAGTGGTGGAAGTGGTGCTTGTCTCCCGGAGCCGGCCGCTATCCACCCCCAGCCGGCCATTTACAGAGCAAAAATGGGTGGTCCAGGCAGCCAATGACGCAATTTGCACTGAATCGCGTTGTTGTGGACCTCCTCGCTTTACAATGCCGGTAATTGAGGTATTGTGTAGCAGGGGATGGCGCCGCGATGTCGCAAATGCGTTATCACGCACACCCTGTTTTCTGTGACACAACCCCCCCCTGCTGAGCACACCTGGTGCGAGGGGGCAGCCAGGAAGTCAACAAGTATGATTTTGGGGTTTAGGGCACTCGGCACACCGGGCCGGATTCAATTAGCCGGGAAATCGGCTGATTTTCACATGCGCGCTCCTGTTTTTTGCCCCCAAAAAAAAAAAACAGGCGAAGACGGGTAGGTGCGATAAAAAAAACAGGCGAAAATAGGTGAAACAGTCAGGACATGCAGGAAATTGCATCTGTCCCCCAAAAAATGGCTGACGTACATCAGAAATTAATTTAGAAGTGTATTATTGGCTGTAATAAAGGTATTTTGGGTACTTAAATTGCGTCGGTTGGCGGTAATTTGCGTATATAAAAATTTTTTAAAAATTATAGACAGCTAATTTTTTTACAGGAAATTACTGTTCCACATAAATTGGGGGTATGTTAAAATGGGTGCAAGTATATTTTTGTGTCATAAAAGGGCACTTTTAAAAACCGTTAAAAAATGCATGCTGCAACCACGTGCAATGTTTAAAACACTTGACACATCCATATAGCCCCCCGAAATACCAGACCCATTATGTTAAACCCTTTTGAGAGAGTCCAAAGGGTTCTGAAAGAAATCCCCACATATATAGGCAAAAATAGGGATTTTGCTTCTTTTTTTTTCACCTGGTCCGAGATGGTGAAAACTTTTCACCTGTTTCTCACTATTCGATTATCGCAGGCGCAAAAACTATATTATCGCGGGTGCAATAATTTACCACGAAAACGGCACTTATCACACCTAATTGAATCTGGCCCTAAAACGAAAAAATCACCAACATAGCAAGGGTGTGCCCAATTAGTGCACGGGTGCTGCAGCAGCTCTCCGGTAGGTAAATACTATGGGCCATACTCAATTAGACGCGAAAAGCCATTTTCGCCGAAAGCGTTTCGCGGATGACGTCATTTCGCCAGGCGGGAAAGTGTTGCTGTATTCAATTCCAAATACTTTTCGTGGACGCGAAAACGCAATGCAATGTAATAGGCGAAAAAGATTCGCCTATGAATAGGTGGTGAAAAAAAGTGCAGAATTGCGGTTTTATGGTGCAGACATCGGGAAACCACTCAGCACCATTGGGACAGCTTCCCAATGCATAACTGCGTCAAAAAAATCCTAAAAAGAAATGAACACCCCAAAAAATGACTTAGGGGGTGAAAAAATAAATCAAAGTCGGGGTACAAACTTAAAAACTAGCGAAATAAGCTTTTGGGGGGCCTGGAAGTATGGGGGAGGTGTTTTTTTGAATTGTATGTGCTTGCCGAAGGTGCGTTTTTTTTCCCGTTTTTTAAAACTTCACTTTTGCGACTTTTAACCATGCTAGCACCCATTTTCACCCATTTTCATGTAACCCAAATTCGCTGGGACTAGTTATTTTCTCCTTAAAACACTGCTAAATGCTATTCTTCACCACTTGTGCAAAGACGCTAATTGGCAGCTATTGAGAGCATTTAAGTACCCCAGTACCTTCAGCGGGGCTATTCGGGGGCATCTACATTGATCCCCAATGTTAGTGCATCTTTTGGGGGGTGCCAGGCTGATTTCCGCACTTTTCGCCTGTTTGCGTAAGCCGGGTCCCGTTTTCGTGTCCTTTGGAATTGAATAGGGCGTAAAGCGGGGCCCTGCACAAAAAGTTTTCGCGTCCAAAACAGACTAAGTCGGCAAAATTATCACGGCTAATTGAATACGGCCCAAAGAATGGATTTTAACGTTAGTGAGCAGGTAAGCTATTTACAGGTTGTATGTGCACATGATCAATAACTACATTACATACATGTGCACTGACTAGGACTTATAAATAACTGATTTGTAGCCTTCTGAATATTTGGTTCATTCTTCTTTCCAGCCACCATTTGTAATGGAGAAGTGGATTGTGGGAATAACAGACAATGAGTGTGTAGAATGCACTGTGACATATGAGGTAAGTTATTCACATACCATCACTAAGGGTCCGATAACTCATGCAGCAAACATGTTATTTAGCCTATAATCCGATTTTATGTATGTATCTTGTGTGAAAGGGTTAATGCACAGGTGCATATTTTTAGTTTGTAAACCATTATTCCATTATCGTGCTACAATACAACCATCAGATAACATGCATGAATAAATATTTTTGTAACATATAACATATTGTAATCTTACAAAAACATGCTGTTATTCCGGAAGCGGCTTATTACTAACAGCGCGTTGAATGAATGACATATAACGCGTGTTTACCCTTCTGATGCTGGTATCCCACTCTTACAAGGCTGTGAGTTCCAAAAGCTGCGATTCTCTTTGTACGACCTTGTCTGAGGGGCGCTAGTTATACCATGGGAATGTTTCCTGTTATAATTATCTAAGGCCCAGATTTAGCAGCGGCCGCAATTCTGCGATTTACACCAATTGGGGGATTATTTGCCATTGCCCCTGCATATAAACCAGACTGCGCACGCACGGCTATCGCATTGCGATTATGGACGCACAGAGGAATCCATTGCAGAGTGAGTGACAGGCTGTGAGTGTTTGGGGGCTGGCTGTGCTTTTGCAGGCATTAGTATATTATCACAGCTGCGTTCCATGTAAAATCCCAGCTGCGATCACATTTGTTGTATGCCATAAGTCATTTACAATGTGCATATTTTAAAAAATAACAACAATGATTTTTAAAAAGTCTGTATGTGTAAAAGGACAGACAAGTTGAAAGACTATTGAAATATTCTGAATCTCTGCGACAATGTGTATTATTGATATCTGGGGGACACACTTGGACGACAGAACGGCCTACCCACCGATAGATTCAGTACGTATGTGCCTGTGCATATACTCTTATCAATCGGCTGACCGATATGTTTGGCCAGAGGAATCAGTGTTAACTTTATTGCCGGCGGTTCCAGCGGCCAGCATATGGGTCGGTCGGTAGTCCGTTCACACAGGCTGATGCGCACAAGATATCTGAACTATATATTGCACCTTCAATGCTCCACGTCCCATGTGATATATCTGTGAACGACGTCGTTCACAGATATGTGAATGATGTGTACACACCTGCAGATGAACTGAATGATATATCGCTTGTCAGCTGTACGAACTGTATATCGTACACTGTGTACCCACCATTACTCTTCATTATTTCTGTTATGAAATCTCAATATCACATTCAGTGGAAACCACATCCCCAGATGATTATATCTGCTCCACTGTATAATAATAAACTGTGTATCATTGTTGTGTTCCAATGCAGCAAAATGTCCTCCAGCGATGGCTGTGTCTGCTTAGTGCAATCCTGCCCCTCCTGAATATTGGTGACACAACCGATTTACAAAGATTATTGAGGAAAAATAAGAAACGTATAACCAGTGATCTTTTCCTTTAAGCTTTTGTGCACATTTACATAATACGGTGCACTATAAATACTCTGCCAGACACTTAGGCAATAATCTGAAAACCCATACTGTCAGTAGGATAGCCAGAATGACGGGGAGGGATTTCAAGACTGTTTTTTTGCTGTTGTTTTGGTTAATCATATGTGGAATGTTTATTGAGCATTCTTTTTTTTTTTCATTAATTGGTTCTTTTTCTTTTAACAGAGTGATGTCAGAACGCCTAAATTAACAAAACACATTCATAAAATTCACTGGAACAAGAAGAAAGAAGACGCGGTAAAGTCAGTCCAACTCGCAATAAAGCAGCTAAACTCCGAGAACAAGCTTAGCAACGATTCCAGTAAGATTCTCCAATTATGGCCTGTATTCAATTAGCGGCGAAAAGCCAAGATCGGCGATAAGCGTGATGTTTTTGCCTCATTCGCCTGTTTGGAGGCGAAGTTTTCACCTACAGATGGGTCCACAACTCCACATACATCTAGCCTTCTGGCGCGTTAAACAGCCCTTCTAGTTGCACCATGCAGTTGCGTGACTCAGCGCCGAGCGTCTTTCCGTGCGTCTTGTTGCCTTCAAATGCATCTTATACACAATATGATGTGAATAGATAGTACAACCAGCTTCCGCTGATTAAAATGATATGCAGCATGCCTATGTTCTCTGGGCCTGATTCAGGCCCGGTCGCAAGTGCTGACCGTTCGCAACCAGGTCGATGGTGGCCCAGAGCGCATGCGCACGACAGAGCCGGCTCCGTCGTGCGCATGCGCGAGACCCGGATAGCAACGGCCAAGCTGTCGCTCCAGGTCTCGTACCAAAGGGGGCGTGCTGTCGATGTTGAGTGACAGCACGCCCCCTTTGGTGGGCGGGCCGGGGGAGTGGCTGCCCAAACGGAAGCGTTCCCATGTGAACGCCTTCGTTTGGGGCGGGCCCCACTGACATCACGAGTGATGTCAGTGGGAGAGATTTCGGCTCTGTTGGAGCCGAATTCTCTCGGGCTTGCGGCAACGAGACCCTACCACAAGGGTCTCGTCGCAAGCCCGATGGTGACCATCGCGACAATCATCATGGACACTCGCATTAGCTGTGGGTGGCAACCCACAGCAATGCGAGCTGCCAGGAGGCCGCTCCATAAAAAAAGACGCCCTGCTTCAGAGTGAGCGCTCTGTCAGAGCGTCCGGCTCTGAATCAGGGCCTCTGTGCGTCTGCCGGTGTATCTGCATGCGACATGCTACGTTACAGTGTTACAGCCGCTGACACTGTAACGTAGCATTTCACATTCAGATACACCCGCACTCGCTCAGAGAACACCGGCATGCTTCATATCATATAAAGCAGCAGAAGCTGCTTGTGCTATCTATTGCATCGTTGTGCAAATAAGACGCACACTGAGCTCCCGCGTTGTGTGTGGCCCGACTTGTAGGGCACAGAGTATAGATGTATGTGGGCACATCTGTACTTACGCAACGCGCGCTCCCACTTTTGCCCTATTCACTTGCAAAACAGTAGAAAACGCATATGTGCGACTGCAGCGAATAGAGAAACTAGTGAAAAGGACAGGTTTTTTGGGGGAAATCGGTCTGTAACCGCTAAAAAGCCTCACTGACCCGGGGAATCAATATAGAAGTGTATTAATAGCCCTAATAAAATTAATTAGGGATCTTATATTGAGTCAAAGGGCTGTTATAAGCATATTTGCATAAGTGTGGAAAAATTATATAAATCAGTGGTTTTTGTGAAAAATAATTGCTGTATTTAAATTGGGGGTACATTAAAATGGGTGCTAGTATATTTGTGTGTCTGTAAAGTGCAGATTTAAAAAATTTAAAAAACAACACCTGCTGCAGCCTCCTGCAATCCTAACAATGCCTGTCCCATCCATAGAACGGTATGTAGTCAGGAAGTCGGCGGTTGAAATGCCGACCGCCGGCCTCCCGACTGTCAAATCCTGAAAGGGATTAATGATAGGTGTCAAAATCCCGACACCTATCATTATCCCGGCATACCGACCGAAGGTAACCCGGAAGCGGACAGATGCGGTGGGGGTGGGTGAGTTAAGTTAGGGGCTCCCAGGGGGAACTTAGGGTTAGGCATCCCATGGGAGGGTTAGGCTAGGGGAAGGGAGGGTTAGGGTTAGGCACCCCCCCAGGAGGGTTAGGTTTAGGGTGTGGGGATGAGGGGGTTAGGTATAGGCACCTACGGGGTGAGGTTAGGGTTAGGCACTAGGGTAGGAGGTTAGGCACCCCTAAGGAAAGGTTTGGGGGAGGAGAGGGTTAGGAATAGTTGAATTACTTACTCTGGCCGGTCTTCCGGCTTTGGGATTTGAACACATACCGATTCCCATAGAACACCCCAATATACCTATCCCAGTACTTTAGCCCCATTTTCAAACACTTTTTCCATTGTCTTTGTTTAGGGCGAATTAAAATATACAGTATATATTTTTGTTTTCGTAATTAGTCACTGGGGGGGTTGCCGAAAGGGTTCTGAACCAAGCCTCCGTATTTTTACTCAAAAATAGGGATTTTGCACATCTTTTCTTCTGCCTTTGGGTGGAGAAACTTTTTCACCTTATTTTGCCTATGGAGTTTTCGCACATGCGAAAACGTCCTGGAACTGAATAGGGCGATAATTTGGAAAGTGGCGAATACATCGCATCACGGAATGTTTTTCGCCGATCGCAGCTTTTCGCCTCTAATTTAATTCGGCCCTATAGAACAAATCATATATCATTGTATCAGCTAATGTTAGCGATTATACGAGATAAAGATGATGCTGGTAGAATTGCTGCTTCTTACAGCTTGGGCCTGATTACAACCTGGGTGCTAAATACATGGCATTTGTTCCTTCTCCTCAAGACCAGCTACCAATTCCCCAGCCTGCTTTCTCCAAAAGGAAGCGCAGTCATTCATGTTTACCATGCTCAAGAAAGGGGTTGGGTATGGGATCCCGGGGGTTGGGATGCCGGTGGTCAGAATACCGACATCGGCATCACGACAGTCAGAATCCCATGCCTGAACATAAGTAGCCTATCTTTAATCCCTAACCCCACAGCCTAACCCTTACCCTCTCCTCCCGCAGCCTAACCCTAACCCTCCACATAGTGCCTAACCCCTAAACCTAACACTCCCCCTAACCCTAATACTTAAAGTTGGGATGCCGGCGGTCGGGATTCTAGAGCTAGGATTCTGACTGCTGTCAGGATTCCGGCGCCGTTATTCTGTGCGTCTGCATCCCGACCACCGGGATGGTAACTACATCCCCGTGAAAGGATATTGGAGTTGTGATATGACCTTTCAATGGTAGCAATGTGTTAAATTCAACTTCTTCAGTAAATAGACCCTGAGCTTTAAATGGGGACTTGGGGAAACACTCAAAAAAGTTCTCCCCAGCTGGTAAATCTGTACATCTATTACCCCAAACCCCCACTTTTCAGGAAAGCTTTAAACTTGCTGGGCTGAGTAATGCTTGCTTCTAGAGCCATTACAGCCTGGACGAGTTGGAGAGTAAACTAGGCTGTACTGAACGGTTACCAAAGTGGCTGATAGGACACCTGCTCTAACCCAGCAGATAACGCAGGTCCATGTATGTATGGAATCATGCAGGAGGAAACCAGGTGTGGATCAAAGATTTACAGTGAAAAGATAGACAATGTTTAGGTAGACACCACAAGTTAGACAGGCAATAGGTCGACACGCTAAAGGTTGACATGTAAGAAGGTCGACATGTACAAATGGTCGACAGAGTCAAAAAAGGTCGACACAAAAATGGTCAACACTTTTTTTTGTTTTCTAGCCCTAATCTTCACCCTAACCCTCCCCTTGGTGCCTAACCCTACCCCCTGGCGCCTAACCGTCGGGGTAGGTGCCTGACCCTAACCATCCCTTCCAGTGCCTAACCCTAACCGCCGGGGTAAGTGCCTAACCCTCCGGTAAGTGTCTAACCCTAACAAACAAAACAAAAAATGTGCCGACCACCTTGCGTCGACCATTTGTATGTCGACCTTTTGACAATGGTGACCATTTGTATCTGTCAACCTATTGACCCTGTCAACCTTTGTGTCCCTGTCGACCTATTGCTTGTCTAACTTGTGGTGTCTACCTAAACATTGTCTACCTTTTTATTGTAGATCTAAAGACCGGATACTGAGGAAACTGAGGAAACCACTGCATGAGTAAACAGAGCAGTCCTAACAAATATCCCAATAGTTTTGGTCATCGTATAAGCACATACGATGCCTGCAAATGTCCTTTGAGGCCTGGTTGGACTCAGTAGACTAGTCCAATATAAATAATAAAAATGTAGCACTTTTAGTGTAGCATTTTATTTGTCAGCTTCTATTAAAGCCACTTCCAGTCCAGTATCATTATTATGCCAGTAACTGGAGATCACAAACCTCAGTGGTGAAAATCACTTTTATAAAATTAAAAATTGTCCGGTTTCTCTCTTTGTTAAATACATATCAACAATACCTTGTCCTGATATACTGTACAGTACATGTTTATATTTCTCTATTTGTAGTCTATCTAATTTTTATCTTTAATGTTAGGCACATGGTTTGCTATTACTTTATATGCAATAATACAATTTTGCATAGAAGAAAATTGTATAGTGCATAAATCGTTTTCTAGGAAACAACCATTTGCAGGGTCCACAGTGTTCCAGATTTGCAACTAAAACAGGAAAACAGCGCTATGTGGACAATATGAAATGAATATATTAATATACTAATATACAGTGTTCCAGATTTCCAGCTGATTTTTTTTTTTTAAGCATATAGAACTTTATGAATAAATAAGTTAAAAACTTTCCGAGTTGCCACAAAGGGGCGCTGTTGCTCCCTGGGAGGTAAATAATGTACAGTGTAAAAGTAAAGAGTATCGAGCATTATTTTGTATTTGTAAATGAAGTTTTATTGATGTTAATTACAAGTGGCATCTTTTGCAACACTTTATTTGCATTTTAATGCAAAATATGAAGTTCAGATTCCCGCATTTGAATATTATTCATTTGCAAGTCAAGACACAGGAAAAGTTGTTGGATATTTCGACAGAGATTAATATTTATTTTTTTCCTTTTTAAAGAGGATGTCAAATTTTGGACAAATAATGTAGGTGAGATGGAAGAAAGGGGTCCAGTGCCACGACCTGTTATCTTTGCCGCAGCTCACAGCAAAGTATTACTCTCCATCCAGTCTTTAATAATGAAGCTTTCTGGAGCTCTTTAAAAAAGACCCTGTACAGATTCAGTATACCAACATCTTGAGCTTGCAGCAAATTCCCAGGGGAGCCCTGATTTGTTCCATTGCAGGTCATGTTATACAGTCAGGTGCATAAATATTGGGACATTGACAGAATTTTCATATTTTGGCCTCTATTCACCACCACAATGGCTTTGAAATGAAACAAACAAGATGTGCTTTAACTGCAGACTTTCAGATTTAATTTGAGGGTAATTACATCCAAATCAGGTGAACGGTGTAGGAATTACAACGGTTTCTATATCTGCCTCCCACTTTTTAAGGAGCCAAAAGTAATGGGACAAACTAAACAATCCTAAATCTAAGTTTCACTTTTTAATACTTTGTTGCAAATCCTTTGCAGGCAATTACAGCCTGAAGTCTGGAACGCATAGACATCACCAGACGCTGGGTTTCATCCCTGGTGATGCTCTGCCAGGCCTCTACTGCAAATATCCAGTTCCTGCTTGTTCTTGGGGCAATTTCCCTTCAGTTTTGTCTTCATCAAGTGAAATGCATGCTCAATCGGATTCAGGTCAGGGGATTGACTTGGCCATTGCATAACATTCCACTATTTAGCCCTAAAAAACTCTTTGGTTGCTTTTGCAGTATGCTTCGGGTCATTGTCCATCTGCACTGTGAAGCGCCGTCCAATGAGTTCTGAAGCATTTGACTGAATATGAGCAAATAATATTTCAATGAAACACTTCAGAATTCATTCTGCTGCTTTTGTAAGCAGTCACATCATCAATAAATACAAAGGAACCAGTTCCATTGGCAGCCATACATGCCCACGCCATGACACTACCACCACCATGCTTCACTGATGAGGTTGTATGTTTTGGATCATGAGCAGTTTCTTTCCTTCTCCATACTCTTCCCATCACTCTGGTACAAGTTGATCTTTGTCTCATCTGTCCATAGGATGTTGTTCTAGAACTGTAATGGCTTTTTAAGATGTTGTTTGGCAAACTCTAATCTGGTCTTCCTGTTTTTGAGGCACACCAATGGTTTACATCTTGTGGTGAACCCTCTATATTCACTCTTGTGAAGTCTTCTCTTGATTGTTGACTTTGACACATATACACCTACCTCCTGGAGAGTGTTCTTGATTTGGCCAACTGTTGTGAAGGGGTTTTCTTCACCAGGGAAATAATTCTTCTGTCATCCACCACAGTTCTTTTCCGTTGTCTACCGGGTCTTTTGGTGTTGCTGAGCTCTCCGGTGCATTCTTTCTTTTTAAGAATGTTTTTGCTATCTCTCTGATGGGTTTGTTTTGATTTTTCAGCCTAATGATGACTTGCTTCACTGATGGTGACAGCTCATTGGATCTCATATTGAGAGTCGACAGCAACTGATTCCAAATGCAAATGTCACACCTAGAATCAACTCCAGACCTTTTACCTGCTTAATTGATAATGAAATAACGAGGGAATTGTCCACACCTGTCCATGAAATAGCGTTTGAGTTGATAGTCCCATTACTTTTAGCCCCTTAAAAAGTGTTTGGCACATATAGAAACCATTGTAATTCCTACACCGTTCACCTGATTTGGATGTAATTACCCTCAAATTAAATCTGAAAGTCTGCAGTTAAAGCACATCTTGTTTGTTTCATTTCAAAGCCATTGTGGTGGTGAATAGAGGCCAAAATATGACAATTCTGTCAATGTCCCAATATTTATGCACCTGACTGTATTAAAGGGGAGTTGTCTAGTGAAAAAAAAATATATATAAATTTATTTAAATATTATCTGCTGTCATTAATGAAATTTTGAATTCCTGCAGGTGTTGACTGCCAGTGGATCTATACACTAAGGATGCGTCAGATGGCCATTAATAGGTCTACCCAGCATCTATCTGGCTCTCAGTCCTCCAGCCTTACTAATCTATCTCAGATTTTGCCATACCTCCATAACCAAGAATCCTACGCTGCTGCTGTCAAGCGGACTCGTTCCACCTCAACATTACAAGTCACTCCTATCAATTACTCCCGCAGCTCGTCACCAACGCTTTTCGGGATGACTAAAAATTTGTCTTCCCTGTCTATCCAAAGTTCTAAAGGCAGCAGCGCGTCTAGTACAGCTTCCGACAGCCCATCTGAGAGAGAGCGAGTCCGAAGCAGGGCAAATAATTCCTATTACCACCAAAATGTTCACAGCACATCCATGCAAAGGAGAAGTGGAGGGAAAAGCCCTCAAGCAAGCAATGGGAAATATTACAAGTCCTATACAACAGCACAAAATGCGCCCAGGTCCCATGAATACAAACCTCATAGAACGAGCCAAATCCAACACCGGCCAATACCAGGAATGCCAGTGCCCACCGCAGATGCTGCTAACGGAGACGATAACAAGGTTAATAATGATGGCGGATGGATAAAGGTAGAATATTCCAAAAAAGGCCATAAACCACCGACAACAAGCAAGTCGAAAAAAGATAGGCCAAAGGTGTCTGGTCGCAGTCGTTAGTAGTAACAATTTACGCCTACTATTTATTTTCAAAGATGCTAGAATTTTATCTAATTTAATTTGACTTAACCTCAAAAATGTATCATAGCATTTTTTATATATATTTATATATTTCCATACAGAAAACAAATAGTTTCTATGCAAATTGCAATTTGAGAATAAAATTAAAGGACTTATATTTGAGGATCTATATTAGTTATTTATTTATTCTAACCCAGTGTACAGTAAGTCTGTGGGAGCCACTCTGCCTCCTTTGCTGTGACGGGCCATAGTGTCCCATCAGTAATGACTGCACTAGGGGGGCTTCTGTTATACCCTCTATCTGTGTGTCAATGGACTATAATGGTAGGGGGTCTCATCATATAATGGTGGGGGGCTCACACTGTATATCACACCCTCCCCCCCTCTCTCCACATGTACTGTGTATGTACACATGGTGTGCGAGATTCTGTTGGTACACGTCCATCTATTTAAAATAGGCTCCTGTGCCCCCAGATTCATTTGCAGCCTTTATCTAAATCCAGAGCCCACCTTTATAAAAACATATGTGGTGCAGGAACTCCCTGAGACATAAACTTATTTCACGGGGTCCTGCAAGGGATAAAGGTTGAGCAAAAGAAGGGGACTTGGACTGCACACCCTAAATTTAAACATAATAAGGAGTGACTTGTAGTACCACGCAGGAAAAAGAAAATGCAGGTGCATACTGTAAGCACTAAAAATTATTTTAAGAAAAATCTGCAATTAACATGGAGTATAAATGAGGTACTTAGCACGTTCGGTCAAAAATGCATGCCCATCCACCATGTCACGTGGACCCCGTCAGGTGGGTCCCCAACATCCCTAATACTAAAATGCACCAGCATTTTCTTTTTCCAAAAAGCTTGAGTAAGGCTGATCTAGGGCCAGCTGGCACTGATAGAACAGGAAATGCAAAAAGAGGATTCATGCAAGAACAACCTTATAGCTTGCAATTAGCATTGTCATCATTTCACTTACTTTGTATTTTTTTATAACTGAATATATGCAAAACACCTAAAATGACATTTCACAAAACAATGTCCTATATAGTAGTAATAACATGAACTGTCCATGTGTTCTGTAGCATTTTCTCCTTTGAAAATTAAACTTTGGCCTTTTGACTCTATCTCAGTAAATGTTGTATTGGGCCTGTCAGAGCTGAACTCTATGCTGAGATCAACTCAGTTGAGCAATTATCGGTGGTCTGCTGATGCGTCGCATTGCGTATGCGCCGCGAATGAATTGCAATCGCACTTGCTGTGAGGATTCACTTGCAATTGATTGACAGGAAGAGACCCTTTTGTGAGTGGTTACGGGGAGTTCTGGCCAAAACGCAGGCGTGTCGGGGCTGTTTTCCTGGGCGTGTACTAGCCAGCGTCTGCGATCGCGCATGCAGAGAGCAAAGCTCCAGTGTCTCAGTTTTCAAGTCCATTCTGAGTGACCACAGACTCACTCGAGGGGACAATGGACCTCATTCAGAGAAGGACGCTATTTGCGCTCACTCATTCAAAAAAAGGGGCTGGCTATTTAAATTAACCACTCGCTCTTTGCGGTCTGTTGACACCTCTATGTCTGAGCGAGCGTCCGAAACATGCGCTGGCTATTTTGTAAAGATGCCCCCTGGCCGTTCGCATCATACGTCATCTCCGCTATTTATTTGATTAATCGAGTACATCGAAAGGCGTATGAACTGCTCGCTATTCTTGTGGTAGCATTTTCCTACCGCAATCATGCGAGCAGTTCAGGCTAAAAGACAACCAAGTGACGTGGTCGATGACGCTGCTTTGTTAATTATGCACACCCTTAAAACGCCAGTTTTGACCGTTAGGCACGCCTGCGTTCGGATCTCCACTCCCCGTTTTCAACTTCCCCTGTTACCACCCACAAACGCCTCATCCTGTCAATCAAATTAGCAGGCACTCGCTATTTTGCGAGCACACAATTTTCAACCGCACTGACTGGTTGGCGCATGCGCATTACGACCCATACGCATGCGCAGATGTGCGAACATCGCTCGGACCGAACAAGCGGCCACTTACGAGTGGCTCTGAATCAGGCCCAATGTTTTCTGGATCAGCGTCCAGTGCTGCGTTTGTGTATGCGGCTGCGGGGGCTCCAGTGGGCGTCTCAATACAAAATCTGCTGGCTGATGCATTAGTATATTATAGCAAATGCTAAGCGGCAAAATTTGCACATGCGTTTGCATTATAAATAAAGGATAATAATTAGTGTACACCTCCGAATCAGGATGCAGGTACATTTTACACTGACCACAACACTTTTCTCTATTCTGCCAGACATGGATTTCTTTGGAAATAACTTTTTACTGTTGAGATTACCTAAGAAAGCTTCATTTACTGATTGTTGGGACAGACATGACTTCGTCTTCAGTGTACATCATGCAGGAAAGACAGAGGCAATTCCATGCAGTCAGTGCAACTTCAGAAGTTACCTTCCTGATGTTCTCATTATCAGATTTATGTATGTATTGTATGTATGTATATATTGTATGTATGTATTGTATGTATGCAGAACACTTACAGATCCCAGACAGGGATAGATTCTACATTATTCTCTGCCTCTTATATGTATCAGTTATCAGCCTTAATGCAATAATAGAGTCAATGTTACCTGGACCTAATTATATTCCTCTATTAATGTCATTCTTCCCCCAGTTTTCCCTGCCCCAGCAGTCTGTAATGTAATCTCCTCTCACCTTATCCCTGCTATTACTGATTATGACTTGACTGAAAACAGCTGTATTTCCACGTGCACCAGTGGCTGCGGGACACTGTATTCTATCACTCAGTACTGGAGTGGAAGTCGCCTCTCAACAGTCCCAGTATTCCTTTACAATGTGGACTGTCTAAATAGGGACAGTTGGAAGGTATGTTGTTATATCACTGAATGTTTCCTATTGTACTGCATTAGCGCACAGATAGTTTGATATAGAGTTGCATGCAAATCCGTTCTGCAGGCGGCTCTCACCATTTTATCAAGTGCGCGCGTGTCTGAGGCTGCAGACGCAATTTTGAACCTCTACAAGCGGACCGGAGTTGTACGCACCTGAGGCTCAGCTGGAACTACACTTGTGGCTTAGTGGGTGTAATGGGCGGCTGCTGGGTGATTGCACATAGGATAAAGGTGCGTACACACTGGCGATATTACTGAGCGATTGCACGATTACAACATCGCTGGTGCAAGTCTGGACTGATGCTCACAGGTACTTCCACAATCGGATGGTGCATTCGCAAATATGCAGCCAACTTTGAATACAGACGGAGAGCCGCATATATTTCTAGAAACGCAATGTGGCTACAGATGCGTCCAAAACGTTTGATGTAGATATACCAAAGGTTCATTCCCACACTCCGCCATTGCAGTCCAGATTTTAAGGATATCCATGCTTGAGCCCAGATGGTTAAATCAAACTGACTGAGGTATTAATTAAGTCACCTGTGCTCAAGCACGGATATCATTAAAACTCGGACTGTAATGGCGGATTTGGGAACCTCTGAGATATACAAGAGGCGATCGGTTGCCAAGAATGATAATGGTGCCATAAAAATGCTCTTCACACAAAAATTGCAAGAGAAAAATAATGATTTTAATCTATTAACCATTCTGCCTAGATTAATTCTATGCTCCCCAGTGTGAGGAATTGGAAATCTGTGTTTTATTATACACTAAATCACAGCCCTGCTGCAGCCATGCAAGTCAGCAGCTGGAGATTGGGAGAGATAATAGGCCGAAACTTCTGCGATCGGGGCCTTTTACAATACACTTTAATGGAGCTGGAATATACTGGCATTTTACCAACTAGCAGCAGACAGGTGGCAACCTTACTCATTATATTTCAAATACAGATATGCAGTTCCGCAGTCACTTTTAGACAATGTAGACAATGTAGCTCGTGCTGAGTATTCATCCACGGGAACATCTATATCTGTGATTTTCAGCTTTTATGCTCATTCTAATTGTAATAATACAAGCAGAGATGGTCGCAAAGTAATCAAATCAGTTGCTGGTCGAGGCAGGAAACACTATGATTTATTTTGATGTTGATTGGTGGCAATCAATGCGAAGGCTGTTACGGTAGCAAGAGGCAGAGGAACGACAGTTCTTTTCAAAACGTATCAGAGAGGGCTTTCAGCGTGACAAACTCAGAAGATTCACAAAGGGAATTGTTTGTACCTGCCTTGATTAGTACCTGAGTTAACTGAATAGTATAATGACGGTACAGCTCGGGAATGAAAACATGAATAAGTGGACAATTATTTACTCCCTAAATGTTTTAGAAACTATTTTTATGATTTGCAGAGTTAGAGGCAGGCTTAGGGCTGAAATGCCAGGACGTCGGAGAATACTACTGTAGGCGAATATTGGACTATACAGTTTCTTCTCAAGCACTACAGTAAGAAATATATGGACATGGGGCCTTATTCAGCAGTGCACACTAGTGCCCTGCTGAATGCAGATTACCGATGATCGTGAATCTGCGCAGGCGCCTGACCCATTCTGCGCATGTGCAGAACGGGTCTGCGATCCCGCACGCAGACAGTCTGCTGCCGTTTGTGGGCGGGGAGGGGGTGGCGATGGCCGCCGTTTCCGGAAACGGAGGTGGGTCGCCCCCGTTGGTGTGGAGGGATGAGACCAGGATCTCAGTCTGCTGACGGAGATTTCCTGACCTCTTCCTCTCATCTGCGGCGCCCGGCTTGCGTGACCCCATGGATCACCTTAGCTTGCCAATGTACCCAATGCCGCGTTGGACAATGTAGCTCGGATAAGTAATGCAGCAGCAGGCGTGATGCCTCCTGTACATTACCATATCTTCAAGAATCGCAGTTGCAAAGTTGCCTGCATGCATACATCATATCTACAGCCTGCATGCATACATCATATATCTATAGCCTGCGTGCATACATCATATAACTATAGCCTGCGTGCATACATCATATAACTATAGCCTGCGTGCATACATCATATAACTATAGCCTGCGTGCATACATCATATATCTATAGCCTGCGTGCATACATCATATATCTATAGCCTGCGTGCATACATCATATATCTATAGCCTGCGTGCAGCTTAGCAATTGCAATCCTTGCTGAATCAGGCCCATAAATAAATTTACAGGGATACTTTTGCTGGGAATGTGCATGCAAGTTACCTGTGGTGGAGTCTAGTCGGATCTTGGTGCACTACAATGTTCAGCATAACATTTAAACTAAATTTAGTTTTAATGGCACCTTCTTTTACATTTTAAATGAATATATATTTTTTAAATAAATTACATTGTAAAAAAAATTAGAACATTTGGAGGAGTATAAAATCTCAGGGAGAAAAACCTTTAAGACTGGAACTACCTTTGGAAACTAGTTCCACTAATTACAATAGAAAATAGTAAAAGTATTCTATTTAATTTAAAAATGAAATAAATGTTTGTAAACAATAACACTTTAGAAAAAAAGTGTTAAAAAAAAAGTGTTATATTCTTAGAATAATTGATTTTTTATGTTATTGTTCAGATTAGGTATCATGGCAGAATTTGTTAAGTGGGCTTTGTCATGCATGGGGGGCCCTTCATTGGGAAAAGCTGGCAAAACCCACCGGGGATAGGGATATTACTGGTAGTATAAGACGATGAGATGACAAGCCCTATCATAAAGGAATGCAGTCAGTCGAAAATCCCGACGTCTGTCATTAGACCTACGGCGGGAGCCCGACGCCCGGCATACCAAATGAAGATAAGCCGGGCGTGGACAGCTGCACGGGGGGGAGGGTTAGGTATTAGGGGTCCCGTGGGGACTTAGGGTTAGGCACCCCCCGGGAAGGTTAGGCTTAGGCTAGGGGAATGGGGGGTTAGGCACCCCCGGAGGGATGTCAGGGTTAGGCACACCCCCCTGGGAGACTTAGGTTTAGGCTGCGGGGAAGGGGGGGTTAGGTTTAGGCACTTAGAGAGGGGCTATGGTTAGGCACTCGGGGGAGAGGTTAGGGTTAGGCACCCCTTAAGGAGGGTTAGGGAAGGGGGTAGGCTTAGAGGTACTTACCAAAATTAGCTGTCGGGATCTTCACCCCTGCCGGGCTTCTGCTGTCGGGATTAGAACCGTCGGACATACTGATTCCATCATAAATAATGTGCCAAGTCATTGCAGATGGAGTAAAGACATCTGGGTTTTACCATACATGGCAGCCCAATGTGTGCCTACACTTTACACACTTGTTTTGGTCTTTACATAAGGCGCTAACATTACTCAGAAGTATACTATTTCCATATTGTTCCTAAGGAGCATAGGTAATAAATCTTGCTAAGTATTCTGATTATGTAGTTTTATGCATCCGAAATCTGAGCATCACCTGCACCAATAACAGACAGCAGTAAGAGTATGATCATTTATATAGTACAATGTGTGACTCACTAATTGGATGCAATCCCCAAATTCGACTTAATAACTTCCAGATTTTACAGAATTTACATTACACTCATCTGCCTGAACTGCAACTACTACGAAGGACATTACCTGTCGTTGCATTTTGTCTTATGCTGGCTGTATAGGCTAAGTTTATGCCCGTTTCCTCCAGAGTCATTAAAGGATCATATATGAACCCTTATATCATTAGCCACAACTCCCATACGATTAGCAGAGTTGAAAACTAAATGGACATAAATTACTGAAAAGAAACTGGGAAAAGAGAAATCACACATGTGAAGTTGTAGCATCTCCAGGTGCACTGGTGCCATGTGCTCCTGGTTTGTTACCTCTCATCATTAGTGAGTAGTTGCACCTGCCCTATTCTAGTCGAAAAGATCTGCGTTCTAAAGCTGGCCACACATCTAAAGATTATCTGTCCAACCAGCCAACTAGTTGATTGGTTGTAATGAAAACCTGGTAAGGTATGAAAGCAAATGACAATCAGCAATTTGCTCCCAAATGCTGGAAAATGGACCAAAACTGTTTGAACAAATAGTTTAGATCAAATATATAACAAACTTGTCTGACGACCATTTTCATCTGTTTTCTGTCATTTAGGAGCAAATTGCTGATCATCAGTTACTCCCATACGTTACCAGATTTTCATTCCAACCAATCAACAAGTTGGCTGGTTGGATGTAAGTTGGTCTAGTGTGTGGCCAGCTTAACAGGCATCTATAGGCTTACGTGCTGGGCTGCACTGCAGGTGAACACCCTCTCCCCCACACACTGAACTTGCCCACGTGCGAATGTACTTTCACACCTCTGCTCTGCCCCATTTTGCATGCAGAACGGGGTGTGTATACACATGCATTATTTTTCTGAGCGTGAGCAGTGCTGTACAGAGCAGTGGTGAGAAGGGAATACCCAACATTTCCAGCAGTCGTGACGCGCATCATTGTTGCTGGGACAGTTCCCCAAAATCTGCATAGTTGGAGATAACTGTCATTGTAAACTGTTGTACTGTAGGGTTGGCTATTGACCATTGATTATTAATAACCATCGATGGTCTGATGGTGATGGGAACTAGTTTTGCCATCTATGAGAGGCCATCGATGGCTAATGGCAGTCACGATCTGCACATGTGTGGAGTTAATCCATTGACAGCTCAATCATTAATAGTTTATTACAGATGGTTTAAAACCATCAATGGCATCAGTGGACAATCCTATTGTACTACGGATCACGTGATTCCAGCATAGGGGTATTTTTGAGCAATGGGACCCACGCCCCACCTTCAGTGTCTTCCTAGCATATGGACCAGGCCAGCTCAACTGTTACTAAAATTCTACGATAATCACGGTCTTGAGTTTAAACTCTGAACTAAAAGGACACTATTCAGTGTAATTACCGTCACTCAACATTCTGGGCCGTATTCAATTATGAGCGAAATTCCGCTGCCGGACTTTTCGCCGTCATTGGAAGTTTTGCCGGCGAAAACTTATCGCACGTGTCCCTGTATCCAATTGCAAATGTGCGAAAACGGGACCCGGCGAAACCTAAATCTGAGTCATTTTTGGGGAAATCATCCTGACAACCCCCCTAAAGATGCTTTGACATGGGGGTTCACTATGGGTACCCCCGACTAGCCCTGCTAAAGATATTTGGGGTTTTTAATTGGTCTCAACAGTCGCTATTTAGCGTCTTTGAGCGATTGGTGTAGAATAGCATTTTGCTACTTTTTTGGGGGAAAATAAGTAATCCCATGAAATTTGGGGTACATGAAAATGGGTGCAAGCATATTTTAAAGTTGCTAAAGTCAAGCATTAAAAAGCACAATAAACGCACCTTCAGCAAACACCTACAATCCAAAATACACCTCCCCCATACTTCCAGACCCCCCCAAAGGCTATTTCGCTAGTTTTTGTTTTTGTACCCCCACTTTGAAAAAGTGGACGAAAAAAATCAAAGTGCTTTTTTGGGGTGTCTTTTGTGGGGTTTTTTGTGTTTTTTTTATGTAATTAGCTTCAAGGGTTTAGGGGGGTTGCCACAATTTTTCACCCCAAAACCCCAATTACGTTTTTCCGCTGGGTATCCATTGGCGAAACTTTCCCGCTGGTTACAAGGCACCAAACTTTTCGCACCGGCGAAAAGTTGGACAAATTGAATACGGGGATAAATGGAATCGACGAAAATGACGTCATCGGCGAAATTGTATCGCGGAAACTGACTTTTCGCTTCTCATTGAATACGGCCCTAAAATATATAGGGCGATGAGAAGGACTGTAGGGGTGAGAGTGAGGTGCGCTTTGTATTGCATTCATACACAAACTATATTTAAGCTATTTAAAAGAAACGTACAGACAGAAGTATATCAAAATCTCTCCATACACCTGGGAAAAACTGAAAACACTTAAGTTTGCAAGTAAATGGTTCCAAGCTGTTACAGAGTCAGGGACGGCTTGACCTTCAGAATCTAGCAGTTTACAGAAACACAGTTTTTCTTGGAAGCAGAGACAGAGATTTTCTTACAATCTCAGAGAGCGGTGACAGCTTTCCGTCAGATTATCTGAAATCATTAGAAGATGCTGCAAAGACCTCGTATAGTAGTCTTGACAACAGTTTTACTGTGAACTTTGCAGGGGTTTTACTTAACGTGCGCAATCTCGTCAGCAATCACTTTAGTTTGCCCATAGAAAAAGTGTGGAATAATTTGATAAATGCAATTTATCATCAGATTCTTTTTTTTTTAATGTGAATAAAGTAGGGGTGAGCGGGTTCGGATTTCTGAAATCCGAACCCCCCTTGAGCCCCCCCAATCCGAGGCAGATCCGAGTCAGGCTCGACTTTTCCCGCCAGACTCGGATTCTGAAATTGAGGCAAAACGTCATCATCCCGCCTTCCGAGTCTCGCGGGTTTTGGATCCTATATAAGGTACCCGCGTCGGCGCCATTTTCTCACTCGGCTGTGGACAGTGAAGAGGGAGGGTGGGAGTTAGGGCTGGCTGTGTAGTGTAGTGTAGTGCAGAGCAGAGTAGTGTTGTGCTGTGCTGTGCTGCGCTGTGCTGCTGTTGTCCATAGGGGCTGTGTCCACTACTTCAAAGTCCATAGGGGCTGGCTGTGTTGTGCTGTGCTGCTGTTGTTAATAGGGGCTGTGTCCACTACTTCAAAGTCCATAGGGGCTGGCTGGACTGTGTTGTGCAGTCAGTTGTCCATAGGGGCTGTGTCCACTCCAAAGTCCTGTGCAGTGTCCCAGTCCTAAAGGGGTGCTGTAGTGTTGTCCAGGGGGTGCTCTGTCCGTCAGGGGTGCTCCCCCTAAGTGCTAAAAAAAAAAAAAAAAATTCTGTGTTTGTGAATTGTGTGCGCAGTAGCCGCACGTGCATCAACAAAGTAGTGCCAAGCGTGCGCCTGTGTCATAAGTAAAGGGCCGGCTGCCTTGACCGTTAAAGGGTGCTGTAACCCCCCAAAGTACACTCCAGTCCAAACCAAATAAAAAAATATTTTCTGTGTTTGTGAATTGTGTGCGCAGTAGCCGCACGTGCATCAACAAAGTAGTGCCAAGCGTGCGCCTGTGTCATAAGTAAAGGGCCGGCTGGCTTGACCGTTAAAGGGTGCTGTAACCCCCAAAGTACACTCCAGTCCAAACCAAATAAAAAAATATTTTCTGTGTTTGTGAATTGTGTGCGCAGTAGTCGCACGTGCATCAACAACGTAGTGCCAAGCGTGCGCCTGTGTCATAAGTAAAGGGCCGGCTGGCTTGACTGTTAAAGGGTGCTGTAACCCCCAAAGTACACCCCAGTCCAAACCAAATAAAAAAATATTTTCTGTGTTTGTGAATTGTGTGCGCAGTAGCCGCACATGCATCAACAAAGTAGTGCCAAGCGTGCATCTGTGTCATAAGTAAAGGGCCGGCTGGCTTGACCATTAAAGGGTGCTGTAACCCCCAAAGTACACTCCAGTCCAAACCAAATAAAAAAATATTTTCTGTGTTTGTGAATTGTGTGCGCAGTAGCCGCACGTGCATCAACAAAGTAGTGCCAAGCGTGCGCCTGTGTCATAAGTAAAGGGCCGGCTGGCTTGACCGTTAAAGGGTGCTGTAACCCCCAAAGTACACTCCAAACCAAATAAAATATTTTCTGTGTTTGTGAATTGTGTGCGCAGTAGCCGCACGTGCATCAACAAAGTAGTGCCAAGTGTGCATAAGTAAAGGGCCGGCTGGCTTGACCATTAAAGGGTGCTGTAACCCCCAAAGTACACTCCAAACCAAATAACAAAATATTTTCTGTGTTTGTGCATTGTGTGCGCAGTAGCCGCACGTGCATCAACAAAGTAGTGCCAAGCGTGCGCCTGTGTCATAAGTAAAGGGCCGGCTGCCTTGACCGTTAAAGGGTGCTGTAACCCCCAAAGTACACTCCAGTCCAAACCAAATAACAACATATTTTCTGTGTTTGTTGATGCACGTGCGGCTACTGTGCACACAATTCACAAAGTAGTGCCAAGCGTGCGCCTGTGTCATAAGTAAAGGGCCGGCTGGCTTTGACCGTTAAAGGGTGCTGTAACCCCCAAAGTACACTCCAGTCCAAACCAAATAACTAAATATTTTCTGTGTTTGTGAATTGTGTGCGCAGTAGCCGCACGTGCATCAACAAAGTAGTGCCAAGCGTGCGCCTGTGTCATAAGTAAAGGGCCGGCTGGCTTGACCGTTAAAGGGTGCTGTAACCCCCAAAGTACACTCCAAACCAAATAACAAAATATTTTCTGTGTTTGTGAATTGTGTGCGCAGTAGCCGCACGTGCATCAACAAAGTAGTGCCAAGCGTGCGCCTGTGTCATAAGTAAAGGGCCGGCTGGCTTGACCGTTAAAGGGTGCTGTAACCCCCAAAGTACACTCCAGTCCAAACCAAATAAAAAAATATTTTCTGTGTTTGTGAATTGTGTGCGCAGTAGCCACACGTGCATCAACAAAGTAGTGCCAAGCGTGCGCCTGTGTCATAAGTAAAGGGCCGGCTGGCTTGACCGTTAAAGGGTGCTGTAACCCCCAAAGTACACTCCAAACCAAATAACAAAATATTTTCTGTGTTTGTGAATTGTGTGCGCAGTAGCCGCACGTGTATCAACAAAGTAGTGCCAAGCGTGCGCCTGTGTCATAAGTAAAGGGCCGGCTGGCTTGACCGTTAAAGGGTGCTGTAACCCCCAAAGTACACTGCAAAACAAATAACAAAATATTTTCTGTGTTTGTGAATTGTGTGCGCAGTAGCCGCACGTGCATCAACAAAGTAGTGCCAAGCGTGCGCCTGTGTCATAAGTAAAGGGCCGGCTGGCTTGACCGTTAAAGGGTGCTGTAACCCCCAAAGTACACTCCAGTCCAAACCAAATAAAAAAATATTTTCTGTGTTTGTGAATTGTGTGCGCAGTAGCCGCACGTGCATCAACAAAGTAGTGCCAAGCGTGCGCCTGTGTCATAAGTAAAGGGCCGGCTGGCTTGACCGTTAAAGGGTGCTGTAACCCCCAAAGTACACTCCAAACCAAATAACAAAATATTTTCTGTGTTTGTGAATTGTGTGCGCAGTAGCCGCACGTGTATCAACAAAGTAGTGCCAAGCGTGCGCCTGTGTCATAAGTAAAGGGCCAGCTGGCTTGACCGTTAAAGGGTGCTGTAACCCCCAAAGTACACTCCAAACCAAATAACAAAATATTTTCTGTGTTTGTGAATTGTGTGCTCAATAGCCGCACGTGCATCAACAAAGTAGTGCCAAGCGTGCGCCTGTGTCATAAGTAAAGGGCCGGCTGGCTTGACCGTTAAAGGGTGCTGTAACCCCCAAAGTACACTCCAGTCCAAACCAAATAAAAAAATATTTTCTGTGTTTGTGAATTGTGTGCGCAGTAGCCGCACGTGCATCAACAAAGTAGTGCCAAGCGTGCGCCTGTGTCATAAGTAAAGGGCCGGCTGGCTTGACCGTTAAAGGGTGCTGTAACCCCCAAAGTACACTCCAAACCAAATAACAAAATATTTTCTGTGTTTGTGAATTGTGTTCGCAGTAGCCGCACGTGCATCAACAAAGTAGTGCCAAGCGTGCGCCTGTGTCATAAGTAAAGGGCCGGCTGGCTTGACCGTTAAAGGGTGCTGTAACCCCCAAAGTACACTCCAGTCCAAACCAAATAAAAAAATATTTTCTGTGTTTGTGAATTGTGTGCGCAGTAGCCGCACGTGCATCAACAAAGTAGTGCCAAGCGTGCACCTGTGTCATAAGTAAAGGGCCGGCTGGCTTGACCGTTAAAGGGTGCTGTAACCCCCAAAGTACACTCCAGTCCAAACCAAATTAAAAAAATTTTCTGTGTTTGTGAATTGTGTGCGCAATAGCCGCACGTGCATCAACAAAGTAGTGCCAAGCGTGCGCCTGTGTCATAAGTAAAGGGCCGGCTGGCTTGACCGTTAAAGGGTGCTGTAACCCCCAAAGTACACTCCAAACCAAATAACAAAATATTTTCTGTGTTTGTGAATTGTGTGCGCAGTAGCCGCACGTGAATCAACAAAGTAGTGCCAAGCGTGCGCCTGTGTCATAAGTAAAGGGCCGGCTGGCTTGACCATTAAAGGGTGCTGTAACCCCCAAAGTACACTCCAGTCCAAACCAAATAAAAAAATATTTTCTGTGTTTGTGAATTGTGTGCGCAGTAGCCGCACATGCATCAACAAAGTAGTGCCAAGCGTGCACCTGTGTCATAAGTCAAGGGCCGGTTTGGACATCTGGTCCGGACTGAAGGACGTGCCAACAATTTCTGACAAGTCCACTGTCACTGCATATGATACTGTCCTCAAAGCAGCAGCGACGAGCGTGCGTCTGTCTGTTAAAGGGTGGTGTAACCCTCAAAGTGCGCTCCACAAACAATAAAAAAATTCTTCTTTTTTTTTCTGTCTTTGTGAAATGTGTGGGCTGTAGCCGCACCTGCATCCTTAAAGCAGCAGCGACAAGCGTGCATCTGTCTGTTAAAGGATTACATCGGTGACAGCATCCAAGTAGGCATGTCAGACAGTCCGTACCTGTACTGGCAGGAAAAAGAAGCAATTTGGAGGTCCCTGTACAAACTGGCTCTATTTTATCTGAGTTGCCCCCCCTCCAGTGTGTACTCCGAAAGAGTGTTTAGTGCAGCCGGGAACCTTGTCAGCGAAAGGCGTAGGAGGTTGCTTCCACAAAATGTGGAGAAGATGATGTTCATAAAATGAATTATCAACTCTTCCAGGAAGACCAGCCTCCAGAACGTACAGAGGGACCTGTGGTTGTGGATTCCAGCAGGGACGAATTAATACTCTGTGAGGATGAGGATGTACACAACACTGAAGAGGGTGAGGAATCGGTGGATGAGGAGGATGAGGACGACATCTTGCCTCCGTAGAGCCAGTTTGTGCAGGGACAGATTAATTGCCAGCTTGTTTTGTGGGGGCCCAAACGAACCAATCATTTCAGCCACAGTCGTGTGGCAGACCCTGCGCTGAAATGATTGGTTTGTTAAAGTGTGCATGTCCTGTTTATACAACATAAGGGTGGGTGGGAGGGCCCAAGGACAATTCCATCTTGCACCTCTTTTTTTTCTTTGAATTATGTACTGTTTGGGGCCTAGTTTTTCAAACTGCCATCCTGTATGCCACTGCAGTGTCACTCCTAGATGGACCACGTGTTTGTGCCGCCCACTCGTATCTCTTAGCATAGTCATCCAGCTACCTCGGTGCAACCGTTTGGATATAAAAACACTATTGTGAGGTGTGAGGTGTTCAGAATAGACTGGAAATGAGTG